>OY728159.1:1917520974-1918720974 GCA_963277665.1 Viscum album
TTCAAGACTGGTGATCGAAATATGACAATGGATGATCATCCTTGACCAATCACCTTTTTCCTAGGTAGGGGTTTATTTTTATAAGTGATTGAATTCCCTCATTCTTCTTCCTAAAAGACGAACACGGGTCAATCCACTAACCGATTTACCCATGGATCAGTCATCTTTGCAAAACATGAGAATTTACATGTGGGAAATTATGGGAAGTGGATTCGAGTTTTGATTATTATTTGTTAAACCACCTAATAAGGACAAACCAAACTGACATGAACAAAGGTCATGATCCTTCCTTTTTGTGTTCTTTGCGTGTTCTTATACTCCGTAATTTTATCCATTATTCATTATGTGATGGAAACCATGGTTCAAGAAGTATCGTAGCAGTGTATCAAACCGGGCAGGAGACTAAGGGAGACGACGGCGCTGGGTGAACGACCGCTGGAATGGGAGCTGGTAGTGGTGGAGGGAGAGTTGCAGCTAAGCAGGTTGCAGTGACATGCTGAGGAAGAGGGAGAGTCTCATCCAAGTGGTCTGCGACATCACATCAAGGAGGTGGAGGCCATGGCAGTGCAGGGGATGGCGCTGGTCGGGCGCCACGTTGGTTCGATCGGCCCGCGGGGCGGGCTGTGTCGTGCACTGGCATGCGGTCCATGTTGGACTGCATGCGGAGGGGAGGTGGCCGACCTCATCCAACTATCTGTATGTGTGAATCGGATGCCAGTGAGTGTCTAGGCTGGACCCAAGCCATCCTGCTGATGCGGGCCGAGCCGATGGAGTAAACCAGGCCGCTGGGCGCCCCGAGCTGAAGGAGAACCGGCCCGCCATGTGGGTCAGGCTGGATAGGAAACCGAGTTGCTATGAGGCTTGGCTAGAAATAAACTAGTCTGATTAAGTTGGACTGGGCTGGAGAATGTAGACCGGGTCTCTGGGTGACCCGGAGGGCTGGACCCGCGGCCGAACTTGGTTGGGTCCAGTAAGGCCCAATGGGCCTGGACACTGGGCTAGGCCAGACCGGGTCAGCCTAGACCTAACTGGCTCGGGTCAGGTTGGCCGAGTTGGGGCAGGTCATATGGGACCCCATGATGGGTTGGTTTGGGTCGGTCTAACCAAGTCGGACCGAGCCCTGACGCAACTGACCCCTGTTTACTAAAGCATCAATATCTTTTAGACCAGGAGTCTAATTGATGCACTGTCTATGGTGTTGAGACCCTTGAGACGAGACAATCCTTTGAGTATACTCTAAGTGAGTTTGGTGATAGTCAAGATACAACTGATGGTTTGAGGAGTAGATTCTCCCGGAATCAAGTGCACTGGAGAGCGGGAATCATACAGCTGGCTGTGACACAAAGAATATGACGAGCGATACCTTAGTGGTCCAGTAGCCAAGTGGACCTTAGTTGTCCAGTAGCCAAGCATACCTCAATGGTCTATTAGCCGAGCGGAGCTCAGTGGTCTAGTAACTGAGCGAAGCTCAGTTGTCTAGTAGCTGAGAAGACCTCAGTGGTCCAGTAGCCAAGCGGACCTCAGTGGTCCAGTAGCCGAGTGGACCTCAGTGGTCCAGTAACCAAGCATACCTCATTGGTCTAGTAGATGAGTGGAACTCAGTGGTCTAGTAGCCGAGCAGACCTCAGTGATCTAGTAGCCGAGCAAACCTCAGTGGTCTAATAGCTGATCGGACCTCAGTGACTCATTAGGGATGAGTCCCTCAACAGTACAAGATGATTCATCTTTATGACTGATAATCTTACTTTCTATACTTTGAGTTATACTTAGTGTGAGCTGTCTTTTCTTTTTGGTCTTGCTTTGTGGTCTTTCCTTTATGGTTTGGGGTCCCTACTAAGTATTGTTTTATTCACCCCTACATGGGCTTCGCCCGCACATGTCGTGTCTCTTGAATGTGATCGAAACTTCGATGGAGACCTTGGTGGTCTGGGACTAGGTGGTGCTCAGTGAGATGGGATAGATAGGCATACTTATACTACTACAGATAGCTACCCTTCACCTACCCTTCAGGTAGGGTCTCGAGCAGACGGGCTGTGGCAGTTGTAATTTCCTTTTTGGTTTTGGTATTTTATTCTGGCCCCTTTGTACTTTCAGTTTGTACTATACTCTCAGTATTTATCTCAGTGACAATTGTGGTTTACTTTGTGTTTACTTTCCGCAATTTGAGCTTTGTGCATGTGTATAGGTTTAAAGATAATGACTTCCTTTTTTTTGGGTTATACCTACTCGGTGCTAGTTTCCATCCCCTGGCCTATGGAAGGAGAGCTTGGTGTAGTCACAACATGGGCCCTGGGGGATGGGTCATGACACTCGACACCAAATGAGAAAAATCATCGAGCACACTAATGCCATCAAGAAAATTAAAAGAGGAACACCAATGAGGAACCAAAGGGGGAGGAGTTGATGCTAGTCATGCCTCCTAAAAAACCTTTGACCACTCGATATATATATATTATTCTTATTCATTTTTATTAATAATTGTTTCATTAATAAATTTTAAGATAATTTTGTAATTTATTCATTTTTAATTTTTTGTTTAATCATTACAATTTAATCTATATATATGTATATTAAATTTATTCTTTTTTATCAATAATTATTTAATTAATAAAATGTTTAATATTTTTCTTATTTTACTCATTTTTAATTTTTAATTTGTTTAATTATTTCATTTTTTTAATTTTACATATCTATATATTTAATTTATACTATTTATTAATTTTTATAATATATATATTTTTATATTTAATTTATTTATTTTTATTAATAATTTTTTAATTAATAAAATTATTAATATTTTTATTTTTAATTCTATTTTTTTAATTATTTCATTTTGTCCTGGACTTTTATTAGTGCCAAAAGAGCGTTGATAAATTCTATATTTTATTAGTGCTAAAAATAAAGCATTGATAAAGGGTATCCTTTATCAGTGCTAAAAATAAAGCACTAATAGAAGGTACCTTTCATCAGTGCTAAATAAAAGTGATGACAAAGGTTTCCCTTTATTAATTCTTGTTTGTAGCGATGATAAATTCCAGATCTGTTAAAGGCCTCTTTTATAGTAGTGCTTGTGGTACCTTATATGGTTTATAGACTATAATGGCTTGAGGTATAATACCTGATGTATTATACATGTCATACGAGCTGTGATGGATCCTAGAAACTACTTTGTTACTATATATGGTGATGTGATATGGGATGATGTGATGATGTGATGTATGAGGTGTATGTTGCAATGCCTTGCCCAGGTGTCTTTGTGCTGACTTATTTTGGAAAGAGATGGCTCATGATGTGCAATATTGGGGTAGAGCGGAAAACCAGTGGGGAAGTGGGAGTGGGGTATCTTTGATGTTTCATTATTATATTATATGAACTCTTGCATGAGATACTTGGTGAGAGTTATCCATGGTGAGGCTGAGAAATTAGTATACCTATTTAGGTGATGAGTTACTTTCACTATTGTTCACTGTGCTTTAATATGTTTTCTTTATCTTTTATATGAGAGGCTCCGGGGAGGATCTTACTGAGTCTACTGTCATGCTCACTCTACGTATATATAAGCTGTTTTTAGGCTAGTTAGAGCTGGTTAAAGATCGAGCTGGATATTACTAGCTTGTAGTTTTATAGGGGCTATTTAGGATTCATGTTCACTGTCATCTTTACCTTTTTGGTACTTGTAGTTTTCCTTTCAGTTTCTATAGTATTGTATGAAATTTAATGTTTTCAATTGATATTTATTTATATATATGTTTGAGTAGGTGTTGATTGGTGTAACTATCTTATCTCTCTCTTATGCATGTTTTCTTAGAGGGGAATGCCTCCTATTATATCATTATTATACCCTAAGTGTTAGCCTCAAACTCGAGGCCTATTAGAGGCAGGACTTAGGCAGTCAGCATCTCTCTACTCTCATTGTCTACCCATTAGGGGTACACTTTGGGGGGAGGGGGTCGTGACAGAGTGGTATTAGAGGTTTGAGTTTGAGGGATAGGATGATATTTGGATTTAGGCACATGTGGGATTGCATGGGTTGGTAGGTAAACATTTTCAGCTAAGTTTAGTGAGCAATGTAAACATAGGAGACCAGTTGAGACATAGGTATTTAGGCCCCCCTATGATCTGATGCAGGGACCTTTGAGTTTACTAAGCCTACTAAATGAAGTGACACTAGTTGTAGGGTATAGACCTAGGAAAGGATCATGCATCATTCTTATTTATTCCTATGTTTGAAATGGGTAGACCTTAAGATAGGTTAAAAACTTAATAAGATAACAATTAATTAATTAATTAATGTTATGTATTCCATATTCCAAGTTTAGGATTATAAATTTTTTATATTTTTAAGGAATGGCTCCAGGTCAATGTCCTCATTAGGTTCATGCTGAAGATGTTCAAAATGATGTGTCATAACCCCCTCTATACAAAGATACCACAATGAGGGGAGAGAGATAGTGATTTATCAAGTCCCACCTCTAGTAGGCCCTCAGTTTTCTACTAGCACCCAGGGTATAATAAACATGAAAATGGGAGGCATTACCCTCTAAGAGAAACATGTGGAAGAGAGAGATAATAAGGATGCAACAACCAACACCTTCTCAGACATAAATATAAAAGAAACCCAAGTGAAAACATTCAATTCCATATAGTGATAAACACCAAAAGAAAAATTAAAGTACCAAAAAGGTAAAGATGACAGTGACAACAAATCCGAAATAGCTCTTGCTAAACCTTGAGCTAATAATGTCCAACCCGATCACCAACCTGCTCTAGACCACCTGAAAAAAAATTTATATATACATAGGGTGAGTATAACAGTATACTTAGGATCCTCCCTATAGCCTCTAATGAAAAAGATAAATAAATCATGCTAAAGCACAATGAACAATAATGAAACTAACTCATCACCGAAACGGGTATACTAAGTTCCCAACCTCACCATGGCTAACTCTAAATAAGTATCACATACAAGAGATCATATAATATAGTAAGAAAACATCAAGGGTACCCCACTCCCACTTCCCCACTGGTTTTCTGATCTGCCCCAATGTCGCACATCCTGAGCATCTCTCTCCAAAAGTAAGTCATCCCAAAAACACTTGGACAGGGAACCACCACATGCACCTCATGCATCACATAACCACACCATCCCATATCACAAATCAAATAGTAACCAAGTAGTTTCTAGAATCCACCACAACCTATATGACATATATCAAACACCAGGTATTATACCTCAATCCATTACATCTTATACACCAAGTAAGTACCTAAATCCATCAAAACCTATACGCATCATACCTATAATAATAATTTGGATACTATATCTGGTAATACATGTGTGTGAAATAATCACAAGACATCACATCCCTCATCACACATATATGATAAAACTAACCATTGTTCATACCCGCACAAGTAACTACCAAGAAAATAAAGTAGGTCCAGAGGGGGTAGTCATCCATCCATCCTCCTACCGAGATGTTGGGAAAAACACCCTCCCTGAGTCTATTGGGTGTCAATTTCCCTAACAAACATGGGTGGGGTAGTGTATTAAAGCATATAATATACATGATATAATATATCTCACAACCACACAATGATAATAACCAAGTCTTAGACTCAAATTTAGTTAACGTCACTCAGAATCCCGATTTCCATGTTAAGACTAGATATCCTATAAGCACAAAAACATATAAAAGAGCTACATTAATTACGTATTTCATTAAAAAATTCAATTTATGTTAATTAATTCATTATCCATTAATTAACCATTAAAATTATTATACATTACCTTACATTTCATTACATTACATCATTATAATAAAGTCTATGCCCTCCATGCATAAGTCAAAACCAAGGACTTGGTTTATCAAGATTCACATATTTTTAGTATTTTCATTCCAATATCAACCAACCTCATGGGTTAAGAATTATTTATTCATTATTAACATCATTTCATATCTAGGTAATCTAGGAAAACCATCCTAAGCTACCACTAGGAGAAAACATGAAATAAATCACCTCCAACCGCCTCAAGCAATGGAGAAAATAATGTAGAGAAAATAAGAAACTCGACTATCGACCATTAAAAAAATTCAAAAGTGAGCATACCAGCTCTCAAAAAATCATCAATGGGTAATCCCAGCTTTAACCCATTCCATCACCTTCGGTGCCATCCCCAAAACCCATATGCATATACCAATACATCTCACCCTCACAAACATCATCTGCTGCCACATTATCCGAGCCTCCCCGCCCACATACCACAATAGTCATCCCAAGATCATCCATACTAGGATCACATCATAAGGACCATATCCAGAGCACATTTCAAAGTAGCAGGAACAAATAAGCAAGCGATAGGGCAACTGGGCCCTCAAAATAAGGCATTCAACCTTATCATACAAACAAGCTCTCGCAGCTCCAAAACAAGGCACTCAACCTTCTCAAGAAAACGAGCAACTCAAGTCCTAGAAAATTATCTTTATTACAAAACTGGTTCCTATTCCATCTTGAATTAACCAATTCATTTATTAAAAGGTTCCAACTATAGGAAACCCAAAGAATCAATCTATAATAAGCTATCAAAGGAAAAACATGCTCTCATCATTTATTTTCGGTTTAAACAAACCTAGATAAGTACCATTCTCAATTAACATTCCTTTTCAATTATTATCAATAATAATTATCATGATTTAGGTTTATTAACCAATTATATCAACTCCATTACTCACATGGAAGATCAATTTAAATTAAACATGCACATTTCATCAATTTGATTAACATAAAATATATTAACCACCAGATTACAAACATGCCTCTTTAATTATTCTTAAGATAATTAATTATAAATTAATTCTATATTTACATTCTTTAACAATTTATATCAAGAAAAACATGATAAAAAATCAAGGCATAAATATCACACTATTTATCAAATCATGTGGAAAACCTATATCACGGTATAAAGCAACAACATCGCTAACATGCGATCGCTATCTAATTTATTTAATCTGGTTCAATATTGAAGAACCAGTGTGGTGTTTTGTTTTAAAAAAGTTTTTTATTTGTTGAAAACTAATATTTTTGTTGAAGAATGTTTTTGAGTTATAGAAAGTTGAAGTTGCTGGTTGCTGAAGATTTCTTTAAAGAAGATTTTATTGAAGAATAAGAAGCCAGAAGTTAAGAAAGTATCTCAAACTTTCTTAACAAAATCAGACGATGCTTTTCTGATCTTAAAGTTCTCACAAATCATGAAAAGTTTCATTATAAAAGCTATTGAAGAAATAGGTTAAGAAGATTGATGTTTTTCTCTAAGAAATTTTTTGAGAAAGTTCAGAACCCGAAATTCGGAGTCTACTTCCTGAGCCAGAAATTTGGAGTCTACTTCCTGAGCCAAAAATTAGGAATGACAATCCTGAGCAACATGCTGAGAAATTCGGAATGAAAATCCTGAGCAACATGCTGAGAAATTCAGAATGTCAATCCCGAGAAACATGCTGAGAAATTCAGAATGATAATCCTGAGCAACATACTGAGAAATTCAGAATGACAATCCTGAGCAACATGCTGAGAAATTCAGAATGAAAATCCTAAGAAACATGCTGATAAATTCATAATGACAATCCTGAGCAACATGCTAAGAAATTCGGAATGAAAATCCTGAGAAACATGCTGAGAAATTCGGAATGACAATCCTGAGAAACATGCTGAGAAATTCAGAATGAAAATCCTGAGCAACATGCTGAGAAATTCGGAATGAAAATCCTGAGCAACATGCTAAGAAATTCAGAATGACAATCCTAAGCAACATGCTAAGAAATTCGTAATGACAATCCTGAGCAACGTTCTGAGAAATTCAGAATGACAATCCTGAGAAACATGCTGAGAAATTCAGAATGACAATCCTAAGCAACATGCTGAGAAATTCGGAATGACAATCCTGAGCAACATGCTGAGAAATTTAGAATGACAATCCTGAGAAACATGTTGAGAAATTCAGAATGATAATCCTGAGAAACATGCTGAGAAATTCGGAATGAAAATCCTGAGCAACATGCTGAGAAATTCGAAATGACAATCCTAAGAAACATGCTGAGAAATTCGGAATGACAATTCTGAGTTCAAGAAAACCAGAATTTCAACTTTTCTTAAATCCCAGAGAAATTTAAGGAGATTTGAAGAAGTAAAAGATTAAATATTAAATGCGAGAGATTTGCGGAGTTTTTGAGATTTGAGGAAGCAAGAAAGTTTTTCAAGATTCCCGCCCTTGTTTTCTAAGTTACTTATAAATATAGGATCAGATCATTCGCTCATTTACAACTTTCATACACGCGGAAAAGGCGGAGCACAGAAGAATTCTGAGTGAAAAGTTCCTACCATCTTGAAGAAGTTTTATTGAGTGTTTGAGAAGAATAGAATCAGAATTATCTTATCTTGCTGAGAAGGCTGGTTTTAGAAAATCGGATTCAAGAAATCGGATTGAAGATTCAGAGTGATATTTTTTACGGAATCATTTGTGCAGAATCATCTTATCGAATTGAATATTTGGATTGATCATTCAGAGTGATCATTTGTAGACTAGCTTAACAAAGTTATTATTCTTGTTTTTGGCTCATTTGTTCTTTAAGGAAACATTGTAAACTGATGGGAGTCATTATAATCTTTCCTATCGGGAGATAGAAGGTGTCCAATGGGAGTTGGCACAAGTTGTATTCAATTCTTCATTATAGTAGATTTCCATAGACCCATGGGAGTGGCTATGGAAAAAACATAGGTTCTCTTATTGACGCCGAACCTTGTAAATCTTGTGTGACTTTCTTGATTTAACTTTATTGCATGCTTGAGTTTTTTGCTAAAGGTTGATAAGGAAATAAATCTTAACAGGTTTCAAGGGTTAAGTTTCTTAAATTTTTGAAACTTATAAAAGTTAAACAACTGATTCAACCCCCCCTTATCAGTTTTTATTCTATCCTTGCAACTTCAAGTGGTATCAGAGGTAGGTTCCCCTTGTTTAATCCTTATCATAGAGAATATCAATTCTTTCAACAGTAGAGGAATTCCTATGTTTGATGGAAAGAATTATTATGGATGAAAAAATAGGATGATTCCTTATCTCTTATCTCTTGGCCTTGAAGTTGTTTATGCTGCTACTATTGTCTTTCCACTTATTGAGAAAAATGATCCTATGACGTTTGCTGATAAGAGAAACATAGAAGTTGATGGAAAGGCTAGAAATGCTATTCTCATGTCTTTATCAGAAAATGTTTATCAAAAGGTGATGGGTCTCACAACATCAAAAGGCATGTGGGACAAGATGGAAAGTGTTTTCGAAGGAAATATAAAAGTCAAGGAGGCCAAACTACAAATATGGTGTAGTAAGTTTGAAGACATAAGGATGAGAAATGATGAAACAATTGATGAATACTTCACCAGAGTTAATAAAATTGTATGCAACATCAGAGGATTCAGATAAGACTTGGAAGATTCTACAATTGTGAAGAAACTTATGAGAAACTTTCCAGACAGGTTTAATTCTAAAATTTCAGCTTTAGAAGATAAGGATGATTTATCTCTTGATGAACTACATAAATTTCTTGTTGCTTATGAAATGAGGAAATCTCCAATCTTTAAGAAGAAGATGAAAGATGAAATGGATTTTGAGGCTATGAGAAAGATGAAAATATAATATGATGATGAAGATAATCCTTATGAGTCTGTTGATAAGGAAGATGAAGAGTTGAATGAAAAAATCATGTCTCTCATATCCAAGAACTATCGAAGAGGAAGAAGAAAGTATGGAGGGAAACTTCCTCTCAAATGTTTTGAGTGTGGTGGAATTGGACACTTTGCTATGAATTTCCCTAAGAATAAAGTTATAGAATATCAAGATGTTTCTAATGAGAATCCTCAGTGGAAGAAGTATAACAAGAATGAAAAAGAAGAGAAGACTTCAAAAGAATTCAAGAAAAAGTTTATAGGAAATAAAATAAGTATGTTGAGAAAGAAGGTTGAATTGGAATCATCTGACAATGATTCCTCGGAAGATGAAAGTAAAGAAAGATTCAGAACCTTCATTGAAAAAGTTGAGAAAACAAATGTTTCCTCAGAGAGTGAAGAAAGTGGTGAAGAGTCTTACAGAGAATATCAACTAAGATCCTAACTTCTTGCATGTCTTGAGCAAAACAAATCTCTAAAGAAAGAAATTAGTGTGATGACGAAAAATCATTAAGAAGTTCATGATGGAAGTAAATATATCACCAAGAAGGAAGATGAATACATTCAAGAAATTTTAAGTTACAAACTTAGAATTGATGAACAAGGAAAGATGATTGAAGATCTTAGCAAGAAGTTGGAAGCTAAGGAAGAAGAAGTAAAAAATGTGAAATCAAAACTTCTTGATTCTGAAAATACCCTGAGGAAGATGAATGAAAACTTCAACAAAGCTATAGAAGTAAAAGATGAGACCTCTAAAAATGCTGTGAAGGCTCATTATGAGAATCAGGTGAAATCTTCTCTTACCAAAAATAACGTTTCATCCGATTCTTCTAACATTTTAGGTTTTGGAAGAAGTAAAAGGAAATCTTGGGTGGAGAAAGGATGTAAGAAACCTATCAATTATACAAAAGTAGAATACTTACTCAAAAGAAGAGATGACCTACATCCTGAGTTTTCTAGAGATGAAAGAAGTTATCAACATCAACAAAGTTTCTATAATGAAAGATCATTCATCAATAGAAAATCAATATTTGAGGGATATTTCTGGTGCTGTGGAATATATGGGCATAGATCTTATGATTGTTGGCACAATTTATCTTTACCCAAAAGAAGGTTTGAGCAAATTGGAAGAAATAGTGAAAGAGGGATGAGTGACTTTCCGTACTCACAGAAAGTTAAAAAGGCAAATTCTCAAGATGTTAGAAACATTCCAACAAAGAATCAATTTGAATGTTTGGAAGAAGTTTGTGGAAGATGTGATCAGGTTGGTCATTATGCCGAACGATGTATGACACTTCTTCCAGAACAAGTTTCTTTTGATAAGAAAGAAAATAAAGCTGAAAATAAGAAGATTGATGAGAGAGCTTTTATTGTTGAGATAGTTTTGAAAGCAATTAAGAGGAACAAACCATGGATTCTTGATAGTGGTTGTTCTTCACACATGATAGGTGATATAAAAATATTGGAACATGTTGAAAGTCATGATGGAGGAGCGGTTACGTTTGGAAATGATAGTTCCCTAAAAATTAAGGGAATCGGGATGGAAGAGATTGAAGCAGAGAAACTGAAATCTAAGGAAGTATTGCTTGTTCATGGGATAAAACATAACTTACTTAGTGTAAGTCAACTTTGTGATGATGGAAAATAAGTTATCTTCAGAAAGTATTCTTGTATCATCAAAAGTGTGAAAAATGGAAAAGTAATTACAAAAGGAGAAAGAACTAGTGGGAATCTCTTTCAAATTGGAGAATCCAATAACTCTTGTTATTTGAGTGCTGAAGATGAAAATAAGTTGTGGCACCGAAGACTTGGCCACCTTGGGCAGAAGAACATGAGTAAGCTTTCTAAAGTCGATGATATTCAGAATTTTTCAGAACTGAAAAGAAGATATGAAGATGTTTGTATTACTTGCTAGAAAGGAAAGATGACTAACAAAGGTCATAAAAGAGTTGAGATTCAATCTAACAATCCACTTGAGCTTATTCATTCTGATCTATGTGGGCCGATGAGACATCAATCAATAAAAGGAGATTTATACTTTATCACTTTTATTGATGACTTCACTCGGATGAAAAACATCATGTTCATGAAGCATAAGTCAGAGGCTATTGAAATGTTTAAATTATTCAGAAGAGATGTTGAGAAATAATTGGGGGCTTCCATAAAGAAGTTAAGAACAAACAATGGTACCGAATTCACAAACAATGATTTTGAAACTTATCTAAGGAATCGTGGTATCAAACATCAGTATAGTGCTCCCTATACTCCACAACAAAATGGAGTAGCAGAAAGGAAAAATAGAATCTTGGTGGAAATGGGAAGAAGTACTTTATCAGAATACAAAATTTCAAAATTCTTTTGGAGAGAATCTATTAGCACTGCTATACATGTTCAAAATAGATGCTTGTTGAGACTAGAAACCAACATGAATCCTTACGAGATGTGGTATAACAAAAAACCTTCTTTTAATTACTTCAAAGTTTTTGGAAGTCCATGATTTCTCAAAATCAAAAATCCGGACTTAGGAAAGTTTGATGAGAAAGATGAAGAAGGAATATTTATAGGTTATTCACCAAATGGAAGAAGTTACAAATGCTGGAACAAAAGTTTATAGAAGTTGGTGGACTCATATGATGTGAAGGTAATTGAAAATCCAAGTTCCTTCACAAAATTTGTTAAGAATACTGAAGAATACAAATTAGAGAATCCCCACCAGAGTGAAAGTGACTCAGATAAGTCACCTGGGGAAGAAAGTGATGATGGGAAAGGAAATGTTAGTTTTCCTACCTTACAAAAACATGTTGAATTTGAAAATATTATTGGGGATCAGAAGGATCCAGTTCAGACAAGAAGGAAATTAAGATTTGAAAATCAGACTTCCCTTATCTCAAAAGTTGAACCAGAATCAGTTTCAGAAGCTATTCAACATAAAGAATGGGTGGATGCTATGAATGAAGAACTGGATCAGATTGAGAAGAATGACACATGGGAACTTGTTCCAAGGCCAACAAATAAGAATGTTATCAGAACCAAGTGGGTTTACATAAATAAATTGAATGAGCAATGAGAATTTACAAGAAATAAAGAAAGGATTGTGTGCAAATGATATTCACAAGTGGAAGGTGTGGATTTTGATGAAACCTTTTCCCCTGTAGTAAGGTTGGAAACTATCTGAATGTTTCTTGTAGTGGCTGCTCATCAGAATTACAATGTTTGTCAGATGGATGTAAAGTCAGATTTCTTAAATGGTGAGATTGAGGAAGAAGTTTACATTGAACAACATTGTGGGTTTTTTTCTTGATGAGGATGAAAACAAAGTTTGAAAATTGAATAAAGCCTTGTATGGGATGAAACAAGCTCCACGAGAATGGTATTTGAAGCTTGAGAATTATTTGAGAAAGATAAACTTTTCTAAAGGAAAGGTTGATAACAAATTTTATGTTAAAGATGTCGACTCTAGAACTTTAATTGTAATTGTTTATATGGATTATATAATTTTTTCTGGGGATGAAGAAAAGGTCTGTGAAAAGTTTGCTGAAGAGATGAAGAAATTTTTTGAAATGTCAATTTTGGGAGAATTAACTTTCTTCCTTGGATTACAAGTTCAATAATAAGAAAACTACATTTTCTTATCCCAAGAAAAGTATGCCAAGAAATTGTTAAAGAAGTTTGGGATGGAAGAATAAAAGGAAGTTTAAACTCCTATCTCAGTGAGCACAAAGTTGAGCAAATATGAGTCAGGGAACAGTGTGAATCAGAAAGAATTTCGAAAGTTGATAGGAATTATTCTTTATCTTACATATTCAAGGCCTGATATTTCTTATGCTATGACTCTCTGTTGCCGATATCAAAGTAATCCAAAAGAATCACACATGTTGGCAATTAATATGATTCTAAGATATGTTAAAGGAACAACTTCACATGGTTTGTTATACAAGAGAAATAATGAGATAAAGTTCTATGGTTATACTGATGCTGATTGGGCTGGTGATTGTAATGATAGAAAATCAACATCAGGAGGAACATTTTTCTTAGGGGAATTCTATGTGAGTTGGCACAACAAGAAACAAAGTTAAGTAACTTTAAGTACAGATGAATCCGAATATGTTGCAGCTACTCAGTATTGTACTCAAATGATGCAGATGAAGGTTCAGCTGGAAGATTTGAAGGTAAAATTTTATAAACCTTTGAAGATACTCCGTGATAATCAAAGTTCCATTGATCTTTCCAAGAATCCTATTCAAATTTCAAGATCAAAACACATTGATATAAAGTATCACTTTTTAAAGGAGAAATATACGGCTTGAGACATCTTGATGGAATATATTTCAACAAAGTATCAGATTGATGATATTTTTACAAAAGCAATGTCAAAGGAGTGGTTTGTTGAACTAAGGCTGTAACTCCATGTTCAGCCTCCTCCCATGACTTTTTAAAACTCATAAGGAAGATCCCCCATCGTGCTTTGGATTATGCTGACAAAGGGGGAGAGTAAGTTTTCTTTTATGAATCTAAAGTTATGGTTATCATATAATGGGGGAGAGAGAAAGAAAAATGAGAGAAAAATGAGAAAGAGAAAGATAAAAGTTGAGGGGGAGTTTGAGTAAGTTGAAGTTTATCCTTACATGGATGAAAAATTTGTTGTCACTGAGGGATGGAAATCTTTCAAAAACATTACTCTATCCAGTAGTGTGGTGTCAGGAAACTCTCTTTTTGAGAAATGCTATTCTTTGGTAAAGTTCAAAAACTTGAGATGCGAAAATGTTTTTTTGAGAGGTGAAAACTACTTATCAAGGGTTTCCAACAAATCCAAAGGGGGAGATTGAAGAACCTGTGTGGTGTTTTTTTAACAAACTTTTTTATTTCTTGAAAACTGATCTTTTTGTTGAAGAATGTTTTTAGTTATAGAAAGTTGAAGTTACTGGTTGTTGAAGATTTTCTTAAAGAAGATTTTATTGAAGAATAAGAAGTCAGAAGTTAAGAAAGTATCTCAAACTTTCTTAACAAAATCAGACGATGCTTTGTTGATCGTAAAGTTCTCACAAATCATGAAAAGTTTCATGATAAAAGCTGTTGAAGAAATAGGTGAAGAAGATTGATGTTTTTCTTTAAGAAAAATTCTGAGAAAGTTTAGAACCAGAAATTCAGAGTCTACATCCTGAGCCAGAAATTTGGAGTCTACTTCCTGAGCCAAAAATTCAGAGTCTACTTTCTGAGCCAAAAATTCGGAGTCTACTTCCTGAGCCAAAAATTCGGAGTCTACTTCCTAATCCAGAAATTCGGAATGAAAATCCTAAGTAACATGATGAGAAATTCGGAATGACAATCCTAAGTAACATGATGAGAAATTCGGAATGAAAATTTTGAGAAACATGCTGAGAAATTCGGAATGACAATCCTGAGCAACATGCTGAGAAATTCGGAATGACAATCCCGAGAAACATGCTGAGAAATTCGGAATAAAAATCCTGATCAACATGCTGAGAAATTCGGAATGACAATCCTGAGAAACATGCTGAGAAATTCGGAATGAAAATCTTGAGCAACATGCTGAGAAATTCGGAATGATAATCCTGAGCGATGCTGAGAAATTTGAAATGACAATCCTGAGCAACATGCTGCGAAATTTGGAATGACAATCCTGAGCAACATGCTGAGAAATTCGGAATGAAAATCCTGAGAAACATGCTAAGAAATTCGGAATGAAAATACTAAGCAACATGATGAGAAATTCGGAATGACAATCCTGAGCAACATGCTGAGAAATTTGGAATGACAATCCTAAGCAACATGCTGAGAAATTCGGAATGACAATCCTGAGCAACATGATGAGAAATTTGGAATGAAAATACTGAGCAACATGCTGAGAAATTCGGAATGACAATCCTGAGCAACATGATGAGAAATTCGGAATGAAAATCCTGAGAAACATGATGAGAAATTCAGAATGACAATCCTGAGTAACATGCTGAGAAATTCAGAATGACAATTCTGAGTTCAAGAAAACCAGATTTTCAAATTTTCTTAAATCTCAGAGAAATTTAAGGAGATTTGAAGAAGTCAAAGATTGAATATTAAATGTGAGAAATTTGTGGAGTTTTTGAGATTTGAGGAAGCAGGAAAGATTTTCAAGATTCCCGCCCTTGTTTTCTGAGTTGCCTATAAATATGTTCTCAGATCATTCGCTCATTTACAACTTTCATATACATGGAAAAGGCGGAGCGCTGAAAAATTCTGAGTGAAAATTTCATACCAGCTTGAAGAAGTTTTCTTGAGTGTTTGAGAAGAATAGAATCAGAATTATCTTATCTTGATGAGAAGGCCGGTTTCAGAAAATCGGATTCAAGAAATTAGATTGAAGATTCGGAGTGATATTTTTTGCGGAATCATTTGTGTAGAATCATCTTATCGGATTGAATATTTGGAGTGATCATTTAGAGTGAGCATTTGTGGAGTAGCTTAACAAAGTTCTTATTCTTGTGTTTGGCTCATTTGTTCTTTAAGGAAACATTGTAAACTGATGGGAGTCAGTATAATCTTTCCTATCGGGAGATTGAAGGTGTCTAACAGGAGTTGGAACAAGTTATATTCACTTCTTCATTATAGTAGATTTCCATAGACCCACAGGAGTGGCTATGACAAGGACGTAGGTTATCTTATTGAGGTCGAACCTTGTAATTCTTGTGTTCATTTCTTGATTTACCTTTCTTGCATGCTTGAGTTTCTTGATAAAGGTTGATAAAGAAATAAATCTTAACAGGTTACAAGGGTTAAGTTTCTTAAAGTTTTGAAACTTATAAAATTTAAACAACTGATTCAACCCCCCCTTCTCAGTTTTTATTCAATCCTTATAAATTCAAATATTTATTAGTTAAATTACATTACCTTCAAAGGGATAAATCATTCCAATGTTATGATTTCATGTAAATAGAAGAGAAGTAACAAATCTCCAACCTCAAAAGTTTTCAGCGTTCTTTAAATGAGAACGAATCATGTTACGTATCTCCAATCACCTCTTTTGAATTAACTGCATCCATATGAGGATTCTGTGACACAACCATACCAAAAACAACCAATAGATTCCCCATTAGAAACATGGGTGATAAAATTCAATAGCATGGAGAGAAGATACAGGGTGAAGCAAGATCAAACTAAGAGAAAATTCTAGAAAATGAAGGAAGAACGCACCTTGAATCATCATGGATCAAAGGTGGAAGTCTAATGATAGATCCCCATCAAAGGAATCTCAAAATGCCAAGAAGAGGGCCACTGGATCACCTGGAATGAGAGGGAGAGAGTCCCTGAACATAGGGTTTAGAGAAAGACCCAAGAAACTAAAACATTTAAAGATATACAACATTAGGTATTTACATGATGTGTAATCCCCCTTCACACTGTGTAATCCTTAGGGTTTGTTCTTCACCGAAAAACACATTAATTTTTTATTATTTAACCCTAATTAATTACACATTGAAACCGAACCTTTACAAGTCGTGAACCCCACTCACATGACATGTAAGGATTACACAACATGTAATCTCCCTGCTTCCAACATTTCAAAATCCAACACCTCCAGACTTATTCCAAGCCTCCTCCAAGATACAATATCTTTGAAAATGCACAAAGGGTTGGACCACATAGATCCATTCCCTTACATTAGATACCTCTAAATTAATTATCATCCTCAAGAATCCAAAAACAATCCAAAGAGAAAACGAAAAGGGGTCATCTGAACAACACCTCATGAGATACCTCTCAAAGGTATCATTACCATAGGAGCTCAATCACCATGCTAGAGGAACAAGAAAAAAACTACAAAATAACAACAACCATATCCTAAAAACTCTCTAGGGGGAGATACCACTAAAAAAAGAGTGAATAAACAATAATAAACAATAGGAAACCATATCATAAACCAAAAGGATCAATATATACAAGAGAAAAACATTACAAGATAAGATCTAAACATCAAACAACTTAGGGTACTGAGCGTGCATCTGTGACTCACGTTCCTAGGTACTCTTCTCCAGGCCAATATGCCACCAAAAGGCTCAAACCAAGGGAACAACACGCCCACACCAAACCTTATCCTGGTAGTCCTAGATCTCCACAAGACTCTCCTCGAAGGTCGCATCATCATCAACATTGATCTCGCCCCAATCGATGACATGAGAGTCATCATAAAGACAACGATAGAGGTGAAACATGTGAAAAACATCATATATCTGACTCATCTACAATGGAAGTGCTATCTGATATTTCATGAATCTAACATGACCAAAAACATTAAAAGGACCAACAAACCGGGGTGAATGTTTATTCCATGACCAAACCTTCACTTCTCATGACATAGAGTCAACTTAAAGAACATGCAATGTACAATATCAAACTCCAAAGGTCTCCTCCTATGATATACATTAAATTTATGGTGATCCTGTACTGCTTTCATCCTCTCATGAATTACCTGATCCATCTCTGTCTTATTCTATACTAGTTTCGACCTGAAAATTGTTTCCTATTTGACCCCAGTCCAACACAATGAAGAACAGAAAGGTCAGCCATATAAAGCTTCAAACTGTGCCAAAGAAATGGTGTATTTGAAACTATTAATGTAATAAAACTCAACCAAGGATAGTTGCCTCACCCACAAACCTCCAAAATATAGGACATAAGAGCACAACATGTATTCAAGATTTTGGATAGTATGCTCTGCATGACCATCCATTTGTAGATGAAAAGAAGTTCTAAGGCATAAATTAGAGCTAAAAGAATGCTGGAGACCTCTCTAAACTCTATTGGTAAAATGAGGATCTTGATCAGAAATTATCATCCTTGGGACTCTATGGACTCGTACCACCTCCTCTAGATACTTCCTTGACAAAACCTCTACTGAGATCAACTACCTAATCACTATAAAGTGGGGTGTTTTCATCAAATGATCCATTATCACCCATATAACATCACAAACTCCACAAGCTTGAGGTAAACTAGTAAAAATTCCATCGAGATGTCCTTCCACTTCCACTGGGGAATATCTAATGGCTCAAGAAAATCACCAGGAACATGGCGACCGACCTTCACCTTCTGGAAGATCAAACATCACGAAACAAACTTTATAACTGAATGATTCAACCTAGGCCACCAAAAAAGACCTATCAAATCTTGATTAATCTTAGTTATGCTGGGATATACCACCAAAGGTGAACGATGGAACTCACAGAGAACCATCTCACTCATCACAGAAGGAATGAAAATACTTCTCTAAAATAACACGCAGTGCTTTCTATCCTCATACCAACCATCAAGGGCATCGCTAAAACAACTTGGTCTCTCCAAACCTCCACCTCAAAATCCCCCAACTGGGACTCCTCCACCTGATGCACCAAGGATGACTGCACTACCATCAGGAAAATACAAACTTTTCCTCCAACCTATCCTATATCAAGATGCATTTCCAAGACTTTTTCCATCACTCTATAGGATTATCTATATTCACACATGACATTACTATATGACTTCCTTCTAAGTTTATAGGCTACAAAATTTACCTTTCCTAGCATATAATAAATTTCAAAGTCATAATTTTTCAATAATTTCATCCATTGATGATGGAACAAGTTCAAGTCATGCTGTGAGAATACATTACTTAGGCTCTTATGGTCAGTAAAAACCAAAAAACGCTCACTGATGAGGTAATGTTGCCACAACTTCAAAGAAAACACCACTATATCCAACTCAAGATCATGAGTGTCATAGTTACACTCATGGAGACATAACTGATGAGTCCCATAATAAACAATATATATATGCTACATTAGAATGTAGACCAATCCAATACACAAATCATTATAGAAAACTTCAAACTGAATTCCCTCAGCTAGAAAACAAAGAACTAGAGTGCTAAAAAAAATTTCCTTTAGGTACTCAAAAGTTGTTTGAAACTGGTCAGTCCATAAGAACACCTAATATTTTCTGATCAAAGATATCAGAGGAGTGTCAACATGAGATAATTCATCTATGAAACTCCTATAATATCCTATAAGACCAAGAAAACTATACACCTCTACCACTTTCTTAGGGGATACCCAAGACACAACTGCCTCTATCTTAGAAGGATCCACTGCTACTCCCTGTTGGGACACCACATTCCCTAAGAAATGGAATTCACTAGCCTTGAAGTAAAACATAAAAAAATTCCCAATTAGATTATCATGATAAATAACTCCCAAAATAGCACGTAGATGCTATGTATGCTCCTCCTATTATGCAGAGTACACAAGGATGTCGTTGATGAAAACCACCACAAAATTATTCAAGAAATCTCTAAAAACTGTATTCATAAATCCCATGAACATAGCTAGATAATTATTCAAACCAAATGACATCACAATGAACTCATAATGCCCATGACGATAACAAAAAATAGTTTTCTAAATATCCCTTTCCTTCACCCGCATATGATGATATCTAGACTACAAATTGATCTTTGAGAACCAAATTTATCCTTCCATATGATTGAATAAATCATTAATCTATGAAAAAAGATAATGGTTCTTCAGTGTCACTTGGTTCAAGTAATGATAATTGATGTAAAGCTGCAAAATTCCACTAGCCTTATTCACGAACAAAACCGGTGCACCCCAAGGTGACACACTCGGATGAAAAAAACCTCATTATAACATATCATTAACCTATACTCACAGATCTCGCAACTGAAAAGGTGCCACCCTATACAGATACATTGAGATAGGATACACACCTGGCTATAGCTCAATCCCAAACTCAATCTTTCATTGAGGGGGAAACACTACAACATTCTCTGGAAATATATCAGGGTATTCTTTAATAACCCTAGGAAATACAAACTGTTGAACCTCTGATGAACTCAAAATCAACTTGGACATCAAAGATGATAAGGTTGAAACATTCCTATGACCCATCCAAGGGTCTCTCTCTCTCCAAAAAATACCACTAGCTCTTTATCAGTATCAAAAAACACAACCCACATCCTGAATCAATCCACAATAGCTTGAACCAAATACAAAAAATCCATGATGAGGATAATTTCATATGGAAGTATCTGTAAACATAGAAAATATCACTAAGATAGGTGCTTACCCAAAACTATCTCATAGTATCTACATACTTTATATAAGTTATCTCAACCTCTAACTGGCATAGTCAATGCCAAGGGAATTTTAATACTATCTACATCAAGTCCCAAAGCATGGATGAGGGTAGGTGATATAAAGGAGTAAATTACTCATGAATCAAAAAAATCATGCACCCAAGTAAAAACAAGCAAAGGGTACCTCGAACGATGTTTGGATCGCCTGATGTTAGAAATGCTAAAGCATGAAGCTGACCAAAACCAGATCCATGGCCTCTCTAACCTTGTTTAAGAACACCTTCATGGCCAAAATATACTCTCTAAGGATGAGGAGTTTCCTGAGGCTATCCTCTACCTACCCCTTATCCTATTTTATTATCTCAAATTGGACCACTATGATATTGTTTCATCAGCTAAAATTACATCAATAGAGGAACATGAAGTATAACAACTAACACACACTGATTTCTCAGAAAGGTTGGGCACTCTCACCACTAATGAACTTGGAATACACAATAAAAACATGTCTCTGATCCCTTTTTATAGGTTTGAGAGTCATCAAACCCATAGAAACAAGATGATCAGGGATGGGACCTACCCCCAACCGAATGAAAACTCTTTTTCCTAACAACCAGGAACCCTGGACTACAACTCTACTTCACGAGGAATCTAGATAACTCTCCTCTCATGAATACCCAATTCTAAATAGTTTCATCTCGATAACATATTCCCTTTCCATCAACTCAATGTACATATTCAACATAAAAAAGGTTCCTTAACACTAGATCTCTGGATTTAAAGACTCCTCAAAATGTCTTTCTTTAGCCCCCTCATCTGGAAACAGGTCTGAAGCATATCACAAAAGGGTCCTGAAATAAATCATGAACTCTCACACACCAGAGCTCCCCTACCAAAGGGTAAGAAGATTTTGGGGACTGGATGCTTTCATGGTTGAAGAAATAAACTCTACTCAGAATTGGCCTTGAAACTTCTCCTATGAGACTATCAACTCATCATGACCCCCAAGGAACAATAACCACCACTGCCTTACTATTCCACACAACATTGTCACAGCCAATGAAACCCATTGATCCTGTCGAGCACTGATCGAAATAAAAGATATATCAACTTCCTATAACCAATATTTCATGACTGTATCTAAAATAGACCCCTTATACATCTGTATAATCCAACACTTACTCTCGAAGTTTCCTCTTATAAGTTTCATTTTCGTCGACCTCTACCCTACGACGATCTACTGGTACATCCTACGGAACATCATTAGTGAGAACCTGATGAGGACATCAACTTAGAGCCATACCTATAAGAATAAAAAACTATTTAGAACTCCTAAACCTGAAATATGGAATAATTAACATTAATTAAATAATTAATTAATTATCTTGTTTAAGGTTTTAACATATCTCAAAGTCTACCATTTTAAACAAAGGCACAAAGAAGAATGATGCATGATCCCTTTCCAGGTCTCTACCCTGAAACCAGTATCACTTCATTTAGTAGGTTCAGTAAACTTAAAGGTCTGATAATCAGATAACATGGGGCCCTAAATACCTATGTCTTAGCTAGTCTCCCATGTTTACATTGCTTACTAAACTTAGATGACATTGTTTCCCTACCAACCCATGCAACCTCATCTGTGCCTAAATCCCAACTCCATCTTACCCATAAAATCCAAAACTTTGATACCACTTTGTCTTGATCCCCTCACCACAAACATACTATAATGAGGTGAGAGAGATGGTGACTACCCGAGTCCCACCTCTAGAAGGCCCTGGGTTGATGACTAGCACTAAGGGTATAATAAACATGAAAGTGGGAGACATTACTGTCTAAGAGAAATATGAAGAAGAGAGAGATAAGAAGTATGAAACAAAAAAACATTCTTATACATAAATATAAAAGAAATCTAAGTGAAAATATGTAATTCCATACAATACTAAACAACTTAAAAAAATTACAAGTACCAAAAAAGGAAAAGATGATAGCGACCACAAATCCCGAACAACTCCTGCTAAACCCTTAGCCAGTAATGTCTATCCCAATCTTCAAACTGATCTAGACCACCTAAAAAATTGTTTATATATATGTAGGATGAGTATAGTAGTATACTTAGTAGGATCCTCCCTAGAACCTCTCATGAAAAATATAAAAAAAGTATGCTAAAGCACAATGAACAACAGTGAAACTAACTCATCACCGAAACAGGTATACTAAGTTCCTAGCCTTACTACGGATAACTCTCACCAAATATCACATACAAGAGAGAATATAATATAGTAAGAAAACATCAAGGGTACCCTACTCCCTCTTCCCCACTAGTTTTCCACTCTACTCCAATATCACACATCCTGAGCATCTCTCTCCAAAAGTAACCGGTCTCGAAAACACCTAGGTAAGGAACCACCACATGTACCTCGTGCATCACATAGACACACTATCCCATATCATAAAAAAATAGTAAACAAGTAGTTTTTGGAATCCACCACAACCTGTATGACGTATATCAAACATCGGGTATTATACCTCAAGACATTACAACCCATACACCGAGTAAGTACCTCAAGCCATCACAACCTATACACGTTATACCTATAATAATCTTTTGGATACTATATCTGGTAATACATGTGTGTGAAATAACCAAAATACATCACATCACTCTACACACATATATGAGAAAACTAACCACCATGAATACCAGCACAAGTAGCTACCATGAGAAGAGATCAGGGCCAAAAGGGGTAGTCAATCATCTATCCTTCCATCAGGATGTTGGGGAAATCAACCACCTAGAGTCCACTGGGTTTCAGTTTCCATAACCGACATGGGTGGGGTAGCATATGAAATCAAAAAATATACATGATATAATACACCTCATAACCACACTATGGGCATAACCTAGTCTTAGACTCAATTGTAATTAACATCGCTTGGACTCCTAACTTCCACTACTAAGACTAAATATCCTATAAGCACACAAGCATATAAAAGAGATGCATTAATTACTTATTTTATTAAGAAATTCAATTTATGTCAATTCATTCATTATCCATTAATTACACATTAACATTATTCCACATTAAATTACATTTAATTACATTACATCATCAAAATAAATTCCATGCCCTCCAAGCATAAGTCCAAACCAAGGGTTTGGTTTGTCAAGATTAACACATTTTTATCATTTTCATTCCAACATCAACTAACCCCATGGGTTAATAATTATTTATTAATTATTAACATCATTACAAATCTAGTTACTCTATGAAAACCATCCTAAGCTACCAATAGAAGAAAACATGCAAAAAAGGACCTCCAACTACCTCAAGAAGTGGGGAAAAGAATGCATATAAAATAAGAAACTCGACCATTAACCATTACAAAAAATTTAAAAGAGAGCATATAACAAAACTGATCTTTATTAAACATTAATACATGTTTTATTACATAAAATTAAACTTAATACAACCCACAATATTTATAATTCTAGTGTATTTGGGAGTTAGGTACATTATATAAAAAATTATAACATGGGATACAAAACATTATTGAACACTTCCTTGACATGATCATAATATTCCAGCGAACTTAAAAATAAATGGGATAACCTAGGGACAAACATAAGAAAGGGGTGAGCTATAAAGACTAGTAAAAGAACACTCAAGGCATAACATAAATAAGATGATACATGTTAGACAAAAGGCATATTAATGGGGTATAAAAAGAGTAGGAAACAAAAACATGAACAATAAGACATGATATAGCTTGGAAATCATAAAGGAAACATGGGAAATGTGGAAAAAACATAAAACATTACATCATAAACTTAGTTCAAGGATAAATAAACCAAGAAACCATGGTGGAAAAAGTCCCATAAAGGAATCAGGTTCACTCCCTATTCTAACATGACATATCAAGATATTAAACATTACTCAATTTATTGGAGTGTTATCTAGGAACATCCAACATATTCATTTCATTCTCATGATTAATTATTCCACATAAATCACACAACATGGGTTCATTCAACATCATAATTTATTCCATGATTAAGGAGTGTAAAATATATATAAGTAAGTCCCCAATCAATAAGTATATGCACATAAAGGTTAATACCCTTGATATAAAAATGGGTATGGTATTCACTACACAATTATTTTGGAATGGAAAATCATGGTGAAATTTCGGTAGTATAACTATGTTACATTTGGGTCATTATGATTTCATAAAATACAAAGTATATTTATACGGTATTTAATTTTTACCCAAAAATTCGACTGTCTTAGAAAATTATAAAAAATTAACTATTGGATAATTTCGATGTTATGATTCCAAAAATAATATTAATTTTATATAAATAATTTTTTAAATATTTGAATTTTCACTTTTAAAATAATGATCGACATTTATTGAAAATGATGGGTTTTCAATAATAACAATTTTCGAACCCTAATAAAAATTTACATTTGAATTCATAAAAAATTATACGATCATTTATATTTGATAAAAATTATTTAATAATAAAATTTTATTAAATTATTATTTATTTCAAAAATCCATTAATTCATAAATTCAATAATTGAATTTTAATATTAACCAAAAATACAATTTGTGCTTTATTGTATCAAAATAAAAATCATTTACAAATTGAAAATAATAGGATGAAAATATATTAATTATTCTATAAAAATAATGTAAATACTCATATTGCTATGGTATTGATACATAACCCTTTAATACAACATAAAACGCCCTAATATTAAGGTGCGTGATGGTGGGACTTTCATGGGGTGGTTAGGGGAACATGGTTTGGGCCGTGATATCGATGAGTTTAAACTTATCCTGTAAACAGTTTCTCTCATGATTAAGTTGTTGGATCTAATATTGGTATTGGTCAATGGTAAATCCTAGAAATTCTATCTCCCTCGTAATATTTGATAAATAGGATTCTATTGGTTGATGCCATCACTTTCTTTGCTTGTGTCAATTAGATTTTTTAAAACCCTATATTTATACTAACCATGTGGTCACTGTTCAATGAATATATTATCAATGGTAATGATACTTAATGGCCATTTAAACCCAATAGCATATAATAAAACAAAATAATTTCATGTGTTTTCTATAACCATATTACATGATAATACATTTAAATAAATCAAAAAGGGGAATTTTATTTATAATAGTTTGGGTTGTTACTATCCGCCCCCTTAAGAAATTTCACCCTTGAAATTTTATTTTCCCACACTAAAACAGATGAGGGTAAATTTTATTCATCACTTAATTTGGTTCCCACATTTCTTCCTCACACTTTTAGTTTCTCCACAACACTTTGATAAGGTGAATTGTCTTATTTCATAGAAAATTTTCTCTATGATCTAAAATCTTCACCAGATTCTCCTCATAGGAAAGGTCATTCTCCAATGGTACCAACTTTGGATTGAGTACACATGAGAGGTATGATATGTACTTCCTCAGTAGGTATACATGTAATATATAGTGTACTTGAGATAGGTTCGGTGATAGTTCTAGTCGACAGACCACCACTCTGATGCGATCAAGGATATCAAAGGGGATGATATATCTTGGACTTAGCTTTACCTTCTTCAAAAATCTCATAACTTTATTCCATGTATATATGCAGAGTAATACCATGTATCCAACATCAAACTCTAGGTCTCATCGATAACTTTCATCATAGCTCTTTTTTGACTCTGAGCAGCCTTGATGTGCTATTGAATGGTCTTAACCTTCTCCACCATTTCTTCGACCATTCCCGGACCTAAGAGTTTTTTCCCCAACTTCATCCCAACATTCCAGCGTTCTTAACATATTCCCATAAATTTCTTTATAGGGAGCTATTTTGATGCTTTAGTGGAAACTATTATTATAATAAAACTTGACCAAAGGAAGATGTTGGTCCCATCCTCCTTTGAAGTTCGTAGAACATGCTCGCAAAATATCTTCCAGTGTCTGAATAGTATGCTTATATTGGACATTGAGGGTGATATGAAATACTGAAGTTCATCTAATTATTTATATCATGTTGAATACTTTTCTAGAACTTATAGGTGATTCTCAAATCTCGATCAGATACAATAGATAGTGGTACTCCATGCAACCTTACCACTTCTATGATGTATATCCATGAAAGTTGATCCAGTGAGAATTCTTCTTGAATCACAATGAAGTGTGTAATATTTGTAAGACAATCCAAAACAACCTAGATAGCACTGTTTAATTTTGATGTCTTAGGAAGTATGGTGAAAAATTCCATAGTGATGTTTTCCCATTTCCATATTGGTATGGGTAATGGTTGCATCATCCTCTTAGAATTTTTCCTTTCAGCATTCACTTGCTGACATACCAAAAAATTTGATGTATATTTAGTGATCTACTTCTTCATATTGTCCCACCAATAGTGTTCATGAAGATATTGATACATATTTATTCTTCCTGGGTGAATGGATAAATCCAAACTATGTGAATCATCCAATAATTACTTCTTTAACTTAGTATTTGATGCAACAAATATTCTTGATCCAAATATTATAATTCCTTCTTAATCAACATTGAACTTCTAGGATTTCCATTTCCTTATAGTTTCTACTCTATTCCAAATTCCCACATCATTCCTTTTATCATCCTTTAACCTTTCCAAAATAGATGGTTGAGAAATCATTTGTGAAAGGATTGATGATGTTACTTCCTTTATGATTCCCATGTACATCCTTTTCAGGTCTAATGAGATTGGATCCTTCTCAATTATCATCATTTATAAATATGCAGGATCCTTTCTAATTATAGAATCTACCACTTTATTCAACTTAATGGTATTGTAGTGGATTTAGTAGTCATAGTCCTTGATCAGCTCTAACCATCTTCATTGGCACATATTCAACTCTTTCCACGTGAATGTATACTTTAAGATTTTGTGATCCGTATATATTTCACACTTCTCCCCAAGGAGATAATGGAACCATATTTTCAAATCAAAGATCACTGCATCCAACTTCATATCATTCATTGGGTAGTTATATTCATGAACTTTCAACTATCTTGAAGTATAGGCTATGAATTTTCATTTTTTATTAACACACAACCCAATCCCTTCATCGAAGCATTGCTGAATACTATGAAGAGTTCTCCACTTGTGGGTAGTATGAGTATAGTAACATTTATGAGACTCCTTTTTAACTCCATGAATCACTCTTTACATTCATCATTACATGAAAACTTGAATCCCTTTCAAGTTATCTTGGTAAGAGGGTTTGAAAATCACGAGAAATTTCTCACAAATCAAAAATAATACCCAGCCAACCCAAGGAAACTATGGATATATATCACAGATATTGGAATCATCCATCCTTTAATTGTTTCTATCTTTGAAGGGTCCATATATACCCCATTTCTTGTGATGATATTCCCCAAGAAAGAGACTTCCTTTAACTATAACTCACATTTTCTGTACTTGGTGTAAAGCTTGTACTTTCACAAGGTCTTTAGTATAGTGCTCAAATTCTCCTCATGATCCTCCTTTATTTTTGAGTATATTAGAATATAATCTATAAATACTACCAAAAATTTGTTGAGGTAATCTCTAAATACTCTATTCATCAATTTCATGAAATTTTTTGGAGCATTAGTGAGTTTGAATGGCATAACTATGAACTCATAGTACCAGTAACCTGTAAGAAAATCTATCTTGGGAATATATTCCTTCTTCACCCTTACTTGATAACATCCCAACCAAAGATACACCTCAGAGAAATATTTTTCTCCATGTAGCTGATCAAATAACTCATAAATCCTAGGTAGAGGATACTTGTTCTTTATCATGATCTTATTGATCTCACAATAATCAATGAAAAGGTGCATTGACCCATTCTTATCATTGATGAAGATGACTAGAGCACCCCATGGTTAAGAATTTGGGTGTATGAAACCTTTATTAAAACTCTCATATAGTTGTTTTTTCAGCTCATTAAGTTACAAAATATCCATTCTATACAAATTATTGGATATTGGCAATGACCTAGGTATAATCTTGATTGAAAATTCAACCTCTCAGCTAGGAGGAAGAACAATCAATTCCTCAGGAAACACATCAGCACATTCCCTCATAATAGGAATGTATTTGAGGATGGTTCTTTCCTTATAATCAATCATTTGAGTTAGATATTATTTATCATTAAGAAATAATATACATGCTTGAGATGATGGTACTAAAGAAGATTCATCCTCCTCCTTAAACTTGTATAAGATTAGGGGTTTATTCACAATTTTAAGAGTGATTTAATTCTCACAAAAATTTATGTTGGATCTATATAGAGAAATAAAATACATGCATAGAATTGCATCAAATTACACCAAAAGAAGAATGAAAAGGTTCTCTGAGAAGTTAATCCCACAAACATTGACAGGGGAGGAGTTATATACTCAGGATGTAATAATTTTACCAATTTATGTTTTCACCAACATTTCTACTTACATGCTTTGAGGTGGTGTTTAAATATTTCTACTAAACTTTCATGATATAAAGGAATTCATAGAACTATAATCAAAAAGTACATTTTTTTTCTTGAATGAATAACTAGTGTACCCACCACCACTTCATTTTCAAGATCCACTTCAGTGATAGTCATGGAAAAATCTCTCCCTTGCTGCATTGGAGGTTTTTGGTTGTCTCAAAAATCCCTTGGATTAGAGAATTGGTTTACAAAGTGCCCTAGATCTTTGTAGTTGAAGTAATGGACACTACGTTGAGGGTTTACTGGAGCATTACTTTCCTCCATCACATTCATGGGTTTCTCCTATCAGCAATTTCTAGCTAGGTTCACTTCCTTCCCACACCTAAATCATTTATTTGTTCCCTTTATGCAATTTCTGGGGTGCTTCTTTTCGCACTTTTGACAAGTGGGATGTTGAATTTTTTTGGCACTATTAGTTCTCTCTATTAGACCACTAGAATTAAAATCCACTTTCTGATTCTTATCCCCATGATACCCTTGAGATTCATCGATCTCCAGTTTGAATTTGAGGACACATCATAGAATTTATTATAACTATCAAAGTGATGGATTTCCAGGGCTTTTCATAGACTAGGTTTTAGCCCACCAAAGAAGTGGTCAACTTTGAATTTGGGGGTAACGACAAAGCTGGAGGTGTATCATGAAAGTCTTGTGAAGTTTTCCTCATACACCCAGATAGATTTTTTATATTTTTTCTTGAGTGTAATAAAATACCTTTCCATTTTAAGATGTAGAGTGCAAGGAAAATATTTATCAAAAAACATTTTCCAAAATTCCTTCTACTCTATTGCTTGAATATCTTCCTTAGGATTCATATTCTTAATCAATGTCCACCACTAATTAGGTTATCACTCCATAAGATAAATATCTAGTAGAACCTTCTCTTGTTCAGAAAATTGAATTATAGTATTCTCAATGGATTTGATCCTTTGTTCCGTGATTAAGGGATCATATGATCCATTTAAAGTAGGAGACCTTTTTCACATGAAGCTATCAATTGTGAATTGTTCTCACTTGGGGGGGGGGGGGTTGGGAACTCCTCTTGATTCATGTTTATATTCAAAACTTGAGTTAGATAAGAGAGTATCATGAAAAAATTTGTGATCCCCACTCCCATCAGGTTGGGCATCTCATTGGGGTCATTCATCACATTTACCTTCACATCAGTTGTTAACTTGATTCATCCTATTTCCGGCCATTATATAGAAAAAAAGGAAAACTATGGATGATTATATTAAAATATAAAACACATAAATGAGAATCCAATGACATTATAGGGATAAATTATAAATTTCATTTATTTCCCTAACTTATGAATTTATAGGATTCAATCTATGTTATCCACAATCTATTTCTTAATATATATTATTATGGTCATTTTTTTGTTCCCTTAATAATGAATCGTAAGGAGATTATAAATTTACCAAAGCATATCTATTAGTATTTTCAAACCAGATGCACATTAAGACCCATTGTCATGTACCAGGTTACCCTGAGTCAGGCATGAACCACCTTTTCAGAGTTGTTACTCCTAGGTACATCTATTCTAGAACCACATCCACTTATATTATCTAGATAGAGATGTATTTTCTTGATAAACCACTTAATATATACTAACCAACATTTAGGAAAGTTTTCTTATACTTATTATTATCCCTAAGGATTTATCTAGAGTTTTCTAATCCTAATCCCAAAAATAACTAAACTTGACTCTGATACCAACTATAACAACCCTGATCTTTATTAAACATTAATACCTGTTTTATTATATAAAAGTACACTTGATACAACCCAAAAGATCTAAAAATATAGTTTCTTTGGGAGTGAAGTACATTATATAACAACTTAAAACATGGGATACAAAATATTATTGAACACTTCCTAAATACGATCATAATATTCCAATGAACTTAAAACTATAAGGGATGACCTGGGAAAAAACATAAGAAAGAGGTGATCTATAAATCCCAGTAAGGAAATAATCAAGGCATAACATGAAGAAGATGATAAATTTTAGAAAATAGGAATATCAATGGGTCCTAAAAAGAGTAGGAATAAAAAACATGAACAATGATACATAATATAACATGGTAATCATAAAGGAAACATGGGAAATGTAGAAAAAACTTAAAACATTACATCATAAACTAAGGTCAAGGATAAATCATCCAAGACCTCATGGTGGAAAAAGTCACATAAATGAATTAGGTTTGCTCCCTATCCCAAAATTATGTATCATGATACCAAACATTACCCAATGCATTGGAGCACTATCTTGGTACACCCATCATATTCATTTCATTCTCATGCTTAAGTGTGCCACATAGATCATACAACATGGGTCATTCATCATTATAATTTATTCAATACTTAAGGAGTGTGGAATAAATATAATCAAGTCCCTAATCAATAAGTATATGTGCATAAAGGTGAATAACCTTGATAGAAAAATGGGTATGGTATTCACTACACAATTGTTTTAGCATGGAAAATCACGGTGAAATTTCATCAGAATAATGATGTTATGTAAAAATTCATAAAAATGGTTGATGAGATAAAAGGGGTATCTCATAATTTAAACATAAAATTATAAATAATAGGGATATTTAAGGACATGTACCAACATTAGTAAATGGAAATATAATTCTTAAGTTTATAAATAAACTTTAATAAAAAAGAGAAGGTGATGATCCCTTACAGAATTTTGGCATAGTAACCAATTAGGTAAGGGTGAAAATGGGAGAGGATAAATGATTCATAATTAAAATAAAATAAAATTAATGGTAAGGTAATGATTATTAATTAATTAAAATATAACCATTTGAAATTAAAAAAAACCAATTTCAAAGAAGTTTCTTGAATTTGAAATGAGGAGAGGAAGGTCCCTTACCAAATTTCAGCATGGTATTGGGTGTACATAAAGATTAATAGGAAGAATAAATGAGAGTGAAAGGGGATAAAATAATTTATAAATCAAATGGAAAGTAATGGGTACATGTAATAACATATCCTAACATATAAAAATTGAAATTAAAAGACATAACATAAAAGGAGTGCTTGATAAAAGTGGTGACTAGAAGATCCCTTACTTGAGTGTGTGAATCCAAAATCTTTGGAAGGGATTATTGAGATATTGGAGGTGCCTTGGTAGGAATATAGAGAGTATATTTTAGAGTATAGAAATTCTCCAAAGAGTTTTAGTGAAGAAAAATGGGATCTTGGGTAGGTTTATATAGGAAAAGAGGGAGATTTCTTTATTATTTAGGTTTTGGACTCTACATAATAAAATATCTAAAACCACAAAACATACCATGGTTTTTTACCATGGTTTCTGAACAAAAGGGTTGGTTATAATTATTTTATAATGAAAAGGTCATAAATTAATAAAAAATTTCCTTGATTATGTGGAGGTGAGTCACACTCTTAAAGAAAGGATTTTAAAACCTTAAAATATATAATAAGTTTTGGAGGATTCATAATGGATTTAAAAAATAAATTAAATTAAATTAAAATCACATAATTTTAAAGGTAATACATATATTTGGTCTTATATCCCATTAATATTAGTTATTACATCAAATTTTGTTCATTATGATTTCATAAAACACAAAGTATATTTATACGGTATTTAATTTTTACCTGAAAATTGGACTGTCTTAGAAAATTATGAAAAAATCACCATTGGATAATTTAAATGTTCTAATTAAAAAAATAATACTCATTTTATCTAAATAATTTTCTAAATATATGAATTTTAATTTTTAAAATAATGACCTATATTTATTGAAAATGATGGGTTTTTGACAATAACAGTTTTTGAACCCTAATAAAAAATTACATTTGAATAAATAAAAAATTATATAATAATTTATATTTGATAAAAATTATTTAATAATAATATTTAATTAAAATATTATTTATTTCAAAAATCCATTAATTCATAAATTTATTAATTGAATTTTAATATTAACCAAAAATACAATTTTTGCTTTATTGTATCAAAATAAAAATCATTTACAAAGTAACAATAATAGGATGAAAATATATTCATTATTATATAAAAAATAATGTACAGAATCAAATTTATAGGGTATTTCTACATAACCCTTCAATACAGCAGCAAATGTCCTAAGATTAAGGTGCGCGATGATGAGACTTTCATGGGGCTCTTCGACAAACATGGTTTGGGATGTGATCTCGATGATCTTGAAATTATCCCATAAATGGTTTAGATCATGCTTAAGTTGTTAGATATTATCTTTGGATTAGTTAAGAGAAAATCCCAAAAATGATATATCCCTTGGAAGCTCCAATAAATGGGCTTCATAGGGTACGATCCTACTGGTTTAGTCCATCACTTCCTTTTTCTATGTCAATTAGATTTGTTAAAACCCTATATTTATAATAACCATGTGTTCAGTGCTCAATGACTATATTATCAATGGTAATGATAATTAATGGTCATTTAAAACCAATAGGATATAATAAAACAAATTAAGTGTATGTGTTTTCTCTAACTATATTACATGATGAGACATTTAAATAAATTAAAAAGGGTAATTTTATTTATAAAAATTTGGGTCATTACAGTGCATACCAACTCCCAGTATCTCATCAATGGGTAAGCCCAAATTTAAAACTGTTCCATCACCTTTGGTGCCATACTCAACACCCATATGTATATACCGATGCATCTCACCCTCATAGAAGTTGTCTTCAGCCACATCATATGGGCCTCCCTGCCCATATATCACAACAACCATCCAAGTATCAGCCATACTAGGATCACATTATAAGGCTCATATCCAGAGTACATCACAAATTAGCCAAAATAAACAAGCAAGCAGTGAGGAAACTGTTCCCCCAAAACAAGGCATTCAACATTCTCATGCAAATGCACCCTCACGACTCCAAAATAAGGCACTCAACCTTTTCATGTAAATAGGAAAATCAGGCCCTAGAAAATTATCTTTATCACACAACCGGTTCTTATTACATCTTGAATTAATTGATTCATTTATTAACAGGTTCCAAATACAGTCAACCTAATGCATAAAGCTATAAAAAGCTATCAAAGGAAAAACATGATCTCAAAATTAATTTTCAGTTTAAAGAGACCTAGAGAACTGCTATTCTCAATTAACATTCCTTTTCAATTATTATCGAAAATAATTATCATTCTTGAGGTTCAATAAACAATTATATCAACTCTATTAATCACATGGAAGATCAATTTCAATTAAACATATACATTGCATGAATTTTATTAACATAAAATTACATTAACCACTAGATTACAAACATGCCTCTTTAATTATTCTTAATACAATTAATTATCAATTAATTACATATTAACATTATTTACCAATTTTCATCAATAAAAACATGATAATAAAGCAAGGCATATATATCACAGTATCTAGAAAATCACGAGGAAAACTTCTATAATGGTATAAAGAAACAACATTTCTAACATGTGATTACTATCTAATTTATTTAATTTGGTTCAATATTAATTAGGTCAATTACATTACATTCAAAGGTATAAATTATGCCAAAATTACGATTTCACATAAATAAAAGGGAATTAATGAATCTACTACCTCAAAATCCATCAACGTTCTTCACATGAGAAGACCATGTTATGAATATTTGATCACCTATCTTGTAAGAACTACATCCATCCAAGGATTCCATGAAATAATGAAACCAATAACAATCAAGAGACACCCCATTAGAAACATGGGTGATCAAAATCCATAGCATGGAAAGAAGATACAGGAGAAAAAAATATCAAAATGAGAGAAACTTCTAGAAAATAAAGGAAGAATGCACCTTGAATCACCACAGATCTAAGGTAAAAGGATAAGGATTGATCCTCATCAAAGTAATCTCAAAATTCTATGGATAGGGATACTGGATTTCCTAGAACGAGAGGGAGATATCCACTAGACATAGGGTTGGATAAATACCCAATTAGTTAAAACATTTAAAGATGTACTAAATAGGGGATTTACATGATTTTTAATCCCTTTTCATGTCATGTAATCCTCAAGGTTTGAGTTTTTCCAAAAAAACTGTTGCCTTTTTATTGTTTAACCCCAGTTAATTACACATTGTGAATCTGCCCAACACAATTCATGAACCTCACTTACACAACATGTAAGGATTACATAGTGTGTAATCTCTCTTCTTATATTATTTCAATATCCAACACCTCCAAACTTATTCCATGCCTCCTCCAAGATCCACTAGCCTTGGAAACCCACAAAGGGTTGAACCACATGGATCTGGGGCCTTACAAGACATGCCAACAGATCATCGTAGAGTGGAGATCAATGATGATGACACTTAGAAGATGAAACTTTGAGAGTTTTAGTGATATTTTCTATAGAAGTATGGGGGATCCATTTCAAATTTATTCATAGAAGACTAGTTGGAGTAGGTTGAGATAGATTTCAGTTCGATCTGTGATCAAAAGGATCACTGAGTTTCATTGGCTGTGACGATACTGCATAGAGCAGCAAGGTAGTGGGGATTCTTATTCCTTGAGGATCACAAGTAGTCACCAGTCTCATTGGATAAGTTATGAGATTATTTTAGAGAATATTTACTTTATTAGATTTTGAAGGCAATTGGTTACAAAGAGCTTCTCAACCTTTAGCATGAGAGTTCTAGCATGTGAGAGTTTGGGATCTATTTTAGGACCCTCATATGATATGCTTCAGACTTGTTTCCAGATAAGGAGGTTAGGGTGAATAATATTTGGTAGGATTTTCATCCAAATATCTAGTTACAGGTCACCCTATTTATGTTAAAGATGTATCTTAAGGTGTTTATGAGAGAAGAAGTTATTGAGAGGATGCTGGTCTGAACTGGATCATCACAAGAGTGGAGTTGTTAGGATTCCTCATGAAGTATATCTATGTTCTGGGGTTCCCAGTTTCCTAGACAGAAGAGTTTTTGGTCAACCAGGGGTAGGTCCCAGCCCTCATAATCTCATTTCTATGGGGGTGGTGGATCTTAGACCTATTCCAAGGGATAAGATGCATAATTTTCTTGTGGAGGTTGAGGTCACCAGTGGTTATAGTGCTCGACCTTTCTGAGTAATCAACATATACCAGGTGTTCCGTTGAGTTCGTTCTAGCAAAGAAAGCAGTAGAAAGGTGTTCCATTCTAGGATCATCGGAGAGAAGATGAGGTGGGAAGAGAATATCCTTGATATTCCCCTCATCATTAGAGAGAAGATTGTGATTGTGGAGGTGGTTTCAATAGGGTTAAAGAGGTAATGGAGAATGTTGTAATCTACTTCATACTTTAGCATTACCAGTTCCAGGTGAGCCAAACAGCTTTCAAGGTACCCTTTGATTTTTTTCTACATGGGTGCATGATTTTTTTGATTCAGGATCTATGTGATCCTTTAAATAACATAACATCATCTATTCTTTGAGACTTTAAGTAGAGAGGATTCCGGTTCCCTTAGCATTGATTAGACTAGTTGGAGGTCAAGCTAACATGTATGAAGTATGTAAAGACTATGAGATGGTTTTGTGGAATCACCGCTCTGGGAGAGACTTCCTATGTTTATGAATACTACTATATGAAATCATCCTTAGTATGGATTGGTTGTATTCAGTGTAGGATATCATGGACTGCTTTAGGAGGCAGGTTGTGTTCTATGATGCTAATATAGAGTCAGCGGTGTTTATTGGAGAGAGAGACCCTCATATGGGTTAGAGGCATGTTCTGCCCTTATCATATTTGATGACAGAGATGATGTTGAGTTCATCAGAGGTTCAACAGTCAGTGTTTCCAAGGGTTGTAGATGATTACCCTGATGTATTTTTAGAAAAGGTTGTAGTGTTACCCCCTCGATGGGAGATCAAGTTTGGGATTGAGTTATATCCTAGACTGTCTCCTATATCAATGTATCTGTATAGGATATCACCTTCTGAGTTGAGAGAGATGCAAGTAAAACTCAATGATCTATTGTAGTGAGGTTTTGTTTGGTTAAGTGTGTCACCTTGGGGTGAACCAGTTTTATTAATAAAAAAGTTCGATGATAGTTTTCATCCTTGTATCAATTATCATCACTTGAATTAGGTGACTATGAATAAACGCTATCCTATTCCATGGATTGGTGATTTATTTGATCAGCTGATAGTATAAATTTGGTTCTTGAAGATCGATCTACTATCAGGATATCATCATATGTAGGTGAAGGATGATGATATTCATAAAACTGATTTCTGTTACCTTCATGGACATTATGAGTTTATTTTGATACTATTTGGTGTGATGAATGCTCCATCCGTGTTCATGGGGTTAATGAATATAGTGTTCATATAGTTCCTGGATAAGTTTATAGTGATTTTCATTGATGACATCCATGTGTACTCCATATATGAGGAGGAGCATGCAGATCATCTGCATGCCATTTTGGGGGTTCTTTATCATGAGAAGATATTTGGGAACTTTTTGAAGTATGAGTTATGAGATCCTGAAATATTTTTATTAGGGAATGTCATGTACTAGTATAGAGAAGTTGTAGATCCTTTTAATATAGAGGCAGTTATTTCTTGGGTAGTCCCCAATATAGTGGAAAAAGTGTGGAGTTTCCTTTGTAGCACCCCAAACATTTTATGGTATGTTTCTCTTAAATACACTGTATTCATTAGATAGTGTATATTTCATGAATCAATGAGCCTCTATGAAAAAAAACATGGTTACTTATAGTAGATATCCATAACCTACCCATTAAACTTAAATTTTCTAGCTCTGTGATTTGAATTTTAAAAATCTGACATACACGATTGTGTTCAAGATGATATTTAGAGTCTGATAGAATTAACTTAATTTTTGGTGAATATTAACCTACCCTTATGAATAGTAACTTACCCTTATTAATATTAATATGACTCTTATGAATGGTATTCATACCCTTGAGTGTATAAATTAATTTAGGCACCTTAAAAATGAAGATTAATATTTTAAGTGTTTATATATTTCTATTAAATAATGATTTAATTAAATATTTAATTAATCATATTTATAAAATTATTTTTGAAAAATGGACTTCATTTTTGGATTCTACACATCAAGAAATGGTTAGGGTGAATTTTTGGGATTTTTCTGAAATACTTGAATTTTTGGTGAATAATAAAATACAATAATTTACCATATAAATACATTATAATTTAAATTAACTATTCCTAGCATCATGAGTGATTTAAGAACCCAAATATCGAACTCGCATGCATATATTACTATTCTTGGTCATGGAATACTCACTATTTCTTGTCTTGAGAGGAAATAATAAATTAATTATCATAATATTAAGAAAACTCTTCTCCCCTCCACTATATAAACCACCCCTCACCCCCTCTTCCTCCCACACCACTCAAGCTTCAAGACTTGCCCAAATTCTGCCAAATACTCTTCCCAAGCCCTATTTTCACGTCCAAGACCCGCTGGTCTCACCAAAAATCCAAAAACAAAGGCCTTAAGGAGTTTCTCAAGAGGGAGTACTCAAGAGGTGAACCTCTCTTCCTTTTTCTTTCAATTCTTTTTACATGTTCCATTATTTTGTTCTCTCTTCTCACCTCACCTAATCCAAATTCCATTATAATTCTAGTACCATACATGTAATGGGTTTTCATTATGCTAATGTAATATTTCATCATAATCTCTTTTCTTCCTTTCCTTTTATACAATAAATGCAAATAGCGTCCGAGATGTGTTAATTTATCACACTCAAGGAAGACGAGTTTTCAATTTGCATTACTATCTTTAATACTGGTCATGAAACCTTTTTCAATGGTTGAACCATATCATCATATATTTATTTTATCTTTTTTAATGTTATATAATCCTTACACACTCATAATATGGAATAATAATACAAAACAAGTTTATTGTGCACAAAACCGCTGAGCTAAATCCAAGCGTTTATCAATAACTTTTAACTAATGATTCATCCTAAAGTATATAACCCAGAATCATTATAAGATCATTTATATCTATTTAATTTCACTAATAATATATATTATCAATTCTGTATGTTTAACCACATTTCAAACAAACTTCCATTCATAAATGCAAGTAAACGAATCATGAAAACCAAGGAAAAAAATGCTTCCAAAACAATAAAAATTGAATATCTTAAAACCCATAAAAAATATCATTAATGAACCTAATAAGGTTATACCATATAAATTACATGATTATTAGGTTATGTAATTATTAATTAATGAATCTAAATTTGATTATTCAGGTCGTTAAGAACAATCAAGAACACCTTCGAGCATAAGGTAAGGGATCCTCTCTCTCCCTTTTATTCAAGTATCTTCCCTATGTTGTGCCCTTTTATTTTTAATACCTAATGATGAGGTATGTTTTATCACCACCCCATACTACCCTCATGCAATATAAATAATTGTATACCCCTTTACCTCTCATTAATCCCTCTCATGAACACTCTTCACCATGCCGAAATGTTTGTAAGGGGTTTTCTCATCTCACTTTCAATTCTATGGGATTTCTATTGTTCACCTATTATTTATTATATTTGGTATAGGTGTACTTCCATTTGATATATTTTATCATTATTCTATTTATATTCCTGGTATTCTGTGATTCTTTTGGTGGTTATTAACTTTTGGTCATACGACTCAATTGAATACAACGTGGTAACGAGCTTTGTTTCAATTTTCACTTTGTTGTGACTTGATTAGTATTGTGCACCTACTCTTTCTTATGTAGTGCACTTAATACCCATTTGAGATAACTTTTAAATTTAAATTATATTCCATATAAATGTCTATATTCTCATATCATGGATAATATTATTGTCTAAGTCGTATACCATCTTACATACGGTATTTATTTTGAATGTTGTTTTGACCGTGGAATTATTTATAAATCTGTATCCTCTATTATATAAAGATAATGTAAAGTTATATCAATCTTCTATTGAATATATTTATAAATAATTATTTGGATGTAGAGGTGGGTGGGGCCCGCTATAGCCCCTCGATGTATCGGTAGGTCTCATGAGACAATCAGTTTGGCGACAAACCCTTTGAGTTTGTTTCAAAAAATCAGATGGGTTTCTACCCATAGAACTAAACCATTTTTAATAGTATTATGGTATCATGTGATAGATACATGATGTACAATTAATAAGAATTCTCTTTATTCATTATCAGTTATTACTATCCATGAGGTTTTCACTATGAAAAAATCTATGGATGCATTTTAATTCTTAGTTTATTAATGGCGTGAGTTTTTCATTTGTTCACCATGCCATTTTGATTATGTTAAATTGTTTACAATTCAGTTATTATTCATTCATGCTTCCTCTATTTTTAAACCTTACTGAGCATTTGAGCTCACCCCTTTCATTGTTTACTTTCAACATGTGACGAAGAAGAGATCATTTATTGAGTTCTTGTGGATGTAGTCTTTAGTTTTTGTTATGTATCATATTTTTTAACCTTTTACAATGTAATTTGAGTTACATTTATGTATCTAGTTTCTTCCAGACTACTAAACTGATCATTCCTTTGGGATTTTCATTCCTTTTAACCATTCCAATATACTTAATAATGCACCAGCTCCAGTCTAGAGGGGTCATGGCGTTACATCCTTGGTCTTTTAGGTTATTATAGGAGGTTAATAGATGATTTATCTTGGGTTGTGAATCCTTTGAAAGCCTTGACCAGAAAGGATCAGAAGTTCTTTTGTACTAACCAATGTTAGGCATCTTTTGAGTACCTGAAGGAAAAGTTGGTTAGTGCTCCAGTCCTTTGTTTTCTAGTGGACGGAGTTTAGTTTGAGGTTTTCTGTGATACTTTACATCTTGGATTGGGATTTTTTATGATATAGTAGAGATCAGTTATTTATTATGGGTCTCGATAGTTATGTCCCCATGAGAGTAACTATTCCACCTATGATCTTTAGTTGGAGACATTTGTGTTTAATTTGAAATTGTAGCGACATTACCTCATCGATGAGTGTTTTGAGGTTTTTACCGACCATAAGAGCCTGAGGTATGTCTTCAACTAGGATGAATTTAACTTGTGTTAGTGTCAGTGGATGGAGTTCTTACAGGATCACAACTTTAAGATTTTGTATACACCAAAAAAGAGAAATGTTATAGCTGATTCACTGAGAAGGAAGTCACGTAGTGATTCTGTGCATGAATCTAGAGATTCCTAGAGAGTGATGGAGGAACTCTTAGTGATGCATCTAGATACAAAAGAGGTTGAAGGTAGAGGTTGTATTTTCTAGATGATGCTGTAGTAGTATTTGGTGCAGCAGGTGGATGATTTCCAGTTAGGGGATTTTGAGGTGGAGGTCTGGAGAGACCGAGTTATTTTTAGTGATGTATATGATGGTTGGTCTGAGGATGGGCAACACCAGGTGTTGTTCCAGGGAAGTCCTTTCATTCCTTCGGTGATGTGTGAGATAGTTCTCTATGAGTTCCATATATCACCTTTTTTGGTACATCTTGACATGAAAAAGATGTACCAATCTATAAGAGGTCAATTTTGGTGTCTTGGGTTAAAGTGTGTAGTTGAAAAGTTTGTTTCTCGATGTTTGGTCCTCCAGAAGGTGATGGATGAGCACCGTGTTCCTGGTGGTTTTCTACAACCATAAAATTTTCCCTAGTGGAAGTGGGAGGACATATTGATATACTTTCTTACCAATTTACCTCAATCTTAAGGAGACTATGATTCTATATGGGTGATAGTGGATCATTTGATGAAATTATCCTACTTTATAGTGATTAAGGATTCAAGATCCATGGAGGTTTTTTTGAGGTAGCATTTGGAGGAGGTGGTGTGACTTCATAGAGACCCTAGTACAATCATCTATGATTAGGATACTCATTTTTACTATAAGTTGTATGTAGGCCTTCAACATGATTTTGTATCTTAGTTATGCCTTAGTACTACTTTCATCCACTGATAGATAGTCAGACAGAGTGGACTATCCAGACTCTTGAAGATATGTTACGCTCTCGTGTACTAGATTTTAGATGTTCGTGGAGGAGGCACCTACCCTTGGTTGAGTTACTTACAATAATAGTTTCTACTCCACCATTGGTATTAAACTATTTTAAGCTTTATATGATTGACCTTACCGTTCTCCATTGTACTATACCAGGGTCATAGAGTCAACAACTCTCAGGCTGGAACTAGTACAAAATATAACAAAGATGGTTTAGCTAATTAAAGAAAGGATCAAAGTAGAACATGATCATCATAAATCCTATACTGAGGATAGGAGGATACCCATGGAGTTCAATGTTGGATATCATGTGTTCTTGAAGGAGACACCTCATCATGGTCAATGAATATTTGATTATAGGAGTAAGATATATCCCTATTTTTTTTTGAATTTTTGAGGTATTGGGTCATGTTGGAGATGTGGCATATCAAATAATACTTCCCACATAGATGAGTAGAATACATGATGTTTTTTTACATGCCACATCCCTATCATTATCTTCATGATGACTCTCATGTCATCAATTGGGGTGAGATCGATGTTGATGATGATGCGTCCTTTAGAGAGTGGATTAGGGAGATCCAGGACCATCAAGAGAAGGTGTTTCATGGGAATGCTATTCCATTGGGTTGTGTCTTGTGATGATATGATGGAATAAAGGAGAGTACCTAGTAAGGTGAGTCACAGATGCACACTTAGTACCCTGATTTTTTTGATTTTTATATCTTCTCTTGAAACATTTTTTATTTTGTGGATGTTTACCTTTTTGGTTTATGATATGGTTCCATCTTGTTTTGGTAACCTTTCTCTCGTTTGAGAGGTATCTCCCTAGAGAGAGTCTTAAGGAGTTGGGTGGTGTTGTTGCGTGGTTTCGAGTTGTTCCTATGATGAGGTGGTTGAGATCCTATGATGAGGAGATCCTTAAGAGGCATCTCATGGGGTGGATATTCAAATTACCTTTTTTCATTTCCTCTCTAGGGTTGGTTTTGGATTCTTGAGGATAATAATTTTTTGAGAGGTATTTGATGTAAGGTCCCAAATCCATCTAGTCCGAAACTCTACATGTTTCCAAAGCTCTTGGTTCTTGGAGGATGCCTAAAGTAGGTCTGGAAGTGGTTGGCTGTTAAAAGATGGAATCAGGAAGAGTTTCACATCATGAAGGTGTGGTTCACGGATTGGGTGGGAGCTCAAATCACGACCAGTAGAATTAGCCACATGGAGCCATTGGTTATGTGGATATATCAAATACATGGAAGAATCGACTATGTGAATTGTCTAGATAGCCGGCTAGGCTATGTGAATTAGCTACATGAGTGAAACAACTATGTGAATCGACTATGTTGCTGGATCAGCTATGTGAATTGGATACATGAGTGAAATGACTATGTGGATCGACTATGTGAATCAACTACATGACTGAATCAACTATGTGAATCAGTTATGTGAAAACGACTATGTGGGGAATTCAGCTACATGGGGAATTCTGCTATGTAGGGAATTCAGCTATGTGGGGAATTTGACTAAGTGGGTCTTTTGGATATGTGGTGAATTAGGCTATGTGGGGATTTTGGCTACGTGGTTCTTCCAACAATGTGGAATCACCTACGTAGATATTTCTACCAGTTTTATGAAAATAATCATGTGGGTCTTTAGGTGGTGTGAATCAAGGGCCTTTAAAGGATGATTCTCCAAGGATAATTATATCCTTGCTTTTATTAGTTGGTTAAGTTTGTAGATTCATCCTTGTGCATGGAGATTTATGAGATCCATAGTAGTTGGAATTAAATATTTGTGATCTGAAAAATCCGATCGTCCCATATTTGTTGGCTCAAAAATTAAGGTCCTTCCATTTGTTCCTTCTTGGTTGAGTTCTCTTGATACTGTAAATTCTAGAACCCTTCCCTTGGAGCCTTGGAACCCTTATTCTAGTGGCTCTAGTTCTCTAGTGGTGATTCCATCTTGCGCCCCCAATTTTTGGTACAACAAGTTGCATGGAGCTTCTTTCTTCCAAGTAGGGGATTCATTGATTCTCATAATTATTTTACATAAAATTATAAATATAGAATGGTTTATCCCTTTCCATGGAAATTTAATTAACCTAATAATTATTGAAATAGATTAATAAATAATTGGATAACAATCATATGTTGATGTTGTTTCTTTATACCATGATAACTTTTGCCTCTTGTTTTGCTAGAAAACATTCTATCTATACTATGCTTGTTATCATGTTTTGTTATGACATGGATTAACATTTTGATCTTGATATAAGATTCTAAATAATGTAAATCCAAAATTAATTGATTAATTGACTAAAGAATAATCAAAGAAGATTCATGTTTGAAATATGATGGTTGTTGTAATTTTATGATAATCAAATTGATGCGAGTCTACATGTTTAATTGTTAAAGTATGATCTTCCATGTTTTAATGTAATTTATGAAGAATTTGAAGCATTATAATGCTTTTTTATGGAAATAATTAAAGTAATATTAGTGAATTGTAATTCTACAAAGTTTGTTGAAAAATGAATGTATGTTTGGAAGCATGTTTAAATTAATTTTATAAATAATTTAGTAGTTTTTTATATATTGATGCCTTAGGTTTTCTATAGTTGAAACCAATGAATAATGAATTGGTTAATTCAATATGGAATAAAAAATGGGGTTTTGATAAATATAGTTGCTAAGGCATGAGTTTATCATCTACTTGAGAAGGTCGAGTGCCTTGAGTTTAGAGTTATGAGATCTCGTTTATGTACGAAGGTTGGATGCCTTTTTTAGGGCCTAGATTCCCCTTTTTACTATTTTTGTTTATTGTTGCCTTGTGATGTGCTCCATATGTGAGTTTCTCTATGAAATGTGTTATGATCTTGAGATGGTTGATGTGATTTGTGGGAGGGGATGCCCAGATGATGTGGAGACAGTGGACGTTTTTGATGGAGAGATACATTGGGATATGCTTGTGGGTGTTGAGGATGACACCAAGATGATATAATTGGTTGAATATGGGTTTAAAATTTGATGTGATAAATATGAATGTTTTCTTGAAATTAATCTTTTTAATGGTCGATGGCTAGGTTGCTTATTTTATCTTCATTCCTTTCCCCCCTACTTGAGGCAGATGGGTGTGCTTAGTTGCGTGTTTCCTCTTGGTGGTAGCTTAGGGTGGTTTTCCTAGAGTACCTAAAATTATGGAAGTAATAATTTTTAATAAATTCTTAACCCACAAGGTTGGTAATGATGTAATGAAAATGCTAGAAATATGTTAATCTTGAGAAATTATGGACTTGGTTTAGATTATGCCTGGAGGGAATGGACTTGGCTTAATGGTTAATAGTGTAAGTGGATTAATTTCATCAATTAATGGTTAATGAATTAATTAATGGAATGAAATGATAAAAATTAAATAAAGAATTAATATAACTATCTTAAATTCTTGTGTTCTTTTAGGATATCTAGTCTTACAAGTAGAAGCTAGGAGTATGAACGACGTTATCTATAGTTGATTCTAATATTAGGTTATGCCCATAGTGTGGTTGTGAGATATATTATATAATGTATATTCTGTGATTTCATATGCTACCCCACCCATGTCATTTATGTATATTGATACCCAAAAGACTATGGGAGGGTGTTTTCCTCAACATCCTGGTGGGAGGATAAATGGATGACTACCCCTCTATCCCCACACTCTTCTCTTGGTAGTTACTTGTTCTAGTATATGTGATGGTTAGTTTCCACATATATGTGTATAGAGGGATATGATGGCTTGTGTTTATTCACAAACACATATCCCCAGATATAGTATCCAAAGGATTATTATAGGTATGACATGTATAGCTTGTGATGACTTGTGGTACCTTACTTGGTGTATGGGATGTAATGGATTGAGTTATAATACTCGATGTATGATACATGTCACACAGGATATGGTGGCTACCGAAAACTACTTGGTTACTATATATGGTGATGTGATATGGGATGATGTGATGATGCGATGCGCGAGTTGCATGTTGTGATGCCTTGCCCAAGTGTCTTCGGGTTGAATTATTTTGGAGGGAGATGGCTCAGGACGTGCGACATTATGGAAGAACAGAAAACCAGTGGGGTAGTGGGAGTGGGGTACCCTTGATGTTTCATTATTATATTATATTCTCTATTATATGTGATACTTAGTGAGATTTAGCCATGGTGAGGTCAGGAACTTATTATACCTATTTACGTGATGATTTAGTTTCACTGTTGTTCACAATGATTTAACATGATTTCTTTATCTTTTGCATGAGAGTCTCTGGGGAGGATCTAATAAAGTATAATTTTATTCTCACCCTATGTATATATAAACTATTTTTAGGTTATCTGGGTTAGGTTAGAGATCATTCTAGATATTACTAGCTCATGATTTTTTAGGATCTGTTTGATCTTTTTGGTCACTGTCTTCTTTACCTTTTTGGTACTTATAGTTTTCCTTTTCAGTTGTTATAGTAACATATGACATTGCATGTTTTTACTTGGGATTTATTTATATATATGTCTAAGTAGGTATTGATTGGTGTATCCATATTATCTCTCTCTTCAGTATGTTTTCTTATAGGGTAATTCCTCCCATTGAATGATTATTATACCCTTAGTGCTAGTCACCAACCCAGGGCCCACTAGAGGTGGGACTTGGGAAGTCACCATCTCCCTTATCTCATTGCCATCCAATGAGGGGTACACTTTTGAGGGAGGGGGTTGTGACATGGAAAATACATATAAATCATGCTTATCGCTCAATCTATCAAGTCCTTCCAATCATAATCATTCATATTATCTAGCTTATCTAATTTTTTCTTCAACACCTTCACTGTCTTCTTACAAGTTAAAATATTTTTCACCTATTTTTTCACAAAGTAAAATCAGTTTCCCATTAAACAGTTCAATGTAGAAAAATATCCTTTGGTGGGAATCACCCATATTCAATCAACAATAATGAAAAAGACCTCTTTTGATACCAGTTTTTGGGGAAGAATGAATCAATCACAGGATAAAAAAATCAAATGTGACTAAATTTTGAGTATCTTTAATAAAAAATAGAAGTGATAAATTAATTAAAAAATAAATTAGAATGTATAATTTTTTTTTTAATTTCGAAAAACCATCCAATACAATGGATTAAAAAACATGGGGCAACTTCAAGAAATTACACTAATGATTATAGATTCTACAAAATCACTATAAAATCTTAAAAATTGAATTAAAATGAGAGTGTATAAATCTTGTGTGAGAAACCACACTCTGATACACCTTTTTCTTTTCTCAAATAATCATCTCATGATAAAACATCACCCCTTAGAGATCAAAACTGAATAAATGGAATTATTGTATCACCACTAATAAGTTGTTGTATAAATAATTTTTTTCGCTCATTGTATCCCACTATATGATACTCCCCTTCCCAAAAACCATCTCCCAAGTATCTACACACAAAACAACAATTCCCTATTTCTCCCTTTATAATAAAAGGATTCATTAAAAACACGTGTGTATAATTTAGAAATATATATTCATGGGCTAAGAAAAATATACCCCATTTAAAATTCACATAGTGCCAACACTACTAAAAAACTGGGTTTATCCAGACTAGGTATTTAACAACACTAGCTAAAAGTTCTATTAAAGACCCCCTTTTTCAGTGCTAGTAAAATCATTGTTAAAGTGGGCCTTTAACATTGCTAAAAAAATCACTCTTAAAGGAGGATCATTATAGGTTCTTGTAAAAAAGCGCTGATAAGGTCCTTCCTTTTATGAGTGCTAGAAAAAAAATCACTGATAAAGAGTATATTTTATAAAAAATCATATTTCATTAAAAATTATATATTAATATATAAATATATTTATATTAATATAAATAATATATATATATATATATATTTAAATATGTTTTAGATAAGTCTAAATAGGAATTTACACTTAATATATAAGATATTCAGTGAAAATGGATTATAAAATAATTTAAAAATATTATTAATTAATAATTTTCTAATTATTATCAAGTAATAGCCAATTAATAATAGTTGGATGACATAAAAATTAAATGAATTAATGAATATAAAGATTAATAATGATGTATTATTTGTTTTGAATAAATATTTATGAGTTTTTTTATTTGATATATGTATTGAAAATTATTTGTAGGTAACATTATTTTCACCTAGTTACTTTTAAAAAAAGTTTCTATATTTTTTAAATTATTTATATTTTTTATAGAGTACAAAATTTTTCATAAAATTAATTATTTTTTTCAGACGAATCAAGATGATTATGATGAAATGATTCGTATCTTGACTAAGGATGTTCTACTTGGTGATGAGCCTCTTGATTTACCAACCAATGGTTTTGACTTGACACTAGCTACTAGGAGGGTCCAAGGCCTTGTACAATTGATGATTCTAGATCATATTCAATAGAAAAATCCATCTCTTGAATTATATCATTTCTATAGGAATTAATTTTAAATATGAATTTCATTTAATTTTCATATAATTTATTATATTTATTAATTATGTTACCAATTATTCTTATTTTCATAGTTTTTTACATCAGGCTATTTCTCAAGATTGTACTATTTTGAGGAACTATTTTTTTACTCCATGGGTTTTATGGTATAAGGTTTCTATCGAGTTACATCATGGTATGTTTAAACATTGGTCGTTATATATAAATATTTTTTTTCTTATTTTAAATTTATATAATTTATAGTTTACTATATTATTAAATATTTTTAGGGTTTATGGTCAAATATTGATGAGACCAAGAGATCCACTATTTAGGAGGCATTGGAGGTTTGCATGCATGATCGTTTCCATCAGTTTTTCTATAGACTTCAGAGGAGAGATATGAAGAGATCATCTATAACTACATTTGATGAGTCTTTTAGGCCTCATAGACTTGATTATGTCCCCAATTAGGCTTTAGAGGGATTGTACCCAACTGGATAGGAGAGAATTTTCAGAGGAGATCCGATTCTGGTCGATAGAATTAGGTGAGACAAGATTTCACACATAGAGACGGGATTCGTACTTTCAGTATACATCATTGACACTAGGTAAGTTATATTATTTAATAATTATATATATTTATTTTTAATACTAATGTATATGATAAATTTGTGCAGTCTATAGTTGATCCAACCATTATAGAGTTTGATGTGTACAAGAAGATGTATACTGATAGTAGTACAAGAAAAATTATCAGTGACAGGTAGCCACATGTTATGGTTTTTATTTTTTTCATTTATTTAAATTAACATATTTTTTTATTAATATTATTAATTTCTATTTATACGGTTGTAAGAGACATATGGGACAGAGGTCTATCACATGTGCAAGAGTCAATTTGAGATAGATGCTAGGGATGATTCCATGTGTGAGTCACGTTTTGATGAGGCATCTTAGATGCATATAATAGAGACTGGTCTTTAGAAAGGTTGGGTAAACTATATAGGTTAACGATTGACCCAACTAGTTATTATGGAAATTAATCAATGAAATCATATGGCTCGAATGGAGAAATATCATCATCTTCATCATTTTATACTATAGAGTGTGAGGTGAGGCTATGAGATTAATATGTGGTTATACAAAGATTGAAGAGAGAGAAGGAAGAGCAGTGATAGTATTAGGAAGAGAAGTAACAAAAATATAGAAAACAATGATTGTAGCAGGATAATAAACACAAGGATATGATGGAGTATATATTCTGACTTACACATGGTTTAGGGATGGAGTTCCTTACACTAATTGGACCTGATCCCTTACCCTCTGAGTGACATTATTATCATATTTTTTATGTAATATTTCATGTAATATTTTAGTTGTAATTTTATAATAATTTTTTTTATTTAGAATTTTTTTTTCAGTTATTTGAGATGAAATTGGAATTATATTGAAAATAATCATAAAAAATACCTTTTATGATGGAATGTCAGTCCCATCACAAATACTTTTTTGATGGAAACCTAAGTTTGATGTAAAAGAAGTATTTATGATGTAAAAAATAATTCATCACAAATTGTATCTTCATGGGGTTAATTGCAACAACCTTTCACAAATAATAGTATTTATGACACTATTTTCTATAATAAACTATTTGTGGTGGATTTCCATTGAAAATAAACCATCATAAAAAGTGATTTTCCTTTATTTTATATCATTATACCATATATATATATATTATATAATACGTGCATCATATACATGTATTCAATGTACATGCATCATATGTATTTGTTAGTGCACAACCAAAAATTTAAGAGATTCACTAATATCTCCTTAATAAAAAGTTACAAACTTCAAAACTCTTTGTGAAACAATTTAAATTCTTTTGGATATTGTTTGATTAATATATCTTCATTTTGGAAAAAACACTTTTTCCAAAATTTTATCCATACCTTAGGGCCTAAATGTGTGACTTTATAGACCTTAGTAGTATTGAAAAAAAATATGCAATCAATATTTTATAGATGTAAGCAAAGTGTGACCTCTAGATAAGCATCAGTGCTACTAAAGCTACTAAGGAAGCTGGTGTGATCTTTATCAAATATACTAATATCTCTATGTGAACAATTCCGCTGCATGATGTATCATATAAATAACATGTACACTAATAATCCCTTTTCCATGACATCGAGCGACCAATAGAAATGAAAATTTTCAATATAGTATAGGATAATTAATATTTTTTTAATTCTTTGAAATATACTGGCAAATTTGATGAATAAATCACATTTCATTCATCTAATAGATAATCACATCACATGTCTCTCATCTAAATGGTTAAGCACATCACATGTGACTTTAAATAAGCATGACCATGCATCTCATTAGTCTAATTAAATTAAGGGAAATATGTTTTTACTCATTATACAAGTGGAAAATCCCACATTGGTTTCACTCTAACTGATGACATGATCAATAATATACCCAACCACCACTGGATTGGCTAATTTTCTTTTGACTTGCATAAGTAAGGTATAAAAGTATGAAGGTTCTTATGATAACCCATGTATTTTTTTATATATTTTCTTTAAAAAAGTATATATGTTTATATCACATCTCAAAGAATTTTATATAATCAATTAGATACTAATTATACATTTAAAGTTATTATGTTTACTTTACCTCATAAGGGATTTTTTGTTTAAAGATTAAATAAATTTTATTAAAATAATTTCTTATTTTGAAATATTAAAAGAATTATTTAATTATTAATTTTTTTATAAATGGATATTAATGTTAATTATATTTATATTATAATAATATTATAAAAAAATCTATCAAGGTATTAAATAGGAATATGGTTTTTCATTTGAAAAAAATAGTTTTTATTATGAATAAAATGGTTTCCCTTATGTTATTTTATTTTATTTAAAAGATAAATTAAAATTTTTTAGAATTTAAATTCAATTAAATGAAATTTATTTTTTAATTTAGCATGTCATAATCATATTAGGGTGAATTTATAGAATTTTTCTAAAAATATTAATTTTTTTAGTGAATAATAAAAAATACTATTTTTAAAAATACTAAAACTTTTATGACATAATCATGATATAATCTCAACATAAAAATTTATAAAACATTCTTCTTGACCAAGTATGTAATTAAGGAGTAAAATAACGGGTTGGGAGCGACATATCTTCTCCTGCTGCAGTGCCTAGGGTTTTCCCTCAGTTTCTCTTCCCTTCCCCCTCTTGCTTGGCTCGGTCCTGAAGGTGGATACATCTGGTTCGACTCGATGTTGGCATGGCCTAGCATCGGCTTGGTGCGGTGGAGTTCTAGAGTGGCTCTTTGCTGCCTTTCTCTGAACATGGATCGATGGGCAACTGCTTCTCTTGGATTAGCGGGATTACTATTTTGGCAATGATGCGGCTTGACATGCTCGTTCAGATCATTGTTGGCGACATCATGGTTACAGTGGTCCCAGCTTCCCAGTTCGGTCCAACACGATCAAGTGCCATTTCCGACTCATTTCCTTTATAGCTCAGCAGAAGATCTGGAGTGGCCAAAGGGGGGTGGGCTTTGGTTTCATCGATTCTGTAAGTTCTATTTTAGGTTTATGATTTGATGATGTTTGTGGTGGTTCAGTTGGCTGGATTTTGTGGCTTTGGGATCCGCCGCTCGAACTCTTGGATGGGATTTTGTTGGGGTCGCTTTGGTTCTGGTGATTTGTGTTGGCTTGATGATGGAGGGGCAATTTGATTGATATGAAATTTTTGTGTTATGTGATATCGTGGTAAAGTTTTGTGTTGGTTGAAATTGTGATTTGGTTGAATGGTTTTTGTGTTGATCTGTTTGAGTGGTGGTTCTATGGTTCGTTGTTGATGGGACAATGCATCCAGTTCACTTCAAGGGACGGTCCTAAAAGAGGTTCAGAGCAAGGAGCTTCCACATATCATGGCTATCCGGAATTAGATGTTTGAGAGGGTATGAATTTTTCCATCAGTACCATTCCTGTGCATCCTTGCACGAGACTACTATCCGACCAATGATGAGAAGTTGGAAGCTCGTCTTAATGTTTTTGATGCTAGGGAGGGGTCCTTATTTGCAGTTTTGAATTGGTTTGTTTTTTGTCTCTGGAACTTTAAACCATGGGGTTTGATTGTCTTTATGTCTTTGAAGTCTGTTGGGTTCCCCTTACCCATTAAAAGGGGGTTTATCTTAATAATAAAAAAATTAATTTTTAGTCATGGAGTAAAATAACACATTTTAAAGTATTAGTTTGAATTTATAAATCTATTTTTGACATCTTGGAACCTAAGATATATTTTATTCCAATATAAAACTATTTTAATCGTTTTACTTTAATTAAGTATTCATAATAATCCATTTAGTTTTGGATTTATTTTAAATACACATAAATATCATTTTTTATACATAAATATTACAATAATCAAAACTACACAATATTTTGGTGTAAATTCATTTTTATTCTTGAAATACATTTTTTCTAAAAAAATGTTTTTTCTGCATTAAGAATACTTTTATTAAAATTATTTTTTACCACCTCTATAAGTTAAATCTTATAATTTTTTTTTATATTTTAAATCATAAAATTAAAATTAGTTAATAATACCCATTTAAATTTTGGTCATAAAAATAAATTACCAAGGTAAAAAAATGAGCTACCGTGGTAAAATTAAATTATGGTAAAAAGTCAAATTAATAGGAAAAATATAAATATATCTCAAACCTTATCCATTATTTGTGTAAATGAGAGGTTTATTGACAAAAAATTATCTCTTATTCATTATTTCCCACTACTAGATCTACTTTTCTTTGAAAGTGAGATGCCTTTAATATAAAGTTATTAATATTTACAAAAAATCCACCCCTCTCACTTATAAAAGGACCCTTTCACCACTCTACTTATCGTCACATATAAATACTCTTATATCTACCAAAAATTTGAAAAAAATCCATCATAAACACTCTTTCCCTTATTATAGAGGTCTTGGTCTCACCAAAAGACCAATTTAAGAAGTCTCAAGGAGTTATCCCAGGGAGTGAGGTGAGAACTCCCAATCACCCCGTTTTCATTTATATTTATTTCATTATTCTTATACCTCTATAAAACCTCTTCTACCCATACTAACATAATTACATCAGTATAATTATTATACTAATAAAATAAAAATTTCTACCTTCCTCTCGACCATTTAAAAAATGAAAACGTCACCCGTGTTACATATAGACTACCACCTTCATGAATGATGTATTTTTATTTTCATCTCAACCTTACATGGATGGTTCTAAGAATGTATCATCACATCTTATTATAACTTTCAAACTTGTGTTTGTTTTTGGGTTATTCGAGGGGTTGGAGGGAAACCTAGAAGTCTAGAGCATTTATGGACTTGCACCTTCAGTTGCAGGAGCTGTAGATGGTCAATCAACTAGCTGGTGAGATCCATCAGCTAACCAGTGATCCTGGTAGTGGATATAACAAAATTTTTTAGTCACCATCCAGTTGGTGGGATTTTACTAGACAACTAGTGGTGTTGCTGGATGTGACTTTTGGTAGGGGTAGTGTTGTAATTATACATCAGATCCCTCATTTTATTTATCCTCCCTTATCCCTCAACCCTAGATAAACCAATAAAAACCTTGGGAGCCCTATTTTGTGATTTTGGATCCCCCAACCTCAAATATTTGTGAATAAAAGTTCTAATCAAAGCAATGATCCTCTTTCAGTAAGTCTAACTCCTCTTTGCCTTTGATCTCTCTTATTTCTCTTTATTTTTTCTTCCTATAGGCTATATTATCCTAGGAATTCATTGGATACAGAATTTTTTATGTGGGTTTGTGAATCTATTATATCTTCTTTCTTTTCTAAATATCTATATTTATTGATTTTTTGTTCTCTATCAGAGGAGAAGAATCTTGGATTCATTGTAGTTTGATCTCACATATTCCAAGCTAGGTGTTTCTATGTCGTTTCTTTTTCATACGATTCATGTGTTGCTTGAATTATTATTTATTCTATTTGAAGTCATTAAAGCATGGTTTATTCATTTTTTAATCATAAATGATCATTTTTGATGAAAATTGTATTTGGAATGAATGGTTTCATCTTGTAAATTGATCCCTTTTTATAAAATGGAATTGGTTTTCTTTATAATCTTGGTAGATTTGCTTTTTTAAAATAAAAAAAATCATTTTAATGAAGATGTATTGATTAATTATAATTAATTACAAATTGTTAAATGTGTGTGTTTATAGGAAATGAGTTTTGGAATGATTTAAAAAATAACTTATAACCAGTTATTTATGAAATATTGGTTTTTTAATAGGTAGGAGGCAACAACACTTTTTATTAAGCCAAGGAAACCCTCTTTTTTTACTCGGTAGATAAGAACCCATTACATATGACCCAAAGGTATAGACCCGTAGGCCCAATATTACCCGAAGGCCCACTTGACCAACCAAACTTTCATTTTCATTCCTGATTGGTGCACTTTCACTTGCTTTCTATGTCCATCAGGACTTAGAGAAACCATCACTGGTCCTGCCTCCCTAAGGGATCCAAATGATACAACCACAATCCAGTCACCATCAACATCCAATATGAATGCCATTGCCTCACTGTAGTGCCTTAGTCACATGAACTCCCACTACCAAGTAACCCATCGAGTCCTCCCGTCGTATCACCCACACCACCTTTATACAAACGTCACCGGTCCCAGAGCCCCAAGGGAACCAGTTGCTTCTGCCGTATGCTAGTTGATGTCACCAGAGCCGACCACTACCTTAGGAACCCTTATATACCTATCATAATATCATTTAATCCCCACCTACCTTCCATTATCAATACCACCCCCATTTATTTGGGACCACTATGGTCTTTATGGGCCAAACCCCAAATCTGATTCATAGATGAAAACCCCCATTCCACTCGAATAGGAGGTCATGTATAGTTGTTTTGGAAATATTAGTTGAAATTATATTTCAAAACATTTAAAGGGATTGATTTTTATTTTATGTTCTTCTATTAAAGGTTCATTTGGAAATTTAATTTGTTTTTAAAGGAAGCATTCATGCATGGACCTTTGAATGGATGGTTCAAAGTGATACTTAATTTATAAAGGGTTGATTTATCAATTTGGTTTTTCTTAAAGTAATTTTTGGAACTTTATGATGTAAATTCTTTTGTTGTGAAAATCCTTGATGAACCCCTTATGTATTCTTTTCCTTGAAAAATATTTCTTGTTACTCATGATAATGGGTGTTGAAAAATAGGTTTCACTCTATGAGGGAGAATGGTGGTGAGGGTGAGATATAGACTTTTTATACTATGGAATGTTCATTGTGTACATTGATGCTATTGTGGATTCACATTGTGACCATTACTGATTATTATCTCGCTAATATTTATTGATTGATCATGGGAAACATGGGTAGATAGATGAGAGACCCTATATTTATGATATAATTTTGTGTACTCACACCTCAACTAACATCTCATTAGAGAATGTGGATTCAAGCTAGGGATGTGATCTGAGGAGGTGGGTGTGTGTAGATTTAGTAATCTTGTGTACTTTTTAGTTTTGAAATTTTCATGAAGTCAACTAAGAGATTTATTTTATTATCTCTGATGGACTTACTAATATATCTAGTACTTAACCATGAATTATGACCTCGAAACTTGAAATTGATACTTCAAATATGAAACTGATTTCTTGATCATCACTTGAAACTATAGTTTCCATGTTGGAATTCCTTTATTACTGTATCTACTTGTTATTTTCTAACACTTTCATTATCCATATATCTCCATGTTGTGTTATTCTGTGATATGCAATGAAAAATCATATTTTCTTCATTATTTTTTGATTATGGCTTGTGAAACGATTTTCAAATATTTTAAAAAAAGGTTATTTTATTAAAAAGGTTTTTCCATATTTTCCTCTTGATTTTTCTAAATTAATTTTAAAATAAAAAAGAAATGGTTTGACCTTTGTGTTTCTCATAACCAGATTTCATGGATTTTAATCTTTTTTTCAAAGTGTACTATTCTTTACCTTATTTCATTGGAATAAATAAAAATTATTTTCTCATTAATGTATTTCAAACTATCATATATGAATTTCTTTATAGAGTAATTTTATATACCGATTAGTGGGATCCTACTAGGATTTTTTGTTCTCACACCCTGCATATACGACTAAATTTATACGGTTCTTCATGATTCTAAAGTAGGTGATCAAATCTCTTCATTTTTCTTTTGTGTGTTCATTCTTAGTTAGGCTAGGGAAAATGATGTGAGATAGGGTGAGTGGATTAGGACCACTAAGACATGGGTTATCATGGTTGTGTTTGTCTTATGCCTCTGGGTTGGTATGTATTTTACCCTTGGTGGTATTTGGATGTATTGGTCTTTTTTGGATATCATTTTTTTGATGCCTAGCTACACTTGTATTTATAGTTATATGTTTCCACTAAATTATTTTATTTATGTAATATTTATATTGGGTGAAATTGTTCCCAAATTAAATTTATTGATTCCTAGGAACTTATCTCTAGCCCATGGGGATCAAGAATTTCCTTTGGGCTAGTGAGAGATCGGTTCAGGTTCCAGGTCAGATAGTATTCCAAGTCGGTTCATTACAATTGTTATCATATGATGTTTTATTTGAAATACCTTATTTTATTTGGAGTGATTCATGGTATAAAATAGATTAATAATGTGTTGGGATGTAAGAGGTAGTTCATGAATGGGTACCTAATCACCACCTTTTGTGATGAAACTTGAGATACTGAGGAAAGTGGGGACTTGAGTCTTTTCTATTGAGTTAATTTTTTCATATTATTGATGATATTTAGATTACATATGAGACTATATTTTATTTTGGGGATCTTTTATGGGTTTTGGGTAGGATTATAGAGGTGACCAGGGTTTCACGATGACTTCACTGGTTTGGTAAACTATGAAAAATCAATGTGGATGATCTTGAAACTAATCCAAAAAACTATCGTATGGTTAGTACATGGTTTACCAACCCATGATACCAATCCATGAATAATTTTATTCTAACCCTGGAATTGATTCCTTATTCCTTTTCTTCCAAAATTACCTCACTTACAAGAGGATAGTTTGGAGGGGTTTTTATTTTTGGATGGATGATATTTTTTGTGGTTTTTCATATGTTTTTTGGTTTTCTTGGTTTATTTTTGTTTTATAATTATTATTTTTAAATAATTTAGAAAACAAAATTTAAAATTTAATATAATTTTCATTTGATTTATTTGAATAATGTTTTCAATTACTAAAAGGTGTGTCTTATGAAATTATTGGTTTGTAAAACTGATTCTAAAAGACTGTTATGTGATGTTTTTAAAATAATGATTTAATAAGAAATTTTGGTTTTGTGACTAATTTAAAATGATAATGGTTTTGAGATGGAAATTTGGGAAGAATGTTTTAAAACCTTAGAACTAGTTCCATGATCTGATAAAAGATTTCAAATTGTGATGGATTCATATAAAAACTTTATTTTTTGAATTGAAACTGTAATTTTTTACAAAAAATGGAGAAAACCATCATTTAAAGTGGGGGTGATTTAATAAAAGTGATTTAGGGTTTTGGTATGAAAAATTATGGTTTGTGTGTGTGTGTTATGTCTTGGGTTTTGTATTATACTTGAGTTAATGTGGTTGTGTTTTATGATGTCTCGAAATGTATCCCATAATTTTTTTTCAAGAAGGGCATAAAGTCCATTCTTTGTTCTGATATCCAAAGTATCCATTAATTCCTTCCAAAAGTTGTGTTTCAAGTTTACTAATCTACCCAGAACCTGAATCTGGTGGTGGTGTTAGAGTCTATAGATTTTGGATCATACCTAGGACTTATTTAATAATTTTCCATCTCTCTATAGAGGGGAACATGGATATATTAAGGGAATGAGGTGGCTATAAGAAACTGAAGGAATATTTGACCATCTCAAGACTCTTGATGCTTTAAAGGTAAATCCTGTCACTTCATTATTTAAAGGACCTATTTGAGAGTAGTGGAAAGTTGTAATTCCTTCCTACCTATATGAAAGTATGTATTGGGAATTATTCATGCGAGTGTTCATTCAGTGGCAATATACTGAGGAATTAAAGGAAAAAGTTTCTAAGATCATGGATCTTAGTCAAGGTAAATGATCGATTGAGGAGAATGATAATAAATTTTCAAGTTTGGTATGCTTCTCACCTAATCATGTAAGTGACAATTATCTCAAGGCTACCTGTTTCAAAGGAGGTCTATTCCTATGCCTTAAAATTGTCATATCAAAAATCTATTTGACCTCTTATCTTAAGGTTATTAAAAGTTCCATGTCAGTTGAAGTGGAGATAGAAAAAAAATAAGTGGATGATGCATCATTTTTGGTTGGATTAGGTGAATATGTCTTGTCTAGTGAATTGAGGAATTTGGTTTAGTGGAGATAGTATTCTCGAGGGAAGAAGGAGAATCTTGTGTGCTTTTGGTGTGGGGAACCTAGTCATTATAAGATGACTTATTTGAAAGCTCTGAGATTTTGTCATTGGTGTGGATGATTGAGTCACCATCAACACTTTTGTAAGTTGGGTTAATAAAAGGGGAATTTTTAGTTGTAATTAGTTCTTAGTGACCTTCTCTTATAGGGATCTTTTGTGGTTTTTTTGGATATTTGAGGATGATCTCTCTTTTATATTGTGGTTGGTGTTATTTGTGAGATGTTATCATGATTATGGTTTCTTTTTCTTGATATCTCCTTAGTTTCTATTTTTGGATGAATTCTTGTGTTTTTTGTTAGTATTCATCCTAGATTTTTTTAGTTTCTTAAAGTATTATTTCTCCCATATGGATAGAATGGAACCTTGTGCTTGTTGTATTTCCAAATTCATTTTATTCCCTTCCATGTGTGTCTCTTTGTGGATCATGTTTGATATCATTTTGGTTGATTATTTCTCCTTAGATATCCTCGCATTGATGCCTTTTTTCATTAGAGATCAATCTTGATGTGTAAGATGATCTTATTTTTTGAAATATTATTGTGCTTTGGTTGTGTGCTAACCTGGTTGTTTTGATCTATTTTTAGTTGGACTTAGATAGGCCTTGGGGAGATGTTCAGGTAACTAAGAATGTATGGAAACTGATTTGGATGAGCAATCATAAGTATCGATGTTTGATTTGATGAGCTCATTAAGGGGTGAGGATTTATGTTGAAAGTACTAGGTTTCCATAGATTATTTACCCAAGGTAGAAATTCTTTTTAGTTTTATGCCTCACTTGTGGATAGTTGGAACATTTTTGGATCTTTAGGATTTTGTCTCTTTGTGAATCTTCAGGATGTCTGGAATTATCCATCACATTTTGAATCTTGATTATACTCTTAGATAGTTCTTTATGGAGAGTAATGAAGGTATCTTATTTTAGTTGAAAGAATATTTTCTTAGTGGATGTTCTCCTCTTGGGTCACAATTTTAGTGAGTATTTAAATTTTGGGGAGACCTATGCTTGGCCTATGGTCCTTCTCAAGTTTTCCCACTTCTTAGCAATGCTGGTTTTTTTAAAGACATGTAATAATCTGGGATAATATCCTTTAATGATTCATGGGAATGTTTATAGTCCAAACTTTTAGAGTTGTTCCTAGTAGATTATTCTTGGATGACACTTCCTTTGTTTTGTAAACTATACACCTCAAAACTTGGGTATGGAAAATATTTTAGTCTCATAATTTCAACCATTTGGATTTAGGCTTTCTAGGGAGAGATAGTGATATAATGGGGAGATTTGTGACATCCTGATATCATTTTCAACTATAGATATATCCTTGTGCTTGTTTCTGAGTTTCTTGAGGGGTTTGAGGATGGATCAAAAGTCTAGAGTAGGTGTGGACCAACACTTACAACTACATGAGCTTCAAGTGGTCCACCAGCCAGTTAATGAACCTGACAATGGATATAATAGAATGTTGTACCCTTCATCCATATAGTGGTGTCACTAGACCTAAATTTTAGTTGTGTTAGTGTTGTAATTATACCTTAGATCCCCCATTTTATTTATCCTCCCTTCTCCCTTGGCCCTAGATCAAACCATATAAACTTTGGGATCCCTCTTTGTTGATTTTTCCTCTCACAAACTCAACTCTTGGTGGATCAAAGTGTTGATCAAAGTAGTGAACCTTTTTCAGTAAGTCTAACACCTCTTGACCTTCTATATCTCTGTTTTCACTTGATTTTTTCTTACTAGAGGTTATGAAATCCCATGGATTCATTTCATATTAAATAGTTGATTTGGATTTGTGATTCTAGGACCACTTCTCACTTATCTTAGGATCTCCCTTTCTTGATTCGATGTTTTCCATCATAGGTGACACAGTTAAAATTCATTGTGGTTTGATCTTAGATATTATAAGGAAGGTGTTTCTATTCCATTTATTCTTCTTGTGATTATTGTGTTTCTTGAATTCTTATTTATTTCATTTTGAGATCATACAAGCATGGTTTATTTTTTTTAAAGTATAAATGACCCTTTCTGATGAATATAGTATTTGGAATGAATGGTTTCATCTTGAAAATTGATCCTTTGTTTTTAAATGAAATTGTTTAATTTTCTAAACATGATGGATTTGGTTTTTAAAATGAAAACCCTCATTTTAATGAAAGTGGTTTAATTATTTAGAGTTAATTACAAATGGTTAAATGTGTGTGTTTATTAGAAATTAGTTTTGGAATGATTTAAAGAATAATATGTAACCAGTTGTTTTTGAAATATTGGTTGAAATGGAATTTAAAAACATTTAAAGTGATTGATTAGTATTTTGTGTTCTGCAATTAAATTCCCATTTGGAACATTAAAGGTTTAATTTATCATTTTGGTTTTCCTTAAAGGATCAATTGGAACTTTATGATGTAAATGATATTATTGTAAAAATCCCTAATGAACCCCTTATATATGCTTTTCCTTGATGAATTTTTATTGGTACTCATGATAATGGGTATTGAAAAAGGGGTTGTATTCTATGTGGATGGGGGTGAGGGTTATATGTGGAATTTATATACTATGGATGTTGATTATGCATGTTGATGATGTATTGGATCTACATTGTGGTCCTTGATGCTTATCATCTAACTCATCTCTATTGAATTGTATTTGGAAACTTGGGTAGCTATATGAGAGACCCTAGATTTATGCTATGATTTTGAGGACTCACACCACAATTATAGTATTCTTAGAGAAGATTTAGTCTAGATACGTACTTTGAGGAGGTGGGTGTGCACCAAATCAGTAATCTTGTGTACATAGTAGATTTAACATTTTCATGTAGTTGGTCATAAGATTTATTTTCTTATATTTGCTGGACTCACTAACATATATAGGACTTAGACATAAAATATGACCTTGAAACTTGGCATTGATACTTGATATATGACATTGGTCACTTGATCATTTCTCAAAATTAGAGTTAGCACATTTGACTTCCTTTATTACTGTATCTACTTGTTTATATGAGACACTTTAATTATCCATATATCTCTATGTTATGATATTCCATGATATGTGGTTACAAATCATAGTCCCTTATTTGTTTATTGACTATGACTTGTGAAATAGTTTTCAAGTATTTTATAAAAAGGTATTTTATTCAAAAGGTTTTGACATATTTTCCTATTGATATTTCTAAATGAATTTTTAAAGAAAAAATAATTGTTTTGAACTTTTTATTACCCACAACTTGATTTCATGGATTTTAATACCTTTTTAAAAGTTCAGTATGCTTTAACTTATTTTGTTGGAATAGAAAAACCCTATTTTATTTTTAATTTATTTCAAATTATCATATCCAAATATCTTGATAGAGGAATTTCATAGACTAATTGGTGACATCCTAATGAGATTTTTTATGATCACACCCTATATGTAACACTACATGTATGCATTTATTCATTATTCTAAAATATTTTCTTAACTCTATTCATATTTATTTTGTGGGTTTGTGCTTGTTCAGCCTAGGGAAAATGGAGGGGGATGAGGTGAGTGGTCAAGGACTACTAGGATATGGATTGTTGTGGTTGTGGTTCTATTATATATCTGGGTTGGTATATATTTTAACCTTTGGTTGTATCTAGATTTATTACTATTTTTTTGATTTTTTGATGTCTATCTATGCATTACACTTTGGTTATATGTTTTCATTGTGTTCTTTGATTTATTTCATCTTCAAATTGGATGAAATATTTCCCAAAGGATGTTTCTTAATGCCTAGGCTATAACACCCAAGCTTCAATTATTGTAAGTGAACATTATATTTTAATAAAACTATAATAAAATGCACATTTTAATATTTTATGGCACAAAAATAATAATTTTATAGGATGAATATAAATTTTGAACTTACTTGGTTAAAATAAGCATAGAATGAGTTTTTGAAATTTTCCCCTAAAATAAGCTTTACGAATGATTGAAAATACAATATTTAACAATTAAACTTTTTATTTTTAGTAATGTGTTTTAATATTTATATTTAACTATGTATTTATTATCAATTTTATATAAATAAATATAAGATATTTTGAAGTCAAAAAGAGATATTTTTTGTAAAACTATTTTTAAATGTATAATGTATTTCCATTTTAATTAATTAAAGTAATATTTAATGATGAATGATTTAAATGAAATGTATAGATTTTATATCTAACTATATTAATTTAAATACATATAATTATTATTAATAGTCATATATTTAATGAAAGATCATTTTATGATTGAAAAATTCATTCTTAGAAAAATTGTTTTTCAACACATTTTATGGGTTTATTTTTAAATTAAATTATTACACTTATATTAATTTAAATTGATAAAATGGATTTAATATTTTGAATAATAATTATTAATATTATTTAATAAGGTTAACTATTTTTTTTCAAAATTAATAGTAAAAATAGTAAAAAATTAATTACAATGGTTAAGGCCAAAACTGATTTATCAAGGGGGTGTTAATATATAAAGATAAAAGCTAAAATGACCTAAAAACTTGATAATAACCCAATTGTTGGTTTTATTTATATATAAAACTTATAAAAATTATAATATTATCTATTTTGGATCCATTTTTACAAGAATGTAACTTGAAATTATTTTAAAACTTTGAAAAATTACAAATGTGCCACTCACCACAATTATAAAAGGGCACCCCTCCCCTTAATTTTTTACAAATATTAAGCCATTTATATTGAAAAAAACCTACCAAAATATCTACCAAAAATACTTATACAAGTTTTATATCTACTAGTATTTCCAGAATACTAACCCTAGGGTTCTTAACAAGAGTTACAATGGTGTTTTTTCTAAGCGAAGGTAATTTTTTCCACCAAGCTCTTTCTTTTTTTACTTCTTCTTTTTACCCCTTTAATTATGTATTAATAATTATAGTATAATAAAACCAGTATATAAAATATAATTATATGTTATTATTCTGATGTAATAATATTTATCCATATACTTATATATAAAATGGGAAACAAAACCATCTATTGTGTGTACAACGAACTACCGCCTCGCGGACCGATGTAGTTTGTTTTCCATCACCAAATCACATGGATAGTCATAATGATGGAAAAAATGAATATATATGATAATTATGACATAATATTGATTCTATAAATTTAATATATTATTTAATTCCTTACCCTTCACCCATTAAGGAAATGATAACGTTCCTTGTGCATACGTACGACCTACTGTCTCTACGAAGGGACGTGATTTATTTTCCATGATAAAATTTTAAGAATGTTTCTAAAAATATATATAATGAATAAATATAATATTTATAACTTTAATATAATTTTATATATTATTTAACTATATTCTATGAAAAATAATTGGAACTTTCATGACAAAACATGTATGAGAAAATGAAGCAGTTAACACCCGAAACAATGGTAATAATGAAAATTCATTACTGAACGGGTGATAAGATGTTATAATGGGATAATATATGATATTATAAATATTAATATGGTTATTTTATAAATTAATAACATTTATAAAACCATTATAAAATAGTTTAAATCATTTTCAAATAAAGGGAAGCATGAGGTAAGAGATTTCGTCTCAATTTACACTCCATTATGACATATTTTTTATTATGCACCTATACACTTTTATAAATTGTATATAATGACCATTTTATATATTTAAAATTAATAAATATTTATTAATTATGGTTAATTTTTTAATTCTATTTTTTTATTTCAAGGGGTTATAATTTAAAAATTACCAAATTGGTAAGAATTTATTTTACAATCTCACTTTCTTTTAGGAATGCTTATATTTTCATTGAAGGAATATTATAATTTATATTTCATAAGATACAATAATTTTATAATAATATATATATTTAATGATATTTTATTCAAAAATGTCCCAAATTTTTCACCTGAATCATGCAATGAATCATTTAAAAGAAAAGCTGATCTTATTTCTCTTTTTGACCGTGTAAATTTTTCTTCCATGTCTATATTTTTCAATTTTTTTTTACAAAAGTTATTTTTATTTAATAAAATGATATATTAAGGATGATTTAAGTTATAATTTACTTTTTAAAAGGTTTTAAATTAATATTTATAATGTTTTCCAAAAGGTAATTTTTTCAACTTTTGTTACAAAAATTCAAAAGGAATGTTTCATTTTAACATATATAGTATTAACAGACTTTCCTGCCACCATAACAGTTTTACAATATTTAGATTATTCTAAAATTTTTCAATGGATTTATAAATAAAACTCTTTAATTAAAACTTATTTTAAATGTTTCATTTACAATTTCTTTAATTCTTTAAAAGAATTGATTTTATTACAAAATATACTTCTCTGATGGTTACCTATCATCTTTTGATTAATTTTGTGAACATTGAATTTCTATTGAAACATTCAATTTCTTTTGATATTTGAGCATTGAATTTATTATAAATATCAATATTATTTATATCATGTATATTATTATTTCTTAAACTATATACCATTTCTATATATGGTGTTTGACTTTATAAGTTATTTAATTGATTGGGGAAAAACCTTGATAAATCTACATTCTTTACTCAATACAGATAATTTTTGACAATTAATATTGTTTATGAATTTAATTGATCAATAAATATACTAGTAATTCATTATACATTTCTTAATTGGTGGGGATCAAAATTATATGGCCCCTTGATGCATTGACAGGTCTCATAAGATAAATTAGTTGGCAAAATTAAATGGGTTTATGGTGTATACCTACCCATCAATTAAATTTTCTAGAAACATGGATTTTATAGTATAGATATAATGATGTCCAAGATCATGAAATCCAATATTATTCATTTCATTAATTTAAAATTCAATTATTGTTATCCATTAGATTATTTCATTGATATTATCCATGAATTTATTTCATGCTCAAGTTATTGATTAAATGAAATGTGTTTTAAGTTATCTACCTTTCTATATTAATTATAACTTATTTACTCATGGTAGATTGTACTGTATGTAACTATTTTTTTTCCTTTCCTAGTTTATGAAGAAGAAATATTTGAATGAGTTTCAAGGATGTAGAATGTTTACTTTTTTTTATGTTTTATATTTTACTCCTAATGTAAAATGGGTATCATGTATTTATTTGGATCTCCATGAATACTAAACTAATTAGTAATTTAGGATTAGATCCCTTGTATCTATTCCAATTTAACAAAGTAGACTTTGGATTAGGGTTACTAGAGTTGGGATTGTTATAGTTGGTATCATATAATGTTTAGTAGAAACCATGCGAACTAGATTTAGGAAAACATAGATTAGGGAACATAACCCTATGATAGAATTTTAGGATATGTCTAATTGTAGAATAATATCATAAAAGTTTTGGTATGGTAGATATTATGTGGTTTTTACTAGAAATACATACCTATATGGATACTATAAGTGGATAATGTTTTGAAACAGATGCATCTAAGGGTAATAACTCTAAAAAGAGTTGGTCAAGTATATCTCAACCATAATTCTAATGCACAGTGAGTGTTCCCTTACTATGCACCTAGTATGAAACTCTTGGGGGGATATTATTGGGTTAATTCAAATTTTATTTATAAAATATTATAAAATATTAGAAAACATTTTTATGATTTAAAGATATTTCTAAAGAAACCAACTTTATAATTCTAAGATTAACAATGCATAAATTTTCAATTTATGTTAATTTTTACATCATATTTAGAATTATATATTGTGATTTATAATTCATAATGATATGAATTAATATATTATATGAAATTTTTTATAAATGATGTCGGGTAGAAAGAATGGTATTAATACATGTGTCCAATGTCAAAATTTTCCTATTGATCAAGCCAATACAACTAGTGTTATAACTGACTAGATCATGGATATATTAGGAAATGAAACCCATGTTATGAATAAAAACCTTGTACATATAGAGTAACATAATGTTACACAACATGATACACCTATATTGGATCATTTCATATGATATAATCCCCCATATTCTAGTAGAATTACTTTTCGGTGGTAGATGAAAAATGGATTAAGTCCATTAAAAAGATATTTATGGCCTTGGGATGAGATGAAAGGGAAAATATTATATTAGAAATATATTTTATAAAGGGTTATTCTGATCAATGGTGTTAATTGATCTAGAATACTATGGAGGAAGAAGAAATATAACACATAGAATGAAGATATTTTAAAGTAACATTCTTCAACAAATATTTCCCTCATGAGCAATGAACTAAAATGAAGAGAAAGTTCCTCAAATTAATTTTTTTTATAAAAAAGTGTTTCAGAGTATAGTAAACCATTATAAGACTATCTAGGTATGCTATGAATTACATACATAATACAAAAATAAAGATTGATCATTTCTTTGAAGGGATTAAACCGAGTGTTTGAAGGGATCTAGTTTTTCAAAAAAATTCATCATATGATGAAATAGTTTTATATGTCATCAAAACAGAGAAGGAATTTATAAATACTATATATTTAAGGGGAATCAAGAGATTAATAGGTTATATAAACACTAAAAAAAGGGAATAAATTGAAGAATAATTATAAAATTAAGTAATTTCCATCATGTGAACGTTATGAAAAAACATCCTGGAAAATACTTGCAGGGAATGGAAGTTTGTTACAAGTGAAGAGGTAAGGGTCATATGGATAATGAATGTAAGGAAAATAAATATACCTATAATATAGAGTGCTTAAATTTTAAATAAATGGGTAATTATTCAAACTAGTGTCCCAAGTGTCGAGGGAACTTATCACAAAAGAGGCTAAGGTAGAAGAACAAGCTTATTCAATCACTACAACCGAGGTTGAAGTTTCTAAAGATATGATGTTAGGTAATTTAATCATATCTTAAAATTTAGCTAATGATTTATTTTATTCTATATCTTTTCACTATTTTATATCTTCCATGTTTACCAATAAAATTATATATTTCCCTAGAACCTTAAGAAAGGAGTTTTAGTCAAAACACCTAGTGGAAATCTCACTGCAATAAGGATATGTTAGGCAGTTCCCATTATGAAACATAAACATTCCTTATTTATGGAATATATTATTATACCTATGTTTGAATTTTATATAATCCTTGGTATACACTAACTTTCAAAATATGATGCAAACATTTATTATAAAGAGAAGGAAATTACGATTCATTATGAAGATGTGGAATTTCTTATCTTTATAGGGGATACTTCATCAACAGATCCATTTATAGATCCACACCCAATATCTCTTATGAATGAGATTCTTGGGGAAGAAGAGAAGAAATAACCTATAGATAGACAATGTAATCTTCAAATTGAGGATGTTACTATTATAAAGGAATGCATTGATATATTTTTTGAGGAATTACTTGGACATCCACTAGAGTGTAAAGTTAAGTTTTCCATTGATTTAACACATAATTAAAGACTTATATCAAATAATACCTATACAATGGACATTGTGAAATTATTATAGTTAAATAAACAACTAGATAATTTGTATGATAATGTATTTATACACCCTAATGTTTCACCTTGGGAAGCCATTATTCTTTTTTAATAATAAATATGGATCTATGAGGCTATTTTTTGATTATAGAGAAATCAATGCTATTAAAAATGAGAATGAGTATCCTATACCTAAAATTTATGACTTATTTGATCAATTTCATGGATCTCAATATTTTTCAAAGATTGAAAATCATTATAGGTATCATCAATTGTGAGTAAATAAAGAATATATTATAAAGAAAACATTGTTAATGAGGTATGGACATTATGAGTTTACAATAACACTATTTTTATTGACTAATACACTATATGTTTTTAGGTATTTAATGAATAAAGTATTCAATGAATATCTTGATAATTTATTTGTAGTATTTATTGATGATATCTTGGTGTATTATAAAATCTATAAGGACTATGAAAATCACTTGCAGATCATTATTGAGACTCTTAAAATAAAAGAGTTATACAAGAAATTTAGAAAGTGTTAATTTTGGATTTAGAAAGTTTATTTTATTTTCCATATTTTTTCCAAGGATGGAATCTCAGTTGATCCTATGAAGATAAAGGAAGCCAAAAAATGGACAACACCAATAAACATAATTGAGGTATATAATTTCATTAGTTTGGTAGGTTACTATTGGTGATTTGTTCAAATTTTTTCTTGATTGGATAACCCATTAACCAAGATTACATATAAAGGGGTTAATTTCATATAGATAAATAAATTTGAAGATTTTTTTGAAGAATTGAAGAGGATATTAGTCAATTTTATAATTTTGAATCTACCATTAGAAAATGATGGATTTTTGATATATATTGATGTGTTAAAGAAGGGAATTGGTTGAGTCCTTTTACATAAAGATTAATTTATTGCATATGTATCAAGGTAGTTAAATACTCATGAAAAAAACTATATAAACCATGATTTTGAGTTGGCAGCTATAATATTTTCCTTTAAGATATGAAGAAATTATCTCTATGGAGAAAGATATGAGTTAAACACAGACCATAAGAGCCTAAAATATATATTTTAATAGAAATATATCAATATGAGGCAAATGAGATGGGTCAAGATACTCAAGGATTATTATTTCCCAATATATTACCACCTAGGTAATTAAAATAAGGTAGTAGTTGCATTAAGCAGGAAAGATCGTGGAGTTTTAACCAAAATGAGGATTGAAAAAGATCCTATGTTCATGGATATAGTAAATATGGATATATGAATTATTAAGGAAGGGGATACATCACTAATTTTTAAAATTATTGTGAAACCATATTTATTTTAAAATATAAAATGTTCTTAATCTGAAAATGATAATTTTCAAAAAAAAAAATTAAATCCATGAATGATGGGAAATTGGAAAACTTCATATATGAATATAGCGTTCAGGAATTTGGAAAGAAGCTATCTATTCCATCTATACCCAAGCTAAAAAAGGAATTATTGGATTTTTCTCATATTTAAAATTTCTTTATACACCCAAGTAGCACCAATATGTATAAGTATTTGAAGTAACATTTTTGGTGGGATAATATGAAGTGGGAAATTTCTGATTCTGTATCAAGATTCTTGGTTTTTCAATAGGTGAATGCCAAGAGAAAAAATACTAGAGGAATCATGAAACCTAAAAATATTACTATGTAGAAATAGGATGACATTACTATGAATTTTTTCATTAGATTACCAAATACTCATAGAAAGAATGATGCAATATGAGTTATTGTTGATCGCCTAACTAAATTTTCACCTTTACAATCTATAAGAGATGAATTAATTCTTGATAACCTTGCATGAATCTATATTAATGAAGTAATAATAATTCACAATTCACATATTTCAATTATGTATTATTTTGATCCTTTATTTACATTGAAATTCTAAAAAAAAGCTTTAGAAGGATCTTGATAATAAGCTTCATTTCACCACCAACTACCATCCTCAAATTGATGGATATTCTGAAAGAACTATTCAAACATTAGAATACATATTGAGATCATGTTCACTAGACTTTCAAGGTACATGAGATTATTATTTACCATTGGTATATTTTTAATATAATAATAGTTTATATTTAAGTATTCAAATGGAACCGTATGAAGCATTATATGTCAAGAGGTGTCTTACTCCAATTTGTTGGGATGAAGTTGGTGAATGGAAACTTATAGGCCCAATAATTGTTGAGGAGACAATGATAATGGTAAAGACTATTCATAATCATATTATAGTAGGCTGGAGTAGACAAAAGTATTATGCCCATAATTGGAAGAAATATTTAGAATTTCAAGTAGAAGATCATGTTTTCTTAAATGTATCTCCATAGAAGGGTGTTATAAGGTTTGCTAAGAAAGGGAAACTGAGCCCTAGGTATATCATAACTTTTGAAATTATATAAATAATTAGAGACATAGATTACTGACTAGTAATTCCACCAATCCTTTATAAAGTACATGATGTATTCTATATGTAATTTTTAAGAAAGCACATTCCATACCCAACACATGTTCTCACCTCTAAAGAAATAAAATTGGAACCTAATCTATCTTACTATTGAAGAGCCTCTCAAGATTATTTACACTAGAGAGAAAGTGTCGAGGAATTAGATGACTTAAATGGTAAAATTAATTTATATAAATAACAAAATGGAGGTAGAAATGTGGGAAATAGAGGATGTTATGGATAATAACCACCCTCATTTGTTTAGAAAGTAACATCCATGAAAATTTTAAGGATGAAATTTTTGTAGGAGGGAAGAATGTGACACCTGAGATTCAATTATAGTAAGTGAAAATTATATTTTAATAAAATATAATACAATTTAAAATTTTAAAATTTCATGACACAAAAACTATAATTTGATAGGATGAGTATTGATTTTGAATTTACTTGGTCAAAATAATCCTAGAATGAGTTTTTGAAAATTTTCATTAGAAATTATAATTATGAATGATTGAAAATCTAGTAGTTAAATATTAATAATTTTATTTATAATAATGTTTTATAATATTTATAATTAAACATGTTTTCGTCATCAATTTTATAGAAATAAATATAAGATCATTTGGAGGTAAAAATGAATATTTTTTAGAAAATAGTTTTTAAATGAAAAATATCTTTGTATTTTAATTAATTAAAATAATATTTAATGATGAATGATTTAAATGAAATTTATAGATTATATAGATATAAATATATTAATTTAAATCCATATACTATTTATTACTAGTCATATAGTTAATGTAAGACCATTTTATGCTTGAAAAATGCATTTATTGAAAAACCATTTTTCAACACGTTTTACGAGTATATTTTTAAATTAAATTATGACACTTCTATGAATTGAATTTGATAAAATGGATTCCATATTTGGAATCAGGATAATTAATATTATTTAATATGTTCAAATTATTTTTTGGTTATAATTAATAGTAAAAATAGTAAAATAATTATTTTCTATGGTTAATGTCAAAATAGGTTTACCAAGAGGTTAATCTATAAAGATAAGGATTAACATGAAATTAAAATTTTATGAAACCCCATTGGTTGGTTTTATTTATACCTTACCCATATTAAATTTTAATGTGAGCTATTTTTTATCCATTTTTTTAGGAAAGCGACTTGACATTATTTTAAAACCATGAAAAATTACAAGTGTGCCACCCACCTCAATTATAAAAGGGCACCACCTCCCCTCACTTCTTTACTCCTCTTAAGCCATTTTATAGACCAAACATTACTGATATCTCTCTCCAAAATACTTATCCATCCTATATTTTTTTTCTTTCAAAAATACCAACCCTTTGGTCCTTAACAAGAGATCCAAAAGTGGTTTTTCTAAGAGAAGGTAATTTCCTTCACTAATTTCTTTGTTTTTTCCTTATTCTTTTACCACCTTAAATTATATATTAATAATTAAAATATAATAACAATAATATATACCCTATAATAATATGTTATTATGTTTGTGGCATAATATTTATCGATCTTCTTCTCTATAAAATGGTAAACAAAACCATCACTCGTGTGTATAATAAATTACCACTTCGCAAACCGATGTAATTTTGTTCCATCACTGAATATCATGGATTGTAATAATTATGGTTCTAATGAATATATATGATAATTATGACCTAATATTAATTATTTAAATTTAATATATCAACTAATTTGTAGTACCCCAGGCTAGATGAACCACTAGGGTTGAATTTGTGGTTTCTTTTTAGGAATTCTTTCTTTTAAATTCAACCTCTCAAACTTATTAAGTTTCTTGATCCAATCAATGTTATATCCTAATATAAAATCATGTGTAGTTTTAGTAATATATAAATCATCACATAGTGATTTACAAGGTTTGAAATAAAATCCCAATCCTTACTGGAACCAGTTATCCCCCTCAGTTACAGATTCTTCACTATACCTATAAGTGAATACAATAAAAATAGTTACACACCCCAATTATAATATCTAGACAATTGGTTAGACACCAAAACTACTCTTATTATTCTAATAATAATCTATGTGGATAAATTTATTCTTTTATAGATATTATTCTTCCATAATAAAGTTGGATTTTCTTTACTTGTGTACTCCTTCAAGATCTTTAGCAAAAACTAATAAGGATCAGTTCTGCTGGTCCCAAAACTCACCTTCAAAATCTAGTGAAATATGAATACTTCTAAAGTTCTTCAAATAATAAAGCACATGAAATCAACATATTATATTATTTATTATATTTTAATCCATATCACTTCAATACATGAATGTATGGGCCTTCTTAAAATATTCTTGCACAAAGGATGCAAGTTATCTTAGTTTTCTCAACAACTAACAACACCTTTAATACCTATAGATTTATTTCAAAGTTATATATCAGATTAGTAGAAAATTTTATCACTATAAAAATTCTATATATATGTGTATAATAATAATAATAATTCCATTATCAAATTAGTTTTCTCAAAATTCAATTTTCCTCCATGATCTCTGCATATTCTCTTTTCTATTACACCACATAGAATGCATCCCATGATCTACATAAACACATCATGGGTTATTAACTATCCAAGATCATTGTTTTCCTTTTTCAATCTAATAAAAAAATATTTTAAAATCACTAAAATACCTGCTCATTTAAATATTTGGAAACTCATATATTCTGGTGTTTATTTATGCAGTATTTAAAAGTACATAACTCCTATAAATCCAAACTTCATGCTTCAACAAACAAACCACTACAAATTGAAAATAGATACATGAATAATTAACTCATCCATTCTACTATGTGAAACCTTATCATAACTCATAATTATTAATCATATATATGAAAAAAATTATAGAATTAGCTATGTGAATCTATTTTGGAAATAGCTACATAGTGAAAATGTGTACATGACTAAATCAACTACATCGTTTGATTTTGTAAATAGCTATGTTGATCCAAACTCAAAATGGAAACATTATTATACTCGTAGAATCGGTTACGTGGATTATATCTTTAGTATTTTGGCTCTATAAATATAATTTATAGTATCATCATTATTCTGGAATCCCCGTGACTCAAATTTTGTTCCTTATATTCATTCTATTCATTTATGTAATTGTAACTATATGGACATATCATTTTGATCATACATATGTAGAAACCAAGCTATTTACTTCACTGGAGCTCTCAGATTGATCTTATATAACCCATCATGATATTAATTCTAGTTCATGGATCTTAGACACACCTTAGTGAATGAAACAAACAAATGTTGATTACATCCATCATAAAAATATAAAAAAAGACTCGAAATCAAAATTGAAGATAGATCAATCCAATAATCATGGATGGAATGATCTTTATGTCTCTTAAATGGGGGAAGAACCATGTAAAAAATAACCCTTGAGTGAGGGATGAATATGATGGTAATAAGATAGCATAGATCATCTCTATCGAATGCCCAATGTTATGTATATATCTCATTAGCGTGGCTCGTGTCCCACATCAATAGTTCATATGGAATAGAACTCCTTAATATTAAAATGCATGCTGCTATACCCTCAAGATACAGTAGAGTATCATCACCCGCAATACATGCACTCACACCTCATAGGAAACACTAACTCGAGCTGTCTAGCTTGGTTGGATTGACCAAAATATCATATAAGTAAATTCAAATCTCATTCACTGCTAATCTAGTACTCTATAAATTTCTATACTAACTTATTATTCATCTTTATTCAAACATTGTATGTATAATTACATATACATGCAATCCAATTACATCAAGTTAATCCATAAAAATTATCAAACATTAGAAACTTCATATTCAACTCACCAAACATAATAAAAAACACATATTGAATCTTTGACAAAAAATGAAGTATTTACTTGAGTACTTGGGTAACTCAATCTCCCTATTTGAATTTGTTGTCAATAAAAATCCTTAATATCAATATGTGTGCTTGGATGGATTCTCTCTTTCTCACCCTTATTGATAATAAAATCCAAAGTACAAGTGTGGCCTTCTCAAAAACATGTTCTCCTTCCTTTTATGATTATTTCTTGAAATTTTTTGAGAGAGGGATGATATTACATGGTTATCTTAGAAAAGAGACTTTAGTTAATCAACTATAAGTCTACATGGGATAACCTAATATAGAAAATAATAGATATACAACCAATGTTTTATATTCTTTCCATACACTACCATGAATGTGAAATCATGCTTATAAAATTCTATCTCTCAAATAGAGGCTGTATAAAAATCTTTTACTTTTAAAGAAACATGTAAGCTATATATATATCAACAAAACATCAAAAAAGTTCATGTATAAGTCATGAAACTTCCCATTTTTCTCATGTTTTGATATCCCAAAACTCCCACTTTATGAACACATTTAATACCATTAAGAATAAGGGATGATAGTGCGAGTGGAATACCTCAAACTCCATTTTTACTGGAATATCTAGAAAATTATATATTCATATGAAAATAATTTGGCAGCCTCCTTTATAAACTTATAACCCCCTTAAGGGAAACTGTCATGACCCATCCCCTGGGGCCCGTGTCGTGACTACCCCAAGCCTGCCTTCCATATGCCAGGGGTTGGAGACTAGCACTAGAAAGGCGTATCCCTTAAATGGGAAGACATTTCCTTTAAACCTATACAAACACACAATCCAAGCACATAATAAGATGCAACCATGAAGTAAAACTATAGTAGTTAAGGTGTGTACTGAAAGTAAAGGGGCCGAAATACAAGCCCAACTAAAAGGTATAACTATAACTGAAAAATAGAAAATAGCTCCTGGAACCGTCCACTGAGGATCCTACCTGAAGGGTAGGTACAAATCGTCTCCACAACTCTCCATGTTGACCATCACCACCGTCCACTATCAGGTCCTAGCTCCCTAAGTCCCAGCCAAGGCTGCCAGTCATCTTCACAAGACACAACAAGGTGTGGGCGAAGCCCGTGTAGGGGTGAGTATAACAATACCCAGTAGGGATCCCGAGACCCCCAAATGTCTCTCATAATTTCAATAAGGAAAACCACAAAGCATGATCTCAATCACAAAGTACAAAGCGAAAGACTCAGATCAAACTAGGTATAAGTAAAGCACAAAAGTACAAATGATTAGTCGGGAAGCTAGATCATCTTATTCTATTGAGAGGCACTGCTACTGACCATACAGAGTCTGACCCACACAGGATTGATAGGTACTAACCCCCACTGACCTACACAGGATCTGATCTACCTAGTATCGATAGGTAATAACCCCCGCTGAACCACACAGGATCTGACCCACACATTATCGGTATGCGCTGACCCACACAGGATCCCTGAGTGCTTACCCACATAGGATTTGACCCACACATGATCGGTATGGGCTGACCCACACAGGATTTCTATGCGATGAACCACATAGGATCCAACCCACATAGGATCGATAGGTGCTGACCCACACAGGATTGCTCGGTACTAACCTCCGTATGATCTGTCTCCAACCTCTGCCTCACTACCAGTCATTGGATTCCCGCTCATAGTATGCTTGATTATGGTAGAACCGCTCCTCAAGCCATCGGTCATATTTTAACTGGCACAAAGTCCCACAAAGAAGTAACCCAATGATCCATCACTTCATAAGGTTTCCAACGCAATAGATGACACGTCAACCGGATGTCCGATCTGTAAGTTATTGACATTTTAGTGACGAGGGAATGGTTGGATTTAGAGTCAATCCAACCCAATCATACTCCAACTTTCTCCAAAACTCTCATTGAGTATCTCAAAATGACCTTCTCGCTCCAAGGATCCCATCATTGCAGACGGTTCGTCAAACGAACGTCCGGTTCACAAGTTATGGACCTTTAAGTGTTTCTGGGCCCGAGAGGGGTCCTTGTCCAGTCCGACTTGGTCGGACCGACCTGACCCGCCTTGGATGGGCTAGGCCACGGTGGTCCTGGTCTACTAGGCCATGGACTGGCCTGGCCTGCTGGAATACCCTACCAACCGAATGGATTGAAGGATCCATTTGGCCCCCTTCAATCAGCGGTGCCACGTGGCGCTGCCACGTGGTCCGCGAGATCCATAGGATGCGGGCCCCCCTTGCCTTCAGCGCAGCTTCCTTCAATGCGGCGCGAAATGGTGCACCGCCTCCACCTACGCCTTCATGACTAGAGAAGGGCCGACTGCCTTCTGTAGCCACCATGGCATGATGCTGTGGCTCCCCTCCATGGAAGCCACCATCTGTAGCCACCATGACATGATGCCGTGACTCCCCTCCACGGCGGCCGCCTTCTGTAGCCGTCGGTGCCATGCCGACTGATCTGCTATGAGGCTCTAGATATGCTCTAGAACTCTATTTCCACTCCCACCCATGCCTACGGGTATCCCGGTATGCCGCCATCATAGTGTGACTCGCTGTTTCACGGTGCCGTCAAATTGTGAAAACCCGTCCCCGAAGAACGCAACATGAACGAAGCGGAGGAGCATCGAGACCTTGTTAGTTCGAACCACGCCCTCCGTGTTAACATGATAATAAGCGAGAGAATATTTATCTAACATTAAAGATTAAATAAAATCATTTAAAAAAAACCCTACCTCAAGATCTATTGGAGGTGTCACAGTTGCAGCAGGGGGAGTGTCCACGTTGGATGGAGTCGTTGGCATTCATCGATCTCAGATCATTGCCTCCCAAGCTTCCATACTCTATTGATGAATGTTTCCTCATGACTTCTCCAGAGTTTCCTCTCTTGAAGAATCCATTCCAAAACCCCACCCCAAGCTTTATTTAAATAGGAAGGTGAAAGGTGAGCAATGCATTGAGGAATTAATGAGGTTCATTAAATGAATTAATAAACCCCTTTTAATTCACAATGATGGAGTTACACAGTTGATGAGTCAAGGAATTAAATGGCTTGACAAGTCACCAGTCCTACCACCTCCACTCATCCATTGGATAAAAATAAAAGAAAATAACAATTACATGCTATTTTAATTTTCTTTAAAAAGTAAAAAAAAACTAAATTTTTCTCCTAACCTATTGTGGTTGAAGTGAAGCCTCCCTTAAGAGAAACCTCACGCCACAGATTCAATGGTGTCCTCATATTTTTAATCTAAGCACCAGTTAAAATGATAGAAAACACCGCCCATGCATTTACAGAATGTACCTAAAAAAAGTTCATAAATTCATTCCTAGCACACTAGGCCTCAGAATCAAGCACCGTAAATTTTTGCAGACTCATAATAATTCCAAATAATTTAAAAAAAAATTTACATGGAATTTCTGGGTCTTTAAATTCTCCCCACCTTAGATATTTTTGTCCCCGAAATCTACAACAAAAATAGGGGAACAAATGGGGGTACTGAGGATGCATCTGAGCCTCCTTCTCCCATGTTCTCTCCTGGAGGTTCCCGTGCTGCCAAAAAACTCACACCCGAGGAATTGACCGCCCATGAAGGACCCGCTCCTATCAATCCTCTATCTCCACTGAAAACTCTGAAAATGTCACCTTATTGTCGATGTCTAGCTCACCCCAGTTGATAACAAGTGATGGATCATGCATGTATCTCCTTGCCTACGACACATGGAAAAAATTATGCACCTGGTGCATCTATGGGGGAAGAGCTAGATAGTACGCCACCTTACTTACTCTGCTGAGGATCTGGAAAGGTCTGATGAACCTCGGTGATATTTTTCTACCCCGGCCAAACCTCCATAATCCTCATCGGGGTGAGACCCACAAGAAGACATGGTCTCCCTCATCAAACTCCAAGGGTTTCCATCTCATGTCAGTATAAGACTTCTTTCAGCTCTGTGTAGTCTTCATCCACTCCTGGATGATCTGCACCTTCTCTGTGGTAGCCTATACCAACTCTGGACCATAAGTGCTGACTCCCCTAGGTCTGTCCAGCAAAGAGGGGATCTTCATGGTCACCCATAAAAATCCTCAAATGGGGCCATGCCAATGGTAGAGTGATAACTATTTTTGTATGAAAACTCCACCAGGGGAAGGTGGTCCTCCCAACTATGTCCGAAATCGAGGACACAAGAATAAAGCATGTCCTCGAGTGTCTGTATGGTACACTTTGTCTTCCCATCTGTTTGAGGATGAAAATCTGTGCTCAAGTGTAGCTGAGTCTCGAATGCCTCTTGTAATATCTTCCACAAGAAAGATGTAAAAAGTGCATTGTGATCTAAGAAAATCATTGATGCAACCCCATGTAGTCACACAATCTTCTGTACATAGAGACGTCCCATGCTCTCTATTGATTCCTTCTCTCATATGGGTAGGAAGTGGGCCGACATGGTGAGTCGATCAACGATAACCCAGATGGAATCGTGGCCCCTGGATGTACATGGTAGCTCCGTCATGATGTCCATGTATATATCATCCCACTTCCACTATGGTACCTCAAGTGGCTGAGCTAAGATTGTTGGTACCTGATGCTCGACCTTCACTTGCTAACAAGTAAGGAATCTGAATACAAACTCTGCCACTACTTTCATCATCCCTGGCCCCCAGTAGTGACACTGTAGGTCCTGGTACATCTTCTCCACTCCAGGATATACCACTAAAGGGTATGTATGGAACTACCTCAACAACTCCTCCCGTAGAGTCATTGGTACCATAGTGCATCCTCTAAAGAGGACGACATGCTCTCTACCTTTATAAAATCTCTTAGGAGCCTATCCTGTGGATATCTGAGTACGTCAGGCCTTGCAGTCAATATCCCCAAGCTATGCCTCCCAAACTCACTGAAGAAGTGGGGAGAGTGATAGTCATAGACTGGAGGTAAGCTACTCCATCTCTATTCACAAAGGATATCTGCAATGCGACTAGCTGCTCTGTCGCCTCACTCAACAGCTGTAGACCAGTCCTCCTACTAAGTGTGTCTGCTACTATGTTACCCTTCCCAGGAGTATAAAATATTTCAAAGTCATAGTCCTATAGGAACTCTATCCATCATCGTTGTCTCAGGTTCATGTCCTTTTGTGAGAAGATATACATGAGACTCTTGTGATCATAGTAAATAGTAAACCATTCACCCATCAAGTAGTGTCGCCACATCTTCAATGAAAAGACCACTGCTGCTAACTCTAGGTCATGGGTAGCGTAGTTCTTCTCATGTTGTATAAACTTCTATGAGGTGTAGGCGATCACTACTCGCTCTTATATCAGGACACAACCTAGTCTGGTCCCTGCTGTGTAGTAGTATACTACATACCCAATGCCCTCTTCTGGTAGCCTCAAGATGGGGTAACTCATCAGTCTCTGCCTTAGCTTCTGAAAACCCTTATGGCACTTCTCTATCCACAAGAAAGGTTTCCCTTTCTTTGTCAAGGCTAACAAGGGTGCCGCTACCCTAGAAAATTTAGGTACAAATATTTAATAGTACCCATCCAATCCAAAAAAACTCCACCCCTCAGTCTCACTCCTGGGTGGATCCCAATAAATCACTACATCTATCTTCTCTGGATCCACAATAACTCCAACCTCTGAGATAACAGTCCCCAGGAAGTGGATTTCTCATATCCAAAACTGACACTTCGAGAGCTTTCCATAAAGATAGTTCTCTCGGAGTGTATCCAAGACTATTTGTAGGTGCGTGGTGTGATCCTCATCTGACACCTAGTATATCAAGATGTCATCAATGAAGACACCCACAAAGCGATCAAGGTATGGCTAAAAGATCCTATTCATGAGCCCCATGAACACTGCCGGAGAATTGGTCACGCCGAAAGGAATCACCAAGAACTCGTAATGGCCATACCGACATCTGAAGGATGTCTTTGGTATGTCCTTGTAGCGTACTCTAAGCTGATGATAGCCTGATCTAAGGTCTATATTAAAAAGCCAACAAGATCCCTTCAGCTAGTCGAAGAGATCATTGATCCTTATGAGAGGATACTTGTTCTTCACGGTCACCTGGTTCAGGCACCGATAGTCTACACAAAGCCTCAAGCTCCCATCTACATTCTTGGAAAACAAGATCAGGGATTCCCATGGAGAAACACTGGGTCTTACGAACCCCTTTCTCTATAATTCCTCCAGCTGTAACCGCAACACTCGAATCTCCATAGGAGACATCTGATGTGATAGTGTAGATATCAGTGTCTTCCTGGGGTACAGGTTGATGTAAAAGTATATCTCTCTGCATGGAGGTAGTCCCAAAACATCATCAGAAAAAAATAAGCATACTATTCCACCACTACAGGATAACTCGGACACCTCACGTCAACTACTCCGAGGGTGAGGCTAGCCAACTAATGAGTAATCGGCTATACCCTTCTCCGAGATAGTCCATCTTGTGCTGAAAAGGTTTTATTCTCACCGATGAAGGTAAGCTTGATCCCATCCTCATGAACACACCACACTTTAAACCTAAAATAGTCAATATGATCATGGAATGTGGATAGCCAGTCCATACCCAATATGATGTCGTAAGGCCTCAACAATGCTACTAGGAGATCGCAGCTGAAGCTCTTACCTCCTAGAGTGAGCTCACACTACCTACACCAGTGTTTAATCATTGAATATTCTCCCATAGAAGTATCTAATTGCAAGGATCAATCCAACGAATCCATCGGAATCTCTGAGCTCTGAACGAGTGCCATGGAAATCAAATAGTGACTAACACCCATGTCAATAAGTACTACAGCTAGGGTGGAATAGACATAGATCATAACTATAATCATCTATAGAGCACCGTGGTCATAGGACTCAATTACCTGAAGCTGTGCTCGCCCCTGTCCACCTGCTCCCTATGGTTGGGGTGGACCTCATGGTGGTGTTGGTGGTAGAACCACAAATCGTCGCCTACTGCCTGCTGCATGGCCTGCTCCTCTGCCTCATCCACCGGCCTATAGACCCCCTCACTCAAATATTTGCCTCTACCTCGGTGGTCCCTCGACCGTCTACTGATCATCGGTACGACAGGTCAGGTAGTCATGAGCCATGTGGCCCTAGCCTCCGCATGTGAAGTATAGTCTGCCTCCCAACTGACCTTCTCTACCTCGTGAGCTCTGTACCTCCAAACCTGCATCCCGAGGTCATCCACTGGTGGGTCTGGCCCACTTGAAACTCTGCGTCATCTGTCTACTGTATCCTATAGATGACTTAGCTACCTATCATCTAGTGGTGGATATCACCGTTGTTTATTTATCATCTATGATGCTCTTCACCAACAATGCTCGCTCGAGCACTCCAGCCTACATCGGGATATTTAGCGATATCATCAACACTCTGATCTCCTACCAAAGACCTTGATCAAAGGACCATGCCCTGAAGAATGGGTTCTGTACCATGTTGGTGGAGTAGCACGAGAGGTCAGTGAATCTCATTGAGTACTGGGCTACTGTCAGGATGCCCTACTGTATGTAGAGGAGCTCCTGAATATGAACAAATCATAGTGTCGCTGGAAAGAACTCTGCCCTGAAGAGGCTCTCAAAGTATGTCTAGGTGAGGGTCACCTCATCATGTGTCTAGAGCATCAGGATCCAAATTCTCCCTACTGTGCTTTGGAAAAGGCTAGAAGCTAGGATAACCATCTGCTCTGCTAGTGTCCCAACCAAGAAAAAAAATCTAGCCACAGTCTCCAGCCAGTCCTTAGCTGCATGAGGATCTTTCTCGCCTAAAAACCTCAGAGGCCTCTGTCCCTGGAACTCGTGAAACACACTCAGTTGGAATGCATAGTTTGATGGTGGGGATGGTGTAATCTATTACCCAATGGGTGGTGGTGGTGCTGGTGCACCACCTGAAGGTGCTACTATGGTAAGAAGTCCCTACATCAAAGCCTCATCGCTCGGTGGGCCGTCATCATGTACTTTCTCAGGAATACTAACTGGCTGTCTATGTGGAGACATCTGAAAAAGGAAAAGGTTCACTATAGTAAATAAGTTATACCTAGTGAGTTGACACAAAAGATATCAAAGTAAAAAAAATTCCAAAACACACACAATCGGTATTTTCATGCACCGAGTCAGAAATCAGAATTTAGGGTCCTGGTGTATACGTCAGCTACCGCACAAACACTGGACTCCCTAAACTGAAAACCACACTCAAAACACTTAACACTATTACTCTATTAAAAATATCAGAGTCCTAGTTCTTTGGTAGAACCGACTCCTCTAATACCACTTTATCACGACCCATCCCCCGAGACCCATGCCGTGACTACCCCAAGCCCGCTTTTCATAGGCTAGGGGTTGGCGACTAGCAACAGAAAGGTGTATCCATTAAATAGGAAGTCATTTCCTTTAAACCTGTATAAACACACAATACCAGAATACAACAAGATGCAACCACGAAGTAAAACTATAGTATTAAAGGTGTGTATTGAAAGTAAAGGGGTCAGAATACAAGCCCAACTGAAAGTTACAAATACAATTGAAAAACAAAAGAAATATCATGGAATCATCCACCGAGGATCCTACCTGAAGGGTAGGTAAAGATCATCTCCACAACTCTCCACGTCGACCATCAGTGCTGCCCACCATCAGGTCCTAGCTCCCCGAGTCCTAGCCAAGGCTGCCCGTCGTTTGCACAAGACACAACAAGGTGTGGGTGAAGCCCGTGTAGGGGTGAGTATAAAAATACCTAGTAGGGACCCTGAGACCCCCAAAGGTCTCTCAGAATTATACTAAGGAAAACCAAAAACATGATCTCAATAAAAAAGCAAAAAGAAAAATACTCATCTCAAACCAGGTATAAGTAAATCACAAAAGTAAAAATGATTAGTCAAGAAGCTAGATCATCTTATTCTATCGAGAGGAACTGCTGATAACCATACAGAGTCTAACCCACATAGGATAGATAGGTACTAACCCCTGCTGATCTACACAGGATCTGATCTATCCATAATTGATATGTAATAACCCCCACTGACCCACATAGGATCTAACCCACACAAGATCGGTATGTGCTGACCTACACAGGATCACCGAGCGCTAACCTACACATGATCTAACCCAAATAGGATCAGTATGCACTGACCCACATAGGATCGCTGAGCTCTGACCCACACAGGATAAAACCCACACAAGATCGATAGGTTCTAACCCACACAGTATCACTTGGTACTAACCTCCCTATGATCTGTCTTTAACCTCCACCTCATTTCCAACCACTGGATTCCCATTCATAGTACGCTTGATTTTGGGAGATCCACTCCTCAATCCATCAGTAATATTTCAACCAGCACGAAGTCCCACAAAGAAGTAACCCAGTGATCCATCATGTCATAAGGGTTTCAACACAACAGACGACACATCAACCAGACACACAGTCTATAAGTTATTGGCATTTTAGTGCTGAGGGCCCGGTTGGATTTAGAGTCAATCCAACCAATCCATACTACAAATTTCTCCAAAACTATTTTGGAGTATCTCAAAAGAACCATCTCTCTCCAAGGATCCCAGCGCCATAAATGGTTTGTCAAACGGACGTCCAATTCGCATGTTATGTCCCTTTAAGCATTTCTGGGCCCGAGAGGGGTCCGGGTCCGGTCCGACTCGGTCGGGTCGACCCGTCCTGGTTTGGGTCGACCCGAACTAGTCAGGGTCTGACCCGACCTAGCCCAAACCATCTTGGGCCGGCCCGGTTGGGCTGGGCCATGGTGAGCCCGGTCCGCTGGGCTTTGGACCAGCCTAACCCGCCGGCTGGGCATGACCCACCAAGCGATGCGGCCCGACTTGCTGGCGCACCTTGCACAGGGCACACGGTCTGCCTACCGAACGACTTGAATGATCTATTCTCCCCCCTTCAATCAGCGACGCCACATGGTGCCATCACGTGGTCTATGGGACCCACAGGACATGGGTCCCCATTGCCTTCATCACAACTTCCTTCAACGCGGCACGTGATGGCACCTTTCCTCTACCTACCACTCTGCGACTGGATAAGGGTCGGCCGCCTTCTACAGCTACCGTGACATGATGCCGAAGATCCCCTTCATAGTGCGTGACGGTGCACCACCTTCTGCCACCGTTTCCAGCCAATGCCGGCCGCCATCATCACTCGCCGATGCCAGTCGCCGATGCCTCTACGCCGGTGCCACGCCAGAGGATCTTTCACTGGGCTCCAACGATGCTTCGAAGCTCTGTTTCCACTCCCGCCTACACCTATGGGTCTCCTGAGATGCCACCATCATAGCATGACCCGCTGTTTCGTGTTTCCATCAAATTGAGGAAACCCATCCCCAAAGAACGCAACATGGACAAAGCGGCGGAGGGTTTGGGACTTATTTGTTCGACCCACGCCCTCTACGTTAACATGATAACAAGCAGAAGAATATTTATCTAACATTAAATATTAAATAAACTCATTTCAAACAAAACCCCTACCTCAAGATCTATTGGAGGTGTCACGATTGCGGTGGGAGGATCATCCACATTGGATGGAGTCGTTGGAATTTATCGATCCTAGATCGTTTCCGTTTGAGCTTCCATCCTCCTTCGGTGGATGTTTCCATAGGACTTCTCCAGAGTTTCCACGCATGAAGAAGCCATTCCAAAACCCTACCCCTAGCTCCATTGAAATAGAAGGGGGAAAGGTGAGCAACACATTCTAGAATTAATGAGGTTCGTTAAATGAATTAATGAACCCCTTTTAATTCACAACGGTGGAGTTATACAGTTGATGAGTCAATCCATTAAATTGATTGATAAGTCACTAGTTCCACCACCTCCGCTCATCCATTGGAGAAAAAGAAAATAAAATAACAATTACATATTACTTTACTTTTCTTTAAAAAGTCCAAAGAACTAACCTTTTCTCCCAACCTACTATAGTTGAAGTGAATCACCCCATAAGAAAAACCACACACCACAGATTCAACGATGTACTTAGATTTTTAATCTGAGCACCGGTTCGAAAGATAGAAAATGCCACCCATGCGTTTACTAAATATACCTAAAAGAAGTTCAGAAATTAATTTCGGGCACACCGGGCCTCAGAATCAAGCGCCATAAATTTTTGTAGACTCTTAATAATTCCAAATAATTTAAAAAAAATTACATGGAATTTACGGGTCTTTACAGAAACAATCATAAACATTTTCATGATGATGAATCTCTTCAAGAATTTATTTAAAGATGTTCTAATATGAGAACACACTAAAATATAATTCTTTATGTGGCTGTCTAGTTTTGAAAAATTACACACCTTCAACAAGGATGATCTTCAAGAATTCTTATTCTTCAGAATACCAAATTTAAGATCAAAATAAGATGGAATCTTCTACATACTTACTATTTATAATATGATAGAACTCACGAAATATTAGGTTTTCTCTTGAGAAATTTCTTCACCTTAATTTATCTAAATTTAAATCACATATATAATATGAAAAATATATAAGGGAATAAGATATATCTACTTGTTACTTAATTTGAATAGAAAGGATGCGATGGTTTTCTCAAACAAGTTTCTCAAATTTCTCCAATCTTTATACTTTAACATCTGATATGAAAATATAATTTATCCTTGGTATTATGGATCTTATCACACCTACCATTTAATTATGTGAGATGGTTCTTATCTCTTCATTAATCAAATCATATTCATCTCCTGATGTAATTTTCATTCTCTTCAAGGATTCTTCTTATGTCTGCAATGTGCTTAGAAATAATCTTGCATTAGGTATAGATTTAGTTCATATCTCACAAAAAACTTATATAATATAGGAGTTATCCTTTGTTGATAACCTCTCATGAAATTTATCTTCTTCATGTGGAATCTTAATTATACCTTTAGCATTAGATTTTTCTTTTGCTTCTTCTTACATTCTATATTTCTCTAAATCAACTTGAAAAATCACAAGTATGTATTTGGGAATGTTGACAAAATGTTTAGAGTTTTCACATGGATTCACATGAGTTCCTTTATTCACATATTTCTTCTGAGATGTATAACTATTTCATATCTTCTTGGGTATTCTTTATCTTTGATATTTCTTATATATTTTTTCAAATAACCACTTCTCTTGAAACTTCTTAGGAGTAATCTGATTTATAACATTTTCCAAATTTCCACCCAAGACTGAATCCTATTTCTCATGTGGTCTTATATTCCCATTATTTCTTGATACACGTTGAGATGTACATGTATCACCTCTTTGACCACTTTTATTATAAAAATAACATATATAATCAATAACTTCAGATCATTTTGATCCTAATAGATTTTTCGTAGTATGTTCTTGTTACATATTCTTCTCTGGATTTCTCCCCCCTAGTATAGGATTTCTTTGTTCTATAAAATTTAAATTATTTTACCAAAAATTTAATATATAATTCCCGAATCTATTAAAACATGAACATTGATCCACAAACCTTGATCTTATTTTATTTTATGCATGCTTTCCAGAATTTACAATATACTATTTTTAGGTCTTTTTCACCAAATGTTGGGATTCTTATAGGGTACCACCACTTATACATATTCTACTATCCACCATGGGCATGGTAGTATGATCTTATCCATTTCTTCTCATCCATACTTGTATAGAATTTTTATTTAATCCTATATTTAAAAAAAATAGATTTAAAAAATTATTACATTGATATATAGATGATACCTATTTCTTCATAGTTACTTTGGAAAGATCATTAGATGATGTAATGATATTTTTTCCATATAATGGAGATATATTGTTAGGATAATCCTCCAAAGATCACTTTTTTGTAGCTAAAAAAAATATCTTTGATTGTGAATTCTCAACATGATTCTTTTTAAAATTGGCCAATTTAATTTCTAATTACAGAAATATCATGTTGAGGGCATTCTTTTGATCTTCAAAAAATGCCATTTTATCTTCACAGTCCTTCCTCATCTTCTCAAAACCCACTTCATGCAATGAAAACTTTTCTTACAAAAATTAGTGAAGTTCCTTGATCATTTTGGATTTAATATATGATTGAGAATTATTTACATTTATAGAAACTATGTGAATTTTTTTAAATACATGAGATGATTCTATAAAAATAGTCTCAAATAAATATTTCTCACAAATATTTATTTTTAATTCCTCAAAAGTTTCATCATATATTTCATTGAAAATATGTATTGATTCATCCTTTTATTTCACACATTTTTTTGAGATTGTTTCATATACCAACCTTTTTGGAAAATGCCTCCTCCATGGAATTAGATTTTTATTTGAGATACAAATGTTATTTCAGAAGTCACTTAATAGTACCAACAATATAACCTTATACTTTTTGGGAATCTTATTCATATGTTCATTAAGTTCATAATGAATATCATTAGGTGGCATCTCATCATTACAACTTGAATAATATTCATCAGAAGAATGATAACCAAAAGAAAAATTACTAATTATACCACATTGATAAATTTATATTATTCTTATTTAATTATTTAGTTTTTGGATTCTTCTTAAAATTTATTTACATTCCTTTCTTCCTATTTTTATGAGTTTTGGAAGAAATTTCCAAATTTTTGTTGTCTGGAGTAATTTTATTTTCCTCCTTGTGAGGAAACTCAAACACTTCCTAAAATATTCACTTTATAAAATCTATTAAAAACAATCAAGGAATTTTTTTGGATCTTTAGAGGAAACATAAGATCTCATACCACTTATAGTGTCTCAATCTAGATAAACCATTGAAGGGGGGGGGGGTGAATAAGTATTTTCTTTTTATAAATTCTCTTTCTTTTAAATTCAACCTCTCAAATTTGTTAAGGTTTTTGATACACTCAATTTTTTCTCTCAATTTCACCTCAAGAGTAGTTATAGTTATAGAGAAATAAGTACAAACGTATTTACAAGGTTTGTTATAAAATCCCAATCCTTTATACAATCAATTACATCCCATAGTTATAGGTTCTTAACTATACCCATAAGTGAATACAACACAACCAGTTACACACCCCATTTTGATCTCTCAGTAACTAGTTTAACACCCCAACTTCTCATCTTATTCAAATAATAATCCAGAGGTATAAATATATTCCTTTTTAGATAGTCTTCCTCCACAATAAATCTAGATTTAATTTACTTGTACACTCCTTTAAGATCTTTATTAGAAACAAATAAGGATCAGTTTCACTAGTCTCAAAACTCGCTTTCAAGATCTGGTGCAATCTGGATACCCCTAAAGTTATTTAAATACATGAGCACATGAAATCAAAATCTTGTAGTATTTCTTGTATTTTACTCGTTCTCACTTCGATATATTAACATATCAACCTTATCAAAATATTATTTCACAAAGGATGAAAGTTATCTTAGTTTTCTTAGCAACTCATAACACCTTTGATATTGGCATATATTCTCTAAAAGTTTGTATCAAATTTGTAGAAAATTATCTCACTTTAAACTTAAAATATATATTCATATAATAATAATAATAATTGTAACATAAAATTATTTTTCTTAGAATTAATTTTTCCGCCATGATCACTACACATTCCCTTTTTAATTGCACCATAGAGAACATGTCCCATGATCTCCATAAATTCATCAAGGGTCATTAATTCCCCATGATATTTGTTTACTTTTTTAGTGTAACAAAATAATATTTTAAAATATCTAAAATACCCATTCATTTAAAAATTCATAATACTAATATATTCTTACATTTTCTACCTTGTATTCAAAATACCATAAATCCTACAAATCCAAACTTCATGATTTAAGAAATAACCCAATGCAAATTGTAAATGGTTATGTGAATATTTAACTCATCCATTAGGATATGTGAGACCTTAACATAACTCATACATTGAAATCAACTATGTGAAACAACTCATAGAATCAACTACATGATTCTCTTTTGGAAACAACTACGTAGTGAAAACACATACGTGACTGAATCAACTACATTATTTGATTTTGTAAATGACTAAATCACTCCAAACTAAAAATGGATATGTCATTATACTCATAGAAATAGGCTACATGGATTATATATTCATAATTTAAGCTCCATAAATATCATTCAAAGTAGACTCATTATTTAGGAATACCCATGACTCAACTTTTTTTCCTTTTCTTGATTCTATTCATTCATGCAAGTGGAACTGCATAAACATATCATTTTGATCATAACAATGTGAAAAATAAGAAATTTACTTCATCAAAACTCTTATTTCAAGATTTTATAACTCATCATGATAGTAACACCTATGTATGGATCTTGGACATGCCTCAGTGGATGAAAAAAACAAATGATGATTTCATCCATTATAAAAACACAACATAAGACTCAACATCAATACTCGAGATAGCTCAGTCCAATACTCATGGATGGCCTACTCTTCATGGCTATTAAATGGTGGAAGAACCATAAAAATAATATCTCTCTAATGAGGTATGAATATGATGGTGATAAAATAACTCAGATCATCTCTATCAAACAACCGATGTTATATCCGTATCTCATTAAATGGAGGAACAATATATCGTTTGGATAACATTCCACATCGATAGTTCATAAGGAATAACACTCCTTAATATTAAAATTCATGTCACTACACTCTCAATATAGAAGTTGGGGATCAAAAACTACAACACACTAACTCATGCCTCATGGTCTGCACCAACCTGTGTTGGACCACCAACACCCTAGCCCAAACCAATGCATGCTTGCTAGCGCATGGTCCTCCGGGACTTTACACTGGCCCGATATAACTGAAAACCTTACTAGATGGGATATCTAGTTCCCAAGCATGGTTGGGTAGAGTTTGCATATTTTTTGGTCAAGATGGATATCTTGGTTGGATTTCCTAGACAAATTTTTAATTTAATACATTAAAAAAACTTGGTCAAAATCTCATATAAGTAGTTAAGTTAATTCTCATTCACTGCTAAGCCAATACTCTATAAATTTCTAGACTAAATTCTTCTTCATATTTTTGAAAACATTATTCACTTCATAAAAATTTCTTTTTTTTTGCATAAGTATTTGACGTTGAAGAATAGTTCAAGCCATACTCACATTTCATAGATAATTGCACATATAGACATCCAATTCCATCATGTGAATCTATAAAAATTCTACAACATTATAAACTTTATATTTAACTCACTAAAAATCATAAACAACATATATTGAACCATTTAAAATAAATACAACACTTACTTCAGTACTTGGGTACTTCATACTTCCTTACCCTTTCATCCATTATGGAAATAATAATGTCGCTCATGCGTACGTACGAACTACCGTCTCCACGAAGCAATGTGATTAATTTTCCTTATTCAAATTTAAAGAATGATTATAAACATATATATAATAAATAAACATGATATTTATAAATTTAATATCATTATATAGATGATGTAACTATATGATATTCACATAAATTAAAATTTACATGATAAAACCTTCATGAGAAAACAAAATAGTTAACATTAGAAACAATGGTAATAATGAAATTTTATCAATGAAAAAGTGATAAGATGTTATAAGTGGACCATATATGATATTATAAATATTAATATGGTTATAATATAAATTTATGACATATTTAAAACCATTATATATGATGTTAAATCATGTTCAACTAAAGAGAAGTGTGAGGTAAGATATTTGGTCTCAATTTAAACTCCATTGAGGCATATTTGTTATTATACACCTATTCACTTTTATATGGTGTATATACTACACCTTTGATATTTTTAACATGAATAATTATTTATTCATAATGATTAATGTTTCAATTCAAGTTTATTATTTCAAGGAATTATGATTTAAAAGTTACCAAAGAGGTAAGAATTTATTTTATAATCTCACTTTATTTTAAGATTTATTATATTTTAATTGAAGGAATAAAATAATTTATCCTTAATAAAATATGATCATTTTCATATACTATATATATTTAAGTATTTTACATATATTATTCCAATTTTTCCGATTTTTTCACTTGAATCAAATAATAAAATGTTTTAAACAAAATCTGATATTATTTCTATTTTTGATCGGGTACATTTTTCTTCCATGTCCATATTTTTAAAAATTGTATTAAAAAATATCTATTTATTTAATAAAATCATTTATCTGGGACATTTTATGTTATCCTTTAATTTTTAAAAAGTTTGAAAGGAATCTTTCTAATGTTTTCTAAAAGGATCATTTTTGACTTTCATTATAAAAAGTCAAAAGGAATGTTTTATTTTAAAGTATACAGTGTTAACAGACTTTCCCACCTCTATAATTGTTTTTATCATATTTATATTATTCTACAAAATTTCAATGGTTTAAAAAAAAAAAAAAATTAATTAAATCTTATTTTAAATGTTTTATTTCCATTTTATCTCATTCTTTAAAAGAATTGATTTTATTACAAAATCTATATATTTGATGGTTACCACTCATCTTTTCATTAATTTTTGGATATTTAATTTCTATTAAAACATTCACTTTATTTTTGTAATGAACCAAACCCGAACAACCACCTGAATAGTGCAAAACAAGTTCAGTGTTACTACCTTAGGCACACCTCCCCGAATGTCAAAGGATGCTAACTAGCAGTGAGGGTCTTATAGATAAAGTGGGGAGACTATACCCTCTAGGAGGATAATAATGGTACTGGTCCGAGTGTAATAATAAATATGAATTGGAATAAATGACTCAGCAGACTCGAACCAGACCCACAGAGAAGAAGCACATTCAATGTCGATAAATAGTAGAAGCAATAAATATAAACAACAATATCAGAAAGTAAACAGAACAACATGCTGATCACTTATAACTACTACTGAACAACAAAACATGCATCCAAAGAATGTCATACATATCTATATGTAAAAGGGAACCAATGGATAACAAATTGTAGATAAAAAACAAGTAAGAATGCTGATACAGGAAAGAAAGAAAAAAAAGTAATCTCCAGCTAGGCGAGACCTCAAGGTCCATACCATCTCCATGCAACACCTAATGTAGTCCAGCTCCTGAAGCTGACCACTTTACTGAATGTAAATCCATAAAGTCTACACGCATCCCTAAGGGCCCGTGCAGGGTGTGATATGAATCTTAGTAGGATACCACCCAATGGTGCATACATAATATAAGTGTTTAAGCAGACTTGCAGTTATAAAGAGAATAGTAAATAGTACGATGCACAAATAAACATAAACTCCACTAGAGCTCAGCAGCCACCATGAAGTGTCACCTGCTTCGGCCAATGCCATAATCTCTGTCATGTAACCTGGAACCATGTGCCCCATGACACCGCGTGTCTCAAGTACCAACATTCCGAAGGCATGCCCAAGAAATAGTAACTCGGAGTAACAATGATGTCTGTCCTCAAATAAGTGAACAGAGGGACAACAATGTCTTCCCTCAAATAAAGTAACTAGAGGGACAATTATGTATGCCCTCAAATAACGGCGAGCCTCTACCCCCAACCCGATAGCCTCAACTCTATCCCCTGAAGGCTCCTCACCATCCACGTGGCTTCCTACAGAAAACACCCCCAAACCAATTGTACCTAAACCACAACTAATGGGGCCTCTTCCCACATGAGTGGTCAAAACCACCTAATCACATAGTCTCTCTGTGTGCACATTACTCAAAGTTACGGGTGAGTAGTAATCACCAAAATAGTACCCAAGAAACAACATCACTGACACCTCGTGCCCCTACAACCATGTCGCTCATGTCCGATGGCCTTTCCATCCAAGTACCCCGGGCCATGCCCAACCTGACAGTCACACTACCTCAAGACGACGTCCATGACGCCCAATCACATGTTTAGAACCACCCAATGTAACCCGGTCCAAGCCCAACCTATGATCAGCTTCACTCAAGAATATCCGGGCCATGCCCAACACAACTACAAGGGTTCCAGTATATGCAATTCATCAATTACATATAAAATCAAAAGAATAACTTTTAAACAGAAAACAAACTAAATAGTTCAAATGCACTAACCAAGTGTTGTCCCATACCGGAACTGAGGTCTTTAAAGCCTCTAAAAATTAATAACAAGGTTTAATAAACTAAATAAATGTTTTAAAACAAAACCATTCAATTATAACCATTTTTGCATCCCCTGACCAAAATTATTTGATGAGCAATGACCACTTGCCTAACCCCGCTCAAGAAAAACAGGTAATAGGGAATACCCAAAGGCATCCCATAGGTCAAATAAACAATTAAATAGACAATAACAGGTAAAATAAGGTTACACCCAAAATACACGAAAACGCACCGAAGGTCGCACCACCCAAAAGTCTACGAAAACAGTAAAAAAGTATGCACCACCTACCTGAGACTTGTAGACATAGGCATGTCCGACATCGAGCTCTAATTAAATTCCAATCTTCATAGATATACGTTTCTATCAAATCTAGGAAATTCCACTCGGATGGAAACTGCGACGTGTGAGGAAAATTATCAAGAACGGAACATGGTGCGTGGGTTTAGTCTCGTTGTTTCAATCCCACAACCATCGAAAGATTGAAAAATGAATGAAGAATGAAGAATCTAGGAGAAGAAACGTTTTCAGCCTTCCAGATCATCAAGGTATAAAAACAGGGATGAAGAAGGTATTTTATGGAATAAGACGCGATGATATTTAATTTAAGAAAATAAAAATAAAATTACATGATGTGTATTAAGGACTACACGCTATGTAGTAGCCTTGTCTGTACTCCGACTTAAGCAGAGGCAGCCACACGACTTGGAAGCTCCACATGGGTCAACACACGACTTGAACTTATTCGGTACGTAGAAAGGAGGATACATGACGTCTTGATCAACACTACACACCGTGTAGTAGGAAATTCCTACATGGTCATCACACGACATGTACTCATCAAGAATATGACCGGTACACACCTAACCCATACACGACATGTACTTTAGAGTACACATCGTGTAGTTTGGAAATTTACATAACTTCCCATATTTCCCCAGTTTTCTCAGAGACAAGTCAAAAATTCAAATAGGGTCAAAATTTTGACCCGTTCTAAAAACCCGGGTTCTTACAATCTCCCCACCTTAACATATCTCTTCCCCGAGCTATCAAATGAAACACGAAGATTGCACCGAACATACCACCTCAATCAAAGTAACCCTAACTTCCCCAGTCTCAAAGGTTCTGGCTAAATTCCTCAAGGGGATCCCCACTGTAGGAATTTCCTAAAACGATCTCAACCAAAAAAAAACTCAAATCAAGCAAAGGTTCACTAACATATTTCCAAACTCATGGTCCTCTCATGAAGCATCGTCACCCCTTCACCTCATTGGTGCTTCCGTGTCGTTTCCAACACCCAAATGTATCCCGCACTACTTCAGTGTCTGCCTCCATGAGGTCCTACATCCCATGGATGCTCAAAACAAATTTGGTGCCTAGCACCTCAAGTAACCCGTATTGTCGATGCCCCGATGCCCATGACACCTCAAGTAACCCACATCCTCGATGCCCCTGATGCCCAAGGCACCTCAAGCAACCTGCATCCTCGATACCCTAATGCCCAAGGCACTTCAAGTAACCCAAATCCTCGATGCTCCTAATTCTACACATCTCATATATATATAAATATATCAAGAAACCGATATGGTGCCAATACCTCTTAACATCATCTAGTAAGTCCGCATAAATCCCATAAAACTCATGCACTCAAAGAAGACATGCCCTAACAGGACATGCCAAAACAAGTAAAAAAATAAAACAGGTCACAGCCACACCCGCGGTGTACCTCCAACCGTCATCGGCTCACCAGCCTGCTCAGACCCTAGAAGCTCCACGACGTGCACTTGGCCTAAAGTATGGCTGCCTGATGCCTGAACTCCCTACAGTTCTGCTCCATTCGTCGACCACTGACCCCTTAGCTAGGTCCCACTGTCTCTACTATGTCCTCCGTGTGAAGCTGAACCTCGGCTACCCTCTCCTGGTACCGAACCTGAACCAACTCTAGATGCCACTGTTTGTCATGGTCCCTGCCTACCGGCTGTTTGAGAAGGCTTCCTACAGAACCTCTCAAGATTCCCAACATGTCTACATTCCCAACACTCCTTTGGAGGCCTATCGTACTGAGTCCAAACATGTCATGGTTGTACACACTGAAATAAAATCACTAAAGAACTGCTACGTGGTGGTCGAGCTAAGTCACTGGCCATATTTCCCTACTAGAACTCATCCCATCCTCACTTCCTCTTATCCGAACCATCACCTGAAGCTATCGCCTAGCCAATCTGAGGCCTATCCCTCTGGTTACCCTCCTCTATGAGTGCCTGATTCACTGCCTCTGAGAATGAACCCAACTTGAATATATTCACCTAGATTTGAATGGCGTGTCACAAGCCATACTCTAAGCGCCTCACCCTTGCCGCATCATCGCATACCATACTGAGTGAAAAACGAGACAACTTAGTAAAAGTAGCTACATAGTCCATGAGAGACATGTCTCCCTACTGAAGGCTCAAGAACTCCCGATCTCTCTCTGCCCTCAGTGTCTCTGGGTAAAAGTGCTCGAAGAACCTATCCTCTATGTCTTTCCATACTAGTCCCTTATGCCTGCGAGCCTGAACCTACACATCCCACCAACGCTTCGCTGGTCCTCGCAGCATGTATGTTGCCAACTTGACCCTATGCCCTGGAGGCATCTCAAGATGCTTGAAAATCATCTGCATGCTCTCTATCTAGTTCTCAGTCACTTGTGGACCACCCTCACCCTAAAAAAGAGATGGGTGCTATGACTAGAACTCCTGCATCAGATATGCCATAGATGGATCTGTACCCTGTGCACTTTTGTCAATACCCCACAAGACACATACCAGGCTAGCTCAAAGCTACTCGTCGAGCCATGTTCCGAATGCTGCCAAACCCAGTTTTTGTCCGACCTGCGATGGATCCCAGACATGTTCTTGTCCCTGAGCCTGTACCTATGGCCCATGCTCTTCCGGCACCAGATCCTGAACCTGATCCTGCTCCGACGACACTATACCATCTCCCGCCTAACGCTCTATCTGAGTAGACTAAAAAGAACCCTATAAATACAAAAAATAGTCATACAACCCATATATATAATAATATATATTCAAAGAAGATAAGAAAAGCAGTAAAGATGCAGCATAAAACAAATACCCTTACTCTCCCCTATCGCAACCCATGCCCATGGCATCCCGACCTTAAGGCCTCCTTACCCGCCCTCAACAGAGCCAAGTTTTAAAAGTACCTCGGGCCATGCCCATCTTGACAACTAACATTGCCTCAAACCAACGACCGAGTCGCCCAATTTTGGTGATCAAAATAACCTCAACCAGAGTACTTTCCTGCTCGTACAAGAGCCAAACCCAAATACCCTGCCACATGCAATTCTACAAATATATAAATAATGGAATAACACATTGCAATCATTAAGAAATTCTATTAGGAATTTCAACTATTCACATTTCAAAAGAATACAAAGCATGGAAATTGACATTTTTTTCACATGGCATTATCACTTCACAAAGCATACGTATAGTTATGAAATTGAAATACCCTAAAAAGTGTCTATCAAAATCCAAGAAAACAAGCCTTTCCATACCAGACCAAGGTCTAATTCTCCCTTACCGCATTGGGTTAAGGTTTACATATCACAATCGATAACATCACACACCAAGTGAGCCACTGAGGTGGAAGTCATATAAACTGTAATTTGAGAAAAAAGCAAACAACAATTCCCACCCATGGAAACTTGGTCTATCCCTCATACCTGGGGATGCAAGAACCCGATCACAAGATAGAAACCCAGTTCCAGTAACAACTTGTATCCAGTCTACCATATCCCAAATAGTAAAAATAGTAGAAATAAAAGAGAAGTCTCAATATCATTAGTAGCCAGCAGGACACTGCTACTAAATCCCTGTCAATAACTCCCTCTGATACCACTTTGTAATGGCCTGGACCCGAACAACCACCCGAACAGTGCTAAACGGGTCAGGTGTTACTACCTTAGGTACACCTCCCCAAACACCAAAGGATGCCGACTAGAATAAAGGGTCTTATAGATATAGTGGGGAGGATATACCCTCTCAAAGGATAATAATGGTACTCGTTCGAGTGTAATAATAAATATGAAGCAGAATAAATGAATCAACAGACTCATACCAGACCCACAGTGCAGAAGCACATTCAATATCGATAAACAGTGGAAGAAATAAATATAAACAAGAATATTGTAAAGTAAATAGAATAACAGGATGATCACTTGTAACTACTACTGAACAAAAAAACATGCATCCAAAGCAGGTCATACATCTCCATATGTAAAAGGGTGCCAATGGCCAACCAACTATATCTAAAAAACAAGTAAACATGCTGATAAAATAAAGAAAGCAAAACAAAGTAATCTCCAACTAGGCGAGACCTCAAGGTCCATACCATCTCCATGCAACAACTAATGCAGTCCAGCTCCTGAAGCTGACCACTTTCCTGCACATAAATCCATAAAGTATACACGCATCCCGAAGGACCTGTGTAGGGTGTGAGACAAATATCAGTAGGATACCACCCAATGGTGCATACCTAATATAAGTGTTTAAGCAGACTTGTAGTTATAAGGATAATAGTAAACAATACGATGAAAAAATAAACATAAACTCAAATGAAGCTCAGCAGTCACCATGAAGTGTCACCTGCTTCAGCCAACACTGAAATCTCTGTCAGGTAACCTGGAACCATGTGTCCCTTAACACCGCGTGTCTCAAGTACTAACATTCCGAAGGCACTCCCAAGAAATAGTAACACATAGGAACATCGATTCCTATCTTCAAATAAGTAACCGGAAGGACATATATGTCTAGCCTCAAATAAAGTATCTGGAGGGACAGAGATGTCTGCCCTCAAATAATGGTGAGCCTATGCCCCCAACCCAATAGCCTCAACACTATCCCTTGAAGGCTTCTCACCTTCCACATGGCTTCCTATGGCAAGCACCCCCGAACAAATTGTACCTAAACCACAACTAATAGGGCCTCTACCCACACAAGTGGTCAAAACCACATCATCACAGAGTCTCTCTATGTGCACACTACTCATAGTTTCGAGTGAGCAGTAATCCCCAAAATAGTACCCAAGACACAACATATTTGACACCTCGTGCCCCGGAAACCATGTCACTCAAGTCTGACGGCCTTGCCATCCAAGTAACTCGGTCCATGCCCAACCTGAAAGTCACACTGCCTCACGCCGACATCTATGATTCCCAATCCCATGGTCAGAACCACCCAATGTAACTCGGGCTAAGCCCAACCTATGATCAGCATCACTCATGAATATCCGAGCCAGTCCCAACACAACCACAAGGGTTCTAGCATATGAAATTCAACAATTACATATAAAATCAAAATAATCACTTTTAAATAGGGAAAACAAACTAAAAAATTGAAATTCACTAACCAAGTGTTGTCCCATACCAGTAAGAAGGTATTTAAAGCCTCTAACAATTTGTAACAAGGTTTAATAAACTAACTCAATAGTTTAAAACAAAACCATTCAATTATAACCATTTTGGAATCCCCCGACCAAAATGACCTGATGAGAAACAACCACTCGCCCGACCCCTCTTCGGAAAAATAGGTAACAAGGAATACCTAAAGGCATCCCATAGGTTAAATAAATAATTAAACATGAAATAGTAAGTAAAACAGGGTCACACTCAAAATACCTGAAAACACACCAAAGGTCACGCCACCCAAAAGTCCGTGAAAACAAAAAAAAAGTATGCAACACCTACTTGAGACTCATAGACATAAGCATGTTCGATATCGAGATCCAATTCAAAGCCAATATTCGTAGATCTATGTTTCCGTCAAATCCCAACAATTACACTCGGATGGAAACAACAACGTGTGAGGAAAAGGATCAAGAAAAGAACAGGCTATGCGGGTTTAGACTCTCTGTTGCGATCCCGCAGCCACTAACGAATTAAAGAATGGAAGACAGATGAAGAATCTAGGAGAAGAAACGTTTTCGGCCTTCTAGAGCATCAAGGTCTGTAAACGGGGAAGAAGAAGGTACTTTTTGGAATAAGACGTTCCACTCTTTCATTTAAGAGAATAAAAATAAAAGTACACATAATGTATTAAAAACTACACATTGTGTAGTATCCTTGTTTGTACTATGACTTAAGAGGAGATATCCACATGGGTTGGACACTCCACATGGGTCGACACATGTCTTGAACTCAGCCAGTACGCAGAAAGGAGGATACACGGCGTGTCGAGCAACAATATACTCTGTGTAATAGAAAATTCCTACATGGTCATCACACAACATGTAATTGGTGAGCACACAGCTGGTACACACCTAACCCATACATGACATTTACTTTAGAGTACACGACGCGTAGTCTGGAAATTTCTAGAACTTCCAAGATTTTCCCAGTTTTCTCAGAGACAAGTCAAAAATTCAAACAGGGATGAAATTTTGACCCATTCTAAAAACCTATGTTCTTACAACTTTGTAAAGACCTAGACCCAAACAGCCACCCGAACAGTGATCAATGGGTCGGGTGTTACTACATTAGGTGTACCTCCTCTAACTCCAAAGGCCCCCGACTAGCAATGAGGGTCTTATAGATATAGTTGGGAGGCTATACCCTCTCGAAGGATAATAATGTTACTGGTCTGAGTGTAATAATAAATATGTAGTAGAATAAATGACTCAGTAGACTCTAACTGGACTCACAAAGCGGAAGCACATTCAATATCGATAAACAGTGGAAGTAATAAATATAAACAATAGCATTGGAAAGTAAACAGAACAACATGTTGATCACTTGTAACTACTATTGAAAAAAATGCATCCAAAGCAGGTCATACATCTCTATATGTAAAAGGGATCCAATGGCTAACCAACTGTAGTGACAAAACAAGTAAGAATGCTGATACAAAAAAGAAAGAGAAACAAATCAATCTCCAGCTAGGCGAGACCTCAATGTCCATACTATCTCATTGCAACAACTAATGTAGTACAGCTCCTGAAGCTGACCACTTTCCTACACATAAATCCATAAAGTCTACAAACGTTCTAAAGGTCCCGTGCAGGGTGTGAGACGAATCTTAGTAGGATACCACCCAATAGTGTGCACATAATATAAGTGTTTAAGTATGCTTGTAGTTATAAGGAGAACAATAAACAATACAATGCAAAAATAAACATAAACTCCACCAGAGCTCAGCAAACACCATGAAGTGTCACTTGCTTCGACCAATGCCAAAATCTTTGTCATGTAACCTAGCACCATGTGCCCCCTGACACTGTGTGTCTCAAGTACCAACATTCCAAAGGAATGCCCACGAAATAGTAACTTGGAGGAACAACGATGTCTGTCCTCAAATAAGTAACCAGAGGGACAACAATGTCTACCCTCAAATAAAGTAATCGGAGGGAAAATGATGTATGCCCTCAAATAATGGCGATCCTCTTCCCCCAACCCGATATCCTCAACGCTATCCCCTAAAGTGTCCTCACCTTCCACGTGGCTTCCTACGAGAAGCACCCCCAAACCAATTGTACCTAAACCAAAACTAATGGGGCCTCTACCCACATGAGTGGTCAAAACCAAGTCATCATGAAGTCTCTCTATGTGCACACTACTCAAAGATCTAGGTGAGCGGTAATCACCAAAATAGTACCCAAGCCACAATATCTCTGACACCTCATGCCCCTACAACCATGTCGCTCAAGTCCGATGTCCTTTCCATCCAAGTAACCTAGGCCATGCCCAACCTGACAATCATGATGCCTCAAGACTACATCCATGATGCCCAATCCCATGGTTAGAACCAACCAATGTAACCCGGGCCAAGACCAACCTGTGATCAGCATCACTCAAGAATATCTGGTCCATTCCCAACACAACCACAAGGGTTACAACATATGCAATTCATCAATTGTATATAAAATCAAAAGAATCACTTTAAATGAAAAAAAACTAAACATTTGAAATACACTAACCAAGTTTTATCCCATACCATCCCTGAGGTCTTTAAAGACTCTAAAAATTCATAATAAGGTTTAATAAACTAACTCAATAGTTTAAAACAAAACCATTCAATTATAACCAATTTAGCATCCCCCGACCAAAATGAACCAACGAGCAATGATCACTCACCCGACCCCACTCAAGCCAAACTGGTAATAGGGTATACCCAAAGGCATCCCATAAGTCAAATAAATAATTAAATAGACAATAGTAGGTAAAACAGGGTCACACTCAAAAATAACTGAAAACACGCCAAAAATCACACCACCCAAAAGTCTACGAAATCAAAAAAAGTATGCACCACCAACCTGAGACTCGTAGATGCAGGCACGTCCAATATCGAGCTCCAATTCAAAACTGATCTTCGTAGATCTATATTTCCATCAAATCCTAGAAATTACACTCAGATGTAAACTGTGACATGTGATGAAAAGGATCAAGAAAAGAATAGGGTGCGCGGGTTTATTCTTGCTATTGCTATCCCACAACCATAAATGGATTGAAGAATGGATGACAGATGAAAAATCTAGGAGAAGAAACATTTTCATCCTTCTAGAGCGTCAAGGTCTGAAAACAGGGAAGAAGAAGGTATTTTCTTGAAAAAGACACGACACTCTTTCATTTAAGCGAATAAAAATAAAAGTAAACAACATGTATTAAGGACTACATGCCATGTAGTATCCTTTTTCATACTCCGACTTAAGTGGAGGAAGCCACATGGCTTAGACACTCCACACGAGTCGACGCACGGCTTGAAATCTTCCGGTATGCAGAAAGGATGATACACGACATGTCGAGCAACACTACACACCGTGTAGTAGGAAATTCCAACACAGTCATCACACGACATGTACTCAGCGAGCACATGACCGATACACGCCTAACCCATACACAACATGTACTTCAGAGTACATGACGTGTATTCTAGAAATTTCCAGAACTTCCCATATTTTCCCAGTTTTCTCAGAGACAAGTCAAAAATTCAAACAGGGTCGAAATTTTGACCCTTTCGAAAAACCTAGGTTCTTATAATTTTGATCATTGGACATTAAATTTATCCTAAATATAGAAATTATTTGTATCATGGATATGATTGTTTCCTTAAATGTATATCATTTCTACATACAATGTTTGAATTTGAAAGTTATTTAATTGAATGGGGGAAAACCTTGATAAATCTGTATTCTTTACTCAGTATAGATAATTATTGATAAGGTAATTTTTTAGGAATTGAATTGATCATTGAATATATGAGAAATGAAATGTATATACAGGGATGGGTGGTGTTAAAAATTATATAGCCCCTCAATGCATTAATAGGTGTCACGAGAGAAATTAGTTGTCCAAATTAAATGGGTTTCTAGTATTAACTGGTTCACCCAAAAGATGTCATTAAATCCTCTAGGCAAGGATCAAATTATAAATTTATTTGTTCTTGAACCATACTAACTATAATGGAATAGTATAGAAAAAGTGCAAGGTTGATCCCACATAGAGTGGGGAATGTAATGATGAAAACTCTTGACTAAATTTTTGGTCACTTCAATTTCATTTTGATTTAATTAAACTAATGATGAAAAATAAAATAAATAACTCAAATAGAAAATAAGAAGAGAGGGGCACTAGTTTCCATGGGCGGTTTGGCTAAAAATAAATCCTGGCTATAATTTTACAATAATAATACTCATTAGATATAAAATCAATCTTATTTAATTTATAGGAGAGATGATAAAACCCTATCACTTTACCCTATAATTTCAATTCATGACAGTCTGACAAATTAAAATAACCATAGTTCCTTAAGATCAGATTGAAAATGCAGAAGAATAATCACATTCAATGGTTATGAATTAATCATATTAATTATGTTTGGTTTAATTTTCTATTAAACACACTTTTTCCATGATTTAATAATATATATGATTAATGTGTAGGGATTTTCACATCATGTAATATTTACATGACGTGTAATGTTAATTTCCAGCACTGAAAACCTCTTTTATTCCAGGTCATTTAGTTCCAAGCCTCCCATGTAAAGACCCAGAAATTCCATATATATATTTTAAATTATTTGGGATTATTTTGAGGTTGCAAAATCTGACGTCATGTGATTCCGAGTCCCGGAGTGTCCAAAATGATCCGTCAAAATTTTTTTAAGCTTTAATTAGCGCGCGTGAGCAGTTTTCCTAAAAAATGGAATAACTCTTAAGCAGTTTCTTGGATCAGAAATATGAGGGAAGAGTTGCATTTAGGATAGCAGGTTTACCCTAGGCGTGACTTATGTTTAGTCGGCGCAGACCTCCGGTGAGAAAACCCAAAAATGGAATAATTTTAAATAAAATAATAAAATAAAATAATTTTATTTTTCAAATTCTTATAACTCACAAATGGTGACTCAAATTAAAAATCTGAGACCACCGCTAAGCTTGTGAGGGTATGCTTTCTTCAAGAAGATACTAACATTGGCCGGCGTGGGCCAACTATGGAAGTTAGTTTTTGTATGTAAATAAAATAATTAAGCAACAATTATTTTATTGTTAAAATCTATAACTTCTAAACATAAACTCTAATTGAAAATCTGAGAGTACCGTTAAGTTCATTGGGGCGTTTTCCCCTTAGGTAGAGCCTAACCTCAACCAGATTGGGTCACGGGTGAATGTTAATAATTTATTGAACTTTTTTTAAGGAACGTTTAGAAAATGCTAACAGATATTTTATTGTTAAAATCTATAACTTCTAAATGGTAACTCAGATTGAAAATATGAGAGTACCATTGAGTTATTTTGGGCATGTTCCGCTTAGGAGAAGCCTAACCTCAATCGGCGCGGGTTTAGAGTGAATGTTAATAAATTATTGAACTTTTTTAAGGTACATTCAGTAAACGTGCGATCATCATTTATAACTTTTGAACTGATGTTCGGATTAAAAATATGAGGGCACCATTAAATTCACAGTTCTAGTATTCTCTTAAGGGAGGCTTCACTTCGACCGTAGTAGGTCAGATGAAAAATTTAATTTTTCAGACTTTTGAAAGATTAATAAAATAACATGTTATGATATTTTATTTCTTTTTCTTTTCTCCAGTGGACGAGCGGTGGTGGTGGGACAGATGACATGTCAAGCCATTAATGACTTGACTCTCTCTTGTTTGTAACCACAACATTGAGAATTTGGGAGGTTCATTAATTAAATGAACCTCATTAATTCTTTGCGTGGGATAGACTCTTTCTCCTATCCTATTTATATGGAGCTCGGGGAGGGGTGTTGGCACGAATTCACCAAGAGATGAAGCTCTTGAAAAATACTGGGACACCAACCACTTGGAGGAAAATACCAAATTCAACAAGTGGTGACAAATTCCACCAAATAATTAACCAATGACAACAACGGAGGAGGTTTCGTCGATCGTTGTCCGTGGATGTCTTATCCAGTTAGGGGGTTTATTTTGAAGTTGTCTTTGATGAATTAAATCCTCTCCCGCTTGCTATCACCTTAATGCAGAGGGCATGGGCTAAATGAACAAGGCCCATACATTCCTCCACTTCGTTCTTGATGTGAACATTGGGGAAAAATTTCCAAATCGATGGAAACACGAAATAGAGGGTCACGCTATGTCGGTTGCAGCGCAGAAGAGCCGTAGGTGTAGATGACACCAAGAACGAACACTAGAGCACGTCTGGTGACCCATGGAAGAAACTGCTGGTGCGCCATATTGGTGGAGGCCAGCGGTGGCCGGAGGAGAACCGCGACAACTGGTCACGGGTGGTGGAAGGCGGCGCGCGACGGTGCGCTACAGTAGCCAAGGGTGGTTGGCCTGAGCTGGCCTCATGGGACAAGTGCGGCACCCACAGGCGCCACCGGCGAAAGCAGCCACGACCAGTAGGCTGCAGCAAGAGGGGGTGGCATGGCCCACGCCACGCCGTGTTGGCAGAACCTGGTCGGCTGAACGACTGAATGGTTAATGTGGTGGGGCAGTGCCCCATTGATTAGATGAAATAGCCCCATAACCGCGGGCCCAGTGAAGGAGGCAATCCGCCTTCCGGTGGACCGAGATGGTGCGGTCCAGACCCGCCCAGCGGCCGGACCCTGCCAATAGGCCGGGCCAACTGCGAACCAGGCCCGCGAACCAAACCGGGCCGACCCTGATGAGCCAGACCCAGTGAACCGGGGTGACCCTTAGTGGGCCAGACCCAAGTGGGGTCAGGTAGACCCCATGACACGTTGCGTCGGGCCAGTCTGACCGGGCCTAGAACTAACCGATACCCGAATAAAGAAATTCCCATAACTGAAGAACTGGGTGTCCGATTGACATGACGTTAGTGGATTTGGGACCCCTTTTGAGAATCAGTCTTTTTGGCATATTCCGGCGGGCCCGACTGAGCTGGGACAGACCGAGGCGCGATCACCCCCTGTTTCACAGAAAGAGATGTAACCAACAGACCGAGCATCCGATTGACGCGCCGTTTGTGGAATAAGGACCCCAGTGACAACGAGGTCCTTTTGAGGTACTCTAAGTGAGTTTTTCTAGAGTTTGACATGAGACCCAGGTTGGATCAGACTTGAATCCAACCGGGTCCTTTTTACAAAAGTGCCCATATCTCACAGACCAGAAATTCGATCGACGCACCGTATGTCGCGTTGGAACCCTTACGACATGGTGGTCCTTTGGGATACTTCTTCTTGGATCTTTGTGGTGGTGGAGGTATGAATAATAACTTGAGGAGTGGATCCTACCAGAATCAAGAGTGATTTGTACGTGAATCTCGTTGCTGGATATGATGTGAATAATGAATAGCGATCCTATGTGGGTCAGTACCTATCGATCCTGTGTGGGTCAGTGCTCAACGATCCTGTGTGGGTCAGCGCATACCAATCCTATGTGATTCAAATACTATGTGGGTCAGTGCTCAGTACTCTTGTGTGGGTCAGTACATACCGATCCTATGCGGGTCAGCAGTAGAGTCTCTCAACAGAATAAGATGATCTAGATTTATGAATAATCATCTATACTTATGTACTTAAGTTATATACTTAGTGTGAGACGAGTCCTTAACTTTGTGGTACTTTTACCTTCATGGTGTTACCTTCATGGTGTTACCTTGATGGTGTTACCTTCGTGGTGTTACCTTAGTGGTACTTTTACCTTCGTGGTGTTACCTTCGCAGTGTTACCTTTATGGTACTTTACCTTCGTGGTGTTACATTCATGGTGTTACCCTTGTGTTAATTTTACCTTCGTAGTGTTACCTTCGTGGTGTTACCTTTTTGGTAATTTTACCTTTGTGGCATTACCTTCATGGTGTTACCTTTTTGGTATTCTTCCCTTATATATTAGTTTTAAAAATAGATTAAAAGTTGGAGACTTATGTTTCCTCATGTATGAGACAAGTATATTTTGATAAATTAGGTATATGTATGGGTATATACCTAGGTAGAGTTGATGAATTATTTGTGCTTTTTGATTGAGGTCTTTCTTTGTGGTATTTACTTTATGGAACTCTAGGAGACCTTCAGGGGTCTCAGGTTCCCTACTGAGCATTGTTATACTCATCCATGTATGGTCTTCACCCACACCTTATTATGTCTTGTGAAAATGATGAGCAGCTGGGCTGAGACTTAAGGGAGCTAGGACCAGGCGGTACACGTTGGAGACATGCTGACATGGAGTTTTGTGGAGATTATATGTACCAACCCTTCAGATAGGATCCTTAGTGGATGATCCAGGAGCTGTTTTCTCTTTTCAGTTGTACTTGTACTTTTCAGTTGGGCTTGTATTCTAGACCCCTTTACTTTTAGTACACTTTTTACTACAACTATTTACTTCATGGATGCTTCTTGTTGTGTTCTTGGATTGTTTGTTTGTACAGGTTTAAAGGTAATGCCTTCCTGTTATAGGGAAACACCTTTTTGTTGCTAGTCGCCAACCCTTGGCTTATGGGTGGCGGGCTTGGGGTAGTCACGGCGCGGGCCCTGAGGTATGGGTCATGACATCCCAAACATATTTTGATCATAAAAAATTGTAGGAAATATTCTTTATTTACAAAATTTTATTTTTTGACTCCTTTTTGATCTTCACTTCATCTTCATTTTCCATTGTTGCACCGAGCCTCTTCATGGATCAACGTAAAGTGACCTTTTGTTCCTTACTTATCCTATTTTCCATCATATGCTCCAAATTCTAGTCCTGAAAAAAACATAAATATCAGAGTATAATCTCATATTAAATCAATTATTATATAATTAATTCACATATAATAGATATGAGAATATAGATAAAAATAGAGATATCATATACCTACCCATCAATTAAACTTCCTTGGAACATAGATTTAACAATATAGATATCATGATACCTAATATCATGATATACAATATTATATATTTCCTTCATTTATAATTCAATTTTTATTATCCATGAGATTATTTCATTGATATTATCCATGTATTCATTTCATATAGAAGTTATTGATTAAATGACATGTGTTTTCAATTATCTACCTCGACATTTTGATTATACCTTATTAATTCATGGTAGCTTCCACTATATATAAACCTTACTAATAATTTTATCTCACCCTTATTTTGTTTCCATTCCCCAGGTTATGAAGAAGAAATATTTGAATGAGTTTCAAGGATGCCAAATGTTTACTTTTGTTATGTTTTATATTTTATTCCCTATGTAAAATGGGTGTCATGTATGCATCTGGCTCTCCAAGAATACTAAAAATGACAGGAACTTTGAAAATATATCAATTTTATCTAAAATAATGTAATAAATTAGAATCTAGATTCGGGTTGTTGGGGTAGTTACATAGGTGTTTGTCTCCAGCCTGTAGGGATTGGAAACAACCTTTGGGCTAGTGGCATATCAGTTTGGGTTTCGGGTCAAATGGTATTATAGGATGGGTTTTTATATTTATTTAATGAATAAATATTATATTTATGACATAATTAATATTCTATAAAGATAAATTAGGTATTTTATTTATAATACCATCCATTGTAAAATGAAAATGTCACCCGTGTTACGTGCGGACTATCACCTCCATGGATGACATGTTTTTTTTCATCACTACCCTAGTTCTAAAAATTAATTTTATTAATATATATAATATTAAGGAGATATATATATCATGAATATTATTATTCAAGGATAAAAAAATAATTAATGATCATTATAAAATAATCCCTTGATATTGTTAAATCACCCAAAACAAGATTATCGTGGATTCCATTCTCGCAAATCATACACAAATTTCAATCAAATGAACATAGGGATGTATAAATAATTGAAAAAAAAACTATTTAAACGCATTTTATAATTTTGGAATTATGAAATCCATATCAAATGACGAGGTGTGACATCACCATTACAAAACACGCATGAAAGAATCAAAATTACTAACATTTGAAGATGTAAATAACCATTTACTAACTAATATATGTATAATGAATGATTATAAATAAATAATATAAATGGTAATATGTGTTAATAAGTTTATTAAATAAGTGATCAATATGTTTTTGTTTATTATATAAGCATTTAAATATATTTTGTGAAATTCGAGAGTAAAAGGCAAGGGTTCTTCATCTCAAATTCCCTTCTTTGAGACATGTTTTGTATTATACAACTATTTTCATTTATATGGTTTATATAATTCCCATTTTACATATTTTTCAATTAATATATTTGTTTATAGTATTTAAATTTCTATTTAAAATTTTATCTTTCAAGGTATTTTGATTTAAAAGTTAACCAAACTGTACGGATTTCGTTTCCAATCTTCTTTCTTTTTTGGTTGGGAATATTTCTACACCATGTCTATATTCATCTTACCACCAATGTTTACATCTATTATTTTGAAATCCAAATTTTATTATTTCTTATGATATTCATATTTCTCTTTACCTCTTTTTAAAGAGAATTTGCGTTACTCTTTGAATGATGTGGGTTTCAATATAAATATTTTGAAATATATTTTGTATTAATATCTTTTATCTTACACTCAAAATTTGTGGACATAGACTTTATTTATTTTCAAGAATCCATTATTGAGATTTATCTTTTAAAATAATGTTTTAAAAAACCTTCTTTTCATCTCCTTGAAAATGATATTTATATGTATCACGTGTCTTTATTTTTGATTAACTTTGACTCTTTACAACTGTGTTAAATAAATATATTTTTAAAATTTTCAATACTAATGTATTTTCTTACCACCTTTATTAATTTTATTTAAGAAACTTCCCCTCAATATTTTCATGTTTTTAAAAATAAATTTATATTTAATTTTTTTAATAAAACATTTTCTTAAAAGGTTATAAAAAATGTAAAGGGTATTTATTTTTATTTCTCCAAGTAATTTTTAATGTTATTTTAAAGGTTCTTTTCATCTATTTCGACATCCTTTAAAGTTTCTTATGCTAAAACGGGGATATAATATAATTATAATATACACCTTCTTTCTCTTGATGGTTTATGATCATGTTATTCTATTTGTTTACTAGGGAAAATATTAACATTTCGAAGGCTATTTTTCCAATACAAATGTTTATTGATTACTATAGAATGTTGATTATTTATTGCATTGTTTTTTCATTATTTTTATTTAATGAATGAATTGAACTTATATAGTGATGAGTGGGTCCCATAATTATATATCCCCTCGATGAACTGATATATATCACGAAACAAAATAGTTTGGGTATTTAGTGTATGCCTACCCATTTATTAATAATGTCTTGAATGAGGCCTTAATGATAAATATAATGTCTTAGTTGAGGTCTTAATGATAAGTATGATGTCTTTTATGAGTCCTTGATGGTATGAATGATGTCTTTGCACGAGGCCTTTACCATAATATTAATATGCATACCATTTTTTATTTCATAATTATGAAATCAGTTATTATTATCTATGGGATTATTTACCTTACTATATCATCCATGGATATATTTAATGATCGAGTTATTTATTATTCACTCTGTCATAATATTTATTCCTTTTCTATCCATGATAGATTTATTTGTACACAACCCCTTATTAGGCATCTAAGATCACCCTTTTATTTTTTTCTATCCCTAGGGTACCAAGAAGGGATATTTGAAAGAATTTAATGATATTCTAAAATAAATAAAAAAAATTCATGATGTTTATGAGATGTTTTTTAATTTTAAAATGTAATATAATAATCATGTATGTATCTAGTATACTAATAATATTAAATATTTGATCATGTGTGATGTGATATCTTGTATCTTATGCAAATTTAAGAAAGTAACCATTGGCTCTGGGTTACTAGAGTCAGGGTTTTTATAGTTAGTTTGAGAGAATGTTTAATAGAGACCATATGAACTATATTTATAAGAACATTGTTAAGAAACAAAAACATTATGATAACCCACTAGTGTATTCATAAAATTTTTATAGCATACTTCATCTACATGAGTGTGATTATATATTATGATTCAATATTAATAATGTTATGAACTAATTAAGTGCATTACATTCATTAGAAATGGTGCTTATTGGAAGAATGGAAATCATGTCAATGACCGTAATCTATTTTGGGTTTTCCCTTCTAAGTGATTGGATAAAGCTAGAGTTGAAGTTGAGTAGATTATTATGATGAACTGTGTCATCATGGGTTGTGAAAATTAGGGGAAATTTGATCCTTTTTATTCACATGAGTGTTCATGGGAATTTGGTAATTTCACCTATAACATGCACTTGGGTAATTTTTCTGACCACACCCTTGGTCCAAGAATAGGGTGTTTACCATAGGATTTTTTTGGTGGAAATCCGGGATGTTTGTTTTTTACAAAAAATATTTAATATTTAATTAATCAAATATTTATTTATTTATGCATTTTCCTTCGGTTTTATCTTTCAAAAGAAGCATCGAATTGATATTTTCCTCCGCTGTTGAGTCTGGAATAATGGGTTTTGCCTAGGTGGGGCATAACATTGTGTTGGGAACTGGGGTTGGGTCCATGGCTGGAATTCCTTTTCCTTTTCTTTTACCTTTTTTATTTTTCATTTTTTTGTTTATTTTACCTTGTATTTTTTTATATGAATTTGGTGGATTCCCCTTTTGGGTCTTTGGTTGAGAGAGGGAGAGAGAGAGGGAGAGGGTGAAGAGGAGTTACCATCTTGGAGCTCGGGTCACACCAGATCATCGTGTGACAACTGTATATCATTGTGATATGTCAGCAGTTTCCACCCATAGGTAGTCCCATTTTTTCTATAATTATCCTTAGAGTAGTTTTTTTTAAATTTTAACCCCATTTTTGGGTTGTTGGAGACCCCTAGTGGGTCGATCTGTTGGTTTTGTGAGAAAATCAATCATTTTGGGATATTTTAGTGGTTTCTATTTAGTAAAAACTATGTACGTGGTGTGTTGTTAAGTTAATAAACATTATGTGTTTTTCATGTTTAGAGAAGATTAAGTTTTTGGGACTACACTTTGTGTACCAATGGTACACACTGTGTACCGGGGGAACATGCTGTGTACCGGGGGTACATGCTGTGTAGTGGGATTGGGTGTGTGGTTGAGTGCTCGGGCAGACAGCCCATGTGAGGGTACTTGTCCATCTAGGGTAAATATCCAATGCCCATGTGCGGTGCATGTGATGTAATGGTACACGACTAGGAGGGGTACATGGATAGGTACATGGGTTAGTACCCATGTGGGGTTAAATGCCATGTACTGGAAATACACATCATGTACTCAAGTGCTTTACATGCTGAGTGGGTTTGGATAAATGACCTGGTACCCATATAGGGGTACACACTATGTACCAGGAGGAACATGCCATGTAATTTTTAAAAGAACATGTTAGGTGGTCAAAAGAACATGGACAAGGGGTTCTCTGCGGGTACACACTATGTACCCAGAGTGCACGCCATGTACTTTCCCTACCCTGGGCCATTTTGCCTATTTTTTACCCTATTGTCAGAATTAGACTTGTGAGTAGTCCATTCTAATCATTTTTCAATATAGATCATGATGGTGGTATTCTTTTGGAATTAATATGTTGTTTGGATGGTTATTTGGACCATGAGAGTTCAGTAGGAGGATCTCTTGTGGCGGTTTCCAGATTCCTCCTAGGAGTTGGGTTGTGAGTTGTGAGGCCCATGTGAGGGAATGAGATCATTATTTAGTCATGGATTATGGATTCTGAACAACTTTTTTTTTTTAAATTTCTTTCATATGGATCTTGGAATACAAGATCGAGTAATATATATGATGAGATCTTGGTTTTCCCTATGCGTCGAGACCAGTTTCACAAGGTTAGAGTTGCTGAGGTTTAACTCTTGGGTTTTGTGATTAGAGATACTGGATCCTTTAGGCTATGTTGATTCCATTGGTTAGAGATTGTGGCTAGGATCCATTGTATTTTTGAGATGAGTCTGACGGACTCCTGTGGATTCCCTTGTGGGATAGTTTTTGATCAAGTGATTTGTGGTTGCATTGGTTAGCTGATGAGGATGACCATATGGAATGTTTTTTTGGCTTGTTCTAAGGAACCTATAAGGAGGGTATAATTCTTTTGAGGTATTCATGAAAACCATTATGAATTCCCTTATTAGTGGTCTTGTGATCTTGGATTCCCCATTGGGTTTGTTTGACTGAGGATTAGTTGTAGGACACTGAGGTTTGTTTGATATGTTTTAGAACTGGGTGTGTTTCATGATTTTGGATGAGCTAGAGGAACCCTCATAGGTTTTCCTGCTCTTACTATGTCCTTTGGGCCAGTTGAGGTTGTTCTTACATGCATGGATTGAGATCTTGGTTGTAGAAGGGGAGTACCATGATGGGCATCTCTTTATGTTGTAGCCTCAAGGATTATGTGATCCCTAAGTTTGATGACCCTAAGACAGGTCATGGAGAGTACGTGGTTGCTATTTTGTTGGATGCTGAGATCTAGGGGACCCTAAGATCCATATTCTTGTTGGATGAGAGTGAATTGGTGATACTAGTTTATCTATTTTGATGATGGGTTCTAGGTTGGATCATCCCAAATTTAGTTGGCTATTTTCTATGATGTTTGAGCCAGTTTCTACTTAAGACTATGGTTTGAGGAGGAAACCTTTGGGATATCATGGGTTAGGAATTTTCCTTGACTTGTGATCTAGTTCTATCCTCAATTGTATGGCTATTTCTAGATGGATATAGGGATCTAATGGATGATCTGGATGAATATAATACCCATCTAGTTTAGTGTTATCCCTGAGTAGTGTGGATTCATGCTTGTGAGGTACTAAGGTACTCATGAAATGGGTTTTGTGTAATAAATATGCTTTTAACTCTCGGTACCATGGTTTTTATGCACTTATAGGTTTTTATAGATCCTATGGTACATTTTTTTGGGTCTATAGCTGGTTCCAAATTCATTTTGTAGGACATTTGGGATTGACAACTTCTCTAGTTGTGTTGACCTAGTTGTACCTATCACTAGTTCAAATCATGCTATTAGAGTCATAGTTCCTAGTATATGCACGTTGTTCATGTGGATTCCTATGGTTAAGTTCTAGGGAATATTATTCATTATTTTTTCATTTATATGTCTTGGAGATCCAATGTAGATTTGGCAGACACACTGATTGTCTTGTGGCTGGGTGATCAATGAGCTGTAAATCCTATGGCATGGTCTATAGAAGGGGTATATTTACTATGGGTGTTAGGTTAGAACCTTATGGTTAGATTTTGTAACATCCCAGGTAAATAAAGAATAAAGAATTTTCATATTTATTAATATTTACAAATTAAATATTAATTTTATTTTAAAGGGGTTGCTATGTTCGATAGCGTACCCGATACGCAACGATGAGTTTCTTTGAAACTTACGTAGCACACTAGTAATAAAATAATATTATTTTAAATGTTAGTTAAAAAGTAGCCGTTGTACTGGCGGGAATGGATATAAATAACTAAAATATGATTAGATATGTTTTTAAATGTTTATACATTTACCCAATAAAAGATAAAAGCTTAAAATACGGAAAGAGTTCAATTTTACGGGTATATATACTCTAATTTTCACTAAAGGTTCACTTATCACCTTTTAATGGTGAACCGTCATTAAATATAGTTTTGATCACTCTTATAATTTATTTTGGACCAAATATAACTCTTCTTTAGAATCGGGACATCAAAATTTACTTTGTGTAACTTTTTGGTACCTTTCTGATAAAGTTCATTTTTTTTATGAATAGTGTAAAATGTTGTATTTTAATTCAAAACCTCTTTTTAATATAATTTATTTATATGATTAGATTATTATTTTAATTGGTTTTAAAGTTAAATTAGAAAATATTTTTACCAGTTAATCAAATGGTGGTCATTGGAATCAATTTCACTTTGAAATTGGACTTAAACTGGTGTCAATCTTTTGATACTTATTGTTTCGAAAAAACACGCTATTTGTCATGACAGCGGGAATTAATTATTAAATTAATTAATTTGACTTATAAGTTTTGAATTATGTAAAATGGACTTCATTTTTGAATTCGGAATATCAAATATAGCTTAGGGTGAATTTTTGGTAATTTTCTGAAAAACTTCAATTTTTGATGAATAGTGAAACCACTAAGTGGTAATCAAGCAAACTGATTTTTCAGTTAAATGAAAGTTTACCACTAATGTGTATTGAATTTTGAAAATCCGACATACATGGTTGTCATTAAGAAGTAAAATGTGGTTCAATGAGATTAAAATAATTTTTTGGTGAATAGTAATTTTTTTTCATTAATCACGATTAGAGGTAATTAGTGTAGTTTAAGGTAAAAATGGTATTATAAGAATGTGAAAACACCATGACACTTGTCCTACACCTATTGGGTGAGTCATGGACGACCAAGAAAAGCCATGGGCCAACTTGGGGACCCCATGGAGCCACTTTAGTTGGAAAATGACATTAATATATTTTTATTTAATGTTAAAGTGAAAATGACACTAACATAAATTGTTTTACTAAAATAATTTTTAAGTGGGGTTATACAAGTCCAAATTTTGATTATAAATAGTAATTGGAAAGATAAAAATATTTCCTACATCATAGTATTTGTTTTATAATTTTTAGACATTAAATAAATTAAATTATTTATGACATAATAATGATGCAGTGATGACATCATTATTTGACGATTTACATAAAATGGAAAGATAATGTAAAATCTATGAACTACACATGTCCAAAACTTATTGGATGAGTGGATTTCGAATCCTTATCACCTTATCCACGAAATATATCAATGTGGGACCTTTTAAAACCGAAACACATTTTCAAATAAAGTAATATTTCTTTACTTTCCAAAAGTGCCCCTCCTCTCCTCTTATAAAAGGCCCCCACCTCTACCTCATTTCACACACTTCTCAAGCCTTTGGATCGGCCAAACCCTGCCCATTTACTCTCTCCACATCCCTCTCCTCATCATAGAGGATTCCCTTTGGGAATAATCCTTTCAAAGGAAGCCTTTAGGCTCAAATCAAAAGGGAGTTACACTTTTAAAGGTAATTCATTCTCTCTTGTTCATTTGTTTTATTTTGCTTCTCCAACCCTCTAAAATATTTTTATTTACTTCTTTTGTAACAACAGAAGTATCTTCAATATACTAGGATGTTGTTATAAAATTTATTTGAGCTACACTCTCACACAACTACATCAAATGGTTAAAGAACATACGGTTTCCGTGGATGGCGAAATTCTGCCTCCCGAAACGATGATTGTTCAATACTCATTTAACACCTTCAAGGGTGGCCATTATGATGTCACTATTTTTATATATGATATATAATATGTTTATGTTTTCTTTAAGCTTCTGTATTTTTCATTTTTGGCATACCTTTATGGTTTCCATTATGGGTAAACACGATATCTTCATTTAAGGAAGTGCGGACTACCGCCCCCTCAAAGTGATGTGATTCGTTAATGCCATATGTGGGACATGTAAAGGATGGATTTAAAGTTATTATATATGATGTTATACTGGAATTATAATATACCTCTATATCATTATTATTTCTTTCCATTAAAGCATGAGATAGAAATGAAAGTAGCGTTCATGCGTACGTACGGCTTACCGTCTCCATGAACGGTGCATTTCATTTATTATCCCCAAATGTAATGTACTATTAAAATTACATGTATATAATGTATATATATAATTAATGATATATCTAAATGATGAAAATAATTCTGGAATTAAAATATACATACCTCTCATTTAGTTTTAATTCCACTAATATGACAATGAAATGAAAGTAGCGTTCATGCGTACGTACGACTTACCGTCTCCATGAACAGTGCATTTCATTTCTTACCTCTAAATGATTATGTAATATTATAAATACATGTATATGCTGGATATATATGATACATATTATATCCAAATCGGGAATTTCATTCTGGATATAAAGAACTTTTGACCACATGAACAACATGTAATTGGAAGAAGTCAACTTTCGACTTAAGAACCAAATATTGAAAAAACAAACATTATTAACTTAAATGGTTACATAATGTTTATAACATGGAAATAAGTGATATAAAAAGAATAATTAACTTTAAAAAGGTTCTTAATCAAGTATAAATTAACTCAAGTTTATTATTCAGGACGTTAAAGAACGATCGAGTCAAGTCGGACCCGAGGTAAGGGACTTCGTCTCAATCTCCTTTCATTGAGGTATATTTCGTTTTATACACAACTTTCTTTTATAAGGTGTATAAACTCCTTTGACTTTTCTTTTATACAAAAGGAATCTTTTTCTACGAAGCGTTTTACTAAATGACAAAAAGGAATGTTTTTTTAACGTACGCGGTGACAACGACCTTTTTCCGCCACCGCGAGTATTATTTGATCTTTGGCTTTCTCAACAAGCCGTAATGTTTTTAGAATAAAATAAATACCATATACTCTTTTATGTATTTTGGTATTGAAAATGGTTTTGATAAAGGATTCTATTATGTCAATATATTTATGATATATTGTGATTGAAATGTGGAAATGTTATCTTTCCTTTATATTGGTTTTATGTTTTATGATTTTATATTGGTACTTGGACATTTTAACGGGTGGTTACGTTATAAACCATATGACGGGTGGTGCCGTGAATACCAGGACGGGTGGTTACGTTATAACCTCCAATGCATTGGGTATGGAAGTCGGCCGTATGGCTATTCCATTAAGTATGTATGGAAATTGGCCGTATGGCTATTCCATTAAGTGATATGTGTGGAAGTCAACCGTATGGTTATTCCACTTAAGTATGTTTATGTCCCAAGTTACCTTTATATATTCTATGTGTTCTTTATATGGGTTTTATGGTAATCCTTTGGTTACAAGAAGGTAAGTAATGATACTTTATTCAGTGAAGAGTTTTTTACAACTTCATGAAGGTGAAGGTATTACTTTGATAGAGTATACATGGTTTACTTGATTTTGAAAAACTAACAGTTTTCATTCTTTCTATATCCCTTACTGAGCTTTTTATGCTCACCCAAGTTTTTCAAAATGTTTTTCACAGGACTTAAAGTGGAATAAGGTCAAGGATGGGATCAAGGGAATGTCATGCTTTATAAAACATGGAACTAGACATGTTTCTTTTTAAGAGTTTTTTTTATTATGGAAACTTAGTAGAAGTGTCTACTTTGTAATCTTTTGAGATGTAATAGTTATGTTCTAATTCTCTAAAACTCTAAACCTGAAAAGATCCTTAACGTGAATTATTCTTTTAATTCAATATTAAGTAAGGTTTAAGGCTGGGGCCTTATAGTTGGTATCAGAGGTCGGTTTAGACAACTTTAGGAGTTAGAAAAGTGTTAAATTATAATATGATTGAAATGATATAGCATTTACGGATTACCATGTTGCTTCGCCTAAGATATTTCTGTGTTCAGAATGGTTTTCCGCAGAGGAAACAAAGAAGCTATGTTGGGACGACATCAGGAGGAAGATAACCTTCCAAATCAGCAACCTGAGATGGTCGGAATCGGAACTGAACAGTTTGTTGCAGTGATGGAACAGTTGACTCAGGCTATAAATGGTGGTGGTATCTGTGCACGAGATCAGCCAGATCAACCGCAGAGGAACATGTTAGTGGTGGAACATTTCATGAGGCAACATCCCCCATCATTTAGAGGATCATCTGACCCTGTACAAGCTGAAGGGTGGATTAAAGCACTGGAGAAGATTTTTGATGTAATGGGGTGTTCAGAACATCAAAAGGTTAGTCTTGCTGTTTACCGTTTTGAAGGTGAAGCTGATCAGTGGTGGTCGATGGTGAAAAATATAAGGGATAGTGATGAGATTGAGGATCTTCACTGGGACGAATTCAAAGGTATGTTTCTTGAGAAATATTTTCCTAAGGTGGTTCGTCTTAGGATGGAAAAAATGTTCCTAGAATTGAGGCAGGAGGATGATTCAGTGGCTGCTTATGAAGAAAAGTTCACTCGATTGGCAAGGTATGCTCCAAACTTCATACGAGATCTTGATAGTAAAATAAACCGTTTTTACTCAGGGTTAAAGCCAAAGTATCGAAGGGATTTATCTTCTCATGAATTCAAAAGTTATGAAAAACTTGTTCGATGTGCGGAGAAGGTGGAAATGGAGTTTGTCGATGATCAGGTGTTCTATGACAAACAACAGAATAAGAGGTCTATTTGGCAGGAAAAGGGGAAGAATTCATCAAAGAAGCAAGGAGGTAAGAAAACCAAATATCCATCCTATGAGAAGTGTGGTAAAATGCATCCTGGAGAATGTTTATCCAAGTCTGGTAAGTGCTTTCGGTGTGGTAAGTCTGGTCATATTGCTCGTAACTGTAAGGAAGATGATCAAGCAGGAAATGAAAAGCCAACGGTAAGATGTTTTAAGTGTAATGAAATGGGTCATTATGCAAACGAGTGTCCAACGAAGAACTCAACTGGGGGAATGCAGCTAGACTACAAGCAGAAAGGGGTGGTAAAATCATTTGCAACAACTTCAGCAGATGTTGGGCCATCGAATGAAGTGGTATCAGCTCCAGGGAGCTCAGTATTTTTCGAAGATTGACTTGAGGTCGGGGTACCATCAGTTGAAAGTAAAATAAGCAGACGTTCCGAAGACTGCGTTCCGTACTAGATATGGCCATTATGAATTTGTAGTTATGCCTTTTGGGTTAACCAATGCACCTACTGTATTCATGGACCTTATGAATAAAATTTTCCATGAGTTCTTGGATAAGTTTGTGTTTGTGTTTTGAGGTTTGGGAAGAGGTTATGTGTGCCTTGTGATTCACAGTTGAATAATGAGTTGTTATGTGAGGCTCATAGTTCCCCGTTTTCAGTTCATCCTGGTAGTACTAAGATGTACAGAGATCTGCGGGAGTATTACTGGTGGGATGGAATGAAAAGAGACATTGCTGATTTTACTGTGAAGTGTTTGACACGTCAACAGGTTAAAACAGAGCGGCAGTTACTGAAAGGGATGCTTCAGCCTTTACTAGTGCCAGAGTGGAAATGGGAAAACATATCCATGGACTTTGTTGTGGGATTACCGAGGACATCTCGAGGTAATAATGCAATCTGGGATATTGTTGATCGTTTGACAAAATCTTCTCATTTCCTTGCTATACGAGATACTTTCTCTCTTGATCAACTTTCCCGTTTGTATCTTAAAGAGATAGTCAGGTTACATAGAGTTCCCCTCTCCATTTTATCTGATCGTGATCCCAGGTTCGCTTCTAAATTTTGGAAAGGCCTTCAGAAGTCGTTGGGTACTGAATTAAATTTTAGTACAGCTTTTCATCCTCAATCAGATGGGCAGTCAGAACGAACAATTAAGACCTTGGAGGATATGCTACGAGCTTGTTTGATGGATTATCAGGGAAGTTGGGACCAACATCTTTCTTTGGTTGAATTTTCTTATAATAACAGTTTTCATTCCAGTATACAGATGACACCATTTGAGGCATTATATGGGAAGCGGTGTCGAACTCCAGCATTTTGGGATGAAGTGGGTGAAAGGAAACTGATGGGACCAGAATTGGTAGAAGAGAAGGCAGAAAAAGTTCAGTTGATTCAGAAGCACATGAGAACAGCTCAGAGCAGGCAGAAGAGTTATGCGGATAACCGGAGGAAGGATCTCTCTTTCGAGGTAGGTGATCATGTTTTTCTTAAGGTTTCTCCTTGGAAAAGTGTGATGAGATTTGGTAAGAAAGGAAAGTTGAGTCCAAGGTTCGTTGGACCATACAGAATTCTGGAGAGAGTTGGATCAGTTGCATACCGAGTGGCTTTACCTCCGAGTTTATCTCAAGTACACAATGTTTTTCATGTTTCAATGTTGAGGAAGTATATGTCAGATCCATCTAATGTTTTGAGTCCAGAGGTAGTTCAGCTGGAAGAGAACCTATCTTATGAGGAACAACCGGTCCAGATTCTTGACCACAGGGAGTAGGTGTTACGGAATAAGGTTATTCATCAGGTAAAGGTTTTGTGGAAAAACCGTGTGATTGAAGAGGCAACGTGGGAATCTGAAAATGCTATGAGGAATAAATACCCCCACTTATTTTGATAAGTGAATAAAATTGCGAGGACGCAATTACCAAAATGGGGGAAGGATGTAACATCCCAGGTAAATAAAGAATAAAGAATTTTCATATTTATTAATATTTACAAATTAAATATTAATTTTATTTTAAAGGGGTTGCTATGTTCGATAGCGTACCCGATACGCAACGATGAGTTTCTTTGAAACTTACGTAGCACACTAGTAATAAAATAATATTATTTTAAATGTTAGTTAACAAGTAGCCGTTGTACTGGCGGGAATGGATAGAAATAACTAAAATATGATTATATATGTTTTTAAATGTTTATACATTTACCCAATAAAAGATAAAAGCTTAAAATACGGAAAGAGTTCAATTTTACGGGTATATATACTCTAATTTTCACTAAAGGTTCACTTATCACCTTTTAATGGTGAACCGTCATTAAATATAGTTTTGATCACTCTTATAATTTATTTTGGACCAAATATAACTCTTCTTTAGAATCGGGACATCAAAATTTACTTTGTGTAAATTTTTGGTACCTTTCTGATAAAGTTCATTTTTTTTATGAATAGTGTAAAATGTTGTATTTTAATTCAAAACCTCTTTTTAATATAATTTATTTATATGATTAGATTATTATTTTAATTGGTTTTAAAGTGAAATTAGAAAATATTTTCACCAGTTAATCCAATGGTGGTCATTGGAATCAATTTCACTTTGAAATTGGACTTAAACTGGTGTCAATCTTTTGATACTTATTGTTTCGCAAAAACACGCTATTTGTCATGACAGCGGGAATTAATTATTAAATTAATTAATTTGACTTATATGTTTTGAATTTTGTAAAATGGACTTCATTTTTGAATTCGGAATATCAAATATAGCTTAGGGTGAATTTTTTGTAATTTTCTGAAAAACTTCAATTTTTGATGAATAGTGAAACCACTAAGTGGTAATCAAGCAAACTGATTTTTCAGTTAAATGAAAGTTTACCACTAATGTGTATTGAATTTTGAAAATCCGACATACATGGTTGTCATTAAGAAGTAAAATGTGGTTCAATGAGATTAAAATAATTTTTTGGTGAATAGTAATTTTTTTTCATTAATCACGATTAGAGGTAATTAGTGTAGTTTAAGGTAAAAATGGTATTATAAGAATGTGGAAACACCATGAAACTTGTCCTACACCTATTGGGTGAGTCATGGCCGACCAAGAAAAGCCATGGACCAACTTGGGGACCCCATGGAGCCACTTTATTTGGAAAATGACATTAATATATTTTTATTTAATGTTAAAGTGAAAATGACACTAACATAAATTGTTTTACTAATATAATTTTTAAGTGGGGTTATACAAGTAAAATTTTTGATTATAAATAGTCATTTGAAAGATAAAAATATTTCCTACATCATAGTATTTTTTTTTATAATTTTTAGACATTAAATAAATTAAATTATTTATGACATAATAATGTTGTAGTGATGACATCATTATTTGACGATTTAAATAAAATGGAAAGATAATGTAAAATCTATGAACTACACATGTCCAAAACTTATTGGATGAGTGGATTTCGAAGCCTTATCACCTTATCCACGAAATATATCAATGTGGGACCTTTTAAAACCGAAACACATTTTCAAATAAAGTAATATTTCTTTACTTTCCAAAAGTGCCCCTCCTCTCCTCTTATAAAAGGCCCCCACCTCTACATCATTTCACACACTTATCAAGCCTTTCGCTCGGCCAAAACCTACCCATTTACTCTCTACACATCCCTATCCTAATCCTAGAGGATTCCCTTTGGGCAGAATCCTTTCAAAGGAAGCCTTTAGGCTCAAATCAAAAGGGAGTTACACTTTTAAAGGTAATTCATTCTCTCTTGTTCATTTGTTTTATTTTGCTTCTCCAACCCTCTAAACTCTTTTTATTTACTTCTTTTGTAACAACACCGGTATCTTCAATATACTAGGATGTTGTTATAATATTTATTTGAGCTACACTCTCACACAACTACATCAAATGGTTAAAGAACATACGGTTTCCGTGGATGGCGAAATTCTGCCTCCCGAAACGATGATTGTTCAATACTCATTTAACACCTTCAAGGGTGGCCATTATGATGTCACTATTTTTATATATGATATATAATATGTTTATTTTTTCTTTAAGCTTATGTATTTTTCATTTTTGTCATACCTTTATGGTTTCCATTATGGGTAAACACGATATATTCATTTAAGGAAGTGCGGACTACCGCCCCCTCAAAGTGATGTGATTCGTTAATGCCATATGTGGGACATGTAAAGGATGGATTTAAAGTTATTATATATGATGTTATACTGAAATTATAATATACCTCTATATCATTATTATTTCTTTCCATTAAAGCATGATATAGAAATGAAAGTAGCGTTCATGCGTACGTACGGCTTACCGTCTCCATGAACGGTGCATTTCATTTCTTATCCCCAAATGTAATGTACTATTAAAATTACATGTATATAATGTATATATAATTAATGATATATCTAAATGATGAAAATAATTCTGGAATTAAAATATACATACCTCTCATTTAGTTTTAATTCCACTAATATGACAAAGAAATGAAAGTAGCGTTCATGCGTACGTACGGCTTACCGTCTCCATGAACGATGCATTTCATTTCTTACCTCTAAATGATTATGTAATATTATAAATACATGTATATTCTGGATATATATGATACATATTATATCCAAATCTGGAATTTCATTCTGGATATAAAGAACTTTTGACCACATGAACAACATGTAATTGTAAGAAGTCAACTTTCGACTTAAGAACCAAATATTGACAAAACAAACATTATTAACTTAAATGGTTACATAATGTTTATAACATGGCAATAAGCGATATAAAAAGAATAATGAACTTTAAAAAGGTTCTTAATCAAGTATAAATTAACTCAAGTTTATTATTCAGGACGTTAAAGAACGATCGAGTCAAGTCGGACCCGAGGTAAGGGACTTCGTCTCAATCTCCTTTCATTGAGGCATATTTCGTTTTATACACAACTTTCTTTTATACGGTGTATAAACTCCTTTGACTTTTACTTTTATACAAAAGGAATCTTTTTCTACGAAGCGTTTTACTAAACGACAAAAAGGAATGTTTTTTTTAATGTACGCGGTGACAACGACCTTTTTCCGCCGCCGCGAGTATTATTTGATCTTTGGATTTCTCAACAAGCCGTAATGTTTTTAGAATAAAATAAATACCATATACTCTTTTATGTATTTTGGTATTGAAAATGGTTTTGATAAAGGATTCTATTATGTCAATATATTTATGATATATTGTGATTGAAATGTGGAAATGTTATCTTTCCTTTATATTGGTTTTATGTTTTATGATTTTATATTGGTACTTGGACATTTTAATGGGTGGTTACGTTATAAACCATATGACGGGTGGTGCCGTGAATACCAGGATGGGTGGTTACGTTATAACCTCCAATGCATTGGGTATGGAAGTCGGCCGTATGGCTATTCCATTAAGTATGTATGGAAATTGGCCATATGGCTATTCCATTAAGTGATATGTGTGGAAGTCAACCGTATGGTTATTCCACTTAAGTATGTTTATGTCCCAAGTTACCTTTATATATTCTATGTGTTCTTTATATGGGTTTTATGGTAATCCTTTGGTTACAAGAATGTAAGTAATGATACTTTATTCAGTGAAGAGTTTTTTACAACTTCATGAAGGTGAAGGTATTACTTTGATAGAGTATACATGGTTTACTTGATTTTGAAAAACTAACAGTTTTCATTCTTTCTGTATCCCTTACTGAGCTTTTTATGCTCACCCCAAGTTTTTCAAAATGTTTTTCACAGGACTTAAAGTGGAATAAGGTCAAGGATGAGATCAAGGGAATGTCATGCTTTATAAAACATGGAACTAGACATGTTTCTTTTTAAGAGTTTTTTTTATTATGGAAACTTAGTAGAAGTGTCTACTTTGTAATATTTTGAGATGTAATAGTTATGTTCTAATTCTCTAAAACTATAAACCTGAAAAGATCCTCAATGTGAATTATTCTTTTAATTCAATATTAAGTATGGTTTAAGGCTGGGGCCTTATAGATTTATTCTTGTGTTTTTACCCCCTTTTGTAGTTTATTTTATTTTAGTGGCTATTTTTTCCCTATGAGGGTCATATCACATGTGCATTCACTTTTCATGACAATAGATTTATATGTTCATTATTGGGGGTGACCTACTAAGATTTATTTCTCACATCCTATACGATCACCTTGATGTGCATGTAGACCTGATGTATACTTTAGGTTTAATCATAGGTTTCACAATGGACGGGGTCAAGGACCAGTGTTTCTTGATCAAGTAGAGCCACTCATATTGAGTCTTAGGATCATGCTATTGGAGCTCGAGTGTCATGGAGGATGGGTGTGTGGTTTGAATTGGTTTTGTTAGTAGAGCCAATTATATTTATTTTCATTTTATTTATTTTGTATTTATGGTTGGACCAATGGGAAATAGACTATTATATGTTTTTCTTTATTTGAGTCTGTATGAAACATTTCATTTATTATAGCATGCTTTGTTTTAGTTTATTTATTGTGAAAACTCTGATGTTGATCCCAGTGTACGAGTTTGATTATTTTCCACTATAATCGAACTTTGACTAGAAGGTATAGTCTCCAAAAAAAAATATTTTAGGCCATATCTTTTTGTAGGAATACTCTAACATATGAGGAGGTGTATTTGAGGCTTTATGGTGGGCCAAATTAGGTGATGTGTCAGGTCAACCTGGGCTAGTTCCTTACAAAATGGCATCATAGGTTTTTGGTTTTATAATTTGGGGAGTTGGTAGAAAGGAGGTATAGGAATGTGTTAGAAATTGTGATGTTTATTAGAGTGGTGTGTCTTAAACACCTTTTCTGATGGTAATTCCAAGTTTCCATGGAATTGGATTGCTGTTCATGGTATTTGTTTTTATAATTGCGTGATTTCACCTAGCATGATGCACTTGAGTTTTTGGATTTATGTTTTATTTGGGTTTTTAAATTTTTCCCCATGGGAATGAGGCCAGTGTTTACACATAATTCTAGGAACATAGGATTAAAATTAAAACTACATATCTATGATGTTTTACTGTATATTTTCTTCTAATGACAGGTTATGTGGATCACGTGGAAATAATTTTTCTAATGCTGAAGATGCAGTCCCTTCGATGAGGGATGCATGAAGACCCACGTGGGTCATGAATTGGGCTTCGAGTTCCCTATTGGTGGCTTGATAAGGTAAAGGATTCTTGATAGATATATGGATTAGGTTTGAGTTCCCCTGAGATGGTGGTTACCCTGAAGTCCCAGGTTTATGTTTATTGGGAGCGAGCTATTATTTCCACATGTTTTCAGTTAGGTCTTACAGTGGGGCCTGTGTTCCTACTATCGCTGATGGATTAGGTGGGCATGGAGGTTCTTCCATAATGGGGCCGTTTTGGTCTACCATCTCTAGGATGTGGTTAGGCATGAGGATTCATAGTGTATGATAAGTGGAGTATTGGGAGTGCTCCCAATCTTGTGTATGGCTTGAGAGTGAAGGTTTTTTTGGGCCACTGGCCTTGATAATTTTGGTTGGGGATTGGGTAGTATGATGATATCATGGTTGGATGTTTGTGTTTTTTCTTTAATTCCCATGTGGATTATGTTAAGTGGTTATAGACACATTATCCTAGTTTTATTAAGTTTAGGATCATGTGAGTGCAAGTCCTGTTGTGCGCTAGATAAGCAGTTTAATAAAATCCTTATGGTGGGGAGTGCACTATAGAATATTAGAGGTCAAGAGCCACATTTACCTATTTTTTTAAGTGTAGTTGTTTCTAGGATTTTTGATGGCACTTATTTTTGATTAGTTTAGACACATTTATCCATTACATTCAGTGATGGATGTAGCCTGGTTCATGTGGTTTATCATTGGGTATTGGGGAGATGATAAGGATACTCCGATGGTGGGCAACATCAAATCAATTTTTTTTGAACATATCTCATGTTGGGAGAGAGTTAGTACTATTGTGAGACTAATAAATATATAATTGATATATTTTAGGTTTCACTACTTATTGTGTGAGAGCATGGATGCTAGCTTTCCACTAAGGCTTTTTGAGGTGATAATTGTTTCTGGTAGGGAGTTTGTGCTGACCTGCATCATCATAAGTTGTGAATATTAGGGAAATTTGAACCTTTTTGTTCCTAGGAGTGTTCAAGGGTAAAATAGAAGTTTAACCTACAATATGATATTAGGAAATTTTTCTAACCACTCTATTGGTCTTGTAATAGGGTGTTTATACTAGGACATGAGTTTGTTGGAAATCTGAGCAGTTTGAATTTTCATGGATTATTTAACATTTAATTAATTAAATATTAATTTATTCATGCATGTTTATTCACTTTTATCTTCTAAATGGAGTGTGATATTTAGATTCATCTCTACCACTGAGTTCATAATGGGGGTTTTTCTTTGGTAGGGTATAAACTTGTGTTGGGTGTCGAGGCTGGGTCCTGGCTCCCTTTCCCTTTTTTTTCATTTTTCATTTTTTCTTTCTTCTTTATTTTACATTGTATATTCGCATATTCCCATGGTGGATTCCCCTTTGGTGTATATTTCCAAGATATGAATAGGGATAAAAGATAGGGAGAGGTATAAGAGGAGGTGCCACTGCGGAGCTCAGGTCGTGCTAGATTGTTGTGCGATAGTTGCGGATCGAGGATCGGTGTGAAGCGTCATTGGTTTTCACCTAAAGTTAGGCACATTTTTGTGTTTTCACCATAAATATGCATAGAATAGTTGTTTTAAAGTTTTAAACCCATTTTGGATTGTTGGGGACCCCTAATGAGTTTATATGTAGTTTTTTAGGGGAAATCATGCATTTCAAGCTGTTTTGAGGGGGTTTCATTCAAGAAAACCCATGTTCATGACATGTTTTTTAGTGAAAAAACATAGTGTATTCTTTATTTTAAGAGAATATGATGTTTTTGGGACTAAATTCTATGTACTAGGGGTATACATCATATAGTGGGCTTGGGTGTGTGGATGAGTGATCGATGAGACACCCCGTGTGTGGGTACTTGGTCGTGTAGGGTACACGACCAGTGCCCATATGGGGTGAACGCTGTGTAGGAGTACATGGATAGGTGAGGTACATGGCCAGGTATATATGTGGGTACCCATGTGGGGTTACACATCATGTACTTCTGGCACATGCTATGTACTGGCAGTACATGTCGTGTACTCAGGAATTTTACATGCCGAGTGGGGCTAGATACACGGGATGGTACCCATGTAGGGGTACACGCCATATACTAGGAGGAAAAAACCATTTAATTTAGAAACATAAATGACAATTGGAATAAGGAACATGACTAGGGGGTCCTCTGTGGGCACACTCCATATACTTGGAGTGCATGTCTTGTACTTTCCCTACCTGATCTATTTTTCTTATTTTTCACCCTATTGTCATAATTGGACTAGTGAGAAGCCCATTATGAGTTTTTTACACATTGATTTCGATGGTAGTATCCTTTTGGAATTAATATGCCATTTTGATGGTGATTTGGACTATGAGAGTTTAGTAGGAGGTTCTCTTGTGGTAGTTCTGGATTCTTCCTAGGGGTTGGTTTGTGATTTGTAAGGTTTACGTGGGGGGATGAGCTTGTTAGTTACCCATGGCTTATGGATTCTAGATATAATTGTTCAATGTTATTTTAAATTGATACCAGAAGACTGGATTGATTGTTATCTCTAATTATATCTTGGTTGTCCTTGTGTGTCGAGACCGGTTGCTCGAGGTTAGAGATATTGAGGTTTAGCTCTTGGGTTTCGGGACCAGAGCTGTTGGAGCCTTTGGGTTGTGTTGATTACTTTGGTTAAAGGTTATGTACAGATGTAATTGTGCTTCTAATATGAGCCTTAGGGACTCTTTTGGATTCCCTCATGAGCTATTTTATGATCAAGTGATTTGTGGTTTCTGTGGTCAATTGTTGATGATGCTTTTATGGTATGTTTTGTTTAGATTGTGTTGAGGAAGCCTTATAGAGGTTCTCATTTTTTTAGGTGCTCACGAGGACCATTATGAATGTTACTATTATAGTTCTTGTGGTTTTGGATACCCCTTTGGGCGTGTTTTTGATCTAGGATCATTTGGAGGCTACTAAGGTCCATTTTATATGTTTTAGCACCGAGCATGTTCTATGTTTTTGGATGAGTTATAGGAACCATAACTGGGTTTTCTGCTCTTGTTTTGGCCTTTGGGATGGTTTACGTTGTTTTTTTGGTGTGTATTAAGATCTTGTGTATAGAAGGGGAGTCCCATGGTGGATGTCTCTTTATGTTATAGACCCAGGGTGTGTGTGAGCCCTAAGTTTTGTGACCTTGAGGTAGGTCATGGATACCCCGTGGTGCCTATTTTATTGGATGTTGAGATCCAGGAGACCATGAGATCCCTATTCTTGTTGGTCAAGAGTGGATTAGAACTACTAGTTCAGCTATTTGTATGGTGGGTTCATCTTTAGAACATTCCAAGTTTAGTTGGTCATTTTCCATGATGTTTTAGGAAATTTCTACTCAAGTCTATGGTTTGAGGAGGAGACCTTTGGGATATCATGGATTGGGAGTTATCCCTCAGTTATGATCCAGTTCTCTCCTATATTGGATGGATATTTATAGATGGTAATAGGGAGGTAATGTATGATATGGATGAGTGAAACCCCCATCCAGTTGAGTGTTAGACCTGATTAGTGTGGTTTAGTGCTTGTGAGGTTCCAAGGCACTCACAAAGTGGGTCTTGTGTACCATGGATGTTTTGCGCTACTAGGTCTGTGGATGCTATATACTCTTGGGTTTTTTATAAATCCCACAGGATATTTTTTTTGGGTCCATAGGAGGTTCTTGATTCATTATGCAGGACCTTTGAGACTAATAGGCTATCTAGTTGTGACATCCTAGATGTTCATATCTATAGTTGAGATCGTACTATTGGAGTCCCAATGCCTAATAGATTTTCATTGTTCATGTGGACACATATGGTTACGCTTTGGGTTCTGAAATTAATTCATGTTTCATTTAGATGTCTTGGAGATTCAGTGTAGATCTTGTGGATGCACTGATTGTCATGTGGCTGGGTGAGTCATGTGGTGAAAATCCTTTGGCATGGGCTAGAGCAGGAGTAGATTTACCATGGGTGTTAGGCTAGAACCTTCTGGTTGGATACTTTCTTATGTTTTCTTACATCCCTTTTGAAGTTGTTTATTTTATGCTAGATGTTTTTAGTTTTCATATAGGATGGTCATATCATATTTGTATGCACTTTTTTTTATAACAAATTTATAGGTTCACTGTTGGCGGTGACCTACTGAGATTTATTTCTCACCCTTATATGCGCACCTCAGTGTGTGTAGACCTGATGTCTGATTTCAGGTTAGAGAACAAGTTTCATAATGGAAGGGTCAAAGGACCTATGTTTCTTGATTGAGAATAGATGCTCATGTGGAGTCTTAGGATTGGGTTGGTGCATCTTGAACATCATGGATACTGAGTATGTGTTTTGGCTCGACGTTGGAAGTAGAGTTTATTGTATTTGTTTTCAGTTTATTTATTTTTTATCTATGTTCATTCCATTGTGTGATTGAATGTTGTATGTTTTTCCTAATTTGAGTCTGTATACTATATTTCATTTATTATAGCATTATAGGTTTCAGTTTATTTACCGTGAATACTCTGATGTTGATCCATATGTATGATTTTCGTTATTTTCCACTATTATTGCACTCTAACTAGTGGGTATAGTATCCTCACAACATATTTTAGACCCTAGCTACTTGTCAATAGCCTCTGGAATATGAGGAGGTGGTATTTAGGCCTTGTGGTGGGCCAAATTGGGTGACATGTTAGGTCGACTAGGGATGATTCATTATAATTATGGATATATTAAGGCAATTGAATCAGGTTATGACTAATAAACCTAGCCATATAGAGAAACTTATTTATCCATAACATGGTGTAATAATGTTGGATCAATTCATACAATAATAACCTCCATCATTCAAAGTAACCACTAATATATATTATTTGAGCAATTGATTAATTTCCAAGAAAAGATATTTCTCACTTTGGAATGTATTTAAAGGGAGAAGGTTACCCTATAAGTTTATCATTTAAAGGGAGATATTGATCAATGATGGTAATTAGTTAAAAACACTATAGAGGTAGAGGAATTATAGGGTATGCAATGAGATAATTTAAAGTCAATATTCTTTGAAAAACACTTTCCTCATGAGAAAGGAGTTGGTTTTGAAATGATTTTTTTTAATTTGAGACAAAGGGAAGAGGAAAATGTTGTTGAGTATGAGGATAACTTTATAAGGATAGAAAGACATGTTGCACAATATATAATTAATCCAAAAAGTAATATTGATTATTTCTATGATGTATTAAAGACAAGCCTTCAAAGGATATTACTCTTTAAAATATTTTCAACATATAAATATATAGTATCAAGTGCTACAAAGGGGGGGAAATAATTCTCTAAGTCTTATATTTTCAAAAGAAATCAAGAGAAGAAGAGGATGATTGATCACTATGTAAGGAGAAATGTGAAAAATGAGAAAAGGGGGAGGGTTTAATTTTCAACATGTAATAATTGTGGAAATAAAAAGCATGATAATTTCTTGAAATTAATGAGAGTTTGTTTCAACTATAGAGATAAAGTATATAAGAATAATCAATGTAAAGGAAAAAATAAAACTTTTCAATGTAAAATGATTAAACTATAATGATATGGGGTATTATGTGAACTAATTACCTAAGTGTCAATGGAATTTACCTCAGAAAATTCCTATGGATAAATACCGAACTTATGCAATTACTACAACTGTGGTTGAAGTCTTGAATGATGTGATAGTAGGTAAATTGATCGTAAACTGAAAGTTAGACAATGATTTATTTGATATCAGATCTATACACTATTTTATATCTTTTATGTTTTCTAATGATATTAAATAATCCCCTAACACTCCAATTAAGGATTTTACAATCAAGATACCTAGTGGTAATTTGGTTGCAATGATAATATATTAGGAATCCTCAGTTAAGATATAAATAAATTCTATAGTTTCAAACATGTCTATAATACCTATGATTGACTTTGATATAATTATAATTTTTGGTTTTAATTAAATTTATTGATAATGTAATAAGTAATTAGTAGATAAATAATAGAATGATATATTTTGAACTAGTGTTATCCTTTATAAAGAAGAATTTAAAGGTTAAAGTATTATAACATTTCTTTGGGTGTTGTCTTTACTCACACTCACTATTTTGGTTTTAGGGAATGATTAAAAACATGAAGAATAAGTTGACATAAAATTATTCATAAAATTAAGAACACTATCCTTTAGTAGATCTAATTAACCATTAGGAATTTATTTTTGTACATCAGGCATGGAGAATTCATCTTAGGATTTCACAGTTTGGATTATAAAAGGGATCAAGTGGTGGAATTTCATCTAAACACAAAATCAAAGGATGAAATTGTACTTAAATAGATGGAAATAAATTAAGTATATGTTTACTCATACTCTCCATGTTTATGGGAAAATAATTCCTCAAAAGGAAGATAAATCAATTGAGGGTTATGTGGAAAACATTATGCAACTATCAAGGTGTGCCTTTGGAAACCCCTCAAAAAACATGAGTCTTATAAAAGAAAATATATTGTTTAAGAAATATTTATTTCAGAAATGATAATTTTCTTGTCCTAAGCTATTAATTAATGTTATATATATACATATGATATTATTCCTATATCAATATACACTCATGTTTTGTATGAATAAATTAAAACTACGAGGACACAATATCTATAAGGGGGAGAATGTGATGACCCATGCATTTTTTATATATTTATTTAAATATTTATATATGTTTCTATCATGTATCAAATAATGTTATATAATCAATTAGATACTCATTCTAAATTTAATTTTATTATGTTTAATTTACCTCATAGGGGATGTTTTATTTAAAGGTTAAGTAAACTTCCTTAAAATAATTTCTTATTTTGAAATATTAAAGAATTATTTAATTATTAAATATTTTATAAATAGATATTAATTTTAATTATATTTATATTATAATAATTTTATAATTAATTTTACAAAGGTATGGAATAATAGTATGATTTTTCATTTCAAAAAAATAATTTTTATTCAAAATAAACTATTTTCCTTATGTAATTTGATTTTATTTAAAAGTTAAATTGATAATTTTGAAAATTTTAATTTTATAAATGAACATAGTTTTTTAATTTATAATGTAAAAATTATATTAGGGTTAATTTATGACATTTTTCTTAAAAGGTTTAATTTTTAGGTGAATAGTGAAAAATACCATTTTTACAAATTTTGTAACTTTTATGACATCATTACGATATAAGCATGACTTAAAAATTTATAATAACTTTTTATTGGAAAAATATGTATTTAAGAAGTAAAATAATTCATTTAAAAATATTATTTTTAATTTATAAATATCTTCTTGACATTTTAGAACCTAAGATATATTTTATTCCAATTAAAAACTATTTTGGTCTTATTTATTTAATTAAGTATTCAAAATGATCCATTAGGTTTTGGATGGATTTAAAATTTATATAAATATACTTTGTTTATACATAGACTAATAAATATCATGCTAATCAATACTATACATTATTTTAGTGTAAATTAATTTTTATACTTAAAAAGACATTTTTTTTTCTAAAAATGGTTTTTTCTAACATTGAGCACACTTTTATTAAAATTAATTTTTACTATCTCTAGAAGTTGAATATGTTAAAATTGTTTTTATATATGAAAAAATAATATTCAAAATTGTTAATAATCTCTATTTAATTTTTGTTCATAAATTTTTTTACCAAGGTAAAAAAATGAGCTACCGTGATAAAAGTATATTATGGTAAAAATTTTAATTAAGGGGAAAAGGATTAAAATATTTCAAAAATTATCACTTATTTGTGTGGATTATGAAGGTACCTAGGGGTGTAGTGGAAGAATATGGGCTATGGATGTAAAAATTTTCACCGAGGATCAAAGTAACTATGTCATTGCTGGAAAAAGAATCCGTGTATGAAGCATTGAGGATCATGTATGAATTTATTTAAGCACAAAAATAAATCAAATATTACATCATTTGATCTAAATTCATGTTCATAAATCATTTTTCACCAGTGAATATTACTCAAAGTAACTAAATCCAGATCCCTCTAGATCTTCTACAGGCACTTCAAAAATATATGGGATTGTCGATCGTTGAATTCTGAGTGTTAGCATAGAGATCTAAAAAAACATTCTACATCTTGATGGTAAACACTACACCGATCCTTCGATCCATGAAGTTAAACTTTGATCAAAGACTTTTATTTAGAGCATCTCTCTTTAGGAATCATTAGAGAGGAGAGATATGCTCTCATCCATTGTGTAATGAATAGTCATTTTCATGAGAGCCCCTTTTCTTCTTATATAGTGAGAGTCTAAAATACTCAAAAATGGATCCTAACCCCCAAATTTTTATTACTCACTATAAATGAAATCTTATGACTACTTTACTAAGTCATTAATATAATTTATATTTTTATCACTTGTAATATAATAAATATATTACATGATAAAAATGATCTATTTACTCGACTCATCATTCTCACAAATATTAAACAAATCTTGAATATTAAAATAATATTAGTTTGTATATTATTTTTTCATGTATATACTTTAATACTTTCAAATAAATTTAATAAATAATTTCAATACCAATTATTATAAACTTGAATAATATGAATTTAATTATTTCATGGCGATCGTATATCCTCCAACAAATCTTAGGTCCCGTGGTGGGGCCTACCATTCCCTATACTCATATTAATCAGAATAGGATAAAATTTTAAATATTCTTAGTGTGTGACCTTCTAGGCCCTTTTCTCAATAGCAGTGAATACTATTCATAGTCTAGGAGAAGATTCTAGCAACCCATCAAGACCCCTGAGGAGATAAGAAAAATTCATAGACAATCCATGTAATATATTCTCTTTGTATCATGATATATCATAAAATAGGACACACACTTTGTTTCATATTCCTTTCTTGATTTATTTTTTACTGAACTAAATGGATATACTTACCTTCTTCTATAATGACCATGGGTTTAGTGAAGGTACTAACATCCTGACCAACTAGGCCTGAAATATCACTTCCTTTTGGAAGTGAAAAATTCCATCTTGATTATAATTAATGTCATACCACTAATGATGTACCCAATATAAGATAACTTACTATGACTTCAATTCCATATTTTTTTCCTTGAATCAAAGTATATGATTAAATAGAATACACTGATAATAACCTCAAGTTTGGGGAACATTATATGTGTTCACAGATAGGAACTACTAATGATACCTGAAACATATGGTGTTTCTATCAGCAGGTTAGTCCTTATGATCTCATCTACTTGAGATCACCAAGTGTAAAATTCATGAGAATAAGTCTCAATTATTATGATCCCCCAACACCTGACAGTCAAAAATCATATGTGTTCAGTTTGTATGATGTATCTAGACTATAACACACATGTTTAAGACTACTGTCATAGTATCTTGAGGTTCTCATTATAGCATAGAAACTAATATAACCTTTTTATATGAATATTAATCTATGTAAATTACTATGAAAATAGTGGACACATAAATATCAACACTATTATGGTAAGTGTATATCATGTATAACTCACTGTATACATGATATGATAATAAAAATGTATAGTTTAAGTTGGGTATAGGGAACCCACTATTACAAAACTCCCACTTATACTAGATCAAACTTGATAACTATAATTTTTACATATCACATGATAAGAGCATTTTTTCTGATCTATAGATTTATTCATTGGGCCTTCCACGTCTCCGCTACATGGCTATTTTTCTATCTACGACTTTACCTCCTTGAGCAAGACACCTCACGAGATGATATCCCTGAGTAAATTCATTTTTTACACTACCATAACTTGATATATTGTCTAGTACCTATATTAGGAATATAATAATTTATATTATTATAAAAATTTACTTACTAACCGCGATTCCAAGAATTGGAACAAATCGTTGTGTATTATACACTACTTATTTAGCTACATTAGAAGTCACAATATACTCAGTATTTACCAAAATAGCTTCCACAGTCTTGAATTAAATTATCTTGATCATTACCTTAGATTGAATATGATATTATCTCACATTTAACTATAGTAATACTAGTTTATATCCCCTTATAACTAGTATCCCTTTCTCTCTACATAGCATGTACATATCTTTTGTACTTTCTCAAGTATAATTGGATAGTTTTGATTGCTTCCTATGAAGTTATCCTAGATATAACTGATATTTTCCCACCATTAATCATATGTTAGAAATATCATATATAGTACATAACATGTCATATGTGATAGATCCATCGCTGTAACTTATGGAATTATACTCACCGCTTTAATCTTCTCTTATTCCCCATGCATGTCATATTGGAGAGATGTCTACCATGTGACAATGGTAAAAATTCTCTCTCAAAAATTTCCAATAAATTTTCAGTATATTTACTTTGAATTGGTCTAAGAATCACATCAGATCTACCTCAGCATATATCATTCCCAATAACATAAGCTTATACTTTAAGTCAATCTACAGAGAGTTACTTTCATTTTGGGCTTAAATAACTATAAGACCAATAGTTTTTTTTCCATATGTTATCAATCATATCTTACTTGGAAAACCATGGTTCTCCCACAAAACTCCTGTAAACACATGGAAAAAAATAATTCCAATTAATATTCTATGATCTTTTTGTTTACTTCAATCCAAAATTTTATTTCAATAACTTACACCCCTTATTGGTATTCTATGGTTTCACTAACCCTTTTTGGTTGCATCTTAAAAGTTCCTTCCAAGATTGGTGGTCTTGGCATACAATGCCCACTTTAACAATCATAGAAAGTATCTATGATAGGTATAATTTTAATGGATTTAGGAATAAAAACTTGGTATTACCAATCGATCCTTATTGGTACCATTCTTGTACAACCCATGTATAGTTTCACTTGAATACCCACCATAATATTCAAAATAGTAATCCCATGTACTTTGATACATGGAATCCATTATTAAATTTTAATTTATTTTTTCAATCTTAACTTATTTCCATTTACTACTTAACTGTAGGATTCATTACTCTCAATGAATAAAGTATCACCAACTGAAGTGAATGTAAAACCATTACCATGGTTTTAAAATTCATATGCAGTATGTGTCTCTAGAACATTTCTTTTCCATAAGATCTTATGGAACTTGTTCCTATGAAAACCACTTATGCATCTTTGATATTTAATAAATCCAAGTCAATATTTATCCCACTATATCGAATATATATATGCTCCATTTTATAGAAATATAGTCTATTAATTGACTATCACTTTCTATATCATTATTTTAAGTAATATCCTTAGAATCTATTTCTAATAATTACTTTAGACACATAGTGTGTTATGCTTGATTCAAGATTGTTTATATCCTAAAAACTTTGTATCTAAACACATTTTATTATGACATTATGGATTTATATAAAACTATAACTCATATGATATCCATTTTTATTATAGTTGGCATATGTTAATGGGATAATGCCTCTATTTTTGAATCATGTCTTGAAAAATAATGGAAGTTTTTGCAATGGATATTAGTCTCAACATTGATTGTCCTTTTACTTAGATCATGAATCTGGTGTGTGTATAGAAATGTGAATTTAGATATTACTCCAAACTATATTTTAATAATCAATGTTTTCATGTAATTACCATCACCGATCCTTTAAATTAGCATTATAACTTAGATGTGTCTAAGGAAATGTGATTTTAGAAATAGATCCACTCTATATATAAAATTGATGAATATTTGGCCAAGATGTTCTATGAAAAATGGGCCTGAATCAACTCATATCTTATAAAAATGTATATACCATACTTCACTTTCACTTTCCTTAAATAACACTTAAAAAAATATTATGAAGTATATTTACCACTAGCTTAACCTTGGAACAATTCATGTTTTCTAGTTAAAATAATTCTGAAAGCTTTGTGGCCTTCTTTTCTTTTTACAAAATTAAATAAGTACATGTGTTAATAATACCTAAGGTATTTAACTAAAAATAGTCTAAAACCATACTAGGTATACCCTTGGAAACTATTTAGTTTTTCTTGATAAATAATTATCTTTGTACAATTGGTTATAATAGAGTCTTACATTTTATATTCATAAGTTATTGTCAATTATTCAAGCATTAATAAACCTTTAGTTGAGTACAAGACACCCAAAAAACATTCATTCCAAATATGTAATAATTTATCCTTGTGTCCAATAGAAACATGTGATAATTTTTTTGTTTATGCTCAATAAAAGTTCAACTAGAACCATTTAAATGGAAATTATAAGTTATGTGCTTCTCACTACTGACTTAGGAATCAACCTTTGTTAGCCACTTGGAGAACACTCCTTACTTTTTTAATGTTTCTTTTCTTACTTGGTTACTATATTTCAATACACATATGTGATACTAATATTGTATTTAATACCATAAACGTTACATATAATAATTAATATACCTGAAGAAGAAGTAACCACTTAGTTCTTTGATTTAGTTTATTTCATTTAAACATTAATATATTTATTTCATGACATGAAAATAAAATAACCTCTTTTATGATGATTAAATTATTTTCATTGAATGATGTTGTGAAGGTGCCTTTGGTGTCACACTTACCATTTTCCTTTTCTCCTTATCTTTCAACATTTTCACCATAAGAACTAAATATTAATCTTTCTTTGAGTTCTTACCAACTTGGTGAACCTTAACCAAAAGGTAATGAAGTTTTTTCTCTATACATTTTTTGAAAATGATATAAGATAGGGATGTATTGAAATATCATGTTCTATATTTCAATTTACATGTATTCAGTGCAATCATCATGTCTTTAATATCTCGATTCACTTTCTTTGGACAACATTCTTAGAGATGAGAATCATCCATGCCTTTATGTTGTATTCATAAATCACATTATTCATTGATGATATCATTATGATGTAAATATCAAATTCATTATGTAATATTCTCCTATAATCTTCTTTAACACCCTCACTTCCAGAGGTGGTTCAATAGGTAGTTGTGGCTTCGGTACATAGAATTTACTATATTGTAGTACTTTCTGCAAGAACCTATACTACTATTAGAAATTCATTCCGATTTGGAAATTTTATTTTTCCAATAATAATCATAGTGTATATGTGGTATCAATTATCATTGTTCTACAAAACAAAACTTAAATAGATAAGTAATTTTATATTGATTACCCATTCGACATTAGTGATTAATTAAATCATTAGATGTCTCCCAATATTTTATTGAACTCTTGTAGCCATCATTACTAGATCCAGAATACTCAGTTGCTAGAGTATTCTAGTGGAAAGAATCCTTGAAATACCTCATCATAGTCCAAGATATAGCTACACCACTACTAATAGAGTTTCAAGGTAGGCATCTGACTGGACAACTACATTAACTCGCAGTTAGTTGAATTGTTGAGTGAAGTCCTAGATTCTAAAATAAAAACTTCATTTACTCTTATAAATATAAAAAAGCTAGCTATAGATACTTATTTTATTCTATATTTAGTTAATTAAACCAATCTCTCTCATAATAACTCCCTAGTAATAGAAGGCACCGTCAACAAGGGCTGACCATCACCCCATACACCTGTGTTTTTTCAAATTATAACAATAGAAGGAGGTTGCAACTTAATATATCTTTGAGGGTTTTATTATTTCTTGAAAAATGAAATCATTTTCTATTTTATATGTATGTTCTTTATGATCTCACTCATAACTCTACCATATAGTAAATAGAAACCATTCATCACATCTTAAATTCATTTAATCTATTTATTTTATATTTATTATTTTAGGTGTTTGCATAATCATTCATGTTCCTAAAATAATAAACAATGCATAAATTTAATAAACATCATGACTAATATTGAGCATTTTGATATTGGTTGATCTATTTAATCACAATGAATCAACCGTAACCCTAGAAGTAAAATACCTGATTCATCTATGACTCGGATCACAACTTGTACACCAGTCTAATGTTTCAACATATTGTTTGCAATACTGCCTCATCTCGGTATAGTCCATGTCTTACATCATCCTCATCATAATACATAATTACTCACACACAAGAAATGGGGTCTTGGGAATGTGTAATACACAACAATTCAACTCACATGGAAACACTGAACCTTATACATATAATGGCGACGACTGATGATGCGTGAAATGTTAAATAAATAAATTAACTAAATGCATCAAATTAATTTGAAATAAATAATTAAATAAATTAATTCCATACATAAATTGGTTGGTCACTACTGAACATTAGTCGTTACATAATATTGAATGTTTAATAAAAATAAAATTTTAATAATTTTTTATTGAGGGTAATAAATGAATTAAAACAATTAATTTAATTTTAATTTTAATCTTAATCACTGGGTCCCACTTAATTTTAAATTTTAATTTCAGGAATTATAAATTAATTTAGAAAAATGTATATATATATATATAATTTTTTTTTCTTTTTTGTGAGACCCTGTTAACCCATAAAAACCCTAAAAGGGGTTTCAGACCCAATATTGACCCAAAATGGTACTCACTAGTTAGGAAAGGCCCCACATGCCTTGACTCAGGTTGGGCTGACCTGAATTGGCCATGGGTTTTCTAGTATGAGGATCCCACATACATGTCTGGTTGGGGGATCCTTATTAGGGGAATCCACAAAGGGAGGAACACCGCTTAGGGTTCGTTGTCTAGAGGTTTGACCCCCATGGGTGCTCAAAGGGATAGTACTCTTGGGATCCAGACGACAGTGAGATGAGACAATGCGATAAAGGATCAACGACTGTGGAAACCCACTATGGTCAAGGGTGGAATATTTGGCCATGGGGTGGGTGATGAATAGAAGGTGTGGAATGAAAATGAAGGGAATCCCTTTCCCTTTTTATGATTTTTAGGCTAGGTCTATCGACAACACTTTGAAGAAACAAATTTTTATATATATATTTTTATTTTTTTTACCTTAGAGGGTCATTCCACTTCCCTTTAAATAAATTATTATTATTTTTATTAAATTTATTCATTAGTGTGGAGATCATTGGCTACCAGAAAAAACTATTTTGGAAATGGAATCTGGCCAAAATAGTGGGTATCACTGAAAAAATCACTGGATATCTATTGTAGGTAAAATTTACATATATTTATATATATGCATTATTTAATTTTTACCCACAATAATACCAATTTAAATGAAATTTAAATCTTATGATGATCATAACATGGATATCCGATGCCAAATTGAATCATTGTTTGTGGTGTTGGGACCATAGAAATTACCTATACATGAATTTAATGAAAATTTAATTTTTCTTCTACTTAAAACATCATTAGATTGATTTGATACTAGTTTAAGGAACCAAATCACATATAGGAAGCAGATAGTGTAACGACCCAAAGTTTCATTAATGGAAATCCCTCTTGATCTAATTAAATGTCTCTTTATGTTTATATAAAATGTAAACTTCTTTGGTTTTATGTTAAGAATTTTTGACCGTTTCTAATATAGCCGTTGAACAGTGATCACATGATTAGTATAAATATAGGACCTTAACAAATCCAATTTACTCAGACAAAGGAAGCGATGGCCTCATACAATAGAATTTCCCCATACAAAGCCCATTTGTCAGAGCTCAAAAAAGAGGTGGCATCTTTGGGCTTCACCCTTGACCAAGCCCAAGCTGAGCTTCATCATTTCATGCTCGAATGTGACCGTCTACGGGAAAAGTGGAAGTTGATTGAAATTACCACTCGAGCAATGTTATCCGAGCCACCCCAAGAGTTTGTCACCATCGCACACCTTACCCTTAGGTATTATGCGGCTGTTTAAGGGGTTATGTAACAAATAAGTATTACTATGTTCATGTACATTATTTTTGTATATAATAATGAATATAATTTCTAGTCATTTTTGATACATTGTAAATAGTTTTTAAAGTACAAATGGTGTTTTTAGTTATTATTTAATTAAAAAATCTATTTTATTAAATTAAAGGATTTTTGAATTAAATAATATTTTAATAAAACAATAATAATAATATTAAATTAATTTTTATTAAATATAAATGATCTTATAATTTTATGAATGCAATTAAATTTTTTATTAAGGTTTGAAAGCCATTTTTGTCAAAACCCGTGAATTTTCGATAAATGTCGTTTTTTATTTTAAAAGTGAAAATTAAAATATTTAGAAAATTATTTAGATAAAATGAATGTTATTTCTGGAATCAGGATGTCGAAATTATCCAATGATGAATTTTTCATAATTTTCTTATACAGTCAAATTTTTGGGTAAAAATTAAATACCGTTTAAATATATAATATGTTTTATGACATCATAAGGACCCAATGGTGATGTAATAAAATACTATAATCCTTAATTTCGGCCAATATATGTTTTACCATTAAAATAATGTGATTTTGGGTTTGTTTGACTTACTTTTCAAAGCATTAATGGACCCCTTAAGACATATTCAACACTTTTCCTTTTTAAATTAATTTCCATGGGAGTGTGACTCACCTCCACATAAGCAAACTTATTATTTTAAGAATTTAGGACTTTGTCCTTATAAAATATTTATTTCCTCTTCCCTTTTCCAAAAACCATGGGCAAAAACCATGGTATGGTTTGTGGTTTAGATTAATTTAATGTAAGGGGACCCAAACCTAAATAATAAAGAATTCCCTCACCTTTCCTATATAAACCCACCCAAGCTCCCACTTCTTCCCCACTAAAAGCCTTTGGAGTTCATCAAACCTCTGCCTTAATCTCTCTATAATCCTACCAAGGTTCCCCAAGCTCCCAAGAAGCCTCTCACAAGCCTCTCTCTAGCCTTTGGAAGCACACTTCCAAGTAAGGGTTTTTTCTTCCTTTCTCATTTTTGTCCAATTTTCTTTAAGTTGTTTTTCCCTTTTAATTTCAATTATGAATGTTGGGGTATGGTTTAGAACCTCCCTCATACTGCACTATTTATGTTTTAATTATGGGAGACCCTTTATCTCTCATTAAATGCCTCCCATGTACACCCGTTACTATGCTGAAATTCTGAAAGGAACTTCTCTCTCCTCTTTTAAATTCAAGAAATACTTTTGTATCCTGAATCTAAATTCCATTTCAATTGTTGGGAAATATATCTATATGACCTCCTTAATGTCCATTACATGTAAATATTATTAGGAACCCATTTCTCTCTCATCAACCATTTTTTATGAATTCTTATGTCACACCGTTACGCTGCCGAAATTGCACCGATTTTCTAAGCCAATGTCATTGTGTAGTGAATACCATGCCCATTTATCCATCAAGGGTATTCAACTTTATAAAAATTTACATATTGATTATAAATTTTAATGTATGAATTCCACATTCCATTATCGTGGAAAAAATTATTATGTTTTACGAATCCATGTTTTATGATCTATGTGGCACACTTATGCATGAAATGAAATGTTTAAGAAGGGTGCGCCCTTATAGCGCTCCAATGCATTGGGTAAAGTATAGTATCATGATACGTCATGTGAAATGAGTGTTGACTCATGCTAATTCAAGTGCAACTAGGGTTTAATTGTGCTTTATGTGCAATGAGGATTTACTCATGCTCCATGTGCAATGATCCTTGGATCATGCTAATTTCTTGTTAAGTGTTGTTGCCACATTTCCACGTTATGATTATCATGATTTATCATGCCTTTATGTTCATGTTTTTCATATGCTCTATTGATATGCCTATTGTCTAACATGTATTGTACTCCTAATGTTATTCCATGTGTACTCCCTTACTGGGATTTATAGCTCACCCTTTTCTTATGCATGTCCTCAGGTTATCCCATGCAATGCTAAGTACGAAGGAATGTAGTGGTAATGTAAAGAAAGTTTTCAATAAAGATGTTGTATTTCATGTTTTAAGTTTTTATGTAAGGATCCTAAGACCAAAAGACACTAAACCTCTCGATCTTCTTATTGTATCAAGTGAAGTTTTATGTAATAAATCATGTTTAAGTTTGTTATAAAAGCAGGGTTGTCATAGATAGACAACAGATTAAAATTTTTTCATCAGGATAAATATGATTTGTAACATTTTCCATATCTCTACCCAAGGATGAATCCACTTTCTCATGTGTTATTCTCTTCCCATTAATTATTGATATATGTTGATATGCATATGCATCACCTTTATGACCAATTTTATTTTAGACATCACAGACATAATTAATAACTTCAAATATGTTTAAACCAGACATATTTTTCTTAGTCTGTTATTGTTGAATACTCTTCTCTGGATTTCTACCCTTGATATAGGCCTCCTTTGTGATTTATAATTTTAATGATTACACCGAAAATCCACCGTATAATTACCGAATCTATAATAGCACCAACATTGAACCACGAGCATTGATCTTATTTTATTTTCTGTATGTTTTCCATAATTTATAGTATATGATTTTTAGGTCTTTTTCACCACTTATTAGGTTTCTTGTGGAGAACCACCACTTATACATCTTCTACTATCCACCACATTCATTGTAGTAGGATATTCTCTATTTATACTCATCTATATTTTTATAGAATTTTTATTTAATACAACATTGTTTTCAAAAAAATATTTATAAAAATTATTATATTGAGATATGAATGGTACCTCTTTCATCACAACATATTAAGAAATATTATTAGATTATTTAAAAATATTCTTTCCATATAATGGAGATCCATTGTAAGTATAATACTCCAAAAAGTTCTATTTTGAAGCTAAAAAAAACTTCTTTGATTGTGAAGTCTCAACCTAAGCCTTCTCAAAATTGGACAATTTAAATTACAATTCCAGACATATCATGTTGAGGGAATTATTTTGATCTTCAACAAATTCCATTTTATCTTCACAGTCCTTTCTCATCTTCTCAACACCCACTTTATGCAATGAAATATTTTCTTAAAATAATGAGTGAATATCATTGATCCTTTTTAATTTAATAACCAATTGAGCATTATTTACATCTATAGAAACTACGTTTAATTTTTCAAATACATGAAAGGATTCTATAAAAATAGTCTAAAAGAAATATTTATGAAGAATATATTTTTTCCAATTACTCAAAGTTTTTATAATATCTTTAATTAAAAATATGGATTGTTTCATCTTTTATTTTATAAGTTTTGTGAGATTGTTTCATATACCAAACTTTTTTGGAAAATGTCTCTTCCATGGCATTGGCTTTTTATTCTAGGTGCAATTGTTATTTATAAAGGAACCCGATATTTCCAACAATATAACCTTTCACTTATTTTGGAACCTTATTCATATGTTCATTTTGTTCACAATGGATATCACTAGGTAACATCTCATCCTTACATCTTTAACAAGATTCATGAGAGGAATGATAACCAAAAGAACAATTACTACTTATAATACATTGATAAAATTTTGTTGGTGATATTTAATTATTTACTTTTGGATTATTCTTCAACTTGCTTTAGATTCTTTTCTTCCTATTTTTCTATGTTTTGGAAGAAATTTTCAAATATTTATCCACTAAAGTAACTTCATTTTCCTCCATGTAATGCAACTCAAACACTTCCAAAAATATTCATTTCATAAAATCTATTAAAAATAATTAAGGAATTTTTTTGGATCTTTATAGGGAACCTATTATATGATACCACTTTTAGTGCCTTTTTTGGATAAACCACCGGGGGTGGGGGTTGAATTAATGGGTTCTCTTTATGAATCCAATTTATTTTAAATTCAACCTCTCAAAATTGTTAAGGTTTTCAATCCACTCAATGTTATCTATTAATATCATCATATGTTCTGTCGTAGTAATAGATAAATTATAACATATGGATTTAAAAGGTTTGAAATAAAAAACTACTCCTTTCTGCAATCAGTTATCTCCCAAAGTTATGGATTCTTTACTATACCCACTAGTGAATACAACACAATTGGTCACACACCCTAGTTGAAATCTCTCAGTAATTGGTTATACTCCCCAACCACTCTTCTTATTTAAATAATAATCCAGATATAGAATTATCTTCTTCTATAGATAATATTACTCCATAATAAAGCTGGATTTCCTTTACTTGAGTACTCAACATAAAATAATAAGGATCAGTTCCACTGGTCCCAAAACTCACCTTCCATATCTAGTGAAATCTAGATACTCCTCGATTTTTTCAAATACTTGAGCACATGAAATCACCCTATTATAGTATTTATTGGATTTTAATATTTCTCACTTCAATACATGAATATATCAACCTTATCAAAATATTCTTGCTTAAAGGATGCAAGTTCTCTTAGTATTCTCCTTAACTCATAACACCTTTGATACCATCAGATATCATCTCAAAGTTTTATATCGAATTAACAATGAATTTTTTCACTTTCATCCTGAAATATATATGTGTATACTAATAATAAAAATTATAGAATCAAATTATTTTTCATAGAAGTCATTTTTTATCTATGATCACTATACATTCCCTTTTCAGTTACACAATAGAGAACACGTCCCCTGATCTCTATAAACACAAAATGGGTTATTTATGCCCCACGATCTTTGTTTAACTTTTTAAGTGCAGTAAAATCATCTTTTAAAATCTCTAAAAGTACTTCTCATTTAAATATTTGGAGAATCAAATATTCTCATGTTTATTTACGAGGTATTTAAAAGTATGTAACTCCTGCAAATCTGAATTTCACACTTCAATAAACAAACTACTATAAATGGTAAATGAACATGTGAATCTTTAACTCAACTATTCAGATATGTGAGACCTTATCAAAACTCATAGGCTTTAATCATCTATATAAAATAAATCAAATAATCAGGTACATGATTCTCTTCTAGAAATAAATACATAGTAAAAATGCATACATGATTAAATCAACTATGTTGTTTGATTCTATAAATAGCTATATCAATCCAAACTGAAAATGGCTACATCATTATTCTTATAGAAGTCAACTATATAGATTGTCTCTTCAACATTTTGGCTCCATACATATCATTTATAATATCCATATTATTATAGAATACTTATGACTCAACTTTTTGTTCCTTTTCTTCATTATATTCATTCATGAAAGTGAAACTACATGAACATATCATTTCGATCATACCTATGTAAAACAAATCCATTTAATTAATCAGAGATATTAGTTCGAGCATCTATAACTCATTATGATAGTAATGCCTATGCATGGATCTTGGACATTCCTTGGTGTATAAAACAAACAAATTATGATTGCATCCATCATAAAAACATAGAATAAGACTCAAAATCTATACTAGAGATAGCTTGGTCCAATAATTATGGATAACCTAATCTTAGAGGCTCTTAAATGGTATAAAAAACTGTGAACATAGGAACCCTCGAGTAAAGGATGAAGAAAATAGTGATCATATAGATCATATCATCTCCATCAAACAAAAAGAGTTATGACAATATCTCATTAAATGAAGTGAAAATGTATTGTGTGGCTCAAATTCCACATTGATAGTTCATACGGAATGAAACTACTTAATATTACAACATGTGATGCTACATAGTTGAGCAAGAAGTAGGGGATAAACATACACAACACATGCACTCACGCCAGATAGGCTGTACTGACCTGTTCTAGGCCACTAGAACCCTAGCCCAAACCCATGTGCACTTTCTAGCGCATGATCCTCTGGGACTTTACACTGGCCTAATCTAACCCACCACCTTTCTAATGGGATAGACAGTTCCCAAGAATGGTTGAGCAGTTCTCCAACAAGTCTTAGTCAATCTATCCATCCTGGTTGGCATGGCTAGCCAATTCTTTAATATACTAAATTAAAGAACAATTGTCCAAAATCTCATATAAGCAGTTAAGTGAATTCTCATTCAATGCTAATCTAGTACTCTATAAATTTCCAAACCAAATTATTCTTTATCTTGTTTTAAAAATTGTGAAATTTATAAACTTCTTTTTTTTCATAAGTCTTTAACATTGAATAATAGTTCAAATAATCATCAAATTTTATGAATATTTGTACATGCATGACATCTAATGCCATCAAGTGAATCCATAACAATTATCCAACATTAAAAAATTCATCTTAAAATCACCAAACATCATCAACAACACATATTAAACCTTTAACAATAAATGAAATACTTATTTCAATACTTGGGTACTTAATACTTTCTTACCCTTTCACCTATTAAAGAAATAATAACATTGTTCATGCGTACGTATGACCTATTGTCTCCAAGAAGAAACGTGATTCATTTTCCATGTTAACATTTAAAGAATGATTATAAACATGTATATAATGAATAAAAATGATATTTATAACATTAATACTATTTTTTAGATGATGGAACTATATCCTATTCACAATAACTGAAACTTTCTTTATAAAACCTGCATGAGAAAATAAAGGAGTTAACACCTGAAATAATGGTAATAATGAAGTTTTATTAAGAAATTTGTGATAAGATGTTATAAGAGGATAATATATAATATTATAAATATGAATATGGCTATGGTATAAATTAATAAAATATTTAAAAATATTATACAATAGTTTAAAGTAGGTTCAACTAAAAGGAAGCATATTGTAAGGGATTTCGTCTCAATTTACACTCTATTGAGACACATTTGTTATTATGAAACTATTCACTTTTATATGGTGTATATACTTCCCATTTGATATATTTAACATGAATAAATATATATTTATTATGATTAATTTTTAACTTCAATTTTATTCTTTCTAGGGGTTATTATTTAAAAGTTACCAAATATATAAGAATTTATTTTACAATCTCAATTTCTTTTTGTGATTTCTTATATTTTCGTTGATGAGATCTTATAAATTGTCCTTCATAATATAATTTTTTTCTTATACTCTAGATATTTAAGGATTTTCCATATTTTCTTCCAAATTTTACCCACTTTTTTACTTGAATCAATCATTGAAACATTTAAAATAAAATCTGATATTATTTCTCTTTTTGATCAGGTACATTTTTCTTTCAAGCCAATATTTTTAAAAATTATTTTTAAAAAGTTATTTTTATTTACTAAAATGATTTATTAAAGATATTTTAAGTTATAATTGAATTTTTAAAAGGTTTTAAAGTAATATTTACAATGTTTTATGAAAGGTACATTTTAAAATTTCATTATAAAAATTCAAAAGGAATGTTTTACTTTAACATATACAGTGTTAAAAAACTTTCTCACAACCATAATCATTTTATGATATTATTCTATAAATTTTCAATGGTTTCAAAAATAAAACTCTTTAATTAAATTTTATTTTAAATGTTTCATTTACATTTTATCTTATTATTTAAAATAATTTATTTTGTTACAAAATCTATTTCATTGATGGTTACTAATCATATCTTGATTAATTTTGTGAACATTGACTTTATCTTAACACATTGAATTTATTATGATCATTATACCTTACATTTCTCCCAAATATCCAAATTATTTGTATCATGGATATGATTATTTTCTTAACTGTATATCATTTCTACATATAGTGTTTGACTTTAAAAGTTATTTAATTGACCAGGGAAAAACCTTGATAAATCTATATTCTCTACTCAATATGGATAATTATTGATAATGTTTTTTATGAATTTAACTGATCATTAAATATATGAGGAATTTATTAGACATTCAGTGATGGGTGGGGCACAAAATTATATATCCTCTTGTTGTATCGATCAGTCTCATGAGAAAAATCAGTTGGCCAAAATAAATAGATTTCTGGTGTATACTTACCCATCGATTAAACTGTCTTGGAAAAAGGATTTGATATTATAGATATCATGATTTATGATATCAATATGTATAATATTTTTCATTTACATCAATGAAAATGAAATTATTATTATCCATTATATTATTTCATTGATATTGTCTATGGATTTATTTCATTCTCAAGTTATTGATTAAATAACATGGGTTTTTAGTTATCTACCTTTACATATTGATTATGCCTTATTTAATCATGGTAGATTATACTTTATATAAACCTTAATATGTATTTTAGATCACCCTTATTTTGTTTACTTTCTCTATGTTATGAAGAATAAATCTTTGAATGAGTTTCAAGGATGCATAACGTTTACTTTGGCTATATTTTATATTTTATTCCCAATGTAAAATGAGTATCATGTATGTATATGGGTATCCAAGAATAATAAAATGATTGGTCCTTTGGGATTATATTACTTGTATCTACACCAATGTAATAAATTAGACTTCAGCTTTGGGTTACTGGAGTCGGGTTAGTTACACAGGTACTTGTCACCAGCCTATGGGGATCGAGAACACCCTCCAAGCCAGTGGGAGATCAGTTCAGGTGTCAGGTAAAATGGTATTCTAGGATGGTTTGTTACATGTGTTTAATGAATTAAAATTATATTTATGACATAATTAATAATTAATAAATATAAATTACGTATTCTATTAATAATCCCATCTATTGGAAAATGAAAATGTCTCCCATGTTATGTGCGTACTACCGCCTCCATGGATGACATATTTCATTTTTCATTATTTCCCTAATTATAAAAATGTATTTTATAAATGTATATGATATTAAATAGTAATATATATCATGAATATTATTCTTCAAGGAAAAAACAATAATTAATGATCATTATAAAATAATCCCTTTATATCGGTAAATTACCTGAAACAAGCTCATCATAGATTCCATTATCACAAATCATACCCACAATTTCCATCAAATGAACATAAGGATGCATAAATAATTAAAAAAATTATTTAAAAACCTTTTATAATTTGGTAATGATGATATTTTTATCATATAATGAGGTCTATCATCACCATTATGAAACACATATGAAACAATCAAAATTACTAACATTCGATGATGTAAATAAACATTAACTAACTAATATATGTATAGTGGATGATTATAATTAAATAATTTAAAAGGAATTTTTTTTGAATAATTTTATTAAATAATTTATCAATATGGTTATTTTTATTACATATAAGGTCAAATAGATTTTGTGAAATTTGAGAGTAAAAGGTAAGGGTTCTTCATCTCAAATTGCATTCTGTGAGACATGTTTTGTATCATGCACCTATTTTTATTTATATGTTATATGTAATTCCCCCTTGACATATTTTATCATGCATATATTTATTAATATTATTTAAATTTATATTTAAAATTTTCTCTTTCAAGTCATTTTGATTCAAAAGTTACTTAAAATGTAAGGGTTTCTTTTCCAATCTTACTTATTTTTGGTTGGGAATCATTCTCCTCCACGTATATATTCTTCTTCCCACCAATATTCCCCTATCTTATTTTGAAATAATTTTTTTATTTATTATTATCTTCATATTTCTCTTTACCTATTTTTAAAGGGAATTTTTGTTACTCATTTAATGATGTGGGTTTCTATAAATATATTATAAATATCATTCACATTCATATCTTTTATATTTCACTAAAAATTTTAATAATTATCCTTTATTTATTTTAAATATTATATTATTGATATTTAACTTTTAAAATAATGTTTCAAAAATAATTATTTTCATCTCCATGAAAATGATATTTAAAATTATCTTGTGTCTTCATTTGATTAACTTTGACTTTTTACAATAGTGTGAAAGGAATCTATTTTTAACATTTTACATAATAATGTATTTTTACTCCACCTTAATTAATTTTCTTTAAGAAAATTACCCTAAAATTTTTCAGGATTTTACAAAGAAATTTATATGATTTTTTTAATAAAACATTTTCTTAAAAGGGTATAAAAAATTAAAAGTGGATTTCTTCTTTTTTATCCTAGTAAATTTTAATGTTTTTAATGTTTTTTTCAACTGTATCAACATAATTTAAAGTTTATTATGATACATTAGTGATATGATATAATTATACTATACATATTATTTCTCTCAGTGGTTTATGATCATGTTATTTTATTTTTTGACTGGGGAAAATATTGACATTTTGTATGATATTTTTCCAAGACAAATGTTTATTGATTAATTTGGAATGTTTATTATGTATTGTTTTGTTTATTAATTATTTTTATTTAATGAATGAATTGGAATTATTTAGTGATGAGTGGGTCCCAGAATTATATATCCCCTTGATGCACTAGTAGGTCTCCTAAAACAAACTAGTTTGGGTATTTAGTGTTTGCCTACCCATTTAGTAATGATGTCTTAGTTAAGACCTTAAAAGTAAGTATGATGTCTCAGTTAAGGCCTTAATGATAAGAATAACATCTTAGATGTTTCCTTTATAGTAAGTATAATGTCTTAGAATGGGTTCCTGACCATAATATTAAGATGACCAATATTATGTATTCCATCATTATGAAATCAGTTATTATTATCTATGGTATTATTTACCTTATTATATTATCCATGGATATATTTAATGATTAAGTTATTAATTATATGAAATGTTTATTGATTCTTTACTCTACCATAATATTTATTCCTTTTGTATCAAGGATAGGTTCAGTTGTATACAACCCCTTATTGGGCATCTAATCTTACCTTTTTATTTTTTTCCATCTCTAGGGTACCAATAAGGGATCTTTGATGTAATTAAAGTATGTTATAAAAGGAATATTGTTTTTCATTATTTTTATAAGTTTTGTTTTAAGTTTCCAATATAATATAACAATCATGTATGTATCTAGTCTCCTACGAATTGTAAAACATTTGATTATGTGTGATGTGACCTCTTGTATATTGTACTAATGTAATAAAGTAACCAGTGGATCTGGGTTACTAAAGTTAGGGGGTTTTATAGTTGGTATGAGATAAAGTTTAGTAGGAATGAGAACTATATTTATAATAACATTGTTAATTAACACAACATTATGATAATCCCCTAGGGTATTCATGATTTTTTCTAGAATACTTCATCTATATAAGGAGGATTTTATACCATGATTCAATATTCATAATATTATGATATAATTAAGTGCATTCCATTATTTATAAATTGAACCTATTGTAATAAATGGAAATAATGTTAATGCTCATAATCTATATAGGTATTTCCCTCCTAAGTGAGTTAATAATAATGAAGTTTAAGATGATTAGATTATAGATATATTAGGGTGGTTGAATTAGGTTATGACTGATGACCTTGTCCATACGGAGAAACCTGTATCTCTACAGCATGGTGCAATAATTCTAGATCACTTCATGAAAAAATGACATCCATAATTCAAAGAAACCACTAATATATTAGTAGATGAGAAATCGATCAAGTACCTAGAAAATATTTTTATCACTTTGGGAACTAGTGTAAGGGAGAAGTTTATCCTAAAAGTTTATCATTTAAAGGGATATTCTGATCAATGGTGGTCATTTATTCAAAATTCTAAGGAGGCAGATGATTTTGAGGGTATAGAATGAGATAATTTTAAGGAAATATTCTCTAAAAAATAATTTCCTCATGAGAAATGAGTTGATTTTGAAATGAAAATTGTAAATTTGAGATAGAGGGAAGAGAAAAATGTTATAGAGTATGTGGATAAATTTTCAAGGTTAGAAAGATATGTTTCAAACTACATACTTAATCCAAAAAGTAAGATTGATTATTTATTTTATGGGTTAAAGACACACCTTTGAAGGGTGTCACTCTCTGAATAAAATTTAACTTATGAAGATATAGTATCAAGTGACATAAAGGTTGAGAAATAATTCTCCAAGTATTGTATTTTCAAAATAAATAAAGAGAATAAGAGGATGACTGATCACTATATAAGGAGAAAAGTGGCAAAGGAGAAAAATTGGAGGGTGTAATTTTAATAATATAATAATTGTGGAAAGAAACACATTGATATTTTATTGAAAGCAATGAGATTTTGTTTAAAGTGCAGAGATAAAGGCCATAAGTATCATGAATATAAATACAAAAGAAAATTTATCAATTTCCAATGATTTAACTATAAGGATATGGGGTATTATGCAAACTAATGGAAAAAGTGTCAAGGAAATTTACTTTAGAAAATTAATAGGGAGAAAGCCTGATCTTATGAAATTACAACAACTTAGGTTAAAGTTTTGAATGATGTGATAGTAGGTACTTTGATCATAAACTCAAATTTAGCCGATGCTTTATTTGATATCGATTTTTCACACTCTTTTATATATTTCATGTTTTCTAAGGATATTCAATAATGTCCTAACACTCTGAGGAATGATTTTTTAATCAATACACCTAGTGGGAATCTGGTTTCATTAAGAATATATTAGGCATCCTCGGTTAAGATGTAAATAAATTTTATAGTTGAAAACTTGACCATTATATCTATGATCAACATTTATATTATTCTAATTTTTGGGTTTAATTAAATTTTATGATTATTTAAAGAGGAATTAATAGATTAATAATAAAATAATATATGTTGAATTAGTGGTATCTTTTATAATAAAGGATTTAGAGGTTAAAATATTATAACATTTCTTTGGGTGTTATCTTTACTAACACTCTCAATTTTGGTTTTATGGAATGATTAGAAACATGAGGAATAACTTGATATAAAATCATTCATACAATGAAGTACACTATCCTTTATTATATCTCATGATCCATTAGGAATTTATTTTTGTACATCTGGTTTAAGGACTCAAACTTAAACATTACATATTTTAGTGATTTTAAATTAGAATTCGCATTATTACAATCCTGAGGATATTTTTTGTATAGATTTTTAGATATTTAGGAATAAATCTTACATGAATAACCCATAAATTTAATTTGGACACATCTACATAGTATCCATTTTATCCTTAAAACAAAATTATTTAAAATAAAACATGATTTCTTTTCATAAAAAAAATCATCACAACTTTCAACTTGAATTATTATTTTCTCTTACCCATACTTAAACCATTTGAAAAACATTTAATAACATGTTATGAGAAAAAAATATCATAAAGGTACATAAAATAAATAAAAACATTAGTCCAATGAAAACCCATAAAAATTATATCTTAAAAACATACCTTTTTACCCCAAGAAGGGAATCATCTTATTCAAAAATATCATTATCATAACTTTTTTAAAATTGAACGATTTACATGAAAAATAATTAACAAGCATATAAAAGTTTTGTAGGTATATCATCATATCATTTTCTATAACACTCTTATAAATGGAATAACCAATATGGTCAACTTCCATCTGCAGAGTACCCAATTTATTAGAGGTTATAACATAACCAACCATCCTAGGTTTATCACAGAACCACCCATCATTGATCTATAAAATAACCACCCATAATTATAAAAAATTCACAAGAAATATATTATAAACACAAAAAATTAATTCTTTCATCATAAAAATATTCTTAAGGAATATATATTTTCATTTTTATATCACATATTTTTATAAAAAACTATACACAAACAAAGGAAAACATTGTATTTGAAAATAAACATGAAAAATTGTAAATTAAGCATCAAATAATTAAGGTTTCATGATGGAAATAAAATAATATCATGTATTATAAGTTAAAAATCATTCCTTTTTTTACTTTTGTAAAAATAATGAAATAAGTACTTTAAAAGAGAAATTTTAAAAATAAAGTCCCTTACCTAAAGTACAATTCATTACATTTCCCTCTATCTTCCTAAATAATAAACTTATGTTAATTTTATACTTCCTTGAGAAAAAAATTTCAATTTCATTATTTGCTTTATATAACTTATTACCATGTTATATACAATTACTTAATCATTTAAGTTTATGTCATATGTTTTGATGATATTCGGTACTTAAGTCCAAAATGACTTTGATAAGTTGAATATGGTCAAAGTAGTCATTATTAAATCATGTAAAGAATAATAATCATATATAATAATCATTCTTATGTATCAATTATAATTTTAAATCTATCTATTAAATATGGTTATAGAAAATTAATTACATTATAATCATGGAGACGGTAGGTCATACGTACGCATGAGTAATGTTTCCATTTTTCAACGATCATTACAGAAAGAAGGTAAATATTATTTTATATTTAAAAAATGATAATAATATCATAAATATTATATTAATTATTTATATATACTTATATATATCATCCATGTGATGTGATGATAAAAAATGAATCATATCACTTTGTAAAGGTGATGGTCCACACGTACGCACATATAACGTTATCATTTTTCTGTTCATAGAAAGGTAATAAAATAAATAATATATTATCTTTTTAGAATTATAAATATTTAATTAATATAATATATAAACATTAATTTCATCATTATAATAATTCTTGACAGATGGTGATGGAAAATGAATTACATTGGTTCGTGAGGTTTGTAGTCTGCCATACACACGAATGATGAATTCTTTTCCCATTTTATGGAATAGGAGATGGATATGGGTCATGAAATAAAAATAATAACATATAAGAATATGTATTATACTATATTTATTATTTTATCATGGTTGAATAATTTTTTAGGGATGTGGAAGAATAAACAAAACTAAAACATGCAGATAAAAACTACACCTCTTCTTCGGAAAATCACATTTGATTAACACCTTAAGCCTTCTAAGGTTGGTGTTATGACTAAAATAAGGTCTCTAGAATGAGTGTAGGGATTATAGGAATGTTTTTTTGCATTTAGTTTCCTAAAAAAAGGTTTTAATTGTGAATAAATAGAATAATAGGTGCCTTTTTATAAGAGGGGAGAGACACTCTTGACATTTCTCAAAATATTTCAGTAATATAAATTAATTTTCAATTTAAAATGGAACCAAAGTGATTTATTTATAATATAATAATATTATGGATCAAAATACTAAAATTAAATAAAAACTAGATAAGTTTTTACTATATTTATACCCTTATCTTTTGGTTTTAACCCTTATTTAACCTATTTAACTCTCACTGTGATAATATGAATTTTTACTCTTTTGAGGGTTAATATATTTACTATAAAATGAAAAATGATCCATAAATGGAATAAGGTTGATATTTTAAGAATTATTATAATAAATTGGTCTAATTTAAGATTTTTTTTATAATTTTATATTATTTAATAAAATATTATTTACTATAATGTCAATTTTTATAACTATTCATTACTTTGAATTTAAGAATATTAATAAATCATATAAAATTAGAACCAAATATTCTATTACACCCCTAAAATTTAAATTTAATATATAATATTAATTGATCAAATTATTTATCTCAATTTATGTTTAGTTTAATATTTTTAATTTCATTTATTTAATTTTTCCAATAATTAAATTATTACTCCATCAACGATTTTCTAGAATTTAAGGTAATTATTTATTCATTAAAAATTCAAAATAAATTACCATGATTAATATAAATAAATTATATTTAAAAATAATATTTATAGTCTAAAATATCCTCTAGATAACACCATATTAAAAATATAACACTCATTAAAAACACGAGTGTGACATGTTTAACATTTCTTTAAATAAAATACTATAAAGGTCATAATTTCATCCATGTGGCCCAAAAAGGTCATAAATTAGACCATTTGATGATTTTGGTTGAGATATACTCATTATTTTATATTTTGGTAAATATTTTAGATCATTTTATTATTCTTATCATTTTATTTTTAATCTAAATTACCCAATTTACCCTTTTCCATGGTAATAAAATTTACTAAGTTTACTATTTATATTGACCAAAAATAAAAGGTACCTATTTATTAAATTTTTACCCAATAATTCCAAATATGAAATAAATTTTTAAAAATTCAAAACACATATTTTTTTGAATTTAATTTTAAATTAAATCTACAAAAAGCATAAAAAACATTGTTTTTAAAAAAATGACATTTTTAAATATAAAATGTTTTTATACTAAATTAAAGTATAAAATACATTTTAAAAACCATAATTTGATTATTTTAAATTAAATTTAACTAGTTAAAATTTAAATATAATATAAAAAATATTTTTTCCTTGTAAATACTTTTAAAAAACAATTTTCAATTAAAATGAGCATTTTTCAATATTCCTTGAAAAATCAACATTTTTACATAATTATAAAAAAAATAATTTAAAGATAATTTTTACATGGTGAATTATAAAATAAAATTAACTATGTCAAATAATTTTTATATAACTTCAAGAAAATATAATATTCACTCATAAAAAGAATAAAAAAGTTTTTTTAAAGAAAACTTATTTTTTGAAGAATAAAATGACTTTACTAAAAATTGTATGATTATTTTATAATAACTTACCAATAATTTTATATTGACTTATATATTTATATTTATTTCATAAATAATTTATTACTATTCATATCCTCTAATTGAATGACCATGTTATAACAGTCACATTTAAAGAATAATATTTAGTTGTTTGTTTAAGATCAATGTTGCATATATTTTATGATATCAGACATAGTGTTTCCTTTAAAAATATCATGTTATTAAATTATACCCCTTTTTGGCAATTTAATCCTCACAATTTTTAACTCAGGATTTAAAACTAGAGGTTTGATTTTTCAAAATACCTTTGTTGAAATCCCACATCATAAAAAGGAAAAATAAAACCTCCCCTTGAAAAGAGAGAAATGAAAGTATGAAGGTCATGTATAATAACATATAAAATATTTCAAAGTAGAAGAACATAATTGGGAAGTTAAAACCTAGATATGGAAGATAAAAATAACCCCCAAGGACTGATAGAGAGTGATAGAGAACATGGTAATGAGAAATTTAACCTTCAAAAAATCATAAATCTATGATGGGTTAAAAGGCCATTGATTTCCCAGTAAGAAAAATAAATGGATAATTTTTTTTGTTTCAAAATAATTTTCCTAGAGTTAAGGAATTTATTTACTACCTATTATAAAACATAATAAAATATACTTACTTGAAAAGTAGATTTTCTTCCTTTAAATAATTTCCACCACAATCTCATCTTTTTCTCCAAATGATGAGTATGAATTTTTTTCATGCCTGAAACTTTAAAGTAAACTTATATAGATCTTAAAATATAAAAAATAAAAAATATATATTCATCTTATCTTTATACATTAACCAAAACCAAAATGGTTAGTACAAGATAATATAATTCCCCCAAAAGAATAAACCTTTATATGTTGAAAAACTTATTTAGTCTCCAAAATTCAATAGTAATACCCAAAGTTTAACATAGATCATTCAACAAATAACTATCCTTAAAATTTATCAAAAATATTCAAGACTAATATTAAAACCCAAAACCTCAAGTATTTGATCACATAGTCTTCCAAGATAATTTTAATATTTATCTCCAAATCACATAAATAATTCTTAAAGTTTCATACCAAAATGTAATTTCCCAAATCACATAATCTCTAAGATATGATAACCATTTACATTTATAACATGAATCACCATAAATCCAAAATTAAATCATATATACTTCCAAAATATAATTAAAACTTTATTCCTAAAATAAATTCCCATTGTAATCTGTTTACCATAATCATATAAGGCTCCCAAAATAGTAAACATCTTCTGATATAACATTAATCACTTAACAAAAAATCAATTTTCAATCCCGTGGTTATCAATATAATAAACCATATGTTCCCAAAATGAACATAACCATTATCCATTAGATAATTTAAATAAATAAAAATAATTTTATACTAACCAGGACATCACATAGGCCAGTGGTAGGTAATGCACCCTTGTCCCCCTTTAGTTGTAGGTTTAATCCCCACAACCTTACTGAATGTGATGAGTTTTCACCCATCCTATAGGTTGTACCATTTCTAAAACTATTTTAATATAATCCTTATAAAATTCTAGAAACTTGATAAACATACTAAAAAATAACCTTAATATATTTAACATTAAAGAAATTTTTTAACCTCAATGGTTATCTCATACCTTTCATTTTGTATCCCAACCCATAATCACCTTAAGCTATTAATTCATTAAGTCTTTTATATCTCAACATTTGACATTTAAACTTCCTATGATTAAAATAAAACCATACCAAGACAAAATAAGTTCATACCTTGATCATGGTGTCCACTTGATTTCCTTGTCATTTTGTTCATGTAGATAGAAGTTCAATGCATCTCAAAAATGATTTATACTTATTCAAAGTACCTTTATGTTCTAAATTCACCTTGTAAAATTTTTGGTGTATGGATGTTATCAAAGAAATAATTTTGTAAAATCTATTTTTTATGACATAATTTTAAAACTTCTGATAAAACATGATTTTTATAAAATATTCAGATCACTTTTCTTTTGGAAATTTAAATAAGTGGATCTTTTAAAATACCATAATTATGATCTATAAGAGTATAATTTAAAACCAAATATAAATAGGCTACATGAGGGTCTACTTATTCAACATCTCTATTAATATCATAATATGCTTAAAAGTTTTGTGATAGAGTAAAATATTTGAAAATTACTTGATGATATTTATCTTTTTAGAAAATATGATAAAATTGTGAAATTATGATTTGATTAGAAAAAACCCATGAACCAAAATGGTATTTAGGTATAGATGAATAGTTTTATATTTCATATAACTATTTTCAAGTGAGTTATATGTTATAAAAATGTTCAAAATCATAATGACATGACATTGAAATAATTATTACAAACAATTCATCAGGAAGTGGTAAAAATATTTTTTGGGATCCCCCATTCTATTTTTAATTTATTTTCCTCAATATGAAAAAGATAAATTATAGGTATTTTACTAAATAATATACTAATAAACCTAACCTATACTTAAAAAATTTCTAATCTCTTATTTCTTTAAACCCTCCTTTGATACCAACTATAAAGACCTGACCATAAACATTACATATTCTATTGATTTTAAACTAGAATTCACATTATTACAATCTTGAGGATCTTTTTGGTTTAGAGTTTTATAGATTTTGGAATAAATATTACTTATAAAACCCATATATTATAAGTTCACACATCTAAACAGTATTAATTGTTTCCATAAAATAAAAGTTTTTAAAATAAAACTTGATTTCTTTTCATAACAAATCTATACAAATTTCAACTTGAATACTTATTTTATCTTAAAAATCCTTAAAACATGTGAAAAAAATTTAAAAACTTAGGTTGAACAAAAAAAAAAGGTCTATAAAATAAAGAAAATATTTGGTCTAGTGAAAACCCATAAAATATTTTCTTAAAAACACACCTTTTTACCCCCATAAGGGCAGCATCTTTTTCAAAAATATCATTATCATAACTTTTTGAAAATCAAATTATTTCAATGAAAACTCATTAAAAACATATAAAAGTTATGTAGGTAACTTGGGACATCATTTCACATGACACTATTACAAATGGAATAACCAATATGGATAACTTCTATCTCCGGAGTACCCAATGCATTAGAGGTTATAATATAACCACCCATCTTTGGTTTATAATTGGACCACCCATCAATATTTAATAACATAACCACACATACGTGGTTTATCATGGAACCACCCATAATTAGTTTATAAATTAACCGCGTTTAATCATAAAAAATTACCAACAACTATATCATAATCATAAAACATGAATGCTTGCATCATAAAAATATTATTAAGGGAACTAACCTTTTCATTTTTAAATCACATATTTTTAGAAAAACTGCAAACAAACAAAGAAAACATTTTCTTTGAAAATAAACAAGTAAAATTTCAAATTAAGCTTAATATATTAAGTCATCATGATGGTGAGAAAATCTGCTCATGCTGTGTAAATCAAAAAAGCATTCCTTTTTGACTTTTGAAATAAAAATGAAATAGGAACTTTAAAAGAGGATTTTTAAAAAGAAAGTACCTTTCCCCAAGTATAGTTCATCATGTTTGTCCTTTATATTCTTAAATAATAAACTTATGTTAATTTTATAATTAGTTAATAACTTATTTCAAGTTTATTATTCCCTTTATATAACTTATTACCATGTTATATACAATTACTTAATCATTTAAGTTCATGTCAGACATTTTAAAAATATTCTATACTTAAGTCCAAAATGACTATGCTACATTGAATATAGTTAAAGTGGTAATTATTACATAATATATAGAATAATAATAATGACATTATTATCATTTTTATTCATAAATTATAATTTTAAATCCATTCATTAAATATGGTTATGAAAAATAAACTACGTTACAATCATGAAGATGGTAGGCCGTACATACGCATGAGTAATGTTTCCAATTTTCAACAATCATTATGAAAAAAGTAAATATGATTTTATATTTAAAAAATGATAATAAGATAATAAATATCCTATTAAATATTTATATATACTTATATATATATATATATAATCCATGTGATGTGGTGATGAAAAACGAGTCTCATTGCTTCGAGGAGGTGGTAGTCCACACGTATGCACGAATAACGTTATCATTTTTATATGAATAGAAAGATAAGAACTTAAATGATATATTATCTTTTTATAATTATAAATATATCATTAATATCATATATAAACATTAATTCCATCATTATAAGTAGTTTTAAGAGATAATGATGGAAAAAAGTTACACCAGTTCGTGAGGCTTAGTCCATCGTACACACAAACGATGAATTATTTTTTAATTTGATGGAATATGAGATGGATATGGGTAATGAAACAAACATAATAACATCTAATTATATTTATGGTATTGTATTTATTATTTTATCATGTTTTTAGAAGTTTTTAGTGACGTGGAAGAAGAAAAAAAATTAAAATATGCATATAAAAACTATACCTCTTCTTTGGAAAACCACCTTTGATTAACACCTTAAGCCTTATAAGGTTGATTATATGCCTAAAATAATGACTATATAATAAGTGGAGGGATTATGGGAAAGTATTTGGGCTATTAGTTTTTGAATAAAAAGGGTTTTTAAGTGTGAATAAATGAAAAGAAGATGATCCCTTTTATAAGAGAGGGGAGGGGAACTCTTGGTATTTCTCAAAATATTAAATTAATATATATTAATTTTAAATTTAAAATGTATAAAAAGTGATTTATTTAGAATGTAATATTATTATGTGTTGAAATTATCTTATCCAATAAGAATTAGATAAATTTTACTATATTTATACCCTTATCTTTTGATTTTAACCCTTATTTAACCCATTTAACTATTACCATGACAACATGGATTTTTACTCTTTGAGGGTTAATATATTTACTATAAAATAAAATAAAGATATATAAATAGAACATGGTTTATATTTTCAAACTTATAATAATTACTTGAACAAATTTAATATTTTTAGGAATTTTATACCATTAAATAAAATATTATTTACTATAATGTCATTTTTTAGAACTATTCATTACTTTGACTTTAATAATATTAATAAATAATCTAAAATTAAAACCAAATATTTTATTATATCCATAAAATTTAAATATCAACTATAAAATTATTTTATCACATTATATTTCTCAACTTATATTTATTTTAATATTTTTATTATCATTTATTTAATTTTTTCAATAATTAAATAATTACTGCATTAGCGTTGTGCTAGAATTTAAGGTAATTATTTATTCCCTAGAAATTAAAAATAAATTACCATAATGAATATGAATATATTAAATTTAGAAACACCATTTATAGTTGAATGTATCCTCTAGATAACACCATATTAAAAATATAACACTTATTAAAAACTAGAGTGTGACATGTTTGACATTTCTTTAAATAAAATACTATAAAGATCATAATTTCATAAAAGTGGACCAAAAAGGTCATAAATTATAAAATCTGATGATTATGGTAGAGATATACTCATAAAATAATATATTTGTAAATTTTTGGGTCATTTTAGTGTTCTTATCATTTTATTTTAAACCTAAATTACCTGATTTACTCTTTACCGTGTTAATAAAATTTACTAAGTTTAGTATTAATACTGATAAAAAATAAAAGGAAAATATTTATTATATTTGGAAATAAATATTTTAAATATTAAATCCATTTTTAAAAATTTAAAACACATAATATTTATAATTTAATTTAAATTTAAACTGATAAAACACATCGAAAAACAATTTTTTTTTGAAAAACTGAATTTTTAAATATAAAATGTTTTTATACTAAATTTAAATATAAAATATATTTAAAAATCTATAATTGGATTATTTTAAATAAAATTTTACTAATGAAAATTTAAAACCAATAAAAAACATAATTTTACATTTTAAATACTTAAAAATAAAATACACTTTTCAATAAAAATATATATTTTTTGCTATTCCTTGAAAAATCAACATTTTCACACAATTATAAAAAATCATTTAAAGATAATTTTAACATTTTTACTTAAAAAATGAAATTCATTTCTTCAGATACATTTTCTATAACTTCTAGAAATTATAATATTCACTCATAAAAATTTGAAAAAACTCATTTTTGAAGAATTTTTTTTATTATGAATAAAATGACTTTACTAAAAATTTTGAGATTATTTTATAAGAACTTTACAATAAATTAATATCAAATTCTAACTTTATATTTATTTCAAAAATCAGTTATTCCTATTCATACATGCTAATTTAATGAATAGGTTATAATATTCACATTTAAATAATAATATTTAGTTGTTCGTTTAAGCTCAATGTGGCTTAAAGTGTATTCTATCAAACATACTATTTCCTTTTAAAATATAGGGATGTTACAAAAGGAATGGAAAATTCATCCCGAGCATTCATAGTTTAGAATATAAAGGTAACTAGTGGTGGAATTTAACTAAGCATAAAATCAAAGGATGAAATTATGCTTATGTAATATATAAAAATAAAGAATTTATTTCCTCATTATATCCATGTTGATTGAAAAAAATTCATCAAAAGGAAGAAAACTCTATTAAGGGTTATGTGGAAAACATTATGCAACTATCAAGGTGCGCCTTTAGAAACCCATTCACAAGCATGGGTCTTATAAAAGAACATATATGGTTTAAGAAATATTTATTTTAGAAATTATATGTTTTCTTATCCTAACCTAGTAATTAAAATTTGTATATATATATATTTATACATCTTATATTATTTTTATATTAATATACAATCATTTTTGTAAGAACAAATTAAAATCGTAAGGAAACAATATCTATGAGGGGGAGAATGTGGCGAGGAATCTATTTTATATATATTTTATTTAAATATTTATATATGTTTCTATCATGTATCAAAAGGATGTTATACAATTAATTAGACATTAATTCATCATTTAAAGTTATTATGTTTAATTTACCTCACAAATGATGTTTTGTTTAAAGGTTAAGTAAATTTCCTTAAAATAATTTATTCTTTTGAACTATTAAAGAATTATTTACTTATTAAATATGTTATAAATAGATATTACTTTTAATTATATTTATATTATAATAATATTATAAGTAATTTTATCAAGGTATCAAATATGAATATAATTTTTTATTTGAAAAAAATAGTTTTTATTCTAAATAAACTATTTCCCTTATGTTATTTGATTTTATTTAAAAGTTAAATTTATGAAATGAACTTAATTTTTTAATTCATAATGTAAAAAATATCTTAGGGTGAATTTATGAGTTTTTTCTAAAAAGATTGAATTTTTATGTGAATAGTGAAAAATAGCATTTTTACAAATGTTGTAAATTTATGACATCATTATGATATAAGAAAGAATTAAAATTTTATAATAACTTTGGATAAAAAATATATGTATTTAAGGAGTAAAATAATTCATTTAAAATATTATTTTGAATTTATAAACTGCTATTTTAAATTTTATAACCTAAGATGTATTTTATTCCAATAAACAAACTATTTTGGTACAATTTGTTTAATTAAGTATTTGAAATGATCCATTAGGTTTTATGGATTTTAAATTCATATAAATATAATTTTCTTATAAATGTACTAATAAATATCATTGAAATAAATACCACACATGATCTTTATGTAAATTCATTTTTATGCTTAAAAGTCATTTTTTCTAAAAACTATTTTTGTTACGTTAAGCACACTTTTATTAAAATTATTTTTTACTACCTCTTGAAGTTGAATATTTTAAAATGGTTTTCATATATGAAATAATAATAATAATTAAATTAAGTAATAAGGTCCATTTAATTTTTGGTCATAAAATTAAGTTACCAGGGTAAAAAAATGAGATACCACAATAAAAGTATATTATGGAAAAAAGTTAAATTAAGGTGAAAAGGATTAAAATATGTCAAATATTATTGCTTATTTTTGTTAATTATGACAGTAATTGGGTGGGGGTGTAGTGTAAGAATATGTTCTAGGTATTTATAAAGTTTCACCAGTGATCAAAGTAACTATGTCATCGCCGACGAAACATAGCCTGGTACGAGGCCTCAAGGATCCTGCGTGAATTATTTAAGAAAAAAATAAATAAAAAATTACCTCAATAAATCTAAAGTTTTTTTCATCAATAATTCCTTATTGGTGATATTTTCTTGAATTAACTGAATATGGATCCTTCTAGATCATCCAAATGCACTTCAAAAATATAAGAGAGTGTCAATTTTTGAATTTCGAGTGTTAGTATGGAGATATAACAAAACCTTTTAATGTCTAGATGATCACAACTGTATCAATCCTTTGATCCATGAAGATGAACTTTGATTGATGAATTTGATTGAGAGATTATCTCTCTTGGAATTATGAGAGAGGATAGAGAGGTTCTCATCCATTGTGAAGTGAATAGTCATTTACATGAGAGCCCCTTTCCTCCTTATATAGTGATATTCTAAAATACCCGAAAATGGATCCCAACCCTTGGATCTTTATTACTCATTATAAACAACATCTTATGACTGCTTTTCTGAATCATTAATATCATTTATATTTTTATCACTTACTTTTAATATAATAAATATATTATGTGATAAAAATGATCTATTAACTTGATTCGTCATTCCCATAAATTTTAAACGAACCTTGAATATTAAAATAATATCCATTCTTATAATATTTTCCCATGTATTTAATTTAATATTTTTAAATACATTGAATAAAAAAATCTAATAACAATTATTATAAAACAAAATAACATGAATTTATTTATTTCATAGTGATTTTATAACCCTAAAAAATTACTGAACCCTATGGTGGGTCCCACCATATCCTATACTCCTATTCATCAGAACAAGATAGAATTTTCAATATTTTTAGTCTGTGACCCTCTATGATATTTTCTAAATAGTCATGAATACTATTTATAGACCAGAAGAAGAGTCTAGTAAACCATCAAGGCCTCGAAGGAGATAAAGAAAAGTCACAACAATAATAACCTTTCCTACGAACACAAGCCGTGTAAAATAATATATTTGTCTCATGATATCATATAAAGTAGGACAAACACTTTGTGTCATCATCCTTTATTTCTTTATTTTTTTTGGCCTAAATGGATATACTTACCTTCTTCTACTAGGGAAATGGATTTAGTGAAGGTACTATGATCCTGATCAACTAGTCTGAAGATATCACATCCTTTAAATATTGAAAAATTCTATCTTGATTATTCAATTAATTTCATACCCCAATGATGTAACCAAAGCAAGATACCTCACTATGAATTTAATTCCACAATTTTTACCTTGCATCAAAGTACATGATCAAATAGTATACACTGATAATAATCTCAATTCAAGGGACCGTTACACATATTCACAGATAGGAACTACCAATGACACCTGAAACATGTGGTGCTACTATTGGTGGGTTGTTCCTCATGATATCATCTACTTGATATCACCAAGTGTGAACTTCAGGAGAATAAGTATCCATGATTATGAGCCTGCAACACCTGATTTTCAAACATCATCTGTGTTTAGTCCATATGAGTATCTAGTTCATACGACATATGTTTAAGACTACCATCATAGTATCACAAGGTTCTAATTATAGCATGAGAACTGCTATAACCTTTTTATATGACCAATAATATATAGAAATTACTATGTAAATAGTGGATGTAGAAATATCAACATTATTATGGTAAGTTTTCATAATGTATAACTCACTGTATACATGATATGACAATCAAAAAGTATTGTTTGAGTTGGGTCACCCACTATTACAACACCCCCACTTTAACTAGACCTAAATTTATAAATATCCTTGTTAGATCTCACATGATAAGATAATTATTTTTATGAGTTATGGATTTAGTCATTGGTTCTACCACATCTATTCTACGTGGATATTTTTCTATCTATGACTTTACCTCATTGAGTAAGACTCCATAAGAGATGATATCCCTGATAAAATTCATTTTGTCCACTATCATAACATGACCTATTGGAAATTACCAGTAGTAGGAATATCATAATTTATATTATTATAAAACTTTAATTACTATGTATTATTCCAATAATGGTAACAAATTATTGAGTATTATACACTATTTCTTTTTCTACCTCAAAATCCACAACACACTCGATATTTATAAATATAGATACCACTGGATTGAATTAACTTATCCTACCCATTAACTTATCTTGATTATTATATTATCTCATATTTATCTATAGGAAGACTAGTTTTTATCCACTTATTACTAGTATCCACTCCTCTCCACATACCAAGTACATATCTTTTGTACTTTCTCAAGTAAAATTGGATAGTTCCAAATACTTCCTGTGAAGTTATCCTATATATAAGTGATATTTTACCACCATTTTAAAATATCATATATATTACATAACATGGAATATGTTAATAATGGAGCTTATGGAATTATACTCACCTCTTTAATCTTATCCTTTTCCCCATGAATGTCTTCTTGGAGATAAATATGGCATGTAACAATGGTAACAATTATCCCTCGAATTGTTCCAATACCTTATTAGTTTATTTACTTTGACTTATTCTAAGAAACCCATTGGATATACCTTATTATATATCGTTACTTATAAAATAGGTTTCTACATTAAGTTAATATCTGGAGAGATACATTCATTATAGTCTTAACTAACTGTAAGACCAATAAATGTTTTCCATATTTTATCAAATATATCCTACTTATAAAACTTTTTCACTCACACTAACCACTTGTAGATTCATGGAAAAAGAATTCCATATGAATATTCTATGATCTTGTTATTTACTTAAATACAAAATTGTATTTCAACAACTTTCACACCTTTTTAGTATTCCAGGGTGTCACCAATCCTTTCTCGTTGTGTCGTATAAGCACCTTTAAATATTGGTGGTCTTTTCATCCAATTCCCAATTTAACCATCATAAAAAGTGGCTATAGTATGTATAATTTTAATTTATTTATGCATAATAACTTGGTATTACCAATTGGTCTCTATTGGTACCACATTTGTACCACCCATGTATAGTCTCACTTGAATACCCACCGTAGTATTCAAAATAATAATTCCATGTACTTTGATATATGGAATACATTATTGATTTTTAATTTATCTGATCAATATTGTATTATTTAGATTCATTTATCACTTGTAGGATTCATCATTCTCAATGAATAAAGTATCACCATCCTCGGTGAATGTAAAATCATTACCGTGGTTTTAATCTTTCTACATGGCATGTGTCTCTGGAACATTCCTTTTACAAAAGCTATTATGGAACTTGTTCCTATGCCATCCACTTCTACATCTTCGACATTGACTAAATACAAGTCAAGATTCCTCTATCTATCTAAAATATAGATGTTTTTCCTTTTATAAAAATATATTCTATTACTTTACTATTACATTTCTATCTCATGGTTCTAAGTAATATCCTTAGAAACCTTTTAGGATAATTACTTTAGACACATAATGTGTTTTTCTTGATGTAAGTTTTTTTATATCTTAAACAATTTGCATCTAAAAACAGGTTATTATGACATGATATATTTCTATCAAACTATAAATTATATAATATCCATTTTTCATTATAGTTGGAATATAGTATTGGGATTACACCATTATTTGTGAATAATGTCTTGAAAATAATGGAAATTTCTATAATACATATTAGTCTCAACATTGATTCTCCTTTTACTTAAATCATAACTATGGTGTGTATAAGGAAATGTACATTTAAGAATTAATCTATGATATATTTTAATGATCAATGTTTTCATGTAAGAATCACCAATGATCCTCTATATTAGCATCATAACTTTTATGTGTATAATGAAATATTATTTTAGGAATAGATCCTCTATATATATAATATTGATGAATGTTTGGTAAAAATATTCTCTAACACACGAGTTTGAAGAAACCCATATCTTATGAACATGAATAAACCATACTTTACTTTCAAATTCTTTAAACAACACTTCAAGGAATCTTATAAAGTATATTTACCACTAGCTTAACCTTGGAATAGTTCACGCACTCTAGCTGAAATAATTTTTAAAGCTTTGTGGATTAACTTTATTTCTAAAGGTTTCTTTGTCCAAAACTAAATAATCACACATTTTAATAATAACTAAGGTCTTTAAATATAAATAATATAAAGTTATATTGGGTATATCCTTTAAAACTATTTAGTTTTTATTAATAAAGAATTTTCTTTCCACAATTGGGTATAATTGAGTCTTAAATTTTATATTCATCAGTTTTTCCAATGATTCATGCCTTACCAAACCTTTAGTTGAGTATAAGACCAAAAAAATAACATTAATTACAAAATGGAATAATGGATCCTTGTGTAAAATGAAAAAATGAGATAAATTATTTGGTGATACTCAATGAAAGTTTAATTAGAACTATTTACTTGGAAATTAGAAGTTATCTGATTCTCACTACTGACTTAAGAATCACCCTTTCTCAACCACTTGGAGAGAATTAATTAATTTTTTAATGTTATTTTCTTACTTGGTTACTATATTTAAATACAAATATGTGATAGTAATATTTTATTTAATACCCATGCAGTATAATAGAAACATTACATACAATAATGAATATAATTGAAGGAGATGTGGCTACTTTCTTTTTTTGATTCAATTCATTGAATTTAAAATTTCATAGAATTATTTCAAAACATGAAAATAAAATAAAATCTTGTACATCGATAAACCTATTTTATTTTATGGATGTTGTGAAGGTGACTTTGGCATCAAACTTTACATTGGCCTTTTCTTCTTGTTTTTCAACCTTTTCTCCATACGAACTAAATATTAATCTTTATTTGAGTTCTTACCAACTTGGAAAACCTTACCCAAAAGGTAATGAAACATTTTATCTATAGTGTTTATTTTTTAATATTAAATGAAACTAGATTAATTTTGTGAAAATGATATATGAAAGGTATGTATTAAAATATCATGATCCATCTTTCACTTTATACATATTCAGTACAATCATCATGTCTTTCATATCTCACTTAACTTTCTCCTCAAAATATTTTTAGATATGAGATAACATATGAAATAATCCATGTTATAATATTGTATACACAAATCACATTATTCATTGATGATATAATTATTATGTAAACATGAAATGAACTATTCATGAGTATCCTATAAGATTCTTTAACACCCTCGCTTCTTGAGGTGGGTCAATAGGTAGTGGGGACTCCATCACATATAATTTATTATATTGTAGAACGTTGTGCAAGATCCTATACAACAATTGAAAATTAATTCTAGTTTGGACATATTCTTTTTTAATAATATTTATAGTGTAAATGTGGTATTACCAATCATTTTTCTACAAAATAAAACTTAAGAAGAAAAGTATTTTTTTCCAATGAGCCCATACCCAAGTAGTAAGGGATCCTTCTTGGAATCCAAGAGACCCAGGTTCAAAACTGGGTGGATGTGAATTTACAGGGTACTATAGCATCATTGTAGCAGACACTATTTGGTACTATAGCAGTCAAAACTATTCACCCGATTTGGGCTTTCGGTCCACCGATTTGGGCCTATGGGTCTCAAGGGCCTTCGGGTCATCAAAGGCCTTCAAGACTCATGGAATTTGGGATACATAGACCATAGAGTAGCCTAGTTCACAAAGTGCAGGCCCTAGAAGAGGATTAGAGCAACAAGAACAACAGTCACCAGAAGTAGAGCTAACTGGATTGGAAGAATGAGAGGGTATGACAACCGCCATCGGGACCAGGCACCATGCAGCTTTGTACGGGGCAATGATATATAATCAATAATGCAAGGTGGGGAGCTAGGAAATCAATGATGTAGAAGCTGGGGAGGGGAAATTCTAGTGGGTTGGGACTACGAGTCATGTATTCGGCATTGTATTCCTCTGGGCCTTCAAGTTATGTATTGGCCTTCGGGTCGTGTCGGGCCTTGTGCCTTGGGCCTACGGGTCATGTAAGGGTTCCCCTTAAACCCTTAAAAGGGGGATTATCCATAATAAAATAAAAATAATCCCTTTGGGCCATTCGGGCAAGAAGAAAAATATTTTTATATTGATTAACTATTAGACATTAGTGATTAATTAAATCATTATATGTATCCCACTATTTTATCAAAATCTAGTATCACTCACTACTCGATTCAGAATAATAAATATCTATATAATTATAGTGGAAAGGATCCTTGATATCTATCCTCATATTCTAATATATGGATACAAAACTACCTAGAGAGTTTCAATGTATGTGTTTAACTATACAAAGCCACATTAAATCATGGTTCATTTAATTATTGAGTGAATTCCCAGCTTCTAAAATCAAAACGTAATTTAATAAATGATTTTCCTCTAAAGATGAAACAAGCTAGATATGGAAAATTATTTGCTTCTATATTTATTTAAGTCAACCCATCACTCTCATAAGAACTACCTAATATTGTAAAACACCCTTAACTAAGTTTGACCAACACCCCATACACCCAGTTTAGTTCAAATTCTAATGATGGAAGGAAATTGTGACTTAATATATCTTTGAGTTTTTTATTATTTATCAAAAAATGAAATCGTTATCTATTTTTATGCACATTATTTTGGATTTCAGTAAAAAATATACCATATAGTAAATAAAAAACATTCCTCACATCTTAAATTGATTTAATATATGTATTTTATGTTTATTATTTTATGTGATTGTGTAATCTTGCATATTCATAAAAAGATAAACAATGCATAAATTAAATAAACATCATGACTGATCTTGAGCATTTGATATTAGTTGTTCCATTTATTCTCAATGGATCAATTGTGACTTTAGGATTAAAATACCCAAGTCATATTTGACTCATATCACTGCTCGTACCCCAATCCAATGTTTCATAGTCTCGTTTGGAATACGACCTCATCTCAGAATGGTCCATGTATTATATCTTCCTCATCATACTATATAAATACTCACACATAGGATAGGGGGTCTCAGGAATGTATAGTACACAACAATATAGATCATATGGAAACACATACCCTTATACATATAATATAGAATATTGGTGATGAACAAACCATTTAATTAATTAATTAATTTATTACAAGCATATCATATATTTGAAATAAATAATTAAATAAATTAATTCGAGACATACATTGGCTGGTCACTAATCAAGATATGTCAATACACAATATTGAATGTGTAATAAAAATAACTTTGTAATAATTTTTTGTTGAGGGTAATAAATGAAATAAAAAATTCATTGAATTTTAATTTTAATCTTAATCACTTGGTCCCACTTAATTTTAATTTTCAACATTGAAAATTATTACTTACTTTAGAAATATGGATATATATATGTATATGTATATATATATATATAAACTTTTCCTTTTTCTTGAGACCCTGTTAACCTATAAAAGCCATAAAAGGCCTTTCAAGCCCAATATTGACCAGAAATGGGCCTAGATGGTTAGGAAGGGCCCCAACTGCCCTGAACTGGGTTGGTCCGACTCGACTTGTCTGGGCACTGGCCAATAAAAGAATCTCATGTGTGGGTTTGGTAGGGTAATCCTTGGTAGGGGAAGTTGTATAGGGAGGACCGCCGCTCAAGGTTTATCATCAGGAGGACTGAGCCTTATGAGTGGCTAGAGGGACAATGCTCATGGGATCTAGATAGAGGTTATATGGGATATAGAGACATGGGCTAGATGACTATGGTGGAACATAACAGTCGAGGGTGGAAGACCTAGCCAAAATGGCATGGGAAGGGGGGAAATGACGGAGGGACTCAGCTGTGACAGGCCATACAGAAGGGGTTAGCGCCAGTAGATTAATCCATAAGAGAACACATGAGCAGTGAGAGTCTGAAATGGTGGGAAAAATATGACGATCCTGTGGTAGTTGATCCATTCAAGGGGTGGGAGGTAGCACTGTGGTGGTATAAATCCAACTGGTGGGGTGGGGGGGTCAGGATGACAGCAGCAGGAGGGAGGTACTGCATGGAAGGTGATGAATGGAAGGTGGGGAGTGACAATGATGGGATCCCCTTTCCTCTTTTTTTATGTTTTTTTTGGGATAGGACTACCGATAGCCCTTTAGATTTTTTTTCTTATTTTTTTGACCTTAGTAGGTCATATTTCCCCTCCCCATTTAAATAAATTATTATTAATATGATTGTTAAATTTATACACGGGTGTGGAAATCATGGGCCATTAGAAAACATTATTTTGGCCACAAAATCCAGCTAGAATAGTGGGTATCACAGATATCTATTGCAAGTAAATTTTACATATATTTATATATACACATTATTCAAATTTTACCCACAAAAATATTGATTTCAATCCGATTTAAATATTTGGATGACCACAACTTGGCCATCTAATATCAGCTTGAATAAATTTTTGTGGCATTGTGACTGTAATGATGCCCTATACACAAATTTAACTCAAATTTAATTTTTATTCATCTTAAAACATCATGTGGTCATTTTGATATCAATTAAATACATCAAGGAATGAAATGAAAGTATATGAACATGATATTTAAATTTTTTCACCAAAAATCAATGTAACTAAATTTCTATTGATGAAACACTTCCTAGTACAAAGCCCCAATGATTCCAAATGAATTTATTTAAGCATAAAAATAAATTAAAGATTACCTCATTCGATATGAAGCTTCTTTTTTCAATCATTCATCTCTGATGACCATTGCTTAATTTAATAAAATATGGAACCTTATGGACCATCCACACATTCTTTAAAAATCTATGTGAGCGTCGATCATCGAATTATGGGTGCTAGTATGGATATATGAAAAAACCTTTGATTTTCTAATGATCACCACTATACCAAAACTTTGATCCATGCAGATAAAATTTGATCAAAGAATTGGATTAGAATCTTCTCTCTCTAGTAAAAAGGAGAGAGGATAGAGATACTCTCATTTGTTGTGTAGTGAATAGTCATTTTCATGAGATCCCCTTTCCTCCTTATATAGTGAGATTCTAAAATACTTGAAAATGGATCCTAGCCCCTGGATATTTATTATTCACTACAAACAAATCTTATGACTTCTTTACTAAGTTACTAATAACATTTATATTTTTGTCACTTGTAATATAATTAATATATTACATGATAAAAATGATCCATTAACTCGACTCTTCATTCTTGCAAATATTAAACAAACCCTGAATATTAAAATAATATTTGTTTTGTATAATTTTTTCCATGTATTTACTTTAATACTTGTAAATAAATATAAAAAATAAATTTAGTACCAATTATTATAAACTTTAATAATATGAATTTATTAATTTCATGGTGATCGTATATCCCTAGATAATTCTCGGACCCTATGGTGGGGCCCACCATGTCCTATACTCTTATTCATCAGAATATGCTATAATTTGGAATATTATTAGTGTTTGAATCTCTATGACCTTATCTCAATAGTAATGAATACTATTCAATGAATAGGAGTGAAGTCTAGAAACCCATTAAGGCCCCCAAGGAGATAAGAAAAAGTTATAGTAACAAAAATATTTCCTAGGAACACATGATGTGTAATATAATCTATTTGTCTCATGATATCTCATAAAGTAGGATTCACACTTTGTTTCATCATCATTTTTTATATTATTTTTTGTTGACCTAACTTGATAGACTTACCTTATTCTACCATATGTATGGATTTATTGAAGGTACTACCATCCTGATGAAGTAGGTATGAGATATCACTTCCTTTCATAATTAAAAAAATTATATCCTGATTATTCAATCAATTTTATACCAAAAATGACATACTCAACACAAGCTAACTCAATATGAATTTAATGCCATAGTTTTCGAAGTATGTGATCAAATAATATACACTGATAACCATCTCAATCTAGGAGACCCTTACATGTGTTTGCAAATAGGAACTCCCAATGACACCTGAAACATATGGTGTTTCTATTGGAGGGATATTCCTCATGGTCTTATCTACTTGAGATCACAAAGTGAAAAATTCATGAGAATAAGTCTCAATTCTTATGAGCCCCAACACCTAATAGTCAGACATCATCTATGTCCAGTTAACATGATGTATCTCGACCATAATACACATATTTAAGACTACTTTCATAGTATCTTGAGGTTCTCATTATAGCATGGGAACTATTATAACCTTTTTATATGACCAATAATCTATGTAAAATACCATGTATATAATGTACATATAAATATTACCACTATTATGGTAAGTGTATATAATGCATAAATAACTCTATACATGATATGGTAGTCAAAAAATACTATTTATGTTGGGTCTAGGGAACCCAATATTAAAAAATATGAGAGGTGGATCAACTAAATATTACCTCGATCAATTAATTTCCACTAATGGGTCCACTTTTCTTTGAAAGTGACACATCTTTAATATAAAGTAATGAGTATTTACAAAAATGACACCCCTCTCACTTATAAAAGGATATCTCTACCACTACAATTCTTATATAATATAAATCCTATTATCTCAAAAAAATAAATAAATAAACCCCCTACCAAAATATATTTACGATTTTCTAGAGGTTCTGGTTTTACTAAAATACCAATATATGAATATTTAAATAGTTTTCTTGAGGAGTAAGGTGAGAAATACCGATTAATCATTTTTCATTTATATTATTTTCATTATTTTTATACCTCTATCAAATTTATTCTAACCATAATAACATAATTACATTAATATCATTATTATAATAAATTTTCTCCATGTTAATGGAATAATCATTTTTTACCTCCCTATAAACCATTCAAAAAATGACAACGTCACTAGTGTTACATACGAACTACCACGTCCCTAAATGATTCATTTTTTTCATCCTATAATTATATGGCTGGTTCTAAGAACATATTTAATGAATAAATTTGATATTTATGGAATAATTAATATTCTATAAATATAAATTAGTCCTTCTATTAATAATATCAACCATTGGAAAGTGAAAATTTCACTCGTGTTATGTGCGGACTACCGCCTCTAAGGATGTTATGTTTCACTTTTCATCACCACCTTAAATGAATGGTAATAAAAATATATGTGATGAATATATATGATATTAAGTATTTATATATGTCATGAATATGATTTTTTAATGATCACATAAGAATTAACGATTATTATAAAGTAATATGTTGTTATCGGTACATTACCCGAAACAAGATCATAATAGATTCCATTTTCGTAAACCTTATCCAACATTTACATAAATAAACACGGGGATGCAGAAATCATTGAAGAAAAATTATTTAAACACCTTTTAAAATCTATTAAGGATGAAATATGTTTCAAATAATGGGCTCTGACATCGTCTTTATGAAACATGTATGAAACAATCAAAATTACTAACACATGATGATGACAATAAACATTAAATAACTAATATATGTGTAATGAATGATTATAATCAAAAAATATATAAGGTACTAGATATGAATAAGGTTATAAAATAATTTATTATGACGGTTTTATTTGTTATACAGGAGGTTATACACCTTTCATGAGATCCAGGAGTAAAAGTTAATAGTTCTTCGTCTCAAATTCCCATCCTTAAGACATGTTTTATATTATGACATATTTTCATTTATATAGTGAATATACTAAACCTATGATATATTTTACCATTAATATATTTATTCATGGTATTTAAATTTAAATTTTTATTTTTCTCTTTTTAGGTATTTTTATTCGAAATTTACCAAAATCTTAAGAGTTTCTTTTCCAATATTGCTTCTATTTGGTTAGGAATATTTATCCTCCATTTCCATATTATTCTTCCGAACAATTTTCTACTCTCTTATTTTTAAATCCAAATATGTATTATTTATTTTTATCTGCAAATTTTTCTTTACCTATTTTTAAAGGGAATATGTGTAACTATTTTAATGATATGAGTTTCAATAAATATATTTTTAAATATTATTCACGTTCATATATTTTATCTCCCATTTAAAATTTATAGACTCAACCTTTATTTATTTTAAAGATTCCATTATCAATATTTTTATTTTAAAATATTTTTTAAAAATTATTCTTGTCATATCCTTAAAAATGATATTTAAATACATCTTCTGACTTCATTTTCGATGAACTTTGAATTTTTATAATAGTGTGAAGGGAATCTATTTTTTACATTTTCTGTACTAACATTTTTTCCTACAACCTTTGTTAGTTTTATTTATGAAACATTTCCTCCATGTTTTCATTTTTTCCAAATAAATTATATTCCCTTTATTTTATAATATTTTTAAAGGGTATCAAAAATTTAAAGGTAATTTATTATTCTTTCTCCAAGTAAATTTTAATGATTTTTAAAGGTATTTTTCATCTATGTCAATATTCTTTAAATTTTATTATTCTACATTGGGGTTATGGTCTGATAATTCCATCCACTTTATTTCTCTAGATGACCTATGATCTTGATATTCCATTTCTTGATTGGGGAAAATATTAACATTTCATATGATAGTTTTCTAATATATATGTTTAAGGATTACTAAGGCATGTTGATTATGTATTGTATTATTTATTTATTATTTTCTTATGATAAATTTATTATACTTATTTAGTGATGTGTGAGGCCCAAAATTATATATCCCTTCAATGCATAAATATATTTTATGAGAGAAACTAGTTTGTTTATTTCTTATATGCCTACCCATTTATTAATAATGCCTTTGATGAGGCCATGATGGTAAGTATGATGTCTTGGATGAGGCCTTGATGGTAAGTATGATGTATTGGATGAGGCCTTGATGATAAGTATGATGTCTTGATATGAGGTTTTGGTGGTATGATTAAGATGTCTGACATTATGCATTGTGATACCATGAAATTAGTTATCATCATTCACTTTACCATTTAAATTTCCATATTCTCCATGGATATATTTCATGCTCAAGTTTTTGATTATATGGAATGTTTATTGATTATTCACTTTAAAACATTATTTTTCCTTTTGTATCCATGATAGATTCTGTTTTACACAACCCCTTATTGGGAATTTTAGATCACCATTTTATTTTATTTCTTATCCAAAGGGTACCAAGAAGGGATCTTTAAATGAATTCAAGGATGTACTAAAAGGAATAATTTTTTAATAAAGTTTATAAATCATGTTTTACATTTCCAATGTAATATGGAAATCATGTATGTATCTAGTCTATTAATACCACTAAACTATTTTAATCCATGTGATACAATCTATTGTCTCTTATACCAATGTAATAAAGTAACCACTAAATCCAGGTTGCTGGATTTGGGGTTGTTATAATTATTATGCTAGGTATCTCTATAACCTTAGGTAATGGGGTTTGATAATAACTATACACCCCTAAGTATATCAACACCTATATAAAATTCCATGAAATATACCTTGGTAGTCCTATCTAAGAAATAAGTCTCTACTTATTACTTAATGAATATATTAATTTGTATCTCATATAAAAATCTTTGTAAAGAGTAGAAGAATATATTCATGATAACTTAACATATCATCACAATCCATTATACTCTACGATGGCCATAAATTAGGGACAATTCAAAGTCATACTTTGAGGGAATATTATCATTCGTCCATTCATGTAAAGTAAATTTCAGAACACATGAATGAATGATAAATCAATATATTCTTTTTATAAACCATGATTCATTATACAACTATTACATCAATATCTAAGAGACTATACATGGAACTCAGGTTTTTTCCGGGATGAAGGTTTCATTAATTCATTACATTTATATAAAATATTTATCACATCCCTATGTGACCAGATGATAAAAGTATTCTACTAAAATATTTAGTGATTAACATTTATGAAGTGAGCTAGTTTAAATAATGGTGAGTCTTAGGAATCATATTACTAACATTCAACTCTTAGAATAGATTCAAACTCCTTAAATTCATAAAATCAAATGTTATGTTGTAATTTTTTTGTCTGATTAGAACTCTTTATAAGTTTAACATCATCAACCATGGAACTCTATTTCATTAATTGTTCTTACTTTAAATCAATGTAACTTTTTATATTGTTATTTATCATCACATTCTAAACTTCTTTTAGATGAATTGACATTCACTTTAACATGTGAAATTCTTTAGGAAATAGTGAAAATCACTTCCAATTTAAACTTTTGTAATATTTATTTATTAAATTTTAACTTTTATAAGTTCAAATACATTCCCATTATCCTTTCAAGAACTATATTACTTTCATAATTTCATGTTAAGATACAACACAAACTTCTTTTTGTTATGAAATAACTCTTATTTTCTTTTTAATAAGAATATTTAACAAATAATATATTGTTTCCACATCACACATGGTATTCTATATGTTTAGAGAATTTTCTTAAAGAAATATTTATTATTTATAGATATTTAAAGAGATAATTGGGGTCTAAAAATAATTATTTGATCAATCATAAGTGATTAAATACTTTTCCCAAGGATATCCCATGCAAGAAATATAAAACATGTGATAAAACTAGAAATTAATAACACTATAATGGATTAATTTACACTGATAATTCCCTTTTTATAGTCCTAGTATCCATAAAATATGTTTTATGAATATCAAAAGTGTGACAGAAAAAACCCTCCCACCTCTAGAGGTATCCACAAATCAATCTAAATATATCATCGCATGAAAGGGATCCTTCTTCACTCATGGTGTGATATCACCTCACAAGGCTAAGAGTGAAGAATAAGAGAGTTTCAGGTTACTCAAAGGCTTGATCGAGAACTTAACAAGTATAAACATAACTTAATATCATCATATGGTAGTCTTATATAGGATATAAAATATTATCTTTAGCTGTTACTATATTTACTCATGTGTTTATAATACATGAGTAAATTCAACTGGTTGTGTATTCATCACATGAATGAATACTCATACCATATTTTTCCTCTTATGAAATGGTTTATTAAATGATATCTCTGGTGGAGGATTTCTCGAGTGTCTGGTAAATAATTCATGGGATAATACAACTGTTATACATGAAAATAAATTTTTTTATTCAATATGATATAGATTATATATATCATATACATATAAGGCATTAGGTAATATCTCCTTCAATATCCCACTTGTGCTAAATAAGATAAAATATGTATATTATGAAAAGTTAGTCCAATATTGAAGCATCTAAGTTATCAATGCAGCAACTCCTTTGGTTCATTACTTAAAAGGCAAATTCAAGATCCAAAATTCAATTCTTTCTCATCTTCTGACCTTTTATATATTTAAAACACTTTTAAATCATATAGTCAACATCATATATAAATCAGAATAGTAGAATTAAAATTTATAACATTTATACCCGATGTAGACTCTCTACTAGGATTATTATAACACTTTAGGGAATTTGGATAATTTTTTCTCAAATAGCCAACTTTACCATAATAAAAACATTGTCCTTCCTTTTTCTTTGGTTTAGTTGGTGGTGTAGACTCTCTATGACCTCTTTTCTTCCCCATTATAGACAAAAACTTTACCTTTCTCATTTTTTATCATCTAAATGGAAATTGAGACAATAACTACCACACAATGATCAAAAATCCTCAATATATTTTTCATATTTAGTAAAGTTTTACTGAATCCATTTTTTAATTCACAAAAAATTGCCAGAACCTTTTAGGTGGTGATTGCAGAATGAAATATGTGTCCAATTTATGTCAATAGAAGAACCTGACCTCCTTAAATCATTGATGTACCAAATAATATTGTGTACATTAGTGGATAATAATATTCCTCCTGTTATATTTCACGAAAAATATCTTTTGAAACTTTATACTATTCATGCATAGCTTTCTCCTGATAGAGCCTTTTTGGTTTATCAATCATTTGATAGGAATTCAGGATATCATATTACCTTTTCAACTTTAACTACATGAAAAGATCATGAGTGTGGATACTTATTCTACATCCTTTATATGTTTATCAAAGTCATATAAATCATTTTGTTAAAAAGAATCACCAGTTGAATTATTAAGAAGAGGTTGATCTAACACAATGAATTTTCCTTCTTATTTGATAGGTATTATAAAATTTTGGTACCAGTAAAGAATGTTTCAACTATTTATATTTTTATTTTCAAGGATTTATATCAATATAAAGATTTATGATGATTTCATTTATCTACAAAAAAAATTTTATTACATGAGTATAATTCTTTATAACCAATTTTAAGGATTTTTATTTAATGGGATCCCACTAAAATGATGACCCCTTTTAAATATTCATCATATCCATTAGTGGGGAAAGATCCATATTTCACCATTACTTATACTGGTTTATTCTTGTAAATACTTCATGATTAGGCATGACATCATCTTAATAACAATAATTGTGACTCTTGGATAGTTGAGTGGAAAACTCTCTATCCAATCCATTATATATAAAAAATAAACTCTATTTCTATAGTATCTTAACTGTTAGGGTTTTTTTGTGCTAGTTGAACCCATATAAAACACTAAGAGTAAGTTAAGAAATAATAATTAAGGGGTACTCATGATGATCTTGAAAATTCCCACCAAAATAATGTTGAGTCACTTATAACTTTCTTGCCTTACACAAGATAATCTAAGAGTACTTGTGCTAAGATCAATAATACCTATTTGAATGATAAAAGTATTAAAAAGTGCCTCTTTGTAAGGGATATCACAATTAGTATTTGAAAGGGTTTTAATATGACTATATAATCTCAAATTATTTCCGTTTGTATACATAATTATAGTGTTTTAGTTTGAAATATTATTCCCTTCATGAAACCAATATGTTCAAACCATATTTATGTGTAACCCTTTACACAACCAAGAGTTTGTTTTATTCACCCAAAATTAAAATTCAAACAAATTCACAAATATCCAAATGAATTATATTCATAAGGTATATGATCTCTTCACATATTCATGTAAAGTCATAGGGTTGTATGAGATTGAGAATCTCCACATGAGTAAGCCTAAAGAAACAGATATGAAACCATATTCATATTTCTAGATGAGGCATAAGCCTCCATACTCATAGGTGGTCTGACCCTAAGTCCCTCACCCTAGGGAGACTTTAATCAAGAGAGAATACAATTCATGATAATTATAATATATGATATACAATAACTATATTTAATAGATAAATTCATGTTCATAACTTTAATTATAAATTGTGGTCAATATAATTAAAAATTAAATTCATTATAGAGTCATTCCTAGCATGAAAATTCAAGACTCTATCCTAGAAAAAATTTGTCATATAAAAATTTTCATACAAATATATTTATAATACAAACCATCCATAATTATGAAAAATATAGGGAATAAATTTTAAATAAATAAACAATTAAAATATTTAAACACGAGATAACAATTTTTGAACAATTTATAAATAAAAGATAATTATAAAAACTTATAATTTTATATTTACATTATGGAAATTCCATAATTTATGAAAATAACTCTTTATATTAATTTTAATATGAAAATTTCATATTAATTATTATTTAGAATTTAATTTTAAATATATGATATTTCTAAGAAATATAAACAATTTTATAATTTGTTTATATTATGTCAATATTTCACATAATCTTAATATCAAATATTTAGTATTTCAAATAAGTCCTCATTAATTTTAAACAATTTTAAAAAATTATTATGAACAATTCATAATATGTAAACAATTTTTTATTTTAGCCTCATTTATCTAATTTATAAACACTTTACAAATTACCCTTATAAATATTATCCTTTAATATTTAGAACATTTCATAAATAATTGATTTATAAACAATTATATAATTATTTATAAATAAAATATAATTAATTTATTTATAAACCTTTAATAAATTAAAATATTCCCAACATACCCTTAATAATGATTTATAAAAGCTTTAAAAATAATTAGAAAACTTAATAAAATAATTTTTAGCCTTTTTATTTACCCTTACATAGTAGGGGGTAACTTTTATAGAGGTAAAATACTTCACCTTTATGTAATCCTGCTGCATAAAGGTAATGTGCTGGTCACCTTTATGTATCCCGACTATGTAATAGTAATAAAACCCTTACCTTTATGTATCCCAACTATGTAAAGGTAAGGTCTCCGTTACCTTTACACAACCTAACTATGTAAAGGTAAACCGTATTTTAAATAGAATTTATAGAATTCAAAAATATTCATACATTCTTTACGATTTCTTCATTTCATGCCCGATTTCATAAATATAAACACATGGGTTTTACTGATACCACTAAAGGGAATCTTTGGGGTCTAACAATAATTATTAGATCAACCATAAGACATTAAATCACTTTACCAAGGTTATATCATTCAATAAATATGAAACCTATGAAAAAATAGGAAATAAAGAACATTGTAAATGTTATACCTTACACTGATGATGCCTTTACAATAGTCACAATATTTATTAGTAAATTTTGAGGAAGTTTATAGAAGTGTATAGAAAATCATACCACCTACAAAGGCATCTATGGGTTTATTTGAATCTCTCATGTTATGAGAGGTATACTCATTCACTAATAGCGTGAGAACACCTCACAATATTAAGAGTGAAGAAGAAGAGAGAATTGGGTTATTAATAGGTTTAGATGAGAATCTAGGAATCACACACCTAAATTATTATTATCATATGACAGTATTATATAGGCTATTGAAGATTCTCTTCAAATGTTACTATATTTACTCAAGAATTTATAATGAATGAGTAAGTGTGACAACCACTGTATCCATTTTTTGAATTTACAATCGTCCAATATGATTCATATTATAAAATGGTTTATTAAATTATAGCACCAATGGAAGATTTCTTAAGTTTCTAGTGTAGGATGTATGGAATTATACACCCATTATGCATGTAAATAAATTTTTTCATTCAATAGGATATAACTTATATATATCATATATATAAGGATTTAGGGATTATCTCCTTCAGATATGTCACTGATTATTTATAGTAACAACTTACCCTTATTTTAAATAACCAAATAAACATTTTATACTAAGTGAAAAACTTTAAACCATATCTTCTTTCCAAACATATGATAGAGTTTAGAGGAATTAAATGTGATTCAGCAACATAATCTCATTTATTATAACAACAATTTTTTTATAAATTAAAATGTGATAAATAAACATCTAATAAAATGAAAATTCCCCTCAACTTGTATTCCTTTACATTTATATGCAGAAACCTCTTGTTCTATAACTTCTAGCTATATGATTCAATTATTCTTCTACTTCTTAAATACTATACATTTACAACATTTATAAGACATATAGTTGGTATCATATACCCTTCAGAATCTAAGAATTGAATTAAATAACATTTATACCAGAAGTAGACTCTCTACTTGGCTTCTTATTTAATTTCAGGTATTTATGGAAATTCCTCCTCTAATGGATATTCTGGATACAATGGAAACATTTACCTTGTTTATTATTCTTCTTCTTCAATTTAATTGGTAGCTTGAATTCTTCATGAAATATTTTCTTTCCTTTATTTCCAAATATTTTACCCTTATTTTTTGTACCATCATACTATTACTAGATCCTAGGACATCCATGTCCTTCTCATCTATCCTCAATATATTTAGGATATCGAGTAAATGTTTATAGAATTTATTCATGTTATAATTAATAAAAAACTTCAAGAACCTTTCTCGCAATGATTTTAGAATGAAATATGTGGAAAGAAAAAGTTTAATAGATGAACCCAAACTCTCCAAATCATTAACACACCTAATAATATTGATAACAGGAGTTGAAACTAAATTTATTCTCACCATTTTAATTTGAATAAGATCCTTTGAAACTTCATACCTTTTATGTATATCTTATTATTGATATAGCCTCTTTAGGTTTTTCAGAATGTTTTAAGCACCCATAGAATCATGTCACTTTTGAAAATTAGAGTCTGTGGTAATAATAATATGTGTTAAAACATCTAGTTATCCATTTATATGTTTATTATATCCATATAAATAATTTTTTGAAATAACGTCCCCAGTTGGTTTCATTGGTAGTGGTTGTTCTAAAAGATAGAATTTTCCCTCTTGCTTGAGAAAAATCCTCAATTGTTTACACTAGTCTATAAATTTTCTTCCATTTAGTTTTTATTTTTTGATAATGGATCTCAAATTCATATTGGTTTATAATGATTCCATTATCTACAAAAAAAGTTTTTATCATATGAATATCATGTATTATATACTTTCATCAAGGAATTTTAATTAAAGTTCTCCCACTAAAAATGATGGACCTGTGCATAATATCCATTTAGTGATCTAATATATATATTTTAATAACAAAATAACCCTAATATGGTGCAAAAATCATCACTATATTTATTTAGAAAAGGTATAAATCTAATTAAAATAGTTGCGATTCTTAGATAATTGAGTGGAAAAATCTTTTTCCATATCCATCATTTAGATAATAATCAATTTTATTTCTATAACATTCCAACCCTTGGGGTTTCCCAGCTAAGTGTAACCCAAATCAAATGTAAAAAATAGGATAACACAAGAAAATATAGGGGCACCACACTATAGTGAAAAACTACTAGATTGGATAATCCAGAGTCACATGTCACATAATTTTCTCACACAAGATAATCCAAGATCACCCCACTATGACATGAAACTACCTGGCTATATGATCGAGGTATTGAAACGTTCTTATTTGGAAGGAATCTCAAACTTATTATTAGAGGGGTTTTATTTTTTTAATTATCATCTATTTAATATACATCTTATACACATTAAATTTATAAATATTACATCTTATGAAATATTTATAGTCTCGAGATTTTTTCCTTTGTGTATGTAGGCTTCTAATAATTTAATTTTTTAATATACATTCAATCCACAAAATTAATTTCTTCATACCACTTTAACATGTAATATTTTACACAACCTAAAAGTTTGTCTTATTTACCAAAAATAGATTCCAATTATATTCATACATATTTTAATGCATCATATATATAAGGTATATAAAATTTTCATGTAAATACATATAGATATACGAGTTACTGAAAATCTCCACATAAGACCGAAGTGGTAGATAACCAACCCCTCACCTTTCTAGAACAAGGCATAACCCTATAGGCTGGTGGGTAGTCTAATCCTTAGTCCCTCTCCTTAGGGAGATGTTACTCAAGTGAGAATTAAATTCAAGAAATATCTAACAGCCAACATGCACAAACTATATATCAAAAAATATTCTCAATATCATAAATATAAAAACAAATTGAGGTCAAGGTGTATGAAAACTAAATTTTATGGAGTTATACCTATCATGTAGTGTAGAGTTATCTTTCCTAGAAGAAATTTATCACATAATTTTTTCACACAAAATGTTTACAATATACAAAATTTTATATACAAGAATAAAAGAATAATAAAATTAAATAAATTAACATTTCATAAATTTAAACATGAGAAAAAAATTATGAACTTTTCATAAATTAAAAAATTACTATAAAAATTTTATAATTAAGCTAAAGATTATGTATTCTACATAATCTTTGACATAAACACTTTTATATATAATTTAAATATGAACTCCTTCATATTTTTTATTATATGACATTTCAATTTAATCATATAATATTTTATTAATTATAAAAATTTCATAATTAATATCTATTATGTAAACCTTTTATAAAGTCTAAAAATAATATACATCACATTATTTAAATATTTAATTGAATTAATCATCAAAACCTTTTTATGTGGTCTAAATAATATATTTAACTTAAACCCCATTTAATTTAAAGAATTAAAATTAATTAATTATGAATAACTCATAATTTTAAATATAAAATGTTTTATATTTAAGCCTTATTTATGTAATTTATAAAACTATTTATAAATTATCATTTTTAATTTCTAAATAAAAATTTTATTTAAAGATTACAAAGATGTCATATAATTTGGTCAATAGATTAATACATTTTAATTATGATTTATAAACATTTTATAAACCATATTAATTTGAAAAATATATTATTAACATTAAATCTTTAATGTTAAAGAGATATTTGTAAAAAATATTTCAAAAACATTTTAATCAATTAACTATAAACATTTTTATAGTTAATTAATTTTATAAATCATCTTTTATAAATCATATAGACATTCCAAAATGCCTTTTCATATTTTATAAACAATTTATAAGTAATCTCATTTAATTATTAAATGAATTTTATTAATTAATAAATAAATGATTTATTTCTTATAAAAAATATAAACAATTTTATATTTTAATTTAGGCATGAAAAATCCCATTTTAAGAATCCTAACAATAGTTTATAATAAAATTATAAATTAATAGTTCAAATAATATATATACTATATAAAAAAATATTCTGTTTATAAATATATATATATTCAAAATATATATATATTTTTGATTATATTATTTACCCCAACCCAAAAAATTGGTCAGAACTTTAGCTAGCCCATCCAAGTAGACCAACCATCAAAGGGGAAATTGGAAAAACTTAAGGATGTACCTACCAGGTGTGGCAAGGGCATATGAGTGCAGGTCAATGCACACAATAGGATCATAGGTCAATGATCGGGAAAGTAAGCTATGCAGGGAAGATATAGAATCACATGTGAGGTGTATAATGAATTAATCAAGCTGTATACCATGTATGTTGAGTAATAAGGTAGTTCCCATTCGAGGAAAAATCAGATGTGGGATTCACTCAGTATAGGAACTATTCATCCTCTCTCACACGCACTACATGCCATGTTATCCTACATATACTTCTACCACAATCCATGATTGTGATGCATAATGAACACATTGCATCCATATGCAGCACCAAATGAGCATGAATCACACCACACTCAAAAACTGTATGCCAATCTTGGGCCCCCATGCTCTATACAACACCTGACATCTACATGTTGATGTTGAGCACCGGTGCTTTGATCATTTTTCACATATATGAAGCTCACATCTCTTTAGTATATATTGATTTAAATTATATTTTAATACAATGTAATGTTAATCCTTACTCCTGTATCCTTTTTGATATTCAATATAATAAATAGTAAAATGATGATATGTTTTTACTACAACTTGTAACTAGAAACATTATAAAATAATTCTTATGTGACTCATACTCCTAATCATGTTAATATATTAACAAAAAATAATATGATGTAGTAAAATTTATATAATATAGTTATCATATAACATTAATCATTTAAATCTTAATCAGTATCATTTGAAAAACAATGTTCTCCAGTTAATAGTGAAGTATGCATAATGATTTTTCAAGGAATATGAACCTGATTCCACTTATGAGCATTGGATAATCATAGTATGATCCTTTGGTAGTGTAATAAAAACCAAAATCTGAGAATAATTTACCCTTGATCAAAACAATGTACATGATAAATGAAAACATGAAAAATAGATCATACTTGGTTTACTATTGGAGCAAGATTCTTCTTCCTTTTTGTGGGATGAACACTTGGGTAAAATCACAATGAGCAACTGATCTAGGCCTACTAACAATAAGGGGGATACACTAGCTGCTAGACCCTGTATCTCTACTAGAGGATAATCGATCTAATATAATGGATGCTAACACCTTCATTGGAGTTATGAATGATTATTAGGAGTAAGAAATATTTAATAAATTTGAATTAAAATTATGATAACTAGAAGTATCAAACAAACATCTCACACACTAACAAAGAGAACCTCTTATCCTTTTATAGTAAATCCATGATGTTCTCTATGAATGAGGAATGTGTCAGGAATTACTGGTATCATCAAATAAAAACCCCTAATTGATGCCTTATTAATGAACATGTTCAATGATATTAATGTAAACATTTCAATCCATTCATAATATATTAAAGAAAATATAAACCTCAAGGGGAGTTATTTTTTTCATTCAGATATTCCACACAGTTTACCTATATTTTCAGGTTTCATTGCATGAAACCAAGAAACATGTATATATGCTTCATATACATGATTATATACATGAATCATATGCGTGTCTAATAGTTGTGAATTATATATATATATAAATACAATATCATATAATGTATGTCAGTATGATATATATATATATATATATATATACAACTTGCATTATATACATGTATTTGATTTACATACATCATATGTATACTTTAGTACACAACTGACGGTGTGGAACTTATTAGTGGGAGTAGCTAACCCATGTATGAGGGAATTATAAGTTATGAAGGATGGGATTTCTACTCTTGTTAATCACTTTTAAAATTATGTTATTTCACCTAAAGTGATGCACTTGATTTATGGGGTTTTGATTTTTGAGATTTATCTCTTGGATGGAATGGAAAGAGAGCATGCACTCAAACATCATATCAATAATATAGGTTTCACATGTAATTTTCATGATGTCCTATGATTGTTTACATTTATATAGTATTTTTATCAGTTATTTAAAGTGTCTTCATCAACCTATATGCTGTTTTTACCTATATCATAATAGTGGAATCATATCTAACCAATTCTTAAATGATTAAAAGTTCTTTTCATGGACACTTCTTCTAAGTATTACCCAATTTCAGTTAAATATAATTCTAATTACAACTTATAAAGTGTTTTACCCTATAATTCTTATGGTAAATTTAACTGAACCATTATATAATAACATCTATAAGGGAAATCAAAATAATGAATGAATATTTGATGATATAGATCCTATTTTTATATGATATTGACCCTAAGTGTGAGTAGAGAGGTGAGAGAGGGAACCTATGTTATGATATTTCTAGGTTGTAGGGTGTAAATAATAGCAGGATTCTATGATTGTTATTACTTACCCTAAACTATGATATTTAGGATTTTTATGGTAGTGTGTACTAAGGTGAGTGTTTGGTATTATAGAAGGATGTCTCCATGAAAACATTCAGTTGATCACTAGGAAGGTGGTGATGAGTATGCCCCATCATTTACTCGGATTGATCCTCTTGTGCCACCAGGATTAGTGATAGATATTTAACTTTGTGAGATATTATTACAAGTTGTGCATTCAACGGAGAGTGAGAATCCTTGAGCTATACCTACAATGTATGATTTAACCAAGGATGTTCAAATACAACATCCTATATTATTTTTTAGAGAGGGAGGTCCATAAATGAATGATTTCTAGATATATTCTATCTAGAGAATCTTTTACTATATTGAGACACCCCTAGAGATGAGGGTGAATCTAGCTGTTTATATACTATGTGGCCCAATAAAGTATGGGTGAGATATCTTGGTCTAGAAAGACCAACACATGAGTTTATCCTAGAACTAATTTTAGAATAATTTTCTCAATCATTTCTTTTTCTAAAACCTATGAGCAATCAGGGATAGGGAGTTCATAAACCTCACATAGAGAAGTATGTAAATGATGGATTATGTTGATCTCTTTACATACCTATAGCATTTTACACCAATGTTAGTAGGGAATGAGATGGAAAGAGATAGATGTTTTTTTAGGATGGATTGAGGTATGAGGTTTGTGTGCAAGTTAATGTTTTCACCTACTATATTTCTTGGAGGTTGTGAACCATGCACTTATTACTAAGAGGAACCTGAGGGAAGGTTGAGTCTCAAGGCATACAACATCTGTTGGAGGTACCAGTAGTGAGTATTTGGGCACCAAGAATCATCTGTTGATAATTTTTTGAAAGATAAGCGATGAGTAGAGTAGCATGGAGGCATATCATATCTTCCTCTTCAAGGAGGCAGTTCAGTGTATTGTCATTAGTGTGAAAATCCTAGCCACATTCATCCTCAGTGAAACCAACCGTCAGTGGAGTTACAAACATGTATGAGTATGGGACATTATCAAAGAATCTGTAGGAGTTACCAATGGTTTCCTAGTGATAAAGGATCTAATAAATCATAGGGTATGACCTAACCCCTCCTTTCATCTCTCTCCCTCTCTAAGATTACTTCTCCCTATTTAAGCATGGATTTGAGTGTCATTTATTCTGGTAGATTTCTTAAAGTAATCCCAAAACTCCTCTTCAATTCTTTTTTTGTACATTATTTCATCATTATCCACTATTTATGTCCTAATTTAATGATTTTTTTTCATATTTTGTTGAAACATTTTATTGAATCCAAACCATCTAGTAACATTTGATGAGGGGGATTCTAGTAAATTGAGGTAGGTGGCCTCTATATTTTCCCAATACTTTATGCATGTTTTTATGATTCATGTGATATGAAGTATCACCAACCATGTGTGATTGAACAAAAATTAATAAAAATAGTTTTTTTGTTACTTTAATTATAGGGAAGGCTTTTTTGGGCCATGGGTAGTCCTTGGATTATTAATCTCAATTCCATGACCATTGATGGTCCCATTACTATAATAAGTGAGTTAGGAAATTAAATTGGGAATTCATAGTAATATATTTTTCCATGTTATGACTTTAAACCTTAAATAAGTTCCCTTAGTCTCATAATAATAATGATATGTGTGTAATTAAGAGAGTTCAGTTCGAGTCTTAACCCATATGAAAATTTTGAGCTTCCTTATCACCAATTGGATTGATTGATTGATATATGGGGTAAATGTTACTCCCCATCTATAATGTGTATAAATGGGTAGGTTTTACTTTAGTTGTAGGATATTTATATAGGTTGTATGTGAGAGGACCAATTGAGATTATATTTAAATTAATTTTTACACTATTACAGACTTAATGTAAATTTCTTGTCTTATGTTTATTAAGCTATTTATTATACCACAATGTGAATGTGATTTTTTTAGGATGTTATTCAAAAATATTTAAATGAGGTATATGGTGTGGTAAAACATTCTCATTTTGTTATGAGTTATGGTATGGGATTGAATCCCCATTTATCATATACTATGTTTGATGAGGGATGCTATGCTTATTGTTACCCATGGAAGAGGGACACACTGAAAATTATTCAATAATTCCAGGTAAGGTGATAGTATACCCATATGCACATGTTTATTTATGAAGTGTAATGTGCTGACCACTCTTATATTGAGGCCTAAATCTAGGGATGCTTTTCCCTCTTATGACTTTTCTTTTTTCTAGGTATATTATGCTTGAACACACTTTTGTAGTTGGGGTGTGGTTCTTACTGGTATGTTATTTCTATTGGATTCCAGTCCCATATAGGGATTGTTTCCATTGGGATGTTATTACCACTAATATGAATTTATTATTAGAATGTACTACCCATGTTCCAGATATTATGTTAGGATAGGATGGCATGCCCACTGGTAGTGATTTGGGATGATATTTCTAGTTAATATTTTTTACTATGAAAAGACATATATTATGTTAGCCGTAGAATGTTTATTATGATATGTTTATACATCTGTAACACTAGATGAAATGAGTATGGTCACACCTAGGTGGATTATGTAGCATTAATGGTTGTAAAATTTATTATTGCTTCTATTTTTTGTTACTTAATTATGAGAACATCACACTATACATGAACTTATATTTAATGGATTTGATTAGAAAAATTATTGGTGGTGACCTACTAAGTTATAATCACACCCTACATGGACACCATAATACCTAATAAGATTTCATGATTCATTGTTAGGTAGGGAAAAGGGACCTGCTTCTAGTGATGGTTGATCTTTAGATCATAGTTGGAGATAGGAGACAAAATTGGGTGAAGAATCAAGACTAATTTTATAAATTAAATTTTTATTCTATTTTTTGGACCATTTTGTGTATAATCGAACCACTCATGGTCTTTTTTATTATTTATAACTCATGTGACATTATATTTTATCATATTGATATAATATGTTAAATATTTTATATTATGTTTAAATCTTAGTTGTAATGTTCATATTACTTCTTTATTATTGTGTTGTCTATTATTATTATTATTTTAAAAATTGGGGTTTAAGCCTCTTTATTATTAAAAGAAGTAAGGAACCTCTTTTTTTGGTAGAGGAGACCCATTACATGAACTGTAGTCCTAGTGGGAATTAAATCCCATTACATGACCCTGAAGGTCCATATTTTTGTCCCAAAGTCCCTTTGGTGAATATTACTACTACAGTACCCATGCTGCTATAGTATCTGCTATAGTAACATCACCATTACAGTCCCTGCTATAGTTCCCGCCACCACTATAGTGTCTCCAGTGCTATAGTTTCATTGATGCTATAGTTCTACTACAATACCTCTACAATACTGCTATAGTAACATTTGGCATACGAGGAGGTGAATAAGAGGTATATAGTGCTCTGGTCTGATCATTATGGATGTAAACTGGGCCTGGGATGTTACAATTGAGTTTCATAGGTTAGATATTTTTCTAGTTATTTGGAAATGAGTTTCTAATTAGTTTATTGTAATTTAATTTGTGAATGATTGATTTTTTTGATGATTTTTTTGGGAGAGGTATTTGATATGAGTTTTCTAAACTTCCACTTGGGTGTGGGGACCTCATAAGTAATGATGAGGTGAGGTGGTGGTAAAATCCCACTTAGGTATGTGGAATTTTTTTTATAATGATAATTCAAGGTTTAGGGGTCGTTAAACCCCTCACGAGTTGGTGATACCCATTATTTAATGGTTTCTCATGGTTTAAGGGTCCTTTAGTATAAGGACCCGACATTAAAACATTACTTAATATTGAATTAAATGAATAATTCACATTGAACCACATTTTACATATTAATGAAAAACATGTATGTCGGATTTTTGAAATTCAAATCACAGAAGTGGTAAAGTTTCATTTAAACGAAAAATCAGTTTTTTAACTACCACTTAGTGGTTTCACTATTCATCAAAAATTGAAGTTTTTCAGAAAAATACCAAAAATTCACCCTAAGCTATATTTGATATTCCTAATTCAAAAATGATGTCTATTTTAAAAAATTCAAAACATAAAAGTTGCATTAATTAATTTAATAATTAATTCCCGCTGTCAAAACGAATAGCGTGTTTTTAAGAAACAATATCTATTAAAATATTGACACTAGTTTAAGTCCAATTTCAAAGTGAAATTAATTCCAATGACCACCATTGGATTAAATGGTAAAAATATATTCTAATTTAACTTTAAAACCAATTCAAAATATGATCTAATCATATAAATAAATTAGATTAAAAAGAAGTTTTGAATTAAAATACAACATTTTCATTAAAACTGATCTTTATCAAAAAAATAACAAAAATTTACCCAAAGTAAATTTTGATGTCCAGATTATAAAGAAGGATTTTATTTTGAAAATATAACAAATAAAATCTGCAAAAGTATATTTAAAAAGGGTTCACCATCAAAAGGCGGTTAATCAACCTTTTAAATAATATTAGAAGATTTATGCTTAAAATTGGATCCATTCGCATTTTAAGACTCTAACATTTATTGGAAAAAGTAAAAATATTTGACAAACATATATAATCATTTTGTAGTTAGTTCTGTTCATTCCTGTCATTACAATGACTAGGCGTTAACAACCATTTAAAATAATATTATTTTATTATTAGAGTGCAACGTAAGATTTCAAAGAAACTCGCTGTTGCGTATTGGGTACGCCATCGAGCATAACATTCCCTTTAAATTAATATTAACATTTTTATTCAAAAAAATGGATAAATATAAAAAATTAATATTCTTTATTTACCTGGGATGTTACATCCTTCCCCCCTTTTAGGAATTGCATCCTCGCAATTTTAAAATTGGGCTCAGAAACTTCATTGAAAGTCCCACATCAGAACAAGAGTCAGTAAAACTATCACTTTAAAATAAAGAAAGAGAAGTACAAAGGTCACCCGAGTTAACCCATACTAGGATTCCATGAAAACATGGATATGGGGAAGAAAACAAAGTTTTATGTTCTGAGGGAGAGTGATAGAAAACATGTTTAGGATAAAGTTAACCACCAAAAAATCAAAAACAGGTGATGGGTTAAACGGTATTTGATTCCCCAGTAGGAAAAGTTAACAAACAAAATTTTTGTTTTTAAGTTACTTTTCATTGAGGAATTTATTTATGAGCTTAACTAAATCATAAGGAAACATACTTACTTGTCGTGTAGACTCTCATCTCCTACTATATTTCTTACACAAACTCATATTTTCTCCAAAAGATGAGTATTTAGGATGACTTGTTCACATTAAGAGCGCTATAATCAACTTCTAGAGAATCAAATAATCTAAAAAAGAGAACAATATATTTCCCCTGTCTTTAGACCTTAACCAAAACCAAAATTGTTAGAACAAGATTAGATAATCCACAAAAGGATAATCCTTTATAAAAATAAAATCTATTCTTAATCTCCAAAATTTGTCCAACAAAACCCAAAGTTCAACAAAGACCATTCAATAAACAATTTGTCTATAAAATTATTCAAAGTAAACAAAACTAATATTGAAACCCAAATATTTGAAGGATTTAATCACATAGTCTTCCAAGGTACAAATTAACATTTATCTCCAAATAATATCAATTGCTCTTAAAGTCTCATATTGAAAAGTAATTAACCTAATCACATATCCTCCATGATAGGTTAATAATTTACATAGATAACCCAAAATCAACTTACTATTGATTCATAAAATCATATAACTCAAAATAATTAGTCAAACTAACCAGGGACTTCACGTAGTCTAGTGGTAGGCAATAAATACCAGTCGCACTTTGGTTGTGGGTTCGATTCCCGCAGCTTTGTCCGACGCGATAGGTTGTCACATGGTCTACGTGTTGTCATTTTTCCAAACTATATAATTCTCAACACATTCCCCAAAAAGAGATAAAATCATCAAAAATAACCATAACATAATTTATCCTCAATTTTATCTCATGCCTTTCATTTTCCATCATAACATATAGTAACCCATAATTACCTCAAAAGTAAGGATCATATAAACCCAAATGGTTCTTTATAACTATGTCCACAAAAGAACAAATAACTATTACTTGAATAAAATTTTCATATATCAAACATCAGGGTTACACATACTATAAAAAGTCTTCTAATGTAACCCCATCATCAAAAGAGACTTAATACTTTTAAGAATTTCACCATAACTCTTGAATACCTTATATGTTGACTTCTTACTCATTCAACATTCTTCATGATCCATTAACCATTCCTTTCCAACTTATTCTGAAATACTTCTTTCCTACAAACAAAATAATGAATCATATACTAAGATTCCAAAATAGGAAAACAAATTTTAAGAAATAATCCATACCTTTGATTGGTCATTGTCAATTTCTTCATCCTCAATCGGAATGGCATTAGGTATTGGTAAACGAATATTTGTATGATCTTGGTGATCCCATTCATGAAACTTCTTCACAGGACATGTGTTTGCATAATTACCATGCACACCAAATTTAAAAAATTCAATTGATCCCTCAGAAAGAACTTCTTTCCCTTTCCTCGAGTCAATTGGATGCTTCCTTTTTCCATGACAGGTTCTTGCTTTATGACCTTCATTTCCACATCTATAGCATATTTTTGTCCCTTTGAAACATTTTCCTAGGTTTTTATTTCCACATCTTTGACACATAGGTTTTTAAACACACTTACCTTTATGATTATTACCTGATGTTCCGTAGGGATTTGTTTCTCGTATATATGATGCCTTATAAAAATCACCAAGGTTTAGGTGGTCAATCATGACTCCAGATAGTTGGTTGAGGATAAACACAAGAGTTCTCACTGAATCTCCCATATCATTCAGTTGCTCTCTCAGAAAACTGTCACAGTTTCCTTCATATCCACTGTTACTTTGGTTCCTACTAGATCCAGCCATTTACTAAAACCAAAAAGGTCAGTGTGAGCATATCAGTAAAATCATCATATAATAATGAGGAAGATGAACACTAAGATATAGTTTTCCAAGTTGTATCAAACTAATTCTAACTTTCAAAAAAAAACAATGAATACATCTAATATACTACCCATTGTGGTTATACACAAAATTTCACTTATTCTTAAGTAACACTCTAACCTCTAAAGTTATCTAAACCGACCTTTGATACTAACTATAAGGACCCGACATTAAAAAATTACTTAATATTGAATTAAATGAATAATTAACATTGAACCACATTTTACATCTTAATGACAACCATGTATGTCAAATTTTTGAAATTCAAATCATAGAAGTGGTAAAGTTTCATTTAAACGAAAAATCAGTTTTTTAAATACCACTTAGTGGTTTCACTATTCGTCCAAAATTGAAGTTTTTCAGAAAAATACCAAAAATTCACCCTAAGATATATTTGATATTACGAATTCAAAAATGATGTCTATTTTACAAAATTCAAAACATAAAAGTTTCATTAATTAATTTAATAATTAATTCCCGCTGTCAAAACAAATAGCGTGTTTTTAAGAAACAATATCTATTAAAAGATTGACACTAGTTTAAGTCCAATTTCAAAGTGAAATTAATTACAATGACCACCATTGGATTAAATGGTAAAAATATATTCTAATTTAACTTTAAAAACAATTCAAAATATGATCTAATCATATAAATAAATTAGATTAAAAAGAGGTTTTGAATTAAAATACAACATTTTCGCTAAAACTGATCTTTATCAGAAAAATAACAAAAATTTACACAAATTAAATTTTGATGTCCAGATTCTAAAGAAGGATTTTATTTTGTAAAATATAACATATAAAATCTTCAAAAGTATATTTAAAAATGGTTTTCCATCAAAAGGTGGTTAATCGACCCTTTAAATAATATTAGAAGATTTATACTTAAAATTGGATTCATTCGCATTTTAAGACTCTAACATTTATTGGAAAAAAGTAAAAATATTTGACAAACATATATAATCATTTTTAGTTAGTTCTGTTCATTCCCGCCATTACAACGACTAGGCATTAATAACCATTTAAAATAATATTATTTTATCATTAGAGTGCAACGTAAGATTTCAAAGAAACTCGTTGTTGCGTATTGGGTACGCCATCGAGCATAGCATTCCCTTTAAATTAATATTAAAATTTTTATTCAAAAAAATGAAAAAATATAAAAAATTAATATTCTTTATTTACCTGGGATGTTACACTTAGGTTCTTTTTGAGACAAAATTTCTTGGTGTTTAATTTTTTTTGGTTTATGATATTAAATATTGTATAGATATGTTATTTTATAAAATCTTGTTAGTTATTATTGTTATAAAAATCATTTATTATGATTTTATAAAATGTCATTGGGATAACATGTTTTATAAAACATAATGAATCTAAATGGGTTTTTTACATACATCGGGTGAATGGGGAGTGTTGGGAAAATCATATTGGGTCTAGTAATCACCCCATATTCACCCACTTTTTTGAATAGGTAAATTTCATGTAGTATGAAAAAGGTAAGAGAAATATAACCTACTTAACTGGCTATGGTTCATAGCCATGATGGATAAAATATAGGTATGAGGAGTTCCATGATGATAGAATGACTCATGGAAGTTTATGGGAGACATAGAGGAGTCGATTGGGCTCAATAGTGTGCAGTCTCATTTTGTTACCCTTTTAGATTTTCTTTAGAGCTATACATGATTATGAATTTGGTGGTATTTGTTTAACTATCATTTATTTTTTAAAAGAGTTCTATCATGGATCATATATGATTATAAATAGTGTATTACACTGCATTTTCACTCCTTGATTTCATTATTGTCTTAATTTTAGGGGTACCCGTGAGTCAAGTTGGTTCAAGTTTGGGGGATTTTGGACCTGAACCAATGAAAAGAGGTTAGGTTAGGTCAAGTCAACTGAGTTAGTGTATATTCTTACCTATATAGAATTAGGTTCTCAGAGTAAAACCATGGTAAAATTTTCTTTCCCACTTCCCATTCCATCCTTTCCCAAATATAGAATAAATTATTCTCGAGTGGGTAAATACAGGAAGGCATGATGGAAGAAAACCAAGAAGAAAGTAATGAATAATTTAGATAAAGATAGCATGGAATAAATTACCACCTCAATGGTGGTTTATTCTAGCTAATAAAAACAAGATAAAAAGAAAAACTGAATATATAATTAATTAACCCATCAGGTATAAGTTAGAGGCTAATGAAGAAGCTAAATACTAATAAAATTAAAGGATAGGTTAAGATAAATGTTGTTACCAATCCCAATATGTGAAATTAGTTATTTTATATTTTCAATTTATACCTATAAAACTTCTAGTTTTATATTCTAAAGATAAAAAAAGTTAAAATGGGAATAAATATCAATAAAAATGGCTAAAAGAGGTGTTAAAACATAACAAAAATGAATTTCAACCTTCAATTATATTCCACAAAATGAATAAGATTATTAGAACATATAAGAATGTAAACATAACAAAAAAAATGAAAAATCATGATTCAAATAATACTTTTATATATTAATCAAGTTCACTTATAAAAACATGAATTTTAAAGGCTATATGTAATCTTTTGTGTAGTTGGAGCTTGAATATTTAGGTCAAGGATACTACATACTGAAGCTTTCATGGGTTTCAACTAGGTAAAATAGATATTTATGTTCTTTACATATAATTTCTCACCTATATGCTATTAAAAAAAACGAAATCATAATTTTATGGACAAACTAAGTGAACTTCATTATACACTCAACTCAAACACAAATAATCCATGAACAACCAAATAATACAAATAATGGTAACCTACAAGGATCACAATAATTTATTACATATATTTATAAATTTAATAAATTAATAATCTACTCATTTTAACCCTCTCCTCCTATAAAAAATGTAAATTACTACACCCAAATTGATAAATAAATGTATGTACTAAATAATTAGGAAATTTATAACTTAATGAAGCTTGTTTCACCATCCTTGAATAGAATATCTAGTAGAAGGAGGAAGATTGCTACATTTCTATTGCTGGGTTAGTCAATTAGGGTTTGGTTTGTGTATACACAAGAGAGAAAAACATAAAAATAATGAAGGGAGGTATAAGGGTTATTGAATTGATGTCACTTGAAGGAGGAATACAAGAAGAAGAAAAGGAGTAGTTAGAGAGATCGATTGAAGGAAATCAGTAGTACAAAAAAACACTAGGGGGTGAGGGTGATAGTTAATGATTGGTTATTGAAAGGGGGGGAGGGATGGGGGGGGGGATGGAGAGAAAGATGGGGAGGGATAGATGAAATTTTTGGTAGTGTGTGTGACATAATGAGATTGTGGAGGGGGTGTGGGTGGATGGAGGGATTAGGGTTAGGTGGACCGATCAATGGGAATTGGAGAGGTAGGTGAAAAAGTAATATAATTTTTTTTAATAGTTAGTCTGGTTGATTAGGTTGGGTTTAGTTAATAATTTTTTAATCTAAGACGTGACCCGACCCATATATGGGTCAAACTAGTAAAACCCAACCTTCTCATATTATGCGTGTAACCCAAACCAACCCAATTGGTTAAAGTTGGGTTTTTTTGAGTTGGGTTAGGTTTGGAAACCCCTATTTAATTTTATTTAATTTTGGATTATTTTATGTTTTTCTGGTGTTTTGGTCATTCTTTTATACTTTCTGGTGGATCAAGAAGTTTAATAGGGTTATAGGGTGCCATATGATAAATCTATAATAGGCCATTTCATATCAATATAAGGCCACATTGTAGCCTATCTCATTCTCTTTGTGATTTTTCTAGGCAAAGGTGTAGCTACATCATGGGAAAATAATTTCACCAGGGGGTGGTTGTGTAAAGTTAAATTAGAGTTGTATAGGTATAGTGCATAACAGTAAGGGAGTAAGGCCACACCATAGGGGTTAGGCTGCACCATAGTGGGTGATGCATAAATTTATGTTTTGGGTGTTGCGTAAGGGTGGTCATGAGTTGGTGTAAGGGTGGTGCATAATTATGGAAGGGAGTTGAGTAAGTATATAGTGGTTAACCTATGATCCATAAGGGATGAGTTTAATGTTGTTGGTGTTTGTAAATGTACTCCACACCATAGTGTAGAGGGACACACTATAGGGGAATGGGGGTCTATGGTGGTTCTCATATATAAAATGATGAGGGGATGGGAGCTAATTCATGGTCATTACATGTTAGGGTTCTTGGGAGGAGCCTTGGACTGTAAGGTAGAAGTCAAAAACCATAATTCCCAGGAGGTTGGGACCCATAGTTCTTCTTATTTGAGGTTCCCCATGATTCAACACTTAGGATACTCTATAGGATGCACTACTAGGGAAGCTTCATTTCACAATTTTAGAGGCTATTCCATGGATCTCATCGGACCAGTTTTAGTAAAATATGGTTTTCTAGTTTTTACCCTCTCAAATTAATTAGGTATTCTACTCCTCTTTTAACCCATATAAAAGACTAGGTGCATGAATAATGATCCCTCTCCATCTTCTCCTTCATTTCTAATTCTCTCCCACCTCATTTTCAATCGTATTTATACAGGTAAGAACTTTCTTATTCCTTGTTCCTCTTTCATTATCCCCCTCTTACTTTATATATTGGTTTCTTTCTCTCTCAGAAACCCTAGGGTATTATAGGGATAGATTTATGGTTTTTGGTGGATTATTATTGTGTATTTTTAAGGACTTGTAGAAGGCATCTCATTGCTTGTTAGAGCATTCTCTATCAAATAAAACTATTTTCATATTGACTAACATTAAACCATGGTAGGTTCATTAATGTGATTCCTTAATTTTTCATGCCTTTCATTTCTTAAGCATTATAAATGTTTTAATTGTGATGTTATACCTATATTTGATAGTAAAATAGATTTTATAAGTGTTTTAGAATGATTTATCACTTACAGTAATGGGTGTTTCAATGGATTTTGAATTCTAAAAATGATCTTTGAAATGAATAGTGTTTCTAAAATGGTTTCAATAGTAATTTGAAATGAAATGGGTGTTTTAAAGGTATTTTAATCTCTTTGGGTCATGATTTTGGAAAAGTGAAGGTCATGGTTTCTTGTATGATTTTAAATGAAAGGGGACAAACCTTAAAAATGGTTTAAATGTGGATTTGAAAATTTATTTTAAAAGAATAATTTTGAAATGGGATTTCATAGAGGAAATAGTGTCTTTGAAACCTAAGTATAATTTTGGTAAAGCCTGTTTGGAACTTTGAAATGGGTTTACATGGAATGTAAATGAGACCCTCTTGATCCCCTTATTTGACATGGACTATGACCCCAAAGGGTGAAGTTTTTTACAATTGTGATGAATGACATTGAAAGGGGTTGTTTCTTATGAGGGAGTTAGATAGGTGAGGTGATTTTATGTTTATATTTTTTAATGATCATGTGAAATGTTGATTACTCACCTCCTATTATTTATTTTCATAGGAATACTAGGCACTTACTGAGTAGTCAAAATTTATTCTACACTAGTTAATCACACATAACTTATGTCCCATCTAGCATGAGATTAGTATGGATATAGATTGCTTAATGATTCTTGGTGTAGGATAATCCAGTGTCTTGTGTATATAGGATGTAACATAGGCTAGTAATTGGTCCAATTTTTGGTAAAATTATGGATCCGTATTACACTATGAAATAGTGATTTTTCTATGATACTAGATGATTTCATAGAAGGATTTTATTTGTTTTCTTTACCTCTATTGGAATATATGAAACTATACTTTATAATTTACTATTTTATTTTATTATTGAATTGGTTCCTTAGTGTTTTATTTATTATTCTTGCATTTAGTTTGTTTTATTAAAAATGTTTCTATTGTTTCTTTAAAAATCTGTACTTATAGAGTGGTTTTAAAATAGGATTTAAAATAACTATTTTGGTTAAATGATTCTTACACTCCGAAATTGTTTTTCAAAGTAATTTTTTTCATTTAATAAAAATAAAAAATTAATGTTTTATGAAATTGTCATGGATGTGATATTGGTTTCTCCTGAAGTATTTATGTATGAAAAATCTAATTTACTAAATTTAATTTCAAACTAGAATGAAATGAAATGTGTTTTAGAAGGACTTCATGAACTCCATAGTGATATCCTTCAAGGATTGGTTTTTCTCACACCCTCTATAAACCATTTGGTGTATGCAATTCTCATGGTCTCTTTTCTAGTGCCAATATCCTGTCTTATTCCCATCAGGTTATTTAGGGTGATGGATAATATGATATGTGATGAATAGATGAGGGTCATATAAAGTTGGTGGGTTTTTTGTTCAAGTTTTCTTTTATTTTGGGGTTGTTCATGTATTGGGTTTTTCATATAAACTCTAGTTTTGTTGTATGTTGTATCTATGATGTTTATGTTTATTAATTAGTTACTGAGATACATTATTATTTTATACTACAATCTTATTTTAGTTATACCACTATGTTATTTATATATAAATTTTTAAATTGTTCCAACTTGGTTATTCTTTGAGACCGTGACACTAGTTCCCTTCTCAGAATGATCAGGAACTCACCTCAAGTATGTCATGGGCCGAATCAGGTTCCTGATCTAGGGCTGAACTAGGGGTTCCTGATCTAGGGATGAACTAGGTTAGTTCATGATAGTGTTGTTGTGTTTTATAGGTTTGTAATGTCAGATATATAGATACCTCAATCCAAAAATAAGGTAAACTCTTAGACTGATGAGTTTGATTCACATAGGGGTAAACCATTACCTAATAGTATTACCAAACCCTCAACATTTATTGTCAGACTTTTGTGATAGAGGGGATGAACCTAAGGACTAGTAACAATTTAACTTGACTTAGGTGAATTTAATTGGTGATGAGTCAATCCGGGATTTTATAAATTTAATGAAAAAAACATATAACCCAAAACTTAATAAAAATTCAAATTTTTTTTAGAATGATAATAAATGTAACAACTTTAATGGACCTATGAAATTTAAAATATTCAAAATTGTGGTGATTGTTTGAAAAATAAAACTTATGATTAAAATAATAATAAAATATTTAACTTAAATAGGAAAAATTGTCTACAACATTTAATGGTAACTATTTATTGAAATTCTAAATCAAACAAGTGATTTTCCACCTTTGTTACCCCAATAAAATTTGAAAATGATGATTCAAATTAATTTTATCAAATAGTGAGAGATATTTAATAATAAATTGAAAAAATAAATGAAATAATTGACATTATTATTGGCTGATATAGATTCTAAATTACTAATTATTTTGGAAACTCTTAAAAAATACTAACTTTAAAAAGAAAAAATTGAACAAGAATAAGGGAAACCTTGAGTTTATTTTGAATTTAATCAACCTAATATTTAATTTATTTCAATTTATGTATTTCATGAGACTATTTTATATGATAATAAATCTTATTATGAATAAAAATGTGTTGTTTAATATAATTTTTATTGAAAATTACATTAAAAAAATAAGTTTGAATCCTATGAAAATGATTCTAAAAATAGAAAATAACTTTAGAAAAAACTTATTAATATTAAAATAATTAATTATATTATATTTTTGATTAAAAAATATAATGGGAAAATATTAAATTTAGATTTGGGACTTAATCTATGATGATTTTTTTGATGAATAAAAAAATTTTAATAGAGAAAAACATGTTGAACTAGAACTGGAGGTCTTGTTTCTTAATTTTGATGTGGAAATTAAAAATGAATTAAAATTATTTGATCAATTACCTTTTTAGTTCCATACCTAACATGATTTAGATAGAAATGAAGTTAATTATGAGATTGAACTCATTGTTTTATGTGCCTTATTTTATAAATATTTCCATTATTTGGGAAAAAGAATTCTTGGAATCTTTTGAAATTGATTTTAAAAATGAAAATTAAAAATAATATGGTATTTAATCCACTAAAATAAAATTTTACAATGAATTTAATTATGAATATCACACATAAAGTGAAAGGAAAAAACTTTTGGGTTTATTATTTGATGGTTTTTTTATTAAAAATAAAATGGAAATTTAAGAAAAAATATTTGGAACTTGACCTGAATGTGTTGTTTTATAAATTTGATGATCCAAAAAAATTAAATTCAACTTTATTGAATGAAATATTTCATGTATATTTTCTTTTGAATTTTTTTTTACTTTATAAAATTAGTTTAGAATATATGGAGCTTGACTATTTTCTTTAAATATCTTATGAAATATATTATTTAACTATGTAAATTAATTATTTCTATCATTTTAAATTAGAAAATCACCTAACATTTTAGCATAACCAAATTTATAAATTTATAAATGATTTAAAAAAGAAATTGGTTTTTTAAATTTTTAAATAAATTCTAATTTAAAAAAAATGTTAGCTTAAGTGACAGAGTTTATTCTAAACTGATTAGTTTAAATGGGATGAATGAAATTCAATGTTCTGATTTACCAAACTTTGATAATGTAAATTTATACTTTGTTAGTGTTTAGAACTTAGAGTTTGAACTTAATCATTTAAATAGTATTGCATTTCAACCATTGTAGGTTGAATAGGTCTCATTTTAAATGATAATATATCTGTTGTTTTTAATATTTTTCTATTAGAATATTATATGCCCCTATAGTTTAAAAACTTATTTTTTTTGGAAAACCAACATTTATTTTTGAAAATAAAACTAATTTTTATGGAAAAATAAATGAAAAAATTAATTTTTTTTATGAAAATAACTACCAAACAATAATTTTTCAAACTAAAGAGATAAAGAGTCATATTTTCTAAAAACATATAAAATTATACTTATTTACCACTTCCATACATGAAATTATACTTCTTTTTTAGTAGTGTGAGAAGGTTTATATATTGATTTTATCAAGAGTTGAAGTATAAGAAGTAAAATTACCTTTTTAGCTCCATGTTCTGTTTGATCCTAGAAAAATGGTTGTATATGACATACTAAGAAGGAGTTTTTTGACTCCTCCCAGCTTTCATTTTTTACTTTAAATTTTATTTAGTTTCATTTTTTCACTTTTAATTCTTATTTATATGATAAAAACTAAAAACATATATATAAAAAATAAGATTAAATTAATAAATTTATTTAAATTACAAAATAATTTATTTTAATTTGTAGTAAATATTTTTTTCCATCTCTTTGTTTATGCTATTTTCATTTTTTGTTTCCTAATTATAATAAACTACTACTGTAATATTTTTTTTATTTAGAATAAACATGAACTCACTTATTAATTATTTTATCTTTCTTATTGTTTTAAAATAGTTTCCTATGCTTATTTTCTTTGATTTTTTTATAGAAGGTAGAAACTAAGATACATCTTATTGAAACCAAAAACCTATTGGTAGCTACTTAAAGTTAAAATATTCCCTACCATAAACTACTATCCTATATGGTTTCACTAAAAAACACTTTATTTTTTATAACCTAATTTATATTTGTCAAGTTTTAATATTATAATATAATGTTTAAAGGATTTTATCATGTAACCTTAAATATAGAAATTGGGTTGATTTCCTAGATAAATAAAAGTGGTCTTTCATATTGAATTTAAAGAGGAAACTACTTCATTATAATAGGGAAATTATCACTCTTATTCGAATATGTTTTTATCCTTTATACATATTGAAATATCTAATGATCTCATAGTTTTTAATGTTGTATATGTTTGTGGATTGTTTTCATGTTATTGTATGAAAATTTTTATATTCTGAAATTGACGTTATATATGTTGTTTACTATGTTTTATTAAATATGATTATGAAACTTAACTAATAAAATGAATATAAAATATAAAATATGGTTTTTGATTTATAAAACCTATTTTATAGGATGGAATTATTATTAATATGTTTTTGTTTTCTACTTTATTTTTTTTGTATAATCTTTTACATGCTATGATAAAAAGAAAAATGTGTTTGAAATTAAATGGTTATTTTTACCCACCTTAGGTTCAATATTAGGGATAATGTTGAATTTAAGAGTGGGAAATGGTTTAGAAGTTTCATTCTATTTTATTTTCACAATTTATTAACTTGTTAAATTATTTTTAGTAAAAATTTGTTGAGTATCTAGCCCAAACTCTGAGCACTAGAAGTTTGTTCATTGTTCGATCGAAAAATATAAAAACAAATCATTGGGATAGATCCTTTGAAAATTTAGTGTTATATAACTTGTAAGTATTGATACACCCAAATCACTATACTAAATCTAATATCCACACACAATCATACAAGAAGAAATGGGAAAATAAGCACAAATAAAGAACATCAGTTTAATTTGGTTTGAAATTTCATCATATGTCCATAGGAGAACACTTTAATATTTTATTTCATCAGAATTAAAAAGGTTATAACTACTTACTTTTCATCCATGTGGATCATCAAGTACAAATATCACTCGATGATTTGATACAACTCAACAATGTGGTCCCACCCCATTTATATATAGGGTGTAACCTGATCATCTGGTCACCTATCCCTACTTTAAACATGGTTATCTATATGTTGCACTGTCTAACCACTAATACCATATGGAATTATTAGTATTAACCACCTATCATTGGACACTGAACAATGCTTCTACCCATTGCGAAGCCTTCCAATTTCTTTTTCTGGTGAACTGAGTCACAATATTTTGGTAAGTAAATATTGAATAAATGAAGATACTTTACAACCCTAACCATTTCCCACTTGAATACTAATTCAAGGATCCCTTAGTGACCAACCACTCTGTTCGATCGATGTAGTGAACTCCTTTCTCATTTCTTTCCATTAACCCCACCCCCACTAAGACACAATATTTCCTTAGACTTTCTTGGAGTAACACTTTGGTGAAAATAACCACTATATTTAGTTTTCCAATAATATTTTCTAGATTTAACTCCCAATATTCTATAAACATATAGAAATAATGGAACTTTATGTCAATATGTTTAATCCTAAAATGAAAAAAAAATTCCTCAACAAGTGACTAGCACTTTTACCATCGTAGTAAAACATCCCATTTTCTCAAACCATATTGAGTTCCTCAAGTAGAAACCTCAACCACAACATTTATTTTCCTACTTTATTTGCTGTAGTATATTTAAATTCTATTTATGAGAGAGAAAAAACTAGTTACAACCTTGGAATATAGCTTATATATGTTCCATTATAAGAAAAAACCAATAAGTACTCTTTTTTGTATCGAAACCTCCCCTAAAATAAGATTCAATATACCCTTGTACTGTTTCATTCAGACTAAACCACAAGGGAGTATCTAATGTTCCTTTAAGATAATAGAGAATAAACCTTATGGACTTCCAATGTTCTTTTCATATATTTTCTATAAACCACCTATCAACTCCCACTAAATGAGAAATATATGGATGAGTGCACACTATTGTGTATGTAAAACTTCCAATGAAAAATGTGAATAGAATTTTATCTAGATTATTTATTTATATTATAATTTAGGTGATTCATCTTTGGATAATTTGAAATTCCAAATGAGATGAGTCATAATATATTTACATATATTAATCCCAAAATGTTCAATTAATTTTAGAATGTACAACTTTTTGGATAGAACCAATATTATGTAACTTTAATCCTTTTTCATCCATATTCCCAATATATTTTTATTTTCACCAAGATCTTTCATTTCAAAATTTCCTAAAAAATATTTATTCATCCTCTTAATCCATTGGATATTTGACCAAAATAGAAGAATACCATCCACATGCATGAGAAGGATAGCAAAGCATCTATCCTCAAAATCCTTCCAGTAGCAATAGTGATCCGAGTTACTTCATATGAAACCTTGATATGATATTAAATATTTGAACTTTTATTTCTATTTTATAGGTTATTTATTCAACCCAAAATACTCCTTTTGAGTTTACACACTATTTTATGATTCCATTTGTCAATAAAACCATCCAATTTATATGTATAAATATTTTCCTCTAAATTCCCAGGAATAAATTTCATTTTCACATCCAATTGTTAAATATATATATTTCTAATAGAAAATAAACTTAACACATACTTGATAGTTGTATTCATAAAAATGGTGTTTTTTTAAAATCCAATTCCTTCCTACTATTGGAAACATTTAACCATCCATCTGTCCTTATACCTCAAACTTCTATTAGTTTCTTCCTTAAATAAAAATATCTATCTATTTTTGGTATCTTTATTTATGTGTGGAAGATCAGATAATTTCTAGGTATTATTCATATATAAAAAATCCAAATCCTCCTCCATAACAAGCACCCACTTAGTAGAATCATTGAGGCTGGCTTCCTCCTCTAGACTTTCAGGATCTACTCCATCTATCAAAATTAATAAGTGAAGATCAAATCTATACATATATAATAGTTATCAATATTATAACATATTCAAAATTCAACCTGATATTTTGATCTTTTTGGTATTGATACATCTGGTAATTTAGCTACTTATACACCACCTCAAGTTTCACCAGCCACTGAGCTCTCTAGCATATCAACCACTGAACTACAATTTGAATTTATGATGATATTTCTTGAACATTCCTTTTTAATTACTATATTTATGGTAGACTCAGTACCCCCTAAACTTTTTAATAGTTTATTTACTACTTAATGTCTGACCAGGTCACCTTAGACTTGAGATGATTATTTTCTCTCATCTTTCTTATCCACCAAGTTCTGATCCTCCCAAGGAACTTTCTCATTATATATAACATTTAGGCTTTTGATGAATTTACTCTTATAATCATACAAAAGTTGAAATATAAATTCTTTGTTTCTATAACATATAAATAAACCTATGTAAGACTTTAAATCAAGATTATCTTGGTCTTTGACACCCACATGAACATAGGCAACACAAATGAAGATTCTGATGTGATGGTGTTCCAGTATTTTAACAGACCACCATGATACTAAATTCTATTTTAATACTACTGAAGAGGGATTCCATTTCATCAAATACATGGATATATACACTACTTATACTAAAAATTCATTAGGTATTCCAAAGTGGTTCTTCATGCTTCCCACCTTCTCCATAAATGGAATGTTCATCCTCTCTATTACACCATTTTTTTTAGGAATTACATGAACAATTTTATCATTTCTGATTCCTATATTTTTTCAGTAGTTTTGAAAACATATTTTTGTGAACTCACCCCCATTATCAGATCTCAAACACTTTATCTTACATCTGGATTCTCTTTCCACCACTTTTTTCCACTAAATAATTATTACAAACAAAAATGACTTCAAATTTAAGAAATAAACTCATAACTTCATCATGGATTCATCAATTATTGTCACAAATTACTATAACCCTATATATGAATTGATTGGGGGTAAGGTATCTAGAAATCAATATGTAAAAGTTTAAGTTTTTTGTTTTTGTGTGTTCTTACACTGATATTGAAAGACAATTTATGTTTCATTCAATGTATATAAATTTCAAAACTGCTGATGTATGAATACTCAAGATTTAATATAAATATTCACACCATTTTCATTGAGATGACCTAACTGATAACACGAGAAATCTAAACTTCTGGAAGTTTATACTCTAGCCAATATGACTCTTTCCTTTATTCACGTGAGATAAAGGGTTCCATATTTCACTACTTTAGTAATGAATAATGAACATCAAGTGATTATCTATACACTATTAGAAAATTTATCTCTAAATATATCATTATCCAATTGATCCATATAAATGATATTCTTTTGGAGGCCAGTGAAAAACCAAACAACCTTCAACTCAATAAAGTCTGTGTTCTTTAGTTGGATTTTCAAAGACCCCTTACCCTCAATTTTTAGAAGATAAAATTTTCTAAAATTTTCAGAACCATAATTTTTCACGTATACCCTTTCTTCTATGGAATGGAAAGATACTTCTGAGTCGATAATCCAAGACTCCATTGGAAAATTAACACTAGGCAATATAGTTCTCCCATCTTAAGCTATGGTATTTCTATAATATTTTTTTTGTTTGACCTTTCATTGGTCTTATGTTCTTGAAAATACTTCTTGAGGTGTCCCCTATTCCCATAATACCAATATATAGGGCTGATTTTGGTTTATTGTCCATAACTCCTTCCATTGGATTTCCATTGAATGTCAAAAGTTCTTTCAATGAGGTGAACATTCTCTTCCATCTGCATTCATTGTATCAACAGAAGATACCTGGAATTTCTAACTCTGAATCTCTTATTTCAAGATCAAATTATAGATGTTAAATAATACTAGACCATTTTTATTAAAATAATTTCTCACTACATTTACTATCTCGTCCCATGATTCTGAAAAAAGGACATCAAAAAAATATCCCAAACATTATCATAAATGTTTCCTTTACTGTATTGAGTAGATTATAGATCATGTTGGAATAATTCACATGATCTAACACTGATACCCCTTATAATAGTCTGAAACTGAATAGTTTTATCATCAAAAATACTTTTTTGATCATACTTGACTTCTCTTATTTATCCATTAATGTTTACATAATATATGAAATCATAATCTTATCTCAAATGCTAAAATAAATATTTTTTTCTAAATTCATCTGAATCAAAATAAGATATTTTTTATCTAGTTTCTCTCATTTATAATTTTCCATATTTTAGGGTTTAGTTATAGTTAATGGTACTTCAAAACCCTTTTGGATCAGGTAATCTTCCTTTTGCATGTTCTAGAAACTAAACTATGTTCCATAAAACCTATCAACTCACACCTTGACTTATTCTGATAACCTAGCCCTAAAATATTAGATCATACTAAAATAAAACCATCAAGATAGGTAAAATAAAATAACTTTATATATTGTGTGTCTTACCTTGTCATGAACCAAACTTTTATAACACTTGTTGAGAATCCATCCCGAACTTCAAGCACCAGAATTTCATTCATCCGTAGATCACATAGGTGAAAAAATATAACCAGTATGAATTCTTTGGAAGTTCAAAATTTTAGAACTACAAAGTATTGATTTAACCAAATCACCACACTAAATAAAATAGCCACACACAATCATACACAAATAAAGGGGAAATCAGGAACAAATAAAGAACAACAATTTTACATTATTCATACTTTCATGTAACATTCATGGGAGAACATTGCAAGATTTTATTACATTGGTAATAGAAAAGGTTAAAACTACTGAATTTTCAACCATATAGATCATCAATTATAAGTATCAATCAATGATTTCATACACCTACATAAAGTGGTACTACCTCTTTATATATAGGGTCCCACCCTATCATTTGGTCACCTAAGATTCCTACAAACACATTCATCTATACATTGCACTATGGAATCACTGATCCTCTATATAATTCCTTGGATTGACTAAATATCATCGATACATTAACATTTCTAGTACACCTTACTCTTACCCACAAGCTCTAACTAAATAGATATTCAAATTTACACATGATTCTTCTATCAATGAATTCACTGTTTGAACATCTGATAACCCGAATGCCTAGAATTTTTATAGTCCAAATCCCTATAGAGAAACCTTCCAATTTATTATTATGGTGAAAAAATTCATGAACTTTTGGTCAGGAAATTCCATATACATGAATATACTTCACAAACCTAATAATATCCCACTTAAATACTATTTCACATATCCCATAGAAATCTTGCACTCCTTCAGATCAGTTTAGTGGAATCTATCCTCCTTTACTTCTATTCACACCATCTCCACTAAGGCACAGTGTTGTATCATATTTTTGTGGACCAACACTTTAGTGAATATAAATAATGTATTTTGTTTTCTAAAAATATTTTAGAGATTTATCTCCCCATATTCAAGAAAATTATATATATAATAGTAATTTAAGTCAATATGTTTAGTCCAATCATGAAAAATTTGATTCTTCACTAAGTGAATGCACTTTGACTGTCATAGTAAAGTGTCCCATTTTTTGAACCCTATAGAGTTCCTCAAGAAGAATCCTAAACCACACCATTTATTTTCATGTTTTCATTGATGAAACATATCCTACCTTGGTTTACGAGTGATCAATAACTGATAGGAACCATGAAATCTTGATGATTATTATTCCACTGTAAGTAAAAAATAATCAAAAGTTCTCTTCTAAGTATCAAAATCTCCCCTAAAATCTTTGTCAACATACCTTTATAGTGATTATTCCAATCTGAGGTACAAGGAATATCTTCCTTTCCTTAAAGATAATAGAGAATCCACTTTATGGTCACCCAATTTACATTTCCTATATTTTCTATAAATCAACTAAAAACTCCCACTGAATGAGAAATATCTGGACAAGTGCATGCCATGGAGTACATAAAAATCCTAATGATATATATGAATCAAATTTTCACCACATTCTTTTCTTCATCTTCCATTATAGGTTCTTGCTCTTTGGATAATTTGAAATTACTAACAAGAGGAGTAACAACAGATTCAAATCCATTCACACTGAAACCTTTAATGGATTTCTGAATGTACTCCTTCTACGAGAGAACTAAACTTTCATAACTTTGATACCATTAAATCCACATTACCATGATCTTTTTAGCTTTAAAAAGATATTTAATTTTTAAATTTCCTAAAAAATATTTCTTCAACCTTTGAATCCATTGGAAATTTATCCCATCTAAAAGAAAATCATACATATATAAGAGCAAGATAATGAAGAACCCATCATAAAAATCCTTACATTAGAAAAATTGATATGATTTTATTTGAATTAAGACTTTATCTAATATAAAATCATCAAACTTGTAGTTAAATTTCCTTAGTTCTTACTTTATCCCATAGAGTATCCTTTTGACTTTTCACACCAATTAATGATTTAATTTGTCAACAAAACCATATAGTTTATTTATAAAAATATCTACCTCTAAATATCTATGAAGAAATGTCATTTTCACATCTATTTTTTCAAGATAGATATTTCTAATAGCAACCATACTTAACACTGCCCTGATAACAGTATTCTTAATAATCGGTGAAAAACATTCTGAAATTTAAATGGATTAATTTTATTGGAAACCTTTCACTGCCAGTATAGATTTATACCTCAAACTTCTATTTGATTATTATTTTAATAAAAATATATATTTATTATTTATATCTCCTCTTTCCATGTGTAATTTTATCCTATTCTCAGGTGTTATTCTTATATAAAAAATCCAAATCTTCATTCATTGCAATATCCCACTTATAAAAATCATTGAGAATGGTCATATCCTAAATAATTTCATGTTCTATTCCACCCATAAAATGTAATAAGTTAGGACTAGATCCATACCTATCTACTGGTCATTCGATTTCCGAATTTTTCACAATTCAACCTGTAATTCATCTCTTTCAGGCATCGATACTTCCTACAATTCCCCTACTAATGCTCCACATCCAGTTTCACCAACTATTAAGATCTATGGTATATCAAAAATTGTCCTACTTTATAAATTTCTAGTGCTTCTTCCTTGACATTACTCTAGGATATATATATATTTGACAGACTAGGTACCCCCATTAATTTTTGGTAGTTAAATTATTTCTGATCTTTCACCTAGGTCAACTTGGACTTGATATGATTCTTTTCTATCAACTTCCTTGGCTAACAAGTTATAGTAATTCTAAGTATCATGCTCATTAAAGATAAAAATCCAACTTATAATCCTTTATTCTTACTACCATCCTAGATTCAAGTTACAAATTCTTTATTTCCATTCCCTATAAAGAATTATGTGCAAGAATTTGTATCAATCTTGTTTAATATTTTGGAATCCAAATGAACATAGGAAACATAACAAAAGATTATGAGTTTATGAAGTTTTATTTTTTAATTACACCACTGTGATTATAGTAACTATTTACCTACTATGGAAGAGGGACTTCAATTGATTAGATATGTATCTATATACATAGTTTCTACGCCTAATTCCTTAGGCATTATAGAGTGAATCCTTATGATTGTTTATTTCTCCATTAATGTATAGATCATACTCTCCATTATACTATTTTATTTAGTCATTCTAGGAAATTTTTTCTCATATATGATTACACTATGTATATAGTTGTTCTAAAAGATCCTTTGGGTGAACTCACCCCTATTATCAGATATCAATCTCTTCAACTTATATATGATTTTTCTTTCCACCATTTATTTCTACTAAATAATGATTCAAAAAATATATGAATCATTATCTAAGAAATAAAATCATAAATTATTCAAGGAATCATCAATATATGGCATAAAGTACTATGAAACTACATGTGACTTGACTATGGAAGGTCCCTAGATATCATTATATATAAGTTCCATTTTTTTGATTTTTTAGAGTTCTTCCAATGATATTGAAAGACACTTTATATTTATTTCCAAGTATAGAACTTTAAAAACTATAAATATATGAATTCAAAAGATTCAAAATCCATATTTCCACTAGACTATTCATAATATTTTCATTAATATGGTTTTAATAATAGTGATTTTTTTTTTGAACTTCTAGAAGTTGATGCTCAAACCATTTTGAATCCTTATTTTCTTTTAGTGAGATAAAGGTTCCATATTTTACTCTTATAGAAATTACTAGAGAACCTCAAGTGATCATCCAAACCTCATTAGAAAATCTTATTCCAAATCCAACATCATCCAAATGAACCATGGAAATGAGATTCATTTGGAGGTTAGGGATAAACTAAACAACCATTAACTCAAGAAAAGCTTTGGTATTCAGCCTTATTTTCACATCCACCTTACCCAAATTTAAAAATATGTATCATTTGAAATATACAATTTACCAAAAAAACTGTAAATATAATTTTTTATGTATCTCTTTTATCTTTTGGAATGGAAATATGCTCCCGTATCTATAATCCAATACCCCACTAGAATATTAACAATAAGAAACATAGTTCTCCCTTTCATAGCTGTAGTTTTTCCAAAACCAAGACTTATAAAAACTAAACTTCCATTGGTCTTGCAATCCTAAAACTCATTTTTTATGTTCCCTCTCTCCCCTTAATTCCAACATATAAATATAGGTTTGTTCAATTTCCCATTAATCCTCCTCTTAATTTTTCCACTGAATATATCCAATTCCTTCTCTATGGTGAACACCCTCTTCCATATGAATTTATTGCCTTAACAAAATATCCTCAGACTTCCTTCCTCTATATATCTCCATTAAAGAAAAAATTGAGGATGTTAAAAAAATACCAAATCAGTTTACGAATACAATTTATCATTTTTTTACCATCACTTCCCATGATTCTAGTAAAGAGGACAACAAAAAAATCACCAAACTCCACCTGAAAAAGTTACCTTTACTATCTCAATCCAATTTTGGATCATGTTAAAATAATTTGCATGATATTATACTGATCTCCCTTATGATAGTCTTAAACTTAATAGTTTTCTTATTCAAAACACTTTATTAAGAATAGTTGGATTATACATATCCTTCAGTGCTTTCATAAGATATACAATTGTATTATTATGATAAGTTTTAAAAGAAACATTCCTTACTAAAGTTATCTTAATTAAACCAAGATATTTTATATCCATCCACTCCAATTTATCCTTTTCCATATAATCTCGTATAATTCTAGTCAATGGTACTTCAAGATACTTTAGGATAAGATAATATTATATATGCATCTGCTTGAAACTAAAGTATGTTCCATGAATCCTATCCACTCACACCTTTCCTTATTCCAATGACATGACCTAGAAAAAGTAACTCCTACTAAAATAAAATCATCAAATTAGGTAAAACATGACACCTTGTTGTGTTGTTTGTCATTTATTATCCGGAACCAAACTTTGATAACATTTTTTTTTGAGAATCCAACCTGAACTCCCATTAACAAAAATTCATTGACCTATAGATCACAAAGGTAGGAAAAGGTCATAGGTATAGAACCTATGAAACGTTAGTCTTTTAGAACCTGGAATTATTTCTATACCCAAATTACTACATTGAATCCAAAATCCACACACAAAAATATAAAAATAAATCAGAAAACAAGCACAAAGAAAGAATATTGGTTTTAAATGGTTTAGACTTTCATCCTATATCAGTGGGAGAACATTGCATGATTTTATTTCACTATAATTACAAACGTTATAGCTAGTGACCTATCATTCATGTTTATCATCATGTAAAAAGATTATTTAATTTTTTGACACAACTCATCAAAGTGGTTCAACCCCTTTATATATAGGTTCCCACCAAGTCGTCTGATTATGCAAGATTCCTATAAACAAGACCATCTATCCAATACATTGTGCAACCACCAATTCCCTATAGAATTCCTTGTATTGACCACCTTTCAATGGTAAATGAACAATGATTCCATTCCTTACTCTTTCCTATAAACTCTAGATGAAGAGATATTCAAATGTAGACATAGTTTTACTACTAGTGAATTTACTGTCTGAACATCTGGTAACTTGACTACCTAAAATTCTGATAGTCTGACTCCCTACTAAGCAACCTACCAATGTCATTTTCTAGTGAACAGAGTAAAAAAATTATGTTAAAGAAATACTAGATATATGAAAAGACTTCATGAACCTAAAATATTGTCATCTAAACATTTTTTTTATATTCTATAATTATATTTTTTCCTTTGTAATCATATTGTAATTCAAATGTTATGAAATTTCTTTATCTATTTTCTTGTATCCATATAATTTAAATAATAAAATTTTAATATGTTGTTCTTTCAAAATATAACTTCTAGTTTAAATTTGTATGTATAGTTTAAAATTTTCAATTAAAACGTTTTTAATAGAAAATACATCTTCTGATTCTAATTTTTGTGAATTATGGAAATTACTTCTTAGATTTATGATTGTGTTACGTAATTTCTTTTTGATTAAAATTACGAATGAATATTTTTTAAATTGTTAATTTTTATGTATTTCTCTAATTATCAATTATTAATTTTATCAATATTTTTAATTTAGTTTATAATTATTTATGTTATTTGATTATGAGTTTAATTTTTATAACAAGTGTGTGCTCGATCATGAATTATAAGTGAAATTTAGGGTATTTTTTGGATGGGGAATTTAAAATTTTCATTCTTATTACCCATTTTACTTTTGATTATTTGTTAAATTTGTAAATAGATTTTGAACCAAATTTTTTAATTGTGAGAAAAATAATGTGTTTTATATTACTATATAAATTTTATAGAGATACATTTTTTTAGAATAATTCTTATACATTATAATCATCCACATTTTAACCATTAAATTATTTCTTTCCTAAATATGCTATATTTAAATAAATTAATGATAATTTTAAAATTAATTTTTTTGAATAATTTCTTTAAATTATTTTTTATCTAATATTTCTAAAATTTATTTTTACTTATCTTAAGTATGAGTACACAACCACCCATAAGAGTGGGGGAAATAATATTTATTATTTATATGTTATTTTTATTAGAAAATTTTATAAATTTTATAGTGTTTTTATATTTAATTTTTAATTATTCACTTAATATATAATTTATATATTAAAATATTAATTTTATAAATTTGTTTAATTTTTATTTGTTTTTACTAATTACTTTTTCAAATTTTATTTAATGTGTTATTTATTTATTTATTTTATATGTATTATCATTAATTTTTGAATAATTGATTGTGAAATTTAAATAAATAATTTGTTTTTTAATAAAAAAATACATGTTATGTAAATATAATTGTGTTTTGTCTTATGTTTTTTACGTTTTAAATAAATTTCATTATTTTTAGTTTTATATTTATTACTATAAATTAATAAACAAACAATAATAATTTAGTGCTTTTTAAAATGAATTAATGTTTCATATGTTTTAAATAAATTTAATAACTATTTTTTTCATTTTAAATAAAACATTTAGATAAAAAAATTTACTAAGAAAAATAGTTTTTAATTAAATTTTTTTAATAAAACATTTTAAAAAAATAAATAAAACATTTTATTTTATTTTTGGTTTTATAAATTTAATAAAATAATTTATATTTTAATAAAACACTTCTTTAATAAAAAATAAAAAACAAAACATAATAATAATAATAATAATAATAAATACTTTTAATAATAATAATAATAATAATAATAATAATAAAATGTTTTTTTGAATTGTGATTTCAAGTGTTTGTGAGAATCATTGAGAGAGACAATATCCATCAAGTAAGGATTCTATTTGAGCTAGGGTTTTACTCAGTTTGAGTTTCATTAATCATCTATAGTGAGAGGTATAAGTCAAGCATTGCAAGTTGTTAATGATCGAGTTCCTAAATAAAAAATGGTTGTTTACTAGAAGTTAAATGTATTCTCATCTAGATTCACCAAGCACCATATGATGAAAGATATTAAGGGATCAATATATGAGATGTATAGATTTAATTCATCATGTTCATTATAATAATTTTGTGTGGTTGAGAATTAGAACATGTGTTCAATTAACGATAACACATTATAGAGGTATATTATCCCAATGTAAATAAATAAGCCACGTCTATAGTCTGAGAGGAGGAGTCAACATTAGGTAGGGTATATTTTTAGTTTAGAGTAACTGTCAATAGTATCTGTATTCTCTCAACATTTTTAGTCTTATTCTTTTATCTTCTTCTCTATTCATGTATTCCTGTTGCTGTAGTTCAGTTGTGTAAATTGTAGTGGCAATCTTTGTAGATGTATGTATTATTCTTCCACTATTATTCTTATTCTCTTTTTTTTCTTGTTTATGTAGGTAGTGGGTAGTAGATAGTATATTCTTTTCTATCTCAGGTTACTTTAAAATAGCTTAGACATCATAGTAGTATATTATAGTCTGAATTTGATCTTCTAATTACAAATACAGTAGTTTGACACTGTTCTGGATATTGGTGTATAATCAATATAGATATTCTTGGATGATAGTAGAAGGATTTCATTGAGTAACATTACATTATCACACTCCTTTAGATTATATTTTCCCCACCAAATCAATAGTACAATCGGTTGTTGGTGAATCCTCTTTAGGATATAATAGTGGCTAGCTAGTCTACACTAGGACTAAGTGGAGAGTAATCCATGAAGAAACTTTGGAAACAATAGAGTAATAAAGGATTTTTTTTGTTACACACCAATAAAATACCATTTTATGATTGATGAAGTATTTTAGTGTAATCTCAATGTATAGGAAGGATTTGAGTGCTAATGGTTATAATTAATTTCCCCATACAATGGGGACTACATTTTATAGGTATGAAAGCACCTATTTAGATAAGTCATCATACCCCTTGGAATTGGGTTGATAAATTTCTTGGAAAGGCATGTATTTTCTAGATTTAATAATGTATCTTCAATCACACCTAATCAATTAAGTGACCTAGATTTCATCCACTATAAAATAATTATGTACTCTTATGAACTGACATGTCCATTACTACTCAAGTCGGATTCCAATAAAGACATCCCTTTTTAAAAAAATAAAATAAAACAATTTTAATATTTTGAAAACTTTAAAAATCCAAAAATTCCCAAACATTTTAAAATATTTAAAATCACCTTTTGAAAATAAATCATCATAATATATTAGAATGAACCTATATAAATAAAAGCATCTATCGATTTGAACCTTTACATAGAAAATACATATCAAAGTTTAACAAAGAAACAGGTGGATGCTACCTTGATCATGTAACTATTGTTATGAGTAGAATTCATCCTATAAAATTTTGTTCAAATTCCTTAGTTATTCATCTACTCTTAAACACTATTATAGACATGTGATGCTTATCCTTTCATGAATGTTTGATAGCTAAATTCATCATCTATTTGGAGCAGACCCACTCCTATATTCACATAGGTGAACCCAAAAGTGTTCCCATGATTCAACAATTATTTGATATCCTTGGTCTATTAATAGTTTTATAATAAACCTCATTTTATAATGGGAATAAAACCCCATTTTCCTAGGATATAAAGTAACTTTGGTGTTTATTCCACACATATGATATAATTTCCTACATTGAACTCAAACACGCTAAATTATCACATATTGAGTTAAGGTCCCTCATTGATGATTTTTTATAAAGATTTTAAACCCATACTTAAGAAATTTTTGTATAAAAACTCCCTTGAAAGTTCCTTTGTTAGAAGATCATTCAAAATTTAGCTTGGTCTAAAAAATTCCATAGTTATGATACCATCTTGTATCAACTACCTCACATAGTTATATCTGAGACCAATGTGTCTTGATTTTACATTATTAGTATTATTATATATCATGACCAATGTTTCTTGACTATCATAATGTATAAAAAATAGATACAATGGAATATTCTAAAATGGTAGTTCTAATAAAAGAGATATAATCCATTACACCTCTTTTTCAGTAGCTTCTAAAACAAAAAACTCAGAATCCACTGTGGAGTCCGTTATACAGGTTTGTTCCTTCGATCCACAAGAGATCACTACACCTATAAGTTAGAAACCCAAACACACTATGAATAATTATCCTCTAGATTAGTAATATAAATCACATTGAAAAATCCTTCCAATACTCTTGGGTTTCCACTATAATATATATAATAATCCTTACTACCCTTAAGAAATTTGAGTACTCATTTAACCTCATCCTATTGTGCCTAACATGGATTACTCGTATACCTTCCTAACTCACAACATATGAAATTTTTAGTCTTGTGCATTCCATGGAATATATGAGACATCCAATCACTCTTACATATTCCAATAAATCAACTACTATACCAGGTTTTGGTATAATCCTACTCCCATAAGCATATGGGGTGAAAACCGGTGAACAATCAAATTATTCAAACTTCTTTAAGAAATTATCAATATAATAAAATTGATAATGCAGAATAAAATTATTATTCTTAAAAAAAATTTATTCCCAAAATAAAATTAGATTCACCCAATTAATTCATATTAAAGTTTCTAGATAAAATACACTTAGATACATTTACACGATTCATACCAGTTCCAAATAAAATCATGTCATCAATATATAAAACAACAACTACACCATGATTATTATAGAACCTACTATAAACACATTTATCAACTTGGTTAACTATAAAATAATTTTATAAAATAATTTCATTAAATTTATCATTCCATTGTTTTGTATCTTGTTCTAGACCATATAGGGACTGTACCAACTTACATACCTTCTTTTCTTTAATGGGCACTATGTGTTTGGACCAAGTTGGCTGGAGGTTTGTTTGAAAGAAGTTTGCTGGAATTTTTGTATTTTTTTATCTTTATGAAAAATCACCTCACATAGTTAGTTATTTTTATCAGATGAAGGATTATCAGACATATATGATTATAAATAATTTTCTTTTGAAATTCCATCAATTGATGTTTTTGGTTCTATATGTTGTTTTTGGGTGTTATTTTTTTTTTCAGAATTATATTTTTGGAATTGACCTTTTCAAACTGACCAAGGAAGTGTAAAAAATATTAAATTTACTAAGGAGTATTCAATATACAAAATATAATGATGATATTCTACTATCAATGTTCTAAAAATCATAGAAAACCCCATGATATTTTCTTTTGTTAAAGTGAAGTTAAATTTGTTACGACTATAAGGGTTCTGATAAAATTTATTTATGAATATAATGATGATTTTATGATCATTTAATGTTACTAAATCATGAAAAAGTCTCATGATACAAGATGAAGGTTGTAAAAGAGAATATATGAATATTTTTTTAAATAAACTTTATCAGTCTTATCGGGAAGTAGTTTTTTTGACACAGTTTATCTAATGGAGTTTTTTTTCCAGAAAACAAGAAGTGTGAATTTATTGAAGTGAGAAGATTTTCAAAAGTGTTGATCGACTGATCCATCAGATGAACCAATTCATCATATGAACTGATCTATCGAATAAACCATCAGTTACTGAGTTATATAAAGTAATAAGTCCCTGTTCATACTGATCCACCAGATAATTTTCTTCCACCAATCCATCAAGTGGGTATTTGACATTGATAAATCATTAGATGTATAGTTCTATTGGATTCAGAGAATTAGACTATCCAAATCATATGTTTTATATCAGATGAACCAAATTTTATGAAATTTAATATAAACAGTTTTAGAAACTGATCAATTTGAAGAGTTCTTGAGACTGATCCATCGGGAAAGCTTTAGAGACTGATCCATCAGATGAGATGTTGATACCAATTCATCGAATGATCTGTTTGACACTGATAAGTCATCATATATTGAGTTTATTTGACACAGTTTCCTCAAACTAAGGATTTGTTTTATAGATGAAGAAAGTGTATGAAAAGGTGAAATATATATAATTTTATTTATGATAGTTACTGTAGGGTTATGAAAACTTTAAAAGTTACAAAAATGTTTTCAAATAGTTTCAGGTTACCTTGAGAATCAAAGTGAAAATAATTTTGTTTTACTTGTTTTTAAATGGGTCAAGAGAACTCGAATGTTGAATAGTGCACCAAACTAAAATGTTCTAAAATTTATCTTCCTGTAATTTTTTTTGATAAAAATATTTATATAGAATAAAGTTGTTCTAAATTTTTTTAAAGATTTTGGAGGATTATAGAAGTTTTTAGAGGTTTTTGGTCTTAATTTGAGTTGGTGTTTAGAATTGTGAATTTTTTTTGAGTATGAAAATTATTTCAAGTTCCCGCATTTTTTTTGTTTTTAGGGAACCTCTATAAGGGTGTGAAATTAAAACGCATAGAGGTACTATTCCTGTGCTCCAAAAGGTTAAATTCTATAGTTTTTTTGAACTGGTTTCTGGATACAAGTGATAAAAGAATTGGAAGTCAATATTTATTGAATTAGACCAAAAAATTAGATAAAAAGATTCTAGAAGAAGAAAGAAGAAGGAAAGAGTGGGTTTCTAATTCCATTTTGGAAAACCAATAATACTTGTATCCAAATAGATAAATAGAATTGAAGAATAAAATAGAGTGATCAGACTGAGGTTTATAGAAATTATAAAGAAGAATTTATTATCTTCTGTTGGGTAAGAAAGTGAATAGTTGGTTTTTGAATATTAACAAGAATAATGTTTATTGAACCATCACAGTGACAAGTTAAAAATCAATTGGTGAAGGTTTATTAACTTTTTAAAAAATCATATTCACATCTTTCATGCTAGATGAAACTCATACATTGTTTTGTTAATCACAGATCCATGAAAGTTTAAGGGTATTTACTACTTTCCATAACCACACAAAAATGATTTTTTCCAGTGGATTTTGTGGTATTGGATTATTTTCAAACTATTCCAAGGACTAGCTACTTTTGTTGAGTAGTGAACCTTGTGAATACTTTTATTCCTATGGTTGTGTTTGAATGTTTTTTTAGAAAAGTGATAAATATTTAGAAATAGGAGATGGTTTTTTAACAAGAAAGATAACATAAAAGAAAAATATATCACTAGTTCACCCTTCCCCCTCTCAGTGATTACATTGATCATTCATTATCCTTTTTAATTAGTATCAATGTGAAGGTTACCTTTATTTACTAATTTACTAATGTTTTAATAGAATTTTTTGTAGATAGTTTGAATTGGGAGAAAACTAAGGGGATTCATTCTTTTGATGGAAATAACTATCATATCTGCAAAGATAAAATATTTCCATATATTATGACCCTTGGTTATGATGTGATGGATACTACTACAAATGTATTTTCTCCTCATGTTGATAATGTTACTCTTAGAACGATTTATAAGAAAAATATATAGAATGATGGAAGGGATAAAAATGATTTACTTTCATCACTTTCTAAAACTGAATTTCTTAGATTAAAGGGAGTTGGAACTAACAAAGGTATTTGGGAAAAGATAAAAAATATCTATGAAGGAAATATGGAGATGAAGAAGAAAAAATTACAAATATAGAGGCTGAAGTAAAAAGACCTCAAATTTGGTGACTATGAATCTGTTGGAGGATTTTTCATAAGGGTGAATGATATTTTAAACACCATAATATGTTTTGGTGAAAATTTGGAAGATTCAATTATTTTTGAGAAGATCTTACAAATCCTTCCTAACAAGTTTGATTTAAAGGTTTCATATTTGAAAGATAGAGATATTGAAAATCTATCTTTGGATGACTTAAATATAACTCTCATTACATATTAAATGATAATAAATAAAGTTATTAAAATAAAATAAATTTTTGATTGAAAATTTTCCATCAAATCTTCCAAGAAAATAAAATCTAAGAATGTTATCAAAGGTGAAGAAAATAGTGACTCAGACACAAAAAATAAGGCAAGTAACAATTTTTATGATATTTTTTCCTTGTTTTCTAAAAATGTTAAAAGGGTCATAGGTAATTACAAAGGGCAGTTACCACTTAAATTCTTGTGCTATGGAGTGGTTTCTAATTTTTTTACAAATTTATCTCAATGAAAGGATGAAGAAAAAAGTGATAAAGATGATATAAATTCAAGAATATTCTTGAAGAAACATGTATAAAATCAAAATATTATTCAAATGGAAGAGATAAATAGTTATCCAAATCCAAAAAGAGAAGTTTTTTATCTATTGATGATAAAGATGATGACAGTTAAGTTGAAACTAAAAAATTCACTGAAGTTTCTATAGAAACAAATTATTGAGAAATTAAATGATGAATAATTTATTGGTTATAAAAGTAGTAGTTCTATAGAAAATACTTTATTATAATTTTATCTAAAAATATAGATGAAATAATATCTTTAAAATATTTTAATAGTTGAAAGAGAAATCAGGTTATTGAAAAAGGAAAGTTCTATACCAAATAGCAAAGTATATTTTCTTGAAGAGAAATCCAAGTCACTGTAAGATGTTAATCATTTTAATATATCTCTTGAAAAAGAAAAGAATCAAAATTAATATCTTGAAGTAAAGATAAAATATAAGGGGGATGAATTATAACTTTTTCAATAAAAGTTCTCTAAAACTGAGCCGAGAGTTACGAGTTTCAAAAACTATATTTCGGAAATTGGTTAATGTTCTGAGAATTTTGAATGTAAGAAAGATAAAAAAAAATTCTCAAAGTTTAAGAAGAAAAATTAAGTTTTTCCTATGATTAATAAAGTTGAGAAAATTATTTATGTATCCAAAACCAAAAAGTTGTAAATTAAAATGTGTGGAAAATTTCATAGTCTAAATAAAATTTTTCTATGATAGGTGATGCTATTGAAGATAGGAAGAAATCTAAGTAGAAGAATAAAATTTTATGAGATATAATAAATTTTGAGGCTAAAAAAATTTATAATGTAGAAAGTTAGAATGTTTTAGAAAAATAGGTTTAAAACTCCATGCAGTATGGAAGATATAGATACAAATATTATTTCTATGGATACTATTGTTATTGTGGTGGATTTGGACATAAAAAATATATGTGTTGGTTAAATAAAAAACACTACAATAATCCTATGGGTAATTGGAATAAAAGTTTGATAGGGAGTCAATGCACTCATAGAAGGAATCCTGAGAAAGTTGGTATGAAGGTTAAAAATTGATTCCAACCTTTGGAAAATATTTTTGAAATATGTGAACAACCTGAACATATTGAAAACGGATGTATTGTTTTGTTACTAGCACACAATGTTTTTTATAAAAACTCTCAAAAGTCAAATGTGAAAAAAGATAAAGGAAAAGAAAAAGAACTAATTGTAGAAACTGCTCTCAAAGATAAAAAAGGAGAACAAACTTGGATTTAGGATAATGGGTTATCTTCACATATGATAGGATATTTTAAGCTTTTTAAGATTTTGAAAGACTTTAAATAAAGAATAATGATGTTTGGAAATGATTAATCACTTAGAATCAAAGGTGTCAAATCTTCTATTATTGGGAAAGAAAAACTGAAATCCAAAAAGGTCTTATTTATTTATGAGTTGAAACAAAACTTGTTAAGTGTTTCATAACTTTGTGATAAAGGTAATAAATTTGTTTTTAGAAAATATAGTTTTTCTGTGAAAAGAGTAAAATATGGAAAATTTGTTATGAGAGGAAAAAGTACAAATAAGAACTTATTTCAAGTTGGTGATTTAAAAAATTCATGTAATCTAAGCATGGTGGAAGAAAATAAATTGTGACATAAAAGGGTTGGGCATATGTGTTATAGGAATATAAGAAAATTAACAAATTGAGATAGTGTTCATTAGATTTCAAATATGAAAAGAAGAATATATTGGTGTTGTTCAATTTGTCCAAAGATGAAAATTAGAAACCCTATGCATAAGAAAGTTAAAATTCGTTCAACTCATCCAATAGAACTGATTCATTCTGATATTTTTGGGCCAATGAATAAACAATAAAATTTTGAAGATAAGTAATTTAATTATTTCATTAATTATTTTAATCGTATTACATATATTATGTATTTGAGACATGAATTAGAATCTTTAAATAGGTATAAGAGTTTCAAGAGAAGAACATAAAAGGAATGTGGATATTCTGTGAAGAAGTTGTGAACTAATAATGGCAGTGAATATAAAAATGAAGAATTTGAAAATTATCTTAAAAAATATGGTATTCATCATGAGTTTAGTTCCCCTTTCACATCACATAAAAATTGTGTTGTTTATGGAAATAATATAATTTTGGTGGAGATGGAGTGTATAATATTGACCAAACATAGTATTTATCATTACTTAAAGAGGTTGGCGATGAGTACAATAGTTTATATTTAGAATTAGTGTTTTTACAAATGACTTTATAATATAACTCCTTAATAAATTTTCTATAATGTAATTCCTAGTTTGAAACACTTAAGGGTTTTTGGGAGTCCCAGCATAAAAAAATAAGTGGAAATCTTGGAAAAATTGATCAAATAGGTGAAGATGGAATTTTTATCAGCTATTATCCTAATGTTAGAGGGTATAGATGTTTCAAAAAATAAATAGGGAATTTATTTAATTCTGTTTATGAAAAATTTCTAAAAAACCCAGAAGAAGAAGTTTCATAAACACATGTAGATAAGGAAGATGGGAGAGATGAGATAGTTGAGAAACATGAAAAGAATCACAACAATGATTATGATATGCAAATAAAATATTCAAACTCTTCTATTTCTATTGATGAGGTGGAACTTTGAATATCCCATATTAGGTTTAGAAAGTAGGTGGAAGTACAAAACATAATTTGTGATCAACAACAAAAATTTCAAATAAAAAGAAAATTAAAATTTGTTGCACATACTTCATTGTATTCAAAATTTGAGCCAACATATGTGACTTAAGATTTTAAGAATTAAGAGTGGATTTATTCCATGAATGAAGAGTTGAAAAAGATTGAGAAGAATAATACTAGGGAACTTGTATCCAAACCAAAATAATAAAAATGTTATTGTTAGGAAACAGGTGTTCTGAAACAAGTTAAATGAATATGATGAAGTGGTAATAAATGTAGTAAAATTTGTTCACAAAGGTTACTCACAAATTGAACACATTGATTTCGATGAGAATTATTCTCCATTAGAAATTTTAGAAACAATTATTTATTACTATTACTGCATAATGAGGTTATAAAATTGTTTATATGAATGTGAAATAAACTTTTCTCAATGGAGAACTTGATGAAAAAGTTTATATTGAACAACTTTGTGGATTTTTAATCAGAAAAATGAAAGTTATGTATGAAATTTTAAGAAACAATTGTATGGAAAAAATTATGCTCTAACATCTTGGTATTCCAAATTGGATGCCTGCTTAAAGAAGTCGACCTTAAGAAAGAAAGAGTTAAAAATAATCTCTACATCAAATAAAATTAGGAGATATATATTATTATAATTGTTTATATTGTTGATATTATCTTTGTTGGGAATGATGAAATAACTTGTGAAAAGTTTAATTAAGATATGAATAACTTGTTTGAAATTACCATGCTCAGTGAAATGAAATATTTTCTTGGATTACAAATCTCACAAAATAAGAAATATATTTTTCTATCTCAAGAAAATATGCTACAAAAATTATTAGGAAAAGTTTTATAGAAAATTAAAAACCTATTTCCACATAAATTTATGTGGGAACCAAGTTTTAAAAATACAAAGAATGATAGGAAGTAGATTCTAAATAATCTAGAAAGATGATTAGAAGTTTTCTATATTTGACTGCTTCAAGACCAAATACTGTATAAGCTGTTACTTTATGTGCAATATTTAAAAGAGTTCCAAAATAATATCATCTATTGGAAGGGAAAAAATTATTATATATATCAAATCCAAAATATATTTTTGTTTAAAATATGACAACTTAAGAAAAATTTATTTGTTTGGTTATATAGATATTGATTGGGAAGGAATTATGGATGATAAAAAATCAAAATATGGTAGAGTTCCCTTTCCCTAGGGATTTGTGTGAGTTCCCATGCTAAAAATAAAAATTCTATAACTCTTACAAAGGTTGAATCTAAATACATTTCTACCACTCAATCTGTAACATAACTTATGTGGATGAATACTTAGTTGGAAGATTTTCTAGTTGTAGTCAAGTTACCTCTTCTCTTGGGCCGTAATAATAAAAGTTCTATAAATCTCACTAGAAATATGGTGAAACATTATAATTAAAATAATATAGATATAAAATATCACTTTATTAAAGAACATGTAGAGAATAATTAACTAAAGCTGGAATATGTTCTTATAACAGAACAATTTGCTAATATATTCATGAAACCTTTAACAAAGGAATATTTTTATAAATTGAGGTTAAAAAATAGTTTCCAACCTCTTTATCTATATATTTAAGGTATTTTTCTCTATATCATATCTCATATTCTCTTTGTATAGTGTTGTAAAGTAGGAGAAAAATTATTTTTCCTAAATCTATTTGTTGGTATATGTTAATCCTTTTAAGGAAAGCATATATTTAGGGGGAGTTCATAACAGGGGTAAGTTATGAGTTCAATATGTAAATGCGTGAATTTTATCAGTTTTTTGAAGTGATTATAGGAAACTTATTTATAGGGAAGTTAAAAATTTGTGAAGAGAATATAAGTTGATAATCTATGAAGTAAAGATAGGAAGTTTTATGTTCAAGAATTTGTTTCCTAAGTCACTACTTATGGAAAAACTAGTTTTATTATTCAATGATTCTTGTTTCCAAAAAATAAGTTTGCTTACATAGGCATAGAATTGTTGAAATGTTATCCATATCTTTAGTTTATTTTTTTTAGTGATTTATGAGTCTTTTTGGACAATAAAATTAAAAGGATGGTATTTTTGGGACTAAGTTGGTTAGATGTTTTGTTTAAAATAAGTTTGTTGGAAGTTTTTTTAATTTTTTTATTTATGAAAAATAACCCCACTTTGTTATTTTTGGAGATCAGATAAAGGATTATTTGACATAGATGATTGGGAGCATGTTTCTTTTGAATTTCAATCAATTGATGTTTTCAGTTCTAGATGTTGTTTTCTGGGTGTTCTTGTTTTCGGACTTATCCTTTCGGTATAGGCCTTTTCAAACTGACCAGGTAAGTGTACTAGATACTAAATGTCATAATAAGTGTTCAACATAAAAAATAATATAATTATATGATACTATCAATGTTCTAAAAATCATATAAAAACATCATGATATTTTATTTTGTTAAAGTGATATTTAAGTTTTTCCAGATGTAGTGGTTTTGATAAAATTTATCTATGAATCTGATGATGCTTTACTGAAAATTTAATGCTACTAAATCATGAAAAAGTCACATGATACAAGATGTAGGTTGTAAAAGTGAATATGTGAAAATTTAGTCTCTAAAAATACTTTATTGTAAATATAGGGAAGTATTTTTCCAAGCATAGTCTATCCGATAATTTTTTTTATAGAAAATTAGAAGTGTGAATTTGATAAAGTTAGAAGATTTGAAAAAGTGTTGATCAGTTGATCTGTCTGATAGGATGATCCATCAGAAGAACTAATTAATTAGATGAAATGATCCATTAGTTTCGGAGTTATAGAAATTAAGAAGTCACCGTCGATACCAAGCCATTAGACAAGTTTCATCCACTGATCCATCATATTGGTGTTTGACACCAATAAAGAATCATATGTAGAATTCCATCAGATATAGAACATCAAACTACCCAAATTATAGGATTTATATCAAATGGAATATATTTTATTGATGTGAATATGAATATTTTTTCGACACCAATTATTATTAAGAGTTCTTGAGACCAACCCATTAGAAAACCTTCAGAGACCGATCCATTGGATGAGATAATGATACCGATTTATCAGATGATCTGTTTTTCACCAATAAACCATCAGATAACGAGTTTCATCAGAAAAAGTTTCATCATACCGAGGATCAGTTTAATAAATGAATAAATTGGATGAAAATTTGATATATATAGAAGTAGATTCTAGATAGTTTTTTTAAGGTTTTTAAGTATTTAGAAGTTACAACAATGTTTCCAAACAATTTTAGTTTTCTTAGAGCATCATAGTGATAAGTATTTTTTTACTTGTTTTTAAATGGTTCAAGAGAACTAGAATGATGAATAGTTATTTAGATTGATATTTTCTATACTATCTCTTTCCCAAAAACGTTTTCATATGCAAATAGTTTTGTATAAGAAATTTGCGCTGATGTATTTTGAAAGATTTTGGAAGAGTCTATAATTTTTGAAAGGTTTTGGGAAGTATTATTTTGAGAGGGATTTAATAATTATTAATTTTCATTGAGAACAAAAATTATTTCTAGTTCTAAATTTTTTGTCTTGCGGGAACCTATATAAAGTTGAAAAAACACAATATACATTGATACTATTCATGTGATCAAAAAGGAAAAATGCTAGAGTTTTGGTTTTGAAATGGGGTCTGGATAGAATAAGTGATCATAGAAGTGGTGGTTAGGATTCACCAAATCAGGACAAATAATCAAATAGAAATATTTTAGAAGAAGAAAAAAAAGGAAATAGTGGGGTTTTGATTCCCTATGAGAAATCAATCAGACTTGTTTCTGAAAAAATGAATCAGACTAAGGAATCCGAAAGAGTGATTGGACTGAGTTTTGTTCAAATTCCAGAGAAGAAGTTCTTATATAATACTAGGTAATAAAGTTAATATTTTTTCTTTCAAGATTAATAATAATAAAGTTTATTGAATAATTACAGTAACAAGTTTTGAATCAATTGGTGAAGGTTTCTTAACTTTTTACAAAATCATATTTATATCTTTCATGATAGAAGAAGCACATTCCCTATTTTGTTGATCATAGTTCTATAAAAGTGTAAGGGTATTTCCTACTTTCTATATCCACAAAAAAAGATTTTTTTCTCATCCATTATGTAGTATTGGACATTTCTAAATCATGCTAAGGACTAATTACTCTTGTTGAGTAGTGAACCTTGTAAATACTTGTGTTCTAATAGTTGTGTTTTAATATTTGGTTTTTATAAAAGTGATAAATATTTAACATGATATGAAGGTTTCTTCACAATAAATATAATATAAAAGTAAAATATTTCACTAATTCAACCCTTCCCCTCTCAGTTATTACATTTATCCTATGTGGGCCTTTTGAATTGGTATCATAGTGAAGGTTCCCTTCATTTACTACTTTACTGATGTTTAAAGAGAAGCTTCCATGGATAGTTTTAATTTTGTGAACAGTAAGTGGATTCTTATTTTTATGGAAATAACTATCATATTTGGAAGGATATAATGTTTCTATATCTTATGTCCCTTAATTATGATGTTCTAGAGGTTTCTACGGATGGATTTCATCCTCATGCTGAGAATTTTCCTCTTACAGCTATTGATAAGAAAAATCCAAACAATGACGGAAGGGATAAAAATGATTCACTTTTTCACTTTCTGAAATTGAATTTATTATAATAGAGGGATATTGAATTACCAAAGTTATTTGGGAAAAGATGAAAAATATCAATGAAAGAAATATGAAGGTGAAGAAGAAAAAATTACAAATTCGGAGGCTAAAGTATAAATGCCTCAAAATGGGTGACTATGAATTTGTTTGAGGGTTTTTCAGAAGGGTTAATGTAATTTTAATCACCATAAGATGTTTTAGTGAAAATTAGGAATATTAAAATATTTTTGAGAAGATCTTACAAATCCTTCCTAAAAATTTTGATGTTAAGGTATCATATTTGGAAGACAGAGATCTTGAAACTCTATCTTTGGTTGGCATACAAAGCACTCTCATTTTATATGAAATGAGAAGAGATAAAGTTATTAAAAGTAAAGAAAAGGTTGATCGAGAAATTTCCATCAAATATGACAAGAAAGTAGAATCTAAGAAAGTTTTCAAAGATTAAGAAGATAGTGAAATCAAAACAAAAAATGAGATTAGAAACAAAATTTAAAATATTTTTTCCTTGTTTTCTAAAATTGTTAAAAGAGGAACAAGTATATACAAAGGGAAGCTGCCAATAAAATTATTTGGCTATGGATTTGTTGAATTTTTTTTTATGAATTTACCTAAAATAAAGGATGAAGAAGAAAGTGATAAATATGAAAGAAATTCAAGAATATTATGGAGGGAAAATGTTGAAAAGTAAAAATCTTATTCAATGGGAAAAGATAAAAATTTCTTTAAATCTAAAAGGATAATTTTTTTTGTCTAAGGATGGTAAAGATGATGACAGTGAATTTAAAACTAAAAAATTCACTAAAGTTTCTATGGAAAACGCATTTATTGAAAAATTAAATGATGAAGAGTTTGGTGGTTATAAAAGTAGTAGTTCTGAAGAAGATACTTGGTTATAATTTTCTTTAAAAAGAATTTTTAAATAATTTATTTGAATTATTTTAATACTTTAAAGATAAATCAAGAAGTTGAAAAAGGAAATTTCTACAGAAAATAGTCAATAATATTTTCTTGAAGAGAAATCCAATTTGTTAGAAGAGATTGATCATTTGAAGAAATATATTGAAAATGAAAATAATCTGGATGAACACCTTGAAGTAAATTTAAAAATTAAGGAGGATGAAATAGAACTTTTTCAAAAAAAAATCTCTAAAACTAAGAAAATATTTATGAGTTTCAAAAACTCTATTTCTGAAATTGGTAAAAGTTTTGAGAATTATGAAAATAATAATGATAAAAAAATTTATTTTAAAAGGTTGAGAAGAAAAATGAATATGATCCTAATATTAAGAAATTTGGGAAAATCTTGTATGTATCTAAAACTAACAAAGTTGAAAATTCATATATTTTAAAAATTTTAAATTCTAAATAAAATATTGCTATGAATGGTGATTCTTTTGAATATGAGAAAAAATATAAGTTGAAGAATAAAATTTCAAAATATATAAGAAATTTTGAGGATAAAAAAATTCATAATGTGGAAAGTAATAAAGTTATATAAAAACTAGTTTACAACTCCAGGTAGTATAGAAGCTATAGAGGAAAATATTGTTTTTATGGATACTGCTGGTATTTTGGTGGATTTGGACATACAAAAAGTATGTGTGGGTTCAATCAACAACACTATAATAGTTATATGAGTAATTGGAAGCAAATTATGCGATGGAGTCAATTCAATCATAGAAGGAATCTTAAAAAAATTTGAATAAAGGTTGAAAATAGATTCCAACCTTTGAAAACTATTTTTGAAAGATGTAAAAAATCTGAAAATCTTGTAAAAGGTTTTATTTTTTTGTTACTTGCATAAATATTTTTATAACAATTCTAAAAATATAGATGTTAAACAAATAAAGGAAAGAAAAACTTGTTGTAGAAACTGTTCTCAAAGATGTAAAAGGATAACGACCCTGTATTTTGGATAGTGGGTTCTATTCAAATATAATAGGATATTTTTAAGCGTTTGAAAAATGTAAAAGACCATAAAGAAGGAACAATGATGTTTGGTATTGATTAATCACTTAGGATCAAATGTGTGGGATCTATTATTATCAGGGAAGAAAAAATAAAATCCAAAATGGCCTTGTTTGTTAATAGAATAAAGCACAAATTGTTATGTGTTTCAAAACATTTTTACGAAGGTAATAAAGTTGTTTTCATAAATTATATAATTTTTGTGTAAATAGTATAATATGGAAAAGTTGTTATGAAAGGACAACATACAAAGTGGAACTTATTTCAATTTAGTGTTATTAAAAATTTGTCTTATCTAAGCATGGTGGAAGAAAATAAATTACGACATAAAAGGTTAGGACATATGTGTCAAATGTATATGAGAAAATTAAAAAACCTAGCTAGTGTTCATGATATTCCTGATATGATAATAATAAGAGATTGGTGTTTTTCAATTTTTCAAATAGGGAAAATTAAAAACTATATGCACAAGAGAGTTTAAATTCATTCAACTCATCCCCTGGATATGATTCATTCTAATATTTTTGATATAATGAGAAAATAATCACTTTCAAAGATAAGTACTTTATTTCTTTCATTAATGATTTCTCTCTCATTACTTCTAGTATGTATTTGAAAGATAAAGCCGAATCTCCAAAAATGTTTTAGAGTTTTAAGAGAAGATAAAAAAATGAATGTGAATATTCTATGGAGAATTTGAGAACTGATAATAGCGGTGAATACAAAAATGAAGAATTTGGAAATTATATTGAAAAAATGGTATTCATAATGAGTTCAATGCACCTTATACACCACAAACAAATAGTGTTTCTAAAAGAAATAATAGAATTTTAGTAGAGATTAGGTGTATAATGTTTACCAAACATGGCATTTATCACTACTTCTAGAGACAGACAATGAGTATAGTAGTTTATATTCAGAATCAATGTTTCTACAAACCTAGTTCTGATAAGAATTCTTATGAAATGTTTTACAATGAAATTATAATTTTGATGATCTTAAGGGTTTTTGGGATTCCTTGTATAAAACATAAGTGGATATCTTCAAAAATTTTGATCAACAAAGTGAAAATGGATTTTTATTAGCTATTCTCCTAATGGCATAGGTTATAGATGTTTCAACAAAGAGACACAGAAGTTAGTTGATTATACTGATGTAAAAGTTATTGAAAAAGCTAAAGAATAAGTTTCATAAACACATGAAGATAAGAAATATGGGGGAGATGATATAGTTGAGAAACATGAAAATAATTCCAACAATGATGATACTATGAAAATATAATATTTGGACTCAACTATTTCGAGTGATGAGTAAAAACTTCACACATTTCATCCTAGGATAAGGAAATAGGTGGAAGCATAAACCATCATTGGTGATCAATAAAAAAAGTTCAAACAAGAAAAAAATTAATGTTTATTGCACATAATTATTTGTATTTACAAGTTATGACATAATATGTAAATTAAGACTTTGATCATCATGATTGGATTCATGTTATGAATGAAGAGTCAGACTAGAATGAGAAGAATAATACCTGGGAACTTGTACCCCAAAAAATAATAAAATTTTATTTGTATGAAGTGGGTATTCCAAAACAACTTAAATGAAGATGGTGAATTGATAAGAAACAAAGCACAATTGGTTTGAAAAGGTTTCTAAAAAATTTAAGTCATTTATTTTGATGATACTTTTTCTCGAGTAGAAAGGTTATAAACAATTAGAATCTTTCTTGACATTATTGTACAATGAGGTTATAAAATTTTCTCAATAGAGAACTTGATAAAAAAATTATACCAAACAATATTGTTTCTTTGTAATTGGGAAAGATGAAAGATATGTATGCAAGTTGAAGAAATCCTTATATGGGATAATGTAAGCTCCAAGATCTTGGTATTCCAAATTATATGCCTTCTTTAAAGAAGTTGATATTTAGGAAATGAATAGTAGACAAAAATCTCTACATGAAATAAAATTAGGATATCTATATCATTATAATATTTTATGTTAATGATATTATCATTTTTGGGAATAATGAAAGAACTTGTGAAACGTTTGATGAAGATATTAATAATTTGTTTGAAATGTACATTCTCAGTGAAATGAAATATTATTTTTTCTTAAAAATATCACCAAATAAAAAATATATATTTTTCTATATCATGAAATTTATTCTAAGGAACTTATTAATAAGTTTGGAATGGAAAATTAAAAACCAATTTACACACTAATTTTAGTGGGAAATTAGTTGTCTAAATATGGAGAAGGAAAGAAAGTGGATTCCAAAGAATTTAGAAAGAGGATTATAAGTTTGTTATATTTTACTTCTTTCTGACTATATATTTTATATACTATTACTTTATTTGAAAGATTCCAAATTGTTTCCAAATAATATCATCTCTTGTAAGGGAAATTAATTATCAGATATATCAATGGAACAACAAATTTTAGTATAAAATATGATAGCTAAATAAAAATTGATTTGTTTGTTTTTATAGATACTGACTGGGATGGAAGTGTGGATGATAGAAAATCAACATCTAGTGAAGTTTTCTTTATGGGGTAAGTTTTTTGAGTTTTTATAATAAAAATGAAAATTTTGTGACTCTTATCATAGATGAATCTGAATATTTTGTCATCAATCAATCTACACCACAACTTATGTGGATGAAGACTCAGTTGAAAGTTTTTTTAGTTGATGTCAAGTTTCCTATTCTCTTGGGTTGTGATCATCAAAGTTCTATAAATCTCACTAGATATCGAGTGTAAAATTATTGTTCAAATAATATTGATATAAAATATCACTTCATCAATGAACATGTGGAGAATAATTAACTCAAGTTGGAATATGTTCCTACAACGGAACAAGTTGCTGATATATTGACAAAACCATTACTGAAGAAAGATTTTTATAAAATGAGGTTGAACATGGGCATCCAACTTATTTATATACTAGGTTAAGGTATGTATATATGTCCCCTATCTCAATTTTTCTTTGGATAGTTCTTCTAATTGAAATAATAATGATGTTTTGTAAATTTATCCATTGTTACGTGTTAAATAATTTAAAGAAATCATATATTTAGGGGGAACTCTTAAGAGGTGTAAGTTGTGAGTTCATCATGTAAATTTGTGAACTATTTTAATAGTTTCTTTAAGTTCTTTTAGGAAACTTTTTATAAGAAATTTTAAAAGTTTTAAAGAGAAGATATGTTAAGAATCTATGAAGTGATGATAAATTGACAAGAAATCAAGTGAAGATGGAAATTTTGAAGTTCAAGAAGTTGTTTCCTAATTCTATGCTTATAGGAAACATGGTTTTTCTATTAAATGATTATTTTTTCCTACAATGAGTTTTCTAAAAGAAGTGTATAATTATTTAAAAGTGATTTATATATTGAGTTTACAGAGTTTCAATGATTTATAAATCTTGGTTGATATAAAAATCCAAAGGGGGTTGTTGGGATCAAGTTGGCTGGAGGTTTTGTTTGAAAGAATATTTTTGTAATTTTTTTCTTTTACTGTATTTATGAAAAATTGTTTCACTTTGTTATTTTTAGTGATTATATGAAGGAGTATTAGACACATATGACCAGACATAGGTTTCTTTTGAAAGTCAATCAATTAATGTTTTCAGTTCTAGATGTTGTTTTTTGGGTGTTATTGTTTTTGGATTTATCTTTCTGGAATAAAACTTTTCAAACTGAATATGTAAGTGTAATATATATTGAATTTCATGATAAGTGTTTGAAATATAAAATTATATGATTATATCACACTAAATTTTATAAGAATCATGTAAAACATTATGATATTTGATTTTGTTAAAGGGAAGTTGAAGTTATTCTAGATACAGGGGTTAAAATAAAATTCATCTATAAATCTGATGATGGTTTATTAAATGTTTAATGTTACTAAATCATGAAAAAGTCTCATGATATAATATGGAGGCTTTAAAAGAGAACATGTGAAGATTTTTTTTTCTAAATATAGTTTATCATACAGACTATGAATTAGTTTAAGAAAATAGTTTATCAGATGGATTTTTTTCTAGAAAACTAGATGTGTGAATTTATTGAAGTTAGAAGATTTGAAAATAGCGTTGATCAGCTGATCCATCTGATGTGAAGATCCATCAGACAAAACAATTCTTCAGATTAATTGATCCATCGAATGAAACATTAGTTTCTAAGTTATAGAAATTAATAATTTTCCATTTATACCAATCCATCAGAAAAATTGCAGCCACTAATCAATCATATGGGTGTTTGACATCAATAAATCATTAGATGTAAAGTTCCATTGGATGAATAACATTAGACCACCCAAATCATATGATGTATGTTGGATGAACCATAGTTGATGTTTATAAATATGAAGAGTTGTTTAAATTGATCAATTTGAAGAGTTCTTGTGACTGATCCACTTGGTGATCTTGACAGACTGATCCATCAGATGAGATATTGATACCGATTCATCAGATGATCTTTTTGACACCAATAAATCATTATATATAGGGTTTTATTGGATGCAGTTTCATCAGAATGAGGATAAGTTGTATATATGAATAAAGTGGATGAAAATTTGAGATATATAGAATTCTGCTTCAGATAGTTGTTTTAGGGTTCTGAAGTCTTTAGAAGTTATAATGATTTTATTAAATATTTTTAGTTTTCTTGTAGCATCGAAGTGATAAGTCTTTTGTTTTACTTGTTTTTAAATGTATCTAGAGAACCAGAATGATGAATAATGCTTCCGACTAAAATTTTCTAGGCTATATTTTTCCAAAAAAAGTTTTATTATGAAAAGGGTTTTGTTGAATAAAATTGTGATGAAGTTTGGTTGAATATTTTATAATAGTCCAGTAGTTTTGAGAAGTTTTTAAAATTCTTAATTTGAGTGTGAGTTTATAAATATAGATTTTTATTAGGTGGTAATTTTTTTTCAAGTTACCACCTTTTATATTTTGTGGGAACCTATATAAAGGGGTACAAGTACAATGTACAAATATACTGTTCATGTGCTCAAAAAAGTAAAATGCTATAGTTTTGGTTTCAAAATGGTTTCTAGATAGAAGAAGTAATCAGAGAAGTGGTGGTTAGGTTTCACCAGATCAAACCAAACATATAACTACCCAACCCCAGTTTCCCAGAGTCAGTGCATTAGTTTATTAAATTGGCATGATTACAAGGAATCAAATCTAGAATGACCAAATATTTTAGTAGTTTTGGAAGACTGATACATACATAAGTACAAAATCACAACTTTAAATGAAATAAAACATATAAATTCTACTAGAAACATCCACAAATCCTAAATTATCCTTTCAATTCATTCATAATATACTTCCTCGCATCTTGGGGAAAAATAAAACATAATAAATGGGTGAAATTAGATGCTCAATAAGGGTAAGAAATACAATAGGAGATATTTTAAACATAAAAATTAGGCATGAAGAATAACTTAAAACACATGCCTTTAAAAATAAACTTGAGTATAACATGGAAGTAATGCGAGACGAATAAGTAATTCCATAATAAAACATAACCACAAGTATTATAAAAGTCGAATAACCACATGGACTATCAATTACTAGTTTCATAATGAGGTAAATCATAATACGAGAAATCATAACCATATTTTCAAGGCCTCATGCCAAGACCATACACAAATAGGTAAAAAACCAAACTAGTTTATCTCATGAGACCTACCGATACATCAAGGGGCTATAGATGGCCCCACCCATCACTTACTAAGTTAAATTCATTCCTCATATAAAATGGTGAACATAATAAACATATAAATTCATATTCAAACTAAAATATGAAATGTAAATAACTTTCTCCAATCATTAAATATAAACACTAACCATTTAGAGTAATATGATGAATGGTATCATGATAGCACATCCAAAGTGAAACTAATCATAATCCCTTAAAAAAAATATAATAGTTGATATAATAAGAGATAAACCTCAATTAAGTACAATATTCATCAAAGTATGTTGACATAGATGAAAATACTTTTAAATGATACCATTGAAAAATTATTGAGGAAATAACCCTTAAACATTTCAAAGTGTCTCATACCACCTTGAAAAATTCAAATCATAATACCTTAGAATATCACGTGAATAAGGAGAATATTTATATTATATACCAAAGGGAAGTGCATACACCACATGCAAGGAATAAGTGGTGAACAAGGAATATATCTCATAAAAGTTAAAATGAGATGAGAAAAATCCTTTTAACTATAGAATAAAGAGTTATTTTAGAAAATCATTTGTATTTGTCATGAAATCATATTTTAAACTTGTATGTCCTAGAAAAGAAAATGTAAGGAAATTAAAAATTATATTTGGGTTATAAATGTTTTCCCACTAAAGTGAAATCATATAAAAAGAATTTTTAAATAATCTTTAGAAATAAAAATTTTTAGTACGGTTTAAGAAAAATAGTAAAGAGATTTTAAATAGGAAGGGAATATTTGTTTTCAAAAATCCATAAATGAACCAAGATATATTTTCATGATAAAATATTTGATATTAAAAAATAATTACAGCTTAAAATAAATTATATATTTCACTTGAAAATGTTTAAGAATTCGAGAAGTTTCAATGAATCGGGCTTGTTTATCAGAAAGAATTTAAAAGGGAACTATTTTAAAACATATAATCACCATAAATGAAATATGAAATGATCTAAAGATATGATTTTGGATCATACCAATATAATATATAATATGTACACAAAAGAAAATAAACATTACATTTAGGTAATGATAGTGAAGGAATAACCTGACGAAAAAATGAAGGTTCGGTTGGAATCCCTTACCACTTTATAATCAATCAAATCATATGCACCAAAATTAATAATCATAAAATGATGTATTAAATAAAATGAAAATAAATATATTAATGATATGATACATCAATGGACAATATACATACACCGTACACAAGAAATAGTGGTGAATAAGGAATATCTCAAGAAATGGTAGTGAGATGTGGAAACCTTTACCTTATACTCCAATGTATTCTACTATTGACCTTAATGTCCTGGATAATCAAATAAAGTTAATTAATTAATTAATTAAAAACCTTATATACATATATTTGATTCATTATAGTTTTATTATGTTCATTTATGTCCTTATAGATAAGTTATAATATTGAATTTAATCATTCTCGAGTGTTCATTTTTTTGGTTTTCATAATCGGTTCGCTTGTTTATAAGTAATGGAGTTCATGCGGAATGGATATAATTTTCTAGAATTGATTTTATATGATACTAATTTACATATATAATATTAAATTTTCATATAATTAAAATTTTCACATGGTTTTAGGATGAGTTATTAGATGAAAAATTAATGGCAATCATTTAGATTATTTTGGCGGTATTTTAATTATTAGGAACTAGTTTTGTTGTATGAATTAATTTATGTATAAATACTAGTTACATAACATTAAATAGGTTATAATAAATATATAATATTTTATTTAAAACATTAAAATGGTTTCATGACCATAATTGAAGGAGAAATTTAAGAATAAAGGTTGGTCGTCCTCGGAGGTTGTAAATCGACACCTCTCGGATGATGACTTCGTTTTTAAAATAAAAGAAAGAGAGTAAGGTGATTAATGAAGAATCTTACATTAAAATGATATAATTATAGTATATAGGTGATAATGTAGTTATCATGATCACTTGGATAGATGAGGTGAGGAGAATATAATAATATAAAAAAATATAAAATGAAATTAAAAGAAAAAGGGAGAGGGTTTACCTCTTGAAATATCCTCCTTGAGAACCTCCTTAAGGGAAGGAGTTTTGGTATTTTGGAAATACCAAGAGCTTATATATGTGGGGAGAGACAAGTGAAGAGTATTTGGGGTATAAAAACAAGAATCTTGAAGGCTTAGAGAAGTGAATAGAAGAGGGAGTGAGGTTTGGTTTTTATAGTGGAGGAGAGGAGTGATTTTTGAATGTCTTATTCATTATTTTATTATTTTGCTCAAGACAAGAAATAGTGTTGATTATTGTGACAAAAAATAGTAATAAGTGAATATTATTTATAACCAAGTGTGCTTACATCATCCTTGCATCAACTATGACTTAATAAATCATGTATTTATCATTTATCGTAAGTTATCATAGTTTACTATTCACAAAATTCAAGTATTTTAAAAAAATCCCAAAATTCACACCAACCCTTTTTCAATATGTAGAATTAAAATATAGACTCCATTTTATCAAAAAAAATCTAAATATGTGAAAGTTAATTTTTAAATAAAGTCACCATTTACTCGAAAAATATAGTCTTTAAAATTAAAACTGATTTTTATAACACCTAAAAAACTAACTAAGGACACATTAAATTATTCTAAAATAATAAGACAACAAAATATTTATTTAGTAAGACATTTTATGAAGATGAATTTTCTTTTTAAAAAATTAATAATTACAAAATTGTAATTAAATACGTATTATTCATAAAAATACAAACACTTAATTATTAATTCTATTTCATTTATAAGGTGTCTAAATTTTATTTATACTTTCATTGGTTATGTTACTATTCATAAGAGTCATAATACTATTCATAAGGGTAACATTACTATTCATAAGGGCAAATTACTATTTATAAGGGCCAAGTTATGATTCACTAAAAAGTAAATTGATCCTATCAGAATCTAAATATCTTACTTAACACAACTTTGTATGTAATTTTTTTGAAATTCAAATCACAGAAGAAGAAAAATTATATTTATTGGCTAGGTTGTAACAAAGTGTTATTTCAAAGAGACTTAGTGTTTCATGAATTCTATATTAAATTTATTTGTAAATTATCAGGGTGTTACATTCTTCCCCCTTACAAAAATTTCATCTACAAAATTCCAGAATGTTACCTCATAAAAATATTTGGGTAGTTCTTAATCATAATTTCCTTAGGCTCCCTCATTGCCTCATCAATTTTATGATTTTTCCAAAGTACCTTTACCATCCGAGTCATCTGGTTCCTCAACACCCATTCTTTAGTGTCCAGAATATAGATAGGTTTTTCTCAGTTAGATAAGTCATGTTCCAATTATATTGCTTCAGTAGTGAGTACATGTGTTGGGTTTGGCATGTACTTCCTTAATAAAGAGACATGGAACACATTGTGTACCTTAGATGGTCCCAATGGCATTTCCAAAAAATAAGTCCCAACTCCAATTCTATTCATAATTTCAAGAGGACCAATGTACCTGGGGATCAATTTCTCTTTCTCCATAAATTTTATAACACCCTTACTTGATAATTCCTATATCCATCCCTACTAGATCCATGTACACAGGGTCCTTGGAAATCCTCATTTTGTTTAGAACTCTATGATCCATCCATCTCAATACACCAGATACCTTATTTTCCTTTAATCAACATGAAGAAGCTCTAAATTTTCACATTACAAACACGTGAATAAATTCATCATCTGTCTTATTTAAATATTATAATAACTATAATTACCATAAAACCTTATTGGAAACATGTATTAATCCTTACACATGCAATTAGATATATTCATCATATCCAAAATTGTTGTAAACTCCATCAATGGCAGCATACACCACTTGTCGACAAGTCATTAATCAGTTCCAATGTAGTCATCAGTTATCCAAATCAATCATTTCTTCATCATTATCTTAACATCATGAATATATTTATGGTTGTATTTTCCTCAATCATGAATTTTAAAAATAGTTTAACTTTCCACTGAATACCTTTTCTTGGTACCATTCAACTTTTGGTCTCAAATCCTTAATGAAAAAGTAATACAGTACAATCCTCATATATTCCATAATTATTATAACCAGTACATTACTGATAGAATTTTAAAATGACATCATTATTGACTAGGAATATTAATCATTCTACTTAATCTATGACAATATCATAACTTGATCATTATCCAGTAACATCATTTGGGGTATATTCCTTTAATGCTCAAGACATTGATTTGCATAGTGTCCCATCTCCTTGCAGTTGAAACATTTTACATTGGAAACCTTTTTCTTACCCTTGAAATCATGAACTTGGTGTCCTTTTTCTACACACTTACAACAAACTCCTATTACCTTAAATTATTTATCAGGGTAATTCTTTCCACAATTATCACATTTGGGAAAACCCTTCTTTACCTTCTTCTAGTTATCCTTATTTTTCTCTACCATCATCTTCTTATTTTTCTTCCCTTCAAATACATAGGACTCATATAATTATGTAAATATCTTGTTAACACATGATATTATTTCCTCATATGATGAAGATACTTGGGAGACTATATTCCTTTGAAATGATGACTTAAGTCCATAAGAGATATGATACTTCTTATTATTTGCATCAATTACATTGGTGTAGTTCTCATTCCTTCTACTAGGTGACATTTCTAATCAATTACATATACTATATTAGTTCATTAAATTATGATCTATCTATAACTCTAAATAGGGTATAACACATAGGATAAATTTATGCATCATAAATCCTATAACAAAATACTTTAGTTACTTTGGGGGAATAAATCCTTCATAATGGTGGGTAAATTAAATGGGGAGTTTTTAATCCTAGGTACATATGTTCCATAACCACTTACACTTGTAGTTTCCATACAAGGATGTATTTTATAGGAATATCCACATAATATATTCCTTACCAAAATTATAGGATATTCTTGTATTCTTATCCTGAAATTATAACTTATGGTTTTGTTCAAAAATATACATTATCTAAATATAGTTTCCAATGATTCTACTAAACTTCCTTTGATACCAACTTTAAATCTCCAACCCCAGTTTCCAAGAGTAGGTGTATTAGTTTATTACATTGGCACGATTAAATGGAATCAAACCTCAAAATACCAAATTTTTGAGTAGTTTTGGAAGAATAGATACATATATAAGTTCAATATCACAACTTGAAATGAAATACAACATACAAATTCCTCTAGAAACATCCAAAACTCTTAAATTATCCCTAAAATTCAATCATAATACACATCCTTGCATCATGAGGAAAAATAAAACATAAGAAAGGGGTGAGATCATATGATCAGTAACGGTAAGAAATACAGAAGAAGATATTGTAAACATAAACATAACGCATAGTGAATAACAAAAAATACATTCCTTTAAAAATAAACTTGATTATAACATGGAAAGAATAAGAGCTGAATAAATAATGTCATAATAAAAAAAACCAAGAGTATTCTACTAGTTGAATAACCAAATGGAATATAAATTACTAGTTTCATATTTAGGAAATTCATAATATAGGACATGAAAACCATATTGTCAAGGCCTCATGCTAAGACCATAAATAAATGGGTAAAAACCCAAACTAGTTTGTCTTATGAGACCAATCGATGCATCGAGGGGCTATAACGGGTCCCACCCATCACTTACTAAGTCCAATTCATTCATCATATGAAATGTATTAGCATAATAAACATATAAATTCATATTGAGACTAACATATGAAATGTAAATAACTTTCTCTAATCATTAAAATAAACACTAACCATTCAGAGTAAAAAAGTAAATGGTATCAAGATAGCACATCCACAATCAAACTAACCAGAAACACTTCAACAAAATATTATAGATGATATCATAATATATAATCCTCAATTAAGTACAATACTCACCAAATTATTTTTACATATATGAATATACTTTTATATGAGATCATTGAATTTTTTTGAAGAAATAATCCTTAAACATTATAAAGTGTCCCATAGATTCTTGAAGAATTCAAATAATAATCCCTTAGAATATCATGTGAATACGGAGAATATTGATATGATATGACAAAGGTAATTAAAGACATTAAATTCAAGTAATAAGTGTAGAATAAGGAATATATCTCATAAAAGTTAAAGTGAGATGAGAAAAATCCTTTTTTACTTTGTAAAGAAGAGTTATTTTGGAAAATAATTTATATTTATCATGAAATCATATTTTAAACTTGTATATCCCGCAAAATAAAATAGAAGTAAATTGAAATTATATTTGAGGCATAAATTTTGTTCCATTTAAGTGAAATAAATTAAAAATATTTTTTAAAGAAGCTCTATAAAAAAAACATTTTAGTGCAGTTTAAGGAAAATACTAATGAGATTTTAAAGTGAGAGGGAATGTTTGTTTTCATAAAACTAGAAATGATCCAAGATATTATTTCATGATAAAATGTGATATCTTTCAAAAATAAATATGTATTAAAATATAATACATAGTTCACTTTAAAATGTTTAAGAATTTGAGAAGATCCCTTGAATTGGGATTGTTTATCAGGAAGAATTTAGAAGAGAACTATTTTAAAACATATAATCACTATAAATGAAAGAAGAAATGATCTGAATATATGATTTAGAAAATAAAAACATAATATAGAAGATTTAAATTAAAATAAATAAGCATTACATTTGGGGAAGGATAGTAAAAGAATAACCCAAATGAAAAACAAAGGTTCAGCTAGAATCCCTTACCAGTTTATAATCAATATAATCATATGACCCAAAATTAATAATCATCAAATGATACATTGAATAAAATTAAAAAAAAATATTAATTATATGACACATAAATGGGAAGTATTCATACACCATACATAATAAATAATCGTGAATAAGGAATATCTCCAAAAATGATAGTAAGATGAGGAAACCCTTACCTTATGTCTGAATGTATTCTGCTCTTGATGTTAATGTCCTAGATAATAAAATAAATTTAATTAATTAATTAATTAATTAAATTATCTACATATATTTGATTCATTATAGTTTTATTAAGTTCATTTATGTCCTTATTGATAAGTTATAAGATTGAATTTCGTCGTTCTGGAGGGTTCATTTTCTTGGTTTTCATAATCAGATCACTTGTTTATAAGTAATGGAGTTCATGAGGAATGGATATAATTTTAATTAATTGATTTTATATGATAATAATTAAAATAAATAATATTAAATGTTCATATAATTAATTTTTTAATATGGTATGAGGATGGGTTATTAGATGAAATATTAATGAAAACCATTTAGATTATTTTGTCAGTATTTCAATTATTACAATCTAGTTTGGTTACATGAATTAATATTATGTATAAATAATGGTTCCATAACATTAAATAGGTTATAATAAATATATTATAGTTTTTTTCAACCATAAAAATGGTTTTATGACCATAATTGAAAGAGAAATTGAATAATGAAGGTTTGTATTCCTCGAAGGTTGTAAATCAACACCTCTCGAATGATAATTTCATTTTTAAAATAAGAGGGAGTAAGAATATTGATGATGAATATGAAATTAACATGATATAATTCCATTATATAGGTGATGATATAGTTATTATGATCATTTTTATAGATTAGGTAATGAGAATATAATAATATAAAATAAATTGAAAATGAAATTAAAAGAAAACGGTAGAGGGTTTACCTTTTGAAATATCCTCCTTGAGAACATCCTTAAGGGAAGGGGTTTTGGTATTTTGGAAAGAAAAAGAGCCCCTGGACGTGGGGAGAGACTAGATAAGAGTATTTTTGAAGAAAATTGATAAGATTAAAGTCTTAGAGGAGTGAATACAAGAGGGAGTGAAGGGTGGTTTTTATAGTGGATGAGAGATGTGATTTTTGAATATCTTATTCATTATTTTATTATTTTTCTCAAGGTCAGAAATAGTGTTAATTATTGTGACAAAAAATAGTAATAATTATAGGTGAGTTATAACCAAGTGTACTTAAATCATACTTACATCATCTATGACTCCATAAATCTTGTATTTAGCATTTATCATAAATTATCGTATTTTACTGTTCAAAAAAATCCAAGTATTTTAGAAAAATCCCAAAAATTCACCCCAACCATTTTTTGATGTGTATAATTAAAATATGGACTCCATTTCATCAAAATAATTTTCTAATTATTTTAAATTTAATTTTTAAATAAAACCATCACTTACTTGAAAAATATAGGTATTAAAATTAAAATTGATTTTTATAACACCCTAAAAATTAACTATAGTCTCATTAAATTATCCTAAAACTATAAGAAAAAAAATATTGATTAATAAATTCATTTTATGAAAATTAATTTTATTTTAAATAAATTTATTATTTATAAAATGTTAATTAAAAATTTATAGTTCATAAAAATACCAACACTTAATTATTAATTCTATTTCATTTATAAGGTGCCTACATTTTGTTTATACTTTCATTGGTGATGTTACTATTAATAAGGTTCATATTACTATTCATAAGGGAAACATTACAATTCATAAGGGTAAATTACTATTCATAAGGTTCAAGTTACTATTCAAATTTGTTTTTATCCTATCAGACTCTAAATATCTTACTGAACGCAAATGTGTATGTTAGTTTTTTGAAATTCAAATAATAGAAGTGACAAAATTATGTTTATTGGATAGGTTATAACAACGTTTTCTTTGGTAGAGACTCTGTGTTTCATGAATTTTATGTTAAATTTATTTTTAAATTCTTGGGGTGTTACAAAATAATTAGAAAAATAGTTTCTGGAAGAATAAAGAAGATGGAAAGAGTGGGGTTTTGATTCCCTATGGGAAACCAATAAAACTTGTTTCCAAGAAGATGAATTGGACTAATTATTCAAATAGAGTGATTAGACCATGGTTTGTACAAAGTATATAAAATATTTTTTTTGTCTACTATTGGGTAAGAAAGTAATGTGTTTTTTTTCAATAATAATAAGAATTAATTTTATTAAAGAAACACAATGAAAAGCTCTAAATAAATTGGTGAAGGTTTCCTAACCTCTTACAAAATTATATTTATATCTTTAATACAAGAAGAATCACATGAACTTTTGTATTGATCATATTTTTATTAAAGTGTAAGGGTATTTATTACTTGTTGTATCAATACAAAAATTATTGTTATATATTGGAATTTTTGGAATTGGATCATTTCTAATCCAATATAAGGACCAACTACTCTTGTTGAGTAGTAGACATTGTAAATACCTATGTTATTATGGTTATGTTTAAATGTTTTATTTCTAGTAAAGCGATAAATATTTAACATGAGTCAATTTTTTTTTCACAATAAAGATAACATAACAAAAAAATATATCACTAATTCACCCTACCCATCTTAGTGATTACATTGATTAAGAATGATCCTTTTCACTATGAATCCTTCCAAATGTTCCATATATATTTCTTTATCTAATTCACCATTTAATAATATTGTTTTAATATTTATTTAGTTAATTTAAAAATTATATGTATAATCTAAATAAATAATAATTATAATATAAGAAATACTATCCATGGGAACATAGGTATCAAAATAATTGATTCCTTCCTTTTGTATAAACCCCTTGGTTACCAATTTGGATTTATATTTTTAAATTATACCATTATTTTTTCATTTTATTCTAAATACCCACTTTAAACCTATTGATTTTGAACCTCGAGTAAGATAAAAAATATCCAAGTATTTTTCCTAGTTATAGAGTCCATTTCATAATTTATGACTTACTTCTGAAGTGATGCATCAAAAGATGACACAACTTCTTTGAAAGTTATTGGATCAGAATCTATATTGAGAAAAACAGAGTTTTGTAGAAATTATATCATTAATTCATTACAATAATTGCATATATAAATCATATTTACATGTCTTTGTTATCCTAGTTAGTTTAATTTTAGGAACCTCTATGTGATAATCTTATTGAGATACTCTTTTATTTGAGATAGATTCCTCTATTTGGAATTTTTTATTTATATAGGTAAATCTAGATTCATAAAAAATATAATATCTTGATTCGATATTAGTACTAATAGCTTCCAAACCATTTTATTATATAATCATGAATCTATAAGATTTTGAATTCTATGCATATCCAAAAAATATGCTATTGAAACCTTTTTTACCTAAATTTTTTCCTTTTAGTTTCATGCATTCCTACAATTGTGTGACAACAAAAAAACTTTAAATAATTTAGTTTTGGTTTCATATGGTTCTATAATATATATTTTCCTTACCATTTTTGGTAAACCTATTCAGGATGTGACACATGGTTATTAGTTTATCTCCCCAAAATCCTTTTGACAGGACTAATATAGACATCATAGAATTTACCATTTCAATTAATATCCTATTTCTTCACTCAGCTACGCTATTTTATTGAGGTCTATAAGGATTTTTCACTTCATGTATGATACCTAGGGATTTAAACAATTATGAACTATAGTATTCACCTCCCTATAATATATTTGGAATTTAATTTTAATTTCGCATTGGTTTTCAAACACATTTTTATAGATTCTAAATTTATCTATAAATTCATCTTTAGTATGTAAAATATAACCATGGAAAATTATATAATAGTCATTAATAAAAGTTAAAAATTATTTTTTATTACCTATTGTGGGTGTATCATAATAATCACATACATCACTATGTATTAATTATAAAAAATTACTTTTCATTTATATATTTAGAAATAGGGTTTTAACTATTTTAGTTTTCATACAATTTGAAAATTTATTATAATTTATATCCATGACAGGTAATAATTCCATTTTTGACATTTTGTGCATTTTATTAAAATTAATGTGACCTAAATGATTATTCCATAAATCAAAAGACTATACCAAGTAAAAAAAAAGATTTTTTTTAATTTGAATAATCTATTGTACAAGTGACCCTTTCCAACAAAGATCCTACCTTTGGACAAAGTTATCTACCTCAAATACAATATTAAACCCATTATTTTTTAAAAATATCTTCGAGAATATGATTCTATGAATTTTGGTAACATACAATATATCATTTAAGGTGTGGATCTTTCTTGGGGTAAACTCAATATCAACAACTACCTTCACTTGTATATTTATTCCTAAAGAGTTCCCCATGTAGAGTAGCATCCCATTATGATTGATTTAATACCCTTGAAGAGATATTTTTTGTTCCATACATGTCATGTAGTGATATAATTGATCCACAAAAAAATTCATCCTTGAGTGAAATCTCGTTGAAGATCATGGTTACAAACTGCTCTTTTGAAGCGTTGTTTCAATCTTTCTTCTTATAGATATGATGATATCATTTTAAGTATCATGTCTTGAAACAAAAGTAGCATGAACCTTTATTCTTATTGAATTTTACCTTTCATTTTAAATGATGGTTTGGAAATTTTTTACCTCTTTGAGAACCTGGAAGTATCTACTCCTTTCGCGACAAGAACCTTAGCTTCATAATCCTTAGTCTCATTTTCATCCTCCCATATTTTATATTCCTTCATAATTTGTAGTTAGTTTAGTAACTTCTTGAGATAAATATATATCTTTTTATGATTTGTAGAATGTTTAACATTTTTATAATAAGGGGGGAACTTCTTGATGATGGATGTAACAATGATGGCATTTTCCATATTCATCTTGTTTTACTTAAGGTGTTGTAAGATGAAATATATTTCATAGAATTTATCTATGATAGATCTATTTTCTACCATTTTTTATGAAATAAAATTAATTATTGGTAATTTCCTACTCACCGTATCCCTGGTGATGTACTTTGGTTTCAAATCATCCCATATCTTCTTTCTGGTTGGGAGATATTGATATGTGTCGAAGAGATCATCTGATAATGTGTTGAGTATGTGTTCTCAACACATGAGATGAAAATTATCTAATTTGTTTGGGTTTAGGAAACTTAAATAATATTATATTTGGATTTGGGGTTGGGGGATTCACATTTGAGTGCATGTACACAACTGTGGGCATTACAAGTAGAAAATGCATTCTCTTTTTCTGCTCCTTGAAATTATTGCCATCAAGTTTCTCCACCTTCATCAAATTGTTGAGAATTTCCATGTCTATGTTAACTAAATCTATTGGTAATATTATTGGGGATATTGGTGGATAATTAATATGAATATTATTAGATGATAGTAAAAAGAGATCACCAAGGTATATTATATTGTAACTCTCTTCAAGAGTAGATTCTCCCCCACCAAATTAGTAGAAAAATAGGTTATTGGAAAATATTCTTGTGGATACAATGGTATCTCTATACTATACTCTAGTACTATGTGTAAAGTATCCCTTAAAGAAACTTTGGAAATAATAGATTAATAATTTTTTAGTAACACACCAACAAAATTAATTTGATTCTTTTTAAAGGATTTTAGTGGAATCACATTTTTTTAGAAGGATTAGAGTTCTTGAGAATTGTTGGAATTTACTTTCCCATATAATGAGGACTCCATTTTATATGCATCAAAAAACCCTTTTAGATATGGCATCACACAACTTAGAATTGGGTTGATAACTTTCTAGGAAAGGAATGTATTTTCTAGAATTAAACACGTTTTTCCAATCACACATGATCAATTAAGTGGCCCCAATCACACCAACAAGTAAATGAATAAATCTAATGGTGAATATAAATTTACATTACAACTCATGTGGGATTCCAAAAATTCCTTCCCATTTAAAAAAATTAAAATAAAACAATTTAAATAATTTAAAAACATTAAATATCCAAATAGATACCGTCTCTTTCTTTATAACATCAAATGTAAGTATAATCTTCTTTTATTTCAATTCATATATGTTGTCTTATTGTCATCATAAATTCCATTATTATGTAGTATAGATTTTATATGTTGTAATTTTTATATGAATTGTTTCTAATCATCCAAGTTTAATTAATTTAATATATTTAAATTTCAAACATGGAAGGATGGATTAATTTCATGGATTATTGAAAAAATTACAAACATATTCCAAGATTAAGAATATTTTATTGAATTGAGTTGAATTAAATGTGTCTAAGATACCTAGAAATAGATTAATGGTGAAATAGTGTAGTATTTTTCTCTTCTTAATTTTATAAAGTTTATTTTGATTAATTGGAATAAAAATGAAGATAATTTAAAGGTTGATTTTCAATTATTTTTTAATGAATTAAGGATCTTATTTCTAGAAGTATATTTATTTAAATTATATGTTTATAAAACCTCAATTTAGATTCCTCACATAGTTAAAAAAAGCATTATTATATAAAAACTTAAGATAAGTCAAATAAATTACCTTCCTTGAGAAAAATGTCTCCAAGTCAGCACTAATACTATATTAGTGTGGATGAGGTAAATGAATTGATCATGTCAAACCATGAAATATATATTTATTCACACAAAAAAATTCCAAAACTTATTGTGTATAAATATATGTGGAGAGGTTTAATAACATTAATTTATTGAAAATATTCTAAAAATTCACTAAGTTACTCCAAAAGAACTATTAGGTATATACCATCAAGTTCTTCCTTGAGTTCCTTGATAAGCTCACTAGATAAACCCTACTAACAACTAGAATTGTAGACCCTTCTAACCTATAATGTTAAAATTTTAATTCATTAATTTATAGTTTCAGATGGGTTATCAATAATAAAATCCATTTTTTATTTTTTAAAATTAAAAAAAATAAAAATCAAAAATAAAAATTTATAAAATAAGAAGAAACAATAAATTAAATGGTTTGACATCCCCAATAATAGTTCCAAAAATTGGTAGGAGTGTTGATAATCCCTTAATTTATCATTTAAAAACCCAAGATAATTAAATAAAATTCAATAACACAAATCTTATCTCAAAGAGGTACACTCTCACTAATTATTCTTCATGTGACTTATTAATATTTTTATAAATTTTTTACTTTTAAAATAATTTAAAATAAGAGAAAATCAAATGATGGTGTTTTGTGCTATGAAATAGAAAATAAATAAAAATACAAATGAGAAAATAAATGAAGTGATAGTCAAACTAAATTGATATTATAATTAATTCCTCTTTATCAATATGTGATGCATTCCTCTCTCAACTCTCTCAATAGACAAATTATATATTGATCCTTTGACCGTATTATAATATTTTAAAAAATTGAATATATAGTCATGCATTATGGTTATTACACATTTCTATCATTTTGTTTTATATTTTTATTATGACCATATAATACACTCTTATCAAATACACCATATTGATTTTTTGAACTGTGTAATCAATAAAGGGAAACTAAGGATCAAAGTTTTCAAAGAAATATGAGGGGTGAATAATGTAACTGAAAGAGTGAAATACCATCCCCTATTCACTTACACTATCCACTTTCATGATAACACATAATTAAAGATTGACATCCTATACAATCCAATAATAAGATCCATCATTTCTTGAACTATGAGAAAGGAAAGTGTAAAAAGTAGTAGAAAATTATGAACTCAAGAATCAACTCAAATGATTCTTGGATCAAGCCAATAAATTAGTTATCTATTGACATAGAGAACTGATATTGTAGGCAAAATAGAAAGATAACACACCAAAATATAGAAAATATAAAGAATAAGAAAAAAATATATTTAGAATACCTTTTTCAATTAGTTATCTACATTGAAATATCATGTACTTCATCTTTAATTCATGTTAAATTAGTTTCACTTTAAAGGCTTAATATTTTTCTTAGGAATATTCACGTAACCAATTCAGATGTATGTCCCCATATTTGATTGTTCTTTCACCTGATTAGGGCATACCTTTTTCCACCTAGACATCATAGTAATAGAACCCAAACAACCACTTTGGTCCTTTGACCTTCCATTTTTTATTGACTCTGGTTCCCAGAAATATGGAATCTTCTAGTAATAACCTAAGATGATAGTAATTGGATTTTTTTTCACATGCATCACAATCGATGAAGGGTGTTTAATAAAGGGTATTTTGGTTCAGTGGAAATAATTTTAATCATTTTAAAAAAGCACGATTAGTGTCAAATGTTGTTACGATTAACACTAATATTATATAATAAATTAAAAAATATGAAAAATTATAATATATTCTAAAATAAACTATATTTTTAAATGTAATTATATTTATATTATACAAAAAACCTTTCTTTGGACTTTCTAAATGATGACCAACGAATATAAGTTTTATATTTTTTAATTATTTAAATAAAATTAACAAATTATATTTAATATTTTTAAATACATATATTTTTTTAAATAAGAAAAATAAAAATGAGTTTATTACATTTTAAAAAAATTATAATTGTAAATAAATAATTTTTTATTTTCAAGAAATGTTGTGTTACCTTTTTAAAAAGAATGAAAAAATAATAATATGATAAAAAATAGATTTTTTAATCATTTAAAGAAGAATTATTAATTTTCTTTGTTATCATTAAAATCACATGATTTTTTAAATTCATAAAACAATATCAAGTTTAAAATATTATAAAAAAATATTTTTCTAAATGAAAATAATTTTTTATGTAAAAAAATATCTTATTCTATTTTAAAAGCATAAATTAATTTTTTTAAAACAATTTTTTTTATTTGAATAAAATTAATAAAAATTATTTAATATTTTTAAAGACATTATTTTCTTTAAATGTATAAGAAATATTTGGTTTTTAGACAAATTAAATTATTATAATTTTACTAATCACCTTAAAAAAACTATTTGAATACAAGTATAAAAAATAATGTTTTTTTGAAAGGATATAAAATATATTTTTTATAAACATACACCATTATTATTTATTTAAAAAACATTAATTTCTTTTAATTTATAGAAATATTATTATTCATAATAATAAATAATATTTGTACAAATTTATAAAAAAATGTGTTTATATAAAAGGATAAAAATTTATTTTCTAAGTAATAAAATTTTATAGAAAGTGTTTACTAAAATATTTTTGCAAAAAAATTTAGAAGGATGATTCCGAAAAATTGGTCTATAAATTTTCAGTAAAAAACTTCAATGAAAATTACATTAAAATTGAAATCATAAATTTTATTACAAAATTTCACTATAAAGTTCAACTGAAATAGCAAACCCTTATATAATAATAGATCAAATTAGAAAATTATAATTCATTTAAAATTTATATAGGATAATTATAGTGAGTTTTTTCAATGGAATTTTGAAGTGGAACTTTGTGCTTCATTTTCCACTTGAAACTTTCATTGGAATACGATAAATGAATTTTCACGGAAAATTTTCATGAAAGAATTTTTAGCGGGATTTCCAATGGAATTTTTTATCCGAAAAATATATTGGAATTATTTAGTTGATTTTTTAACAGAACATTAATCTAAAGTTTCCCCATGAAAATTTACACTATAATTTTCTAGTAAATGATTCAAATAAAATTTTATAGTGAAAATTTTAATTGGAAAATTTTAATGTATGTTTTTAGTAGAATTTTCAAATTGAATTATAATTTTCAATTTCAATTTTTAAGTGAAATATTTTATTTGAATATTTAAAATTTTCAATGAAAACTTTATTTTGAGTTATCTACTTGATTTTTTTAGTAAAATTTTCTATTTAATATCAGTGTAATCTTGCACCAAAAATTTCCAATGGAAATCCATTAGAATTTTCCATAAAAAATTTCAATATAATTTTCAATGAAAGTTTCAACTATAAATTTTAATGGAATTTTTTACTAGAATTTTCAATTTGAATTTGAAGTTACCACTATAATTTTCAAGTGAAGGAATGTAATTGAATATTTTTATAGAAGTTTAACTAGAATTTTCAGTGAAAATTTCACTAGAATTTTTCGTAGAAGTTTCAAGATATTTATTATAAATTTTTCAAAGTTATTTTCAAGTGTAAGTTGAAGTTAATACTATAATATTTAAGTGGGAGTTTCCACTAGAATGTTCTAGTGGATGTTTCAATAGAAATCTAGTATAGGCTTCTAATGACATGTTTTAGTGGATGTTTCAATGGAATTTTCATTATAAGTTTTACTACAATTTATGGTGAAAGTTTTACTATATTTTTATGAAAGTTTCAAATAAAATTTTCAAGTGAAAGTTGAATTTACCACTATAATTTCCTAGTTAAATATTTTACTAGAATTTTTTATTGTAAGTTTTAATATAATTTCCAGTGGAAGTTTCATTAGAATTTTAATTGAAATTTCAACTGAAATTTTCAATTGGATGTTAAATCCACCACTAGAATTTCTAGTGGTAGTTTCACTAGAGTTTTCCAGTGAAATTTTCAAATACAATTTTTGAATGAATGTTAACACTATAATTTTCCAACGAAAATTTCCATTGGAATTATTCATTGTAATTTTCAACTGGAATTTTATAGTATAGTTTTACCTAGAATTTTCAAGTGGAAACTAAGACTGGAATTTTTAAGTGAAAGTTTCTATTGGAACATTTCATTGGAATTTTAAGTGGATTTTTTAATGTAAATTTCAACTTTAATTTTGTAGTAAATGGTTTAATTGGATTTTTTAATAGAATATTTAACTGATATTTTCCAGTGAAAGTTGAAACTGGAATTTATTTCCACCTGAATTTTACATTGAAATTTATTTGTGTAATTTTCCAATGGAAGTTTCCACGAGAATTTTCCAATGGGAGTTTCTACTGGAATTTTCCACTAGATTTTTTTTGTATAAGTTTAAACTGAAATTTTTTGATGGAAACATTGTAATTTTATAGTGGAATTTTCCACCAGATGTTTCCATTAGATGTTTCTACTTGAATTTCATATTGGAAGTTTCTAGTGTAATTTTCTAGTGAAAGTTGACAGTGAAATCTTTCAGTGAAAGTTTCAACTAGATTTTTTTACTTGATGTTTCGACTAGAATTTTACATTGGAAGATCTTTCCTCTCAAATTTTCTATTGGAAATATTATCCTTTTAAATATAATTTTTCTTTTAAAATTTTAACATGTAGTGTTTTTTTTCAATGTAAATTTTCATGTGATTTTTTATTAAAAAAATACAATAGAATATTTCACTACAAATAATTTAATCATAATTTTTTTACACTAATATTTTTTTTTAATTTTTTAATTGATTTATATTTTTTATTTTTTTAAAATCTAATCACAATTTTTTCAGAGTTGTTACTCCTAGGTATATATGTTCCAGAACCATGTCCACTTGTAGTATCCAGATAGAGATGTATTTTCTAGGAATATTCACATAATCTATTCCTTAAAAAAATTCTAGTACGTTCTTGTACATTTATTCTCAAAGTATAACTTAAGGTTTTGTTCACTAATATACATTTTCTAAATATAGTTTCCAATTATTCTACTAAACTTCTTCTAATACCAACTGTAAATCCCCGACCCCAGTTTCCAAGAGTCAGTGCCTTAGTTTATTACATTGAAATGATTAAAAGGAATCAAACATCAAAATACCAAATTTTTTAGTAGTTTTGGAAGAATAGATACATACAGAAGTTCAACATCACAAATTGAAATGAAATAAAACATATAAATTCAAATAGAAATATCCAAAACTCCTATATTATCCCTAAAATTCAATCATAATACACTTCCTCACATCCTGGGGGAAAATAAAAAATAATAAAGGGGTGATATCAAATGATTATTAAGGGTAAGAAATACAGAAGAATATATTGTAAACATAAACAATAGGCATAGTGAATAACTAAAAACACACACCTTTAAAAATAAACTTGAGTGTAACATGGAAGGAATAAGAGCTGAATAAATAATATCATAATAAAACATAACCATGAGTATTCTACTAGTCAAATAACCACATGGACTATAAATTACTAGTTTCATAATGAGGGAATGAATAATTAAGGACATAATAACCATATTGTCAAGGCCTCATGCCAAGACCATACATGAACAGGTAAAAACCCAAACTAGTTTGTCTCATGAAACCAATCGATGCATTTGGGGGCTATCACAGGACTCATCTATCACTTACTAAGTCCAATGAATTCATTATATAAAATTTATTAACATAATAAACATATACATTCATATTGAAAATAACATATGAAATGTAAATAACTTTTTCCAATCATTAGTAATATGGTGAATGGTATAAATATAGCACATCCATAGTTAAACTAATTAGAAACACTTCAAAAACATATTGTAGATTATATCATAATATATAATCCTCAATTAAGTACAAGACTCAACAAATTATTTTTACATAGATGAATATACTTTTAAATGATACCATTGAATTTTTTTAAAGAAATAATCCTTAAACATTCCAAAGTGTCCCATACAACCTTGAAGCATTAAAATCATAATCCCTTAGAATATCATGTGAATTAATAGACTCTTGATATGATATAAAAAAAGTAATTAAATACAATAAATTCAAGTAATAAGTGGTGAATAAGTCATATATCTTATAAAATTTAATGTGAGATGAGAAAATTCCTTTTTTACTTTGGAAGGAACAGTTACTTTGGAAAATAATTTGTATTTATCATGAAATCATATTTCAAACTTGTATATCCTAGAAAATAAAATGTAAGTATATTGAAATTATATTTGAGGCATAAATTTTGTTCCATTTAATTGAAATCATGTAAAATGATTTTTTAAAGAAGCTTTAGAAATAAAACATTTTAGTGCGGTTTAAAGAAAATAACAAAGAGATTTTAAAGCGGGAGGGAATGTTTGTTTTCATAAAACTAGAAATGATCCAAGATATTTTTTCATGATAAAATGTTATATTTTTGAAAAATAATTATGGCTTAAAATATAATATATTCTTCACTTTTAAATGTTTAATAATTCGAAAAGTTTCCTTGAATCGGGCTTGTTTATCAGGAAGAATTAAGAAGAGAACTATTTTAAAACATATAATCACTATAAAAGAAAGATGAAATGATATAAATATATGATTTTGAAAAATAAAAACATAATATATAAGATATAAATTAAAATAAATAAGCATTACATTTGGGTAAGGATAGTGAAGGAATAACCCAAAGGAAAAATGAAGGTTCGTATGGAATCCCTTACCAATTTGTAATCAATCGAATCATATGCCCCAAAATTAATAATCATAAAATGATACATTGAATAAAATTAAAATAAATATATTCATGATATTATACATCAATGGGAATTATAAATACATCATACATAAGAAATAATGGTGAATAAGGAATATCTCAAAAAATGGTAGTAAGATGAGGAAACCCTTACCTTAGTCCAAATATATTCTTCTCTTGACCTTAATGTTCGGGATAATAAAATAAAATTAATCAATTAAATAATTAATTAATAACCTTATATAAATATATGTGATTCATTATAATTTTATTAAGTTCATTTATGTTCTTATTTATAAGTTATATGATTGAATTTCATCGTTCTGGTGTGTTCATTTTCTTTGTTTTCATAATCAGTTCGCTTGTTTATAAGTAATAAAGTTCATGCAGAATGTATATAATTTTAAAGAGTTGATTTTATATGATAATAATGAAAATAAATAATATTAAATGGTCATATAATTCATTTGTTAATATGGTATGAGGATAAGTTATTAGATTAAATATTAATGAAACCATTTAGATTATTTTGGTGGTATTTCGATTATTACAAACTAGTTTTGTCGTATGAATTAATATTATGTATAAATACTGGTTACATAACATAAAATCGGTTATAATACATATATTATAGTTTTTTTCAACCATAAAATGGTTTCATGACCATAATTGATGGATAAATTAATGAATGAAGGTTCATCTTCCACAGAGGTTGTAAATTAGCACCTCCCGAATGATAATTTCATTTTTAAAATAAGAGAGTAAGAATATTGATGATGAATCTTCTATTAACATGATATAATTATAGTATATAGGTGATACTATAGTTATTATTATTGTTTTTATATATTAGTTTATGAGTATATAAGAATATAAAACAAATTGAAAATGAAATTAAAAGAAAAAAGGAGAGGGTTTACCTTTTGAAATATCTTCATTGAGAACATCCTTAAGGGAAGGGTTTTTGGTATTTTGGAAATACAAATAGCTCATGGATGTGGGGAGAAACTATATAATAGTATTTGGGAATAACATTGAGAAGATTAAAGGCTTAGAGTATTAAATAGAAGAGGGAGTGAATGGTGGTTTTTATAGTGGAGGAGAGGAGTGATTTTTAAATATCTTATTCATTATTTTAATATTTTTCTCAAGGAAAGAATTAGTGTTGATTATTGTGACCAAAACAATAATAATTTAATTTTATTTAGAACCAAGTTTACTTATATCATCTATACATCACCTATGACTCAATAAATCTTGAATTTAGCATTTATCGTAAATTATTGTATTTTACTATTCACAAAAAATTCAAGTATTTTAGAAAAATCCAAAACATTAACCAAAACCATTTTTTTAATGTGTATAATTAAAATATGAACTCTATTTTATCAAAATAATTCTATAAATATTTGAAATTTAATTTTTAAATAAAATCATCATTTACTCGAAAAATATAGTCATTAAAATTAAAACTGATTTTTATGACACCCTAAAAATTAAACATGGTCTCATTAAATTATCCTAAAACCATAATACAACAAAATATTGATTTAGGAATTAATTTTATTAAAATGAATTTTCTTTTAAATAAATTTATTATTTATAAAATTTTGATTGAAAATTTATTATTCATAAAAATACCAACACTTAATTATTAATTCTATTTCATTTATAATGTGCCTACATTTTATTTATACTTTCATGGGTGAGGTTACTATTCATAATGGTAATATCAATATTCATAAGGGAAACATTACTATTCATAAGGGTAAATTACTATTCATAAGGTTGGAGTTACTCTTTACAAAAAAAATAAGTTTATCCTATCATACTCTAAATATATTACTGAACACAAATGTGTATGTTAGTTTTTTGAAATTCAAATCATCGAAGAAGAAAAAATTATGTTTATTAGATAGGTTATAAAAAAGTTTTGTTTCTTAGAGACACAGTGTTTCATGCATTTTATTTTAAATTTATTTTTAAATTCTTGGGGTGTTACAAAATAATTAGAAAAATATATTCTAGAAGAATAAAGAAGATGGAAAGAGTGGGGTTCTGATTCCCTATGTGAAACCAATCAAACTTGTTTCTAAGAAGATGAATCGGACTAAGGAATCAAATGGAGTGATCAGACCATGTTTTTTTTACAAATTACATAGAAGAAGTTTTTTATCTACTGTTGGGTAATTATGTAAAGAGTTTGTTTTTGAAGACTAATAATAATTAATTTTATTTAATCAACACAGTGACAAGCTCTAAATGAACTGGTGAAGGTTTCTTAACTTCTTACAAAATTATATTTATATCTTTCATGCTAGAAGAAACACATGAACTGTAGTATTGATCATATTGTTATTCAAGTGTAAGGGTATTTATTACTTGTTGTATCTACACAAAAGGATTTTTATATATTTGATTTTGTGGCACTAGATCATTTCTAATCCATTATAAGGACCAACTACTCTTGTTGAGTAGTGGACATTGTAAATACTTGTGTTATTATGGTTGTGTTTGAATGTTTTGTTTCTGGTAAAGTGATAAACCTTTAATAGGAGTCATTTTTTTTCATAATAAAGATAACATAACCAAAAAATATATCACTAATTCACCCTACCCATCTCAGTGATTACATTGATTAAGAATGGGCCTTTTCATTTTAAATCCTTCTAATTGTTCCATATATACTTATTTATCTAATTCACCATTTAATAATGTTGTTTTAATATTCATTTAGTGAATTTAAAAATTATATATAGAATATAAATCAATAATAATTATAATAGAATCAATCCTATCCATGGGAACATAGGTATCAAAATAATTGATTCCTTCCTTTTGTGTAAACCCCTTGGTTACCAATTTGGATTTATATTTTTTAATTATACCATTGTTTTTTCATTTTATTCTAAATAACCACTTGAAACATATTTATTGTAAACCTCTAGTACTATAAAAAAATACCCAATTATTGTTCCCAGTCATAGAGTTTATTTCATAATTTATGACTTACTTCCTAAGTGATGCATCAGAAGATGACATAACTTCTTTGAAAGTTATAGGATCAGAATCTATATTGAGAAAACCAGAGTTTTTTAGAAATGATTTCATTAATTCATTCCAATAATTACATATATAAATCATATCTACATGTCTTGGGTATCCTAGTTTGTCTAATTTTAGGAACCTCTATGAGATAATCTTATTGAGACACTCTTTTTTTAGATAGATTCCTCTATTTGGACTTGTTTAGGTATATTGGTAAATCTAGATTCATAAAAAATAGTAGCTCTTGATTCAATATTAGTACTAATATCTTCCAAAACATTTGATTATATAATCATGAATTTATAATATTTTTATTTCTCTGCATATCTAAGAAATATTCTATTGAAACCTCTTTTACCTAACTCTTTCCTTTAAGTTTCAGGCATTTCTACAATTGTGTGACAACAACAAAACTTTAAAAAATTTAGGTTTGGTTTCATATGGTTATATAATATATATGTTCCTTTCCATTTTTGGGAACCCTATTTAGGATGTGACACATGGTTATTAGTTTATCTCTCCAAAATCCTTTTGAGAGGCCCAGTATAGACATCGTGGAATTTACCATTTCAATTAATATTCTATTCCTTCTCTCAGTTGCACCATTTTATTAAGGTGTATATGGATTTTTCACTTCATGTATGATACCTAGGTAATTGAAAAATGATGGACTATATTATTCACCTCCTTATCATATATTTGGAATTTAATTTTAATTTCACATTGGTTTTCAAACACATTTTTATAGATTCGAAATTTATCTATAAATTCATATTTAGTATGAAAAATATAAACATCGAAACTTATAGAATAGTTATTAATAAAAGTTAAAAATTAATTTTTATTACCTATGGTGGGTGTATCATAAAAATCAAATACATCACTATGTATTAATTATAAAAATTACTTTTCATTTATATAGTTAGAAATGGGGTTTTAACTATTTTAGTTTTCATACAAGTTACAAATTTATTATAAATTTTATCCATGATAAGTAATAATTCCATTTTTGACATGTCATGAATTTTATTAAAATTAATGTGACCTAAATTATTATTCCATAAATCAAAAGAGTATACCATGTAAACAAAAACATTTTTTTAATTTGAATAATCCATTGTACAAGTGACCCTTTCCAACAAAGATCCTACCTTTGGAAAAATAATTTATCTACCTAAAATACAATATTAAAACCATTTTTTTTAACAATCTCTTTGAGAATATGATTCTATGAATTTTGGGAACATATAAGAAATAATTTAAGGTGAGTATATTTCTTGGGTTAAACTCAAGATCAACAACTCCCTTCACTTGTATATTTATTCCTAAAGAGTTACCCATGTAGAGAAGCATCCCATTTTGATTGATTTCATCCCCTTAAAGAGATAGTTTTTCCCATAAATGTCATGTAGTGTCAGAATTGATCCACAAAAAAGATTCATCCGTGAGTGAAATCTCTTTGAAGATCATGGATACAAAGTACTCTTTTGAAGTGTTGTTTCCATCTTTCTTCTTACATATATGATGATATCATTTTAAGTATCATGTCTTGAAACATAAGTATCATGACCCTTTATTCTTCTTTAATTGTACCTTTCATTTTAAAGGATGGTTTGGAATTTTTTTACCTATTTCAGAACCTGGAAGGATCTACTCCATTCGCCACAAGAACCTTTGCTTCAAAATCCTTAGGCCCATTTTCATCCTCCTGTATTTTATATTCCTTCCTAATTTGTAGTTAGTTTAGTAACTTCTTGAGAGAAATATATCTCTTATTATGATTTGTAAAATGTTTATCATTTTTTATAAGAAGTGGGGAGCTTATCAATGATGTATGTAACAATGATTGAATTATAAATGTTCATATTGTTTTACTTAAGGTGTTGTAATATGAATTATATTTCATAGAATTTATCTATGATAGATTTATTATCTACCATTTTGTATGAAATAAACTTACTTATTGGTAATTTCTTTCACACCGTATCCCTTGTGATGTGCATTGGTTTCAAATCATCCTATATCTCCTTTTTGGTTGGGAGATATTGATACGTGTTAAAGAGATCATCATCTAATGTGTTGAGTATGTGTCCTCAAAACACGAGATAAAAATTATCTCATTTTATTGTATCAAACTTGAATCATATTATATTTGGATTTGGGGTGGGGATGATTCAAATTTGAGTGCACGTACACCATTATGAAAATTACAAGTAAAAAATTCATTCTCTTTTTCCTCTCCTTGAAATTATTACCATCGAGTTTCTCCACCTTCATCACGTTGTTGATAATTTCCATGTCCATGTTGATGAAATATTCTACTAATATTATTGGTCATATTGGTTTATAATTAATATGAATATTATTAGATGATAATAAAAAGAGAACACTAAGGAACATTATACTGAAACTCTCTTTAAGAGTAGATTCTCCCCCACTAAATCAGTGGAAAAATGCATTATTGGAAAATAATCTTGGGGATACAATGGTAGCTCCCTACTATACACTAGTACTAAGTGTAAAGTATCCCTTAAAGAAAATTTGGAAATAATAGAGTAATAAAATTATTTTTTAGTAACACACCAACAAAATTCCTTTGATTCTTTTTAAATGATTTTAGTGGAATCACTTTTTTTTGGAAGGATTTAAGTTCTTGGGAATGATTGGAATTTAATTTCCCATATAATGGGGACACCATTTTATATACATGGAAAACCCTATTCAGATAAGGAATCACACAACTTAGAATTGGTTTGATACCTTTATAGAGAAGAATTTTATTTTCTAGAATTAAACACATTCTTCCAATCACACATGATCGATTTAAGTGGACCCGATCGCACCAACAGGTGAATGAAGATATATAATGGTGAATAGAAATGTCCATTCCAACCCATGTGAGATTCCAACAATGCCTTCCAATTTAAAAAACTTAAAATAAAACAATTAAAATAATTTAAAAACATTAAATATCCAAATAGATACTATCTCTTTATTTATAACATCAAATGTAAGTATAATATTCTCTTATTTCAATTCATATATGTTGTCTTATTGTCATCGTAAATTACATTATTATGTAGTATATATTTTATATGTTTTAAAATTTCTATAATTTTTTGTTATTCGTATGAGTTTAATTAATTTTAAATATTTTAATTTTAAACATGGAAGGATGGATTAATTTCATGGATTATTGAAACTATTCCAAATATACTCCAAGATTAAGAATATTTTATTATATTGAGTTGAATTAAATGTGTCAAAGCTACCGAGAAAATAATTAAAGTTGAAATAGTGTATAATTTTTCTCTTCTTAAATTGATAAAGTTGATTTTGATCGATTGGTATAAAATGAAGATAATTTAAAGGTTGATTTTCAATTATTTTTTAATGAATTAATAATCTTATTTCTAGAAGTATATTTATTTAAATTATATGTTTAGAAAACCTCAATTTAGATTCCTCACATAGTTAAAAACAATTATTATTATATAAAAACTTAGTATAGTTCAAATAAATTACATTACTTGAGAAAAACAACTCAAGGTTAGTACTAATACTATATTAGTGTGGATGAGGTAAATGATTTGATCGTTTCAAACCATGACATATATATTTATGCACACTAAAAAATTCCAAAACTTATTGTGTAGAAATATATGTGTAGAGGTTTAATAACATGAATTTCTTGAAAATATTCAAAAAATTCACTAATTTACTCAAAAATAACTATTAGGTATGGACCATCAAGTTCTTATTTTAGGTACCTAATAAGATTACTAGATAAAACCTTCTAAAACCTAGAATTTTACACCCTTATAACCTATAATGTTAAAATTTTAATTCATTCATTTATATTGTCAAATGGGTCATTAATAATAAAATCCATTTTCTATTTTTTAAAATTAAAAATGATAAAAATAAAAATTTAAAATTTATAAAATAAGAAGAAAAAATAAATTAAATGGTTTGACCTCCCCAAAAATAGTGCCAAAAATTGATAGGAGTGTTGAGAATCCCTTAATTTATCATTTAAAAACACAATATAATTAAATAGAATGTAAGAACACAAATCTTATCTCAAAGAAAAACACTCTCACTAATGATTCTTCATATGAATTATTAATATTTTTATAAATTTTTTACTTTTAAAATAATTTAAAATAAGAGAAAATCAAATGATGGTGTTTTGTGCTATGAAATACAAAATAAATTAAAATAAAAATGAGAAAATAATTAAAATGGTAGTCAAAATAAAGTGATATTATAATTAATTCTTTCATTATCAATATGTGATGCATTCCTCTCTCAACTCTCCCAATAGAAAAATTATATATTGATCCTTTGAACATATTATAATATTTTAAAAAATTGAATATATTGTCATGCATTATGGGTATAACACATTTTTTTTTATATTGTTACTATGACCCTATAATACAATCTTAACAAAAACACCCAACTGATTTTTTGAAGTGTGTAATCAATAAAGGGAAACTAAGGATCAAAGTGGTGAAATAAATATGAGGGGTGAATAATGTAACTTAAAGAGAGAAATACCACCCCCTCTTTACTTACACTATCCACTTTCATGATAACACATAATTAAGTATTGAAATCTTGTACAATTCAATACCAAGATCCATCATTTATTGAACTATGAGAAAGGAAAGAGTAAAAAGTATTATAAAATTATAAACTCAAGAATCAACTCAAATGATTCTTGGCTTAAGAAAAAAAATTGTTCTCTATTAAGATAGAGAGCTGATATCATAGTAATAATAGAAAGATAACACACCAAAATATAGAAAAGATAAAGAATAAGAAAAAATAAATGTATTTGGAATACCTTTTCCAATTAGTTATCTATATGGAAACATCACGTACTTCATCTTTAATTCATGTTCAATCAATTTTACTTTAAAGGCATCAGATTTTTCCTAGGAATATTCAGGTAACCAATTTAGATGTATGTCCCCATATTTGAATGTTCTTTCACATGAGTTGGGAATACCTTGTTCCACCTAGACATCAAAGTAATGGAACCCAAACAACCACTTTGGTCCTCTGACCTACCATTTTTTATTAACCCTAGTTCCATGAAATATGGGATCTTCTAGTAATAACCTATGATGATAACAATTGTATTTTTTTCACATGCATCACAATCGATGAAGGGTGTTTAGTAAAGGGTATTTTGGTTCAGTGGAAAAAATTTTAATCATTTTAAAAAAGCATGAGTAGTGTCAAATGTTGTTACGATTAACACTAATATTATATAATATATTAAAAAATAGGAAAAATTATAATATAATCTAAAATCAACTATATTTTTAAATGAAATTATATTTATATTATACAAAAAACCATTCTTAGGCCTTTCTAAAAAAGACCAAATAATATAAGTTTTATATATTTTAATTATATAATAAAATTAACAAATTCTAATTAATATTTTTAAATCAATATAATTTTTTTAAAATAAGAAAAATAATAATGAGTTTATTAAATTTTAAAACAAATTATATTTGTAAATAAATAATTTTTTATTTTAATATAATGTAGTGTTACCTCTTCAAAAAAGAATGAAAAAAATAATACGATAAAAAATATATTTTTTAATCATTTAGGGAAGAATTATAAATTTTATTTGATATCATTAAAATAATATTATTTTTTAAATTCATAAAAAAATATCAGGTTTAATTTATTATAAAAAAATTATTTTTCTAAATGAAATGAAATTTTTATGTAAAAAAATATCTTATTCCATTTAAAAAACACAAATAAAATTTTTAAACAAAATTTTATTTATTTGAATAAAATTAATAATTTTTTTAATATTTTTAAAGACATTATTTTCTCTACACTTATAAGAAATATTTGTTTTTTAGAAAAATTAAATTATTATAATTTTAGTAATCACCTTAAAAAACTATTTGAATATAAGTTTAAAAATTAATTTTTTATGAAAGGATATAAAAGATATTTTTTTATAAACATACACCATTATTATTTCTTTAAAAAACATTAAAAATTTAATGTATAAAAATCTTATTATTCATCAAAGTAAATAAAATTTGTACAAATTTATAAAAAAATGCGTTTCTATAAAAGGATAAAAATTTATTTTCTAAGTAATAAAAATCCATAGAGAGTGTTAACTAAAAAAGTTCTGCACAAAATTTTAGAAGGATGTTTTTGAAAAATTGGTTTATAAATATTTAGTGAAAACTTCAATGAAAATTACACTAAAATTTAAATCACAAATTTTATCACAAAATTTCACAATAAAGTTTAATTAAAAGATCAAAACCAAATATAATAATAAATCAAAATAGAAATTTATAATTCCTTTTAAATTTTCATCGGATAATTACATTGTGTTTTTAGTGGAATTTTCAAGTAGAAATTTGTGCCTTATTTTCCGCTTTAAACATTCATGGGAATACTATACATTAATTTTCACTGAAGGTTTTCATGAAAGAATTTATAGTAGGATTTTCTAGTGGGAATTTTTCTGAGAAAAATATATTGGAATTATTTAGTGTATTTTTTTTAATGGAAGAGTAATCTAAAATTTCCCTAGGAAATTTTTCACTATATTTTCTAGTAAATGATTCAAATAGAATTTTCCAGTGAAAATCTTAATTGGAATCTTTTAATGTATGTTTCTAGTAGAATTTTCTAATTGAATTATAATTTTTAATTTAAATTTTTAAGTGAAATATTTTAGTTGAATCATTAAAAATTTCAATGAAAAATTTATTTTGATTTATCTACTTGATCTTTTTAGTAAACTTTTCCATTTAATATCAGTGTAAGCTTGCACTAAAAATTTCTAATGGAAATCTATTAGATTTTTCCATAAACAATTTCAATATAAATTTCAATGTAATCTTGAACAATAATTTTTAATGTAATTTTTTATTAGAATTTTCATGTTGAATTTGAAGTTACAACTAGAATTTTCTAGTGAAGTAATGTACATGAATATTTTTATGGAAATTTAACTAGAATATTTAGTGAAAATTTCACTAGAGTTTTTGGTGGATGTTTCAATATATTTCTAATTAATATTTCAATGTATTTTTTAAGTGTAATTTGAAGTTACGATTGGAAATTTTTAGTGGCAGTTTCCACCAGAATGTTCTAGTGGATGTTTCAATTGAAATCTAGTGTAATATTCCACTGAAATGTTTCAGTGGATGTTTGAATAGAATTTTCATTATAAATTTTACTATAAATTAATGGTGAAAGTTTTACTATATTTTCATGAAAGTTTCAAATAAAATGTTCAAGTAAAAGTTGAATTTACCACTATAATTTCCCAGTTAAATATTTTACTAGAATGTTTTAGTGTAAGTTTTACTAGAATTTATAGTGGAAGTTTCATTAGAATTTTATTTGAAATTTTCAACTGAAATTTTCAATTTGATGTTAAATGCCCCACTAGAATTTCTAGTGGTCGTTTCACTAGAGTTTTCTAGTGAAAATTTCGACTACAATTTTTGAATGGAAGTTAACACTGTAATTTTTCTATAAAAATTTCCATTGGAATTATTCATTAGAATTTTTAATTTTAATTTTATAGTATAGTTTTTACCTATAATTTTAAAGTGGAAAATGAGACAAGAATTTTTAATTGAAAGTTTCTATTGGAATATTTCATTAGATGTTTCAAGTGGTATTTTAAAGTAAATTTCAACTTTATTTTTTGAAGTAAATGGTTTAACAGAATTTTTGTAATGGAAGCTTTAACCGAAATTTTCCAGTGGAAGTTGATACTGGAATTTATTTCCACTAAAATTTTCCATTGAAATTTACAAGTGTAATTTTTCTATGGAAGTTTACACTAGAATTTTCCATTTGGAGTTTATATTATATTTTTCTATTGGAATTTTCCACTATAATTTTTCTGTGTAATTTTAAACTAAAATTTTCCAATGGAAACATTGGAATTTTATAGTGGAAGTTCCCACCAGATGTTTCCATTAGATGTTTCTACTTGAATTTCCCATTGGAAGTTTCTAGTGTAATTTTCTAGTGAAAGTTTACAGTTAAATACTTTAGTAAAAGTTTCAAATAGGATTTTTTAGTTGATGTTTCGACTAGAATTTTCCATTAGAAGATATTTCCTCTCAAAATTTCTATGGGAAATATTATCCTTTTAAATATAATTTTTCTTTTAAAAATTTAACATGTAGTGTTTTTTTTCAATGTAAATTATCATGTGAATTTTTCTTAAAAAAATCTAGTAGAATATTTCACTACAAAAAATATAATCACAATTTTTTTTACACTAATAACAAATTTTTTAATAGATTTATATTTTATATTTTTTTAAATTAAATTTTCCCTATTTTTTGAATTTATTTATAAAATGTTTTTTAATATATAATTACAAATTATTAAATTTTTAAATTTTTAAAAATTTAATTGTTAGTTATCAATATAAAATAATGTTTTCCATTGGTCAAGAATTTTTTAACTGGATTTTCTACACATGGAATCGACTATTCTATACTAGATATTCTAGTAAAATAGATTAACTAGAGATGATTCTGGTCCTTAACCTTCAATCATAAACCAGATTCACGTAATTCTTGATAAAACCTAAGTTAGGGTTTTGGTTGCACTCTCAAAGTAATCTCATGATTTTTCTTTATCTAGAAAAACCTCTGTAAAATTCTCCTCATCACTAGATCCATGTCTGATATCCCTACTCAATTGATCATGCAATGGAAATAAAATTAGATAGGTCACATCTCCCTTTGTCCAATGGCCCGACAGGCTTCATTAACCCACCTAGATGACCCATTTAAATAACACAATAATCTATATCTTTCTTATATTTATCAATGATGAAACACATTTTAGGTATAATACAATTCAAGTATATATTAAAATGTTAAATATTTCAAAAATTGATTACGAAATTCATTCAAAATATCAAAGAATATAAAAATATTTATTTTCATCTTGAACAATTAATTCCAATTGAATATTAAAAAACATAAAATACTAATTAAATATGATCTAACAATTTCATTACTATATTCCAATAATATGAACACATATAAATTTCCAGAATTAAGGTTTAAAATAAATTTAAAATATATTTATAAGCATTAAAAAATAACTTTAAATGTATTTTTATCATTAAAATCAATATATTAAGCTCAATTCTATTTATTTACTAAAAACACAAGAAAAAGTGAATATTTTATTTATACCTAGGATTTAATATAAAATATTGGAATTGAATCAATGAATTACAAATGAAATAATCAATAAAATAATTTTTTAGCACCTACTTCCAATTTTTCCTTACACGATCTTCTTGGAATTCCCACTATTTAATAAATTTATCACAAATATTAGTCAAATCAAAAAAATAGAACCACATATTTCATAGTAGTTGATATAATCTCAAAACTAGATTAACCATTACTTGTTGAAAATAAAATTAAAAACCTCTACATCAATTGTAGGAAAATATAAAAAATTATATATATATTCCCACCATAGTAGCCCCAAATAAACATATCTTACTCATGTCTACTTGTTTTCCCTAAGGTGGATCAATGCTCATCAATTTTTTATATACTTCCACTTATAACCCCAAGAGAGATACCATATACTCATATATAAAGGAGTGAGAATACCCTATATCAAATAAATCACAAAAAAGTGTAAATGATACTAAAATAGTACGGTGAATAGATTTAAATTATTAGCAAAAATAATGCACTCTATACACCTATGCTCGCTCAACCCTTTCTGACCATTACTGTGGGATCTCCCCCGGTAGATTTGGAACTTATAGATCATCCCACTTCATAGGTTTCTAAAGCTATGCATGAGGCTACACCATCATCCCTTGACTGTCTGGTGGATCTAACTTTCCGTCCTATGACATTTATGAAATATGTTCTCCTTAGTTACCCCCTCCCAGCCAAACACATATGGTGTATCCATTTGTGATGGTTTAGATGGGTTTCTCCTATTTGGGATCAAATTAAGGGACTATGCCGATTTCCTTCTTGGAATCCTCTTTTGATGAAGCCCTGCCGCTCCTCAGATGAACCCTAGGGGCCCGATTCAGGGTGGACAAGCCTCCATTGAGCCTCTTCCAAAACTTTTTTTGATATTGGAGCCTAAATTTTCCTGCCAGGGTATCAGATCTTAATAGGAAATATTACCTTATCGTGCTAGACTCTCAGGAGGATTTAGTCAAATCTTAGGCTCAGATCCACCATTCATTTAGCTTCTGGTTTTTTCACCTCTCTCAATGGTCTATGGAGGTCCGATGAGGGTGGGATTCCCCCTATCAACAGTTTGGGTTAAACTTATTTGACTATCACTTCCATTCTAGAACCTATATTTTCTGGAGAAGATCTGTGACTGTCTTGGTGAATTTCTATGCATGTATGATTTCACCCTTTGGCTTCAAGACTCCACAGTGGAATGGATCTGTATCGTGATGGATATATGATATCCTCCTCCACCTCATATGATCTTCTAAGTCAAAGGATCATTGGAATGGATGAAACCCTTAATTTACCCCCTAATCATCATGCTACTGTATAGGATGTAACCTACTTGGTCATTCAGTGTCAGGGTGAAGAAGATGATATTTTCATCACACATCTCAATGATAGAAGAATCCTAATATTGGAGCTGAATCTACATCTCTAGAAACTAGTCTAGCTTGAATGTCAGTTATCTCTAATATGGTGATTCTTGATTCGGGTGGTGACTCTTTGGCATCGACCTCATCGCTTCCCCCCTCTCTCCTACCTCTCCAGTGTTTTCGAACCTCTCACCCATCCCCCCATACAAATCCTTCACCCCCTTCATCCCTCGCCTACCTCTTCCCCATCCAACTAACTCTCATCTTTCTTCCTCTGACCATTCTAGTAGAAATTACAAAGGTAAGTATATTATCCCTTATGTCCCTACTTATATCCCTCCTTCCCCCAGAGTTTTTAAACCTTCAGTATCCCTATTTATACTATCAAAAAACTATAGTGTGTTAAATGTATGTGTAGGAGAGTTCATCCTCCCACCTGAAAACCCATAAGTGTACCTTTGTCCTCTTCCGGGCTTCTGAGGTGAAGTCAAAATCATCTTTAAATATATGTACTCCCTCAAATGGGGTATGCAAAATATCTCTAGAAAGGAAAATTTATGCTTCTTCAAGTTAGAAATGTAAGAGGATTCCTTCACCTGGGGCTAGTTCCAGGTGTATTCTCTTTTAATGTTATCAGTAATTATATAGAATACCCATGGCCTTAGAGCCTGGGTTAAAATGGGTTTCCTCTCCAATGAGGTGTCAAAACATAATGTCTCTCTTTTGGTAGTCCTAGAGCTGAAGAAAAGTCCTTATAAGATCGAGGAGTATGCTGAAAGGATTGGAATGTGGTATTATTTTCATGGAGAGCCTATAAACCACTATATTTAGGATTTCTAGAATCACTCTATAATGGTGGAGAATCTTTCTATGTCTGATCAAAACTTAGTAGTTGAAGTGGAGGCTAACAATTAGTGTTGTTTCTTCTTCTTCTTTTTTCAAAAGTGTGAGGCATGACTACATGAATTTCTTTGGATCAATCTTAAATACTTTAATATAGGGAAAATAAATGGATGGTGGTAGGTTAATTTAACATGATTATGGATTCATCTAAGAAGAAAGGTGGGAGATCCCTCCCTCGAAGTGAAAGGGTCATCTTATCATTCTTCTTGGATCTGGAGGGTCTTCAGTACTTGGGCTACTTAGGTGACAGGTTCAACTGGTGCAATGATTAGAGGGGGAACTTATGAACATGGTGTAGGTTGGACTAGTTTTTCAGAAACCTATATGCAATTTCATCATTACCTAATACTAAGTTCATCCACTTAGTACATGATTTGTCAGATCACTCACTCGTTCTTGTTCATCTCATGTAGAAGAATATTGGTGGTAATCACTTCTTCTTCTCTAACCAGTGGCTGCATCACCCAAACTTTCTCATTACGGTGCAATGTTTTTGGGAGGATCTGAGTTAGGGTGGGAACTAGATTGTTTACCATAATAAACTGTATCGCTTAAAACTTGATCTCTTGGATTGGGAAACTTCTCTCCCTATGTTTTATCCAACCTTGTATGTAATTAAAAGGGAAATTGATAGCACTAAAGTAAGCTTAGAGGAGGCATGGGATGATGATATCCTTGTTTCCCTGGGGATCAAGAAATAAAAATTTAATATGATGATACCAGAACTTGAGATATGCCTCTACAAAAGATCTAGGGCTACATGGATTAGAGAATATGATCATAACACCACCTTCTTCCATTCTTATTTGAAGGAGAAACAACATGATCATGTCTGAAACATATAACCTGAGGATGATTCCTTTACTAGTGATATCGAAGTGATAGTAGGTATGGTGAATTCCCACTTCAATTCATTACTATAAAATCCAAACTCAGATATGAAGAACAACTATTCCGATGGAAAGGAGGGCCTCTTTGAATCGATCCTGATAGTGTTCTCTCACCATACCAATGGCCTCCTAGGTAGTATTTTAGAGGAGAATGAGGTTTTGGAATTTTTTACCTCTCTCATTTAGGAGAGAATTCCTGGCCCAGATGGTTTCTTAGGGTCATTCTATGTTAGCTCATGGAATTTCATCAAGGATTTCCTTGTTGCTGTTATCCATGTCTTCTTCTATGGATGGGGTTTTACTCTGGTTTCATGTTCCAATTCTCTATTCCTTATCCCCAAAGTGAAAGATCCCTCCTCCATAAACCAATACCAACCCATCAACATGTGATTTTTTGTATAAAAGTTGTTGTCTTCCATCACCAATATGAGTCTTTCCTGATATTTCCATTATTAGTTCTTATAGGAAATATATTCATTTATCCAAGGCAGGTTCATCTAAGGTGTAATGGGAATTTTCCAAGAGATGGTTGGAGAAATAAAAAATAAGGTGGTTGCATCCAATATTGTTATCAAAGTTGATATAGATAATTCCTATAACCACCTTGAATGAAAATTCATCATTTGGGTGATGAGATGCATGGGGTTATCTGATTGGGTCACTGACTTGATGTTTTAATGGTATATCTCTCCCTAGATCAATATTGTTTTCATAGGGAGGAAATGTGGGTTTCTAAATTTGATCAGAAGGTTTAGGCAAGGAGATCCCCTCTCACCCAACATCTTTATTATGTCCCAATATTCTCTTAGCAAAAGTATCACCTCCTACATGCAACATTGTATTATTCTTCCTTATAGTTGTGGGGATCACTTCTTTGGGGTTTCCCATCTCCTTTTTTCCGATGATTTGATTTTCTTAATCAATGGATAAAACTATTAAGTTATAGGATTCAATAATATTATGGGATATTACACTATATGGAGTGGGAAAATAATCAACTGAGATAAGATATGGGTCTTATTTTTCATCCTCTTGTCCAGATAGGTGAAAGAACAACATTGAGTCTATCTTGGGTATTGTAATGACCCACTTATTCTCATTGGATTGAGAATACAATGAATCATTACTAGGAATTAAGTGACATCCCCAAGGTTCCAAAGGCTGGAAATAAATGATGAAGGGTCTCAATGAAAATGGGGGATGATTTACCCTTTAATAATTAAACCATTAACCAAACCACCATAACCAAACAACCACTATATGATTCAAGATAAAAACAAGACAACACAACCATTATATTTATAAAAAACCAACCAAATTATGCTATAGCATAATAAAAAATAATATCAAATTAAATGGTGAAAAGACAACTAAAGACTCCCAGATGACCATAAGAATCCTTTATCAACAATCTCTATGCTCCAACATCACCAAATAGACCAAGTATCATGAGGTGGTTCTAAAGAGGTGTGATACTTTACCATTTCCCATGTCCCAGAAGATAGCATCTGCAAAATTACCAAAGTGCCAAAGTAGGGGTGAGTATAAAACTTAGTAGGTTTTCACTAATGAATTCCCTACTCACACCACTATGATAGAAATGTTAGAAACATTTATATAAAACAATTTCTATAAAACAATTTCCCCAAATAGTTGATAACTAAATATAAACAAGATCCAAAACCATATATAACCAAAAAGGAAATAAGTTTTATTAAAATAAATTTTTCTAGCAAGTCATATTCCCATAAAAACAACCAAACAAGGATTTAAAACCATTTCTCACCAACATTTTGGCATAATCATTCCATTTCAATTATTCACACATCTAATTATGCATGCTTCATTATGACATTTCCATACTCATGAGCGGTCTATCATCGATCTACCATATCGTCACATGATAATTATACCCCATGTTCCATTACACCTTTGGCACCAAGCACAAGGTCATATTCCATCCAACCCTTATAAATGTGATCTACACACACCACTATTATTCCAAAACCATTTCAAATAACCATTTCAAACCATTTAAACAATACAATTCTTTAATTGAAACCCACTTAAATAAGCCAATTCCAAACACCCATTTCATCTTAATAAAATTAGTCATATTATTGAAAACCCTAATGATCAAATCCATTTACCATCATTCCATAAAAATACGATTTTAAAATCTTCATTCTAAAATCAGTAGTCAAACACTTTAATCAAAAGAACCAATCTTATAGATTTTACACAACCATCACCAAATAGGGTTTTTAGAAATAATAAATCATCCAAATAACAATAAAATCCACACAAAGAAATCAATTTGAAGCCATTAAATTCAGTTATACTTAGATGAGTCTAGAATTAAGCCACCAACCTGGATCGTTTTGGAGAAAAATGAAAACAGGTGAAGAACATTCAAGGAAACCGGGCCAATTCTCTATGAAACCACATTAGATATCTTATACTACGAAACAAAAGACAAAATATCATCATATTTTTCATCCAAAATCTTAGATCTACCCATAATGGGAATATATCTGTGAAACTGAGTGGATAAGAGAAGTAAATCTCAGTAGATTTAAGAAAACATGACAAGAACAGTGAAGAACGACACTTACCCCAAGAATCGGGCTTGAAAAGGCCAAGGTAGGGCTCTATATTGATTCCAAATCACTTGAGAGTGGTTCTACTACCTTAAATGGATAATAATACTAAGTTAGAGCCTCTAAGGAGAAAAAATTAGGGATTTATAGGCAAAACTATTGAGATCTTTTTTTTAGTATCTAACTTTAACTCTGCGGACAGTTAGTTCACACAGTTAGACAAACCATGAACTAACCATGTGTTAGCTAATGCCTTATAGAAACCCTTTCATAGCCTCCTCGCATGGCATCCCTAACTATTCACACACCATGCCGACTCTACTACAACAAAATTTATACTACGAGGGGTTTTTTCTAGGATTTCTGCACCGTTTAGACAATCCATGAACAACCCATTCACATTTCGTTCCCCCCCCCAAAAAAAACTTAATTAAAGTTCAACTAAATATCCCACACTTCACCCTTACACTTTATAAACATAAAAAGAACAAATTAAGGGATACATACCAAAAATGGGGGGGTACTACATTCTCCCCACCACTGGTCTTTCCATCATCAGAAAGTAGAAAACCATCACTGCCCTGAAGGATTTTTGGTCATTGATCTTTCATTTCCTTCACATGTTCCCAAGTCTCTTTCTGAATTTGACCATGTTTCCATAAAACACACACTAAAAAGATTCTTTTTTTCCATGAAATAATTTCTCTTGCCTATTCAAAATCCACACTAAGATATATACCAATGAAGCATTTGACTCAAGGTCAACATGATCCCATCTAATCACATGGTCAGGATCTGGTTGATACATTTTCAACTGAGATACGTGAAACACATTATGCGTTGAAATTAACCATGGTTGAAATTCCAACTGATATGCCACCTCTCCAACCCATTCCATTATCTTAAAAGGTAAAATATATCAAGGGGATAAATTTCCCTACTTCCCAAAATGATGATGTTCAAGCCTTGGAGAGATCCTTAAGAACACATGATCAGTCACCACAAATGATAATGGTCTTCAGTGATGATCCACATATGATTTCGGACAAATCTGAGTCATCTCCATCCACTTTCTGATCAACTAAATCTTATCTATCATTTCTTAAATAAGGATTATCCCAACTAGTGATGTCTCACTTCATTCCACCAAACATAGTGGAGAACGACAAGGACACCCATATAATGATTCAAAGGGAGCCATATATATCGAGACCTGATTGTTGTTATTTTATGATAACTTCACTAAGGGTATATGTTCCTCCCATGAGCCACCAAGATCCATTAAATAATCCCACAACATGTCTTCCAATGTTTGTGTCTTCCTTTCAGATTTACCATCCATCTGAGGAATGATACACCTTACTCATAGTCAACTAATTTCCAAGGGATTTATGTAAGGATTTCCAAAAATGAGATGTGAATTTCAGATCTCTATATAAGACTATTGAAACTGGAACTCCATGTCTCTTTACCAATTCTTGGATATAGATTTTGGAAATATCCTCCACTGTATGAGTTTCATGAATATGGATGAAATGGGTTGACTTGGTAAGCCGATCCACTATGACCCATACGACATCATGTTTCCAAACCATTAACTACTAGAAATCTAAGCTATAGACACATATCTATAGCCACAATTTTATATATTTGTGGATATAGTATGTTTATAACCATGGTTTAATTAATAAAAAGTGGCCTCTCTTTTTTCCACATAAGCGTCGGGCTCCTCCTCCCCCGACATGTGACCCCTCCTCCCTCGACCTCTCTATGCCCCCATCCTCCCTTGAGCTCCTCCCCACCGAATGCTGCTACAACCTCCTTCTTCAAGATCTCCGCAACTTCCTACCAACCGAATGCCGTCGTGACCTCCTCCCTGCCGAACAACTCTGCGACCTCCTCCCCACCAAACATCGCTGCGACCTCCTCCCTTGAGCTCTCCATGACCTCCTCCCCACCAAATTCCTCCACTCCTCCCTCGATGCATGAACCTATTCCTCCCTCTACCTTTATGCGCCCTCCTCCTCCCTTGACCTCTCCGTGCCCTCCTCTCCACCAAATGTCACTGCTATCGGTGGCACTTGATTGTTCACTCTGGGTATGAATCACCTTTTTTATTCCTCTAGATTTGAATTCTTTAGTTTTATCTTCCTTTCAAAAATCCTTCAGTTCTTAAACTTTGTGGTCATATTTTTAGATTTTTTTGTTCATCAATTATAAAATGCTTGGAGGGAAACATCCTATTTAGGATCATCTGTATGTAGAGTTAAACTTATCTAGGAATTATTTAGAGTTTATTTAGTTCTCTGTCAATGATGAGTTAAATGTTAAGAAACCTATTATCTAAGAAACTCAAGTGGATTATTTTTCTTCATGTTTTATTCAAGGATGTTCTTTACTAAATTATTAGAGGGAGTCTTAGTCTATGGGTAATCTCAATTCTTCAGTTATCACTCGAATTGATGAGGGATGAATGTTTTCTTGTTCTTTTTCTGGTGATACACTAGATATCAATATACCTAGGTCATATACAAGGGAGGTTATCTAGAGATGGTGAGGATCATAAAATCACAAAGACCATGTATCATGGTAAGCTGGAATTCCATGATTATATTGGAGTAATTAATTTGAAATATGATCAAGAATAGTATTCTTAGGCTTCATCTAACACTTAGCTTGATGAGGGATGGTTTTTTTCTGCTTCTTTTACTAGTGATTCATTGGTGGTCATAGTATGAATGGCGCATTCAGGGGTGGTCACCAAAACATAGGAATCATCGTAGGTTAAACCTGAAGCTTGTGAGGATAATTCAGGTACATAGGGAATGGTTCTATTAAAGGAATCATCCAATGATATTTTTGGAGTAGTTAGACTATAAAATGATAGATGGAGTCCCAATTATCATAAGTTTCTCCTTATCATATTTAGACCTCATCTCAAAGGAGTTCACCTAATTTTATTCCTGAAACTGATTTAGTAAGTAATAATATGGATGAAAAGTATTTAAAAATTTGTGGTTCTAGTAATAATACAAAGGGTAAAATCGAGGATATGAAAGGAAGATCTAGAGAGAATAAGGATAATCCTCTAATGTATATCAATATCGATTTGTCTAAGTTGGAAGTAGAAGTAGACTCCATGAAACTTGGGTGTAAGGAGTAGCTCAAGAAAAGAGATTTTAAGGAAATTAAGGGAGCATAGAAATCATATTTTGGAAATATGGAATTTCAAACCTTGTTATGTGAATTTAACATGTAAGCTACTAGGTATAATTCAAAGTGTAAGGGTTTTATCTGACCAATTTAATTGGTTTTTTGTTTTTGTAAATTGGGAAATTTTGGGGTGTGTTGGTTGTGTCGGTTCACAATTTACCTAAAAGATGTTTTTTGAAAATATCAACAAAATGGATTTGAGAGTATGTGTGTATAAAGTAAATATGTGTGTATATATATGTATATAAATAGAGTGGTTTAAAGGAACTCTTCACTTTTATCCCAAAGCGGCAGGAGGTTTGGTAACTGGAACCAAGGTATACAAGCTTCGCACATGGAACTCCTTTGACTAAACTCATTGAACAATATAAGTTCCAAAATATAAGAGAAACATGCAACTCTATCCCCAAGATTATTTTCAATCAACATTATCGGTAGAAAGTCTAAGTAACTAAGAATTTTTCAAACACCCCCATTCAAAATAAAAAAGTATAATATCCATGGAACGTCATTGATATTAATGGATCAGAAATAGTAGATTCATCACTAAGAACACTCCTAGAAATTTAAGCTATAGCCATGGATCTATAGCCACAGTTTTATATATTTGTGGATATAGTATATTTATCTCCATGATTTAATTAACAAACCGTGGAAACTCTTTTTTTTCCCGTATAAGAGTCGGGCTCCTCCTACCCCGATACGCGGCCCCTCCTCCATTAACCTCTCCACGCCCTCCTCCTCCCTCGAGATCCTCCCCGCCGAACGATACCATGACCACCTCCCTCTAGCTCTCCACAACCTCCTATCTGCCAAAAACTTCCACTCCTACCCAGATCCACGACCCTCTTCCTCCCTCTACCTCTTTGTGCCCTCCTCATCCCTCAACCTATCTGCACCCTCCTCCTCGTCGAATGTCATCGCTCCTCCCCTGATCTGCAATCCTCCAAACCCTTGACCTCTCTCACAGTGTCACGACTCATCTCCCACATGTAAACCCTTCTACCTCACTGTCATCATGTGTTACTCCTCCAATCTGTGTGTCGGCTGAACCGTGACCTTCCACAAGCGGGATCTACGCGAGTCGACCACTACACTTTCTGTGAAGATCATTGCGGTTACTCCTTCATGATTGCTGCTCTCCCTAGCAATTCATACTTATCTCCAGTGATCGTTCGACCATAACTCTACAATCCATGGTGATTTTCAAGGTTCCCCCTACTAAAAATGTGTCAATGGTATGATCAGTATGGTTCTAGTTCATTAGTCCTTGTTATGATTATTCCTTTCATCTCTATTTATTACCTTATATTGTTCTTACTATGATTTTGGTGGTTTTTCTAGGTATTTGAATATGTAATTTCACATGATAATTAATGAAATGACACTAATAAAATGTATTTTTTGTGCAATAGATAAAGGATACTTATAGAGGAATAATGTGTATTGATACGCACTCTTTCAATGAAGGTATGTCACCAGACTCATTTATTTATGGATTTTAGAAAAAAATTCATGAAATAATTGTTTTATTGGGATTTATAAATTTGGTATTCTACTTATATTATGTGATGGTGTATTCCATTATTTTTCTACACCACATTTCTCATGGTTTCTATTTCGTTATTCCATATGGTGAGTATTCTGTTATTTTTTCTAAATATAGAACTTTATTTTAAATATATGACATATATATTTCTAGGGAATTTGAATAGATAATGGATCTTTGTCATAGAATTTGGTTGGTATGACCTTTGATTTATATTGGATGAATAATTTATACTAGTATTATTTATTCATTGACTATTTTAATCCTTTTTCTTTTATGAAATTTCTAGAAGTTATTTTATATTCATGTTATTATTGCTATTATTTCAAAATAATTTTATGAAATTTTGTAACTCTATAATTGTGATGGGATATTATTATAATAATAGTCACCAAAGGATACATATCTTACTAAATATTATATTTAGTTCCACCTTAGTTGAACAGTTATTAGTGGCCCATTATATAGTTCACAAGGTCGTGTGCGGTGATGATTTGTTGTGATATCTAAAAATAGTTTTTAACTATAATATGTAATTTTAAATTTTAAGAATTTTTGAAATAAAATTTCATTATAGAAATCATTTTAAAATGAGTTTTTTGAAATAATTTTTTAAAATTGAATTTTGTGATTTTCCATAGGTTATTTTAAATATATTTTTTTAGGTAACTCATGTGTGCATAGTAGGCATGGGATGACACTTTAAATAGTTCATAAAAGTGTTTCTTGACTGATTTATTGATATAAAATAATGTAAGTTTTTTAAGAAATTGATTGCTATTATTAACCTCATGTAGTAGATTAATTATTTATAATGGAAGTATTCTCATGTATTATCACTTTTTTGTTGACGTTCCCATGATTTTTTACTATTATTTGATTGTGTAAGATCTACATGTCATGAATTTACACTATAACATGGGTTGGTTAGGCCAGGATGAGATCCCCATTGAGTTTTATAATGATCTCCCAATCTTGGGGCCTTGGAAGGTTCCCATAAGGTTTTGAGATGAATTTTAGGACTCATGGGTTTTTTTATGACAATGAGATTATTCTTATTATTCTAATAAGTATTTGTGAGTGATAAGTCATAGTTTTGATTAGAACATGGTATGAACATCGAATAGTGTGAGAAGAATTTTGATAATTTAATGGTGGTGAAGTGTTTCATAATCTACCTTGAGGTTAATGAGTTAATTGTTGTAGGTTAGACATGGGATGTTTTTATTTATGGATTAACCCCAAATTGGGAAGATAATACCTATATATAATAATCTATATAGGGAATGAAATCTTTGGAAAAGAGAACAGTGAGTCTCCCCCATTTTAGTTTTTTTTATTTTCTATAATGATATAAATTTTCTAGGTATGAATCCTTTGATACGGGTTTTGGTTTAGTGGTATACCATAGATATAGACTTGACATTTATTAATACCTCACGTATCATAATTCTAACTTTATGAGAGTTTGATATTATGGATGAGTTTGTAGATCATGATAAAGATCATCAATAGTGAGTTCTATTTTCCCTTTTAGTCCTTCATGCAATGGATATAATATTCCATGTTAATTAATGTGAATATACCAGCAGTTATCTTACTTTTTAGAGAATAGATATATAATGATGAATGATTTAGATCAAGGATCAAAGGTTCATTCGACTAATAGACATGAGGTTATATTTTTATAGATTATCTTTCTCCCTTAATGATTAATTACAGTAAGAAAATATTAGTGGAATAAAAGATTAAATGTGAGGATTTTTTTGTGTTTAATATGATATATTTTTGTACAACTATAGTGACTCAAAATAATATAATGATAGAATTCCCTTATAATGAAATTCTATATGTGGGACAATGCAGGATATTCTTAATGGGTACTATTGAAGATAGTTTGGGTAAAGACTTGTGAGGTGAGATGGATTATAACATGAGAATAGGGTTTTTTAATTTAATATTATAGATTGCCTTTCTCACAAATCATGTTCCTGCCACTTCACTTTTTTAGGTTCAGTTAATGATGATTCATCAGATCACTGGCATTTTTTTAAAGTCTCCTGGGGCTCGTTTGTGTGTGTTACGGAAACCTGAGTCAAATGTGACTCACCACGTATTCATTGGTAAGCATATATATAATAAGTTCTCTCGTTATATGTATATACTCCCATGGAATCATGTTACATATATGGGGCTAAGTGTGCTTATGTATATATTTGGAAAATGCATACATGCGTGGGTGATAACGGGATTATGCATGTGATTATATATATAAGGATCCTCTTGTGCGTGTTCAAGGCCATACAGACACATACATAGGGGTTAGAGCATCCTTATGTATATACAATGGTGTATATGCCTGACGGATGGATTAATTATCTTAGAGTTTTCACTGATAAAAGTGTCAAGCACCGAGTGTGGCTTAGATCATTTGAGGTAGAGTCCTTCTCCTAGCCTCTTTAATTTAAGAATGTTTTAAATTTCATTTAGTTTCCTTCTTAGTTCTTCTTTTTTATATTAAATTTCAATTCTTGAATAAGTTTTAGTTAAGATAATTGTTTTTTTAGACAAACAAGTCATGGTTTTTTAATAAAATCCCTCCAACGAAGGTACACTGTCTGTGAAAACTCACAGTGGTATACCTTGCTTGACATTATTTCATTTATGTTTTCCTTATACTTGATGTCGTTGTTAGTCATAAAGAACACATCATACTTAACCCTTTTTATATCCCATTAGAGGGTTTCCCTATTTTTATTAAAACAATTGTTTGAACCAAAACACCCTTTAAGTATAGTTATACTTTTAAGATAGAACTTCCAAAGTAGGCAAGTGCTGTAATGACCAAGTCACCACTAAGTGACCCCCCTTTGATCTTATAAATGGAATTTCCATGTTTTAATAAATTAAATGAGTTAAATGGAACTAAACATGGTTAACTTGGAACATGAGTGGTAATACCTCATGTAGTTAATTATGTAACTATTATGGCTCCTTTCTAAAGTTTAATTGGATTTCATGAAATAAATATAGTGGATTATTCATTGTGACTTGCACTCCACTTTTTAAATGTCTTAAGGGAAAGTGGTAAATGTCTAATTATAACCAACCAAATCCTAAGTTTTTAACTTAATTTGTATTAGGGATTACCAAACTAGGTAATTTCTCTCTTGACCATTTCACATTCTAAGTGTTTTCTTTCCACTTTAAATCCAATCACCCTATTTTGATAAAGTAAAGAGCATGATTTGGATGGAATAAATTGTCATGGTGAAAAGAATTTCTGTGAGTGTTTAAATTGAGAGGACCTTGTTAGAATAAAATTAAAATTTATTCTTAATTTAATTAAATGACATGTATCTGAGTGTTTTTCTATGTTTTTCCTTGCATCAAGTGGTTGAAGTGGAATGAAATATGGAGGGTGGCATGGGGGGTTCATGGGTATTTTTCATGGTTTAGGGGTGGTGAGGGGGGGTGTAGGGGGCTGTGAAGGGGTGGTACAAGGGGTGGGGGGGGGGGTGCAAGGGGGCTGTTCAGGGGGGGGGGGGGTGCAAGGGGGCATGTGTATTCAAGGGGGTGCAAGGGGTGTGTTGGGGGGGTGCACGGGGGAATTGGTGTTTAAGGGGGTGCAAGGGGGATACAATATTAGAAACTATAGTTATATTTAGATTCTAAGTCAATGAAACATAAAGTCTCTAAAAAGGTAAGTAAATGTATCACCATATTAATGTTTATTGAAGCTAAGGATACATTTCTATCACTTTTAAATGGAAAATTTTCTATAAAAGAATAAGAACTGAAAAGAAGAGTTTTTTAAGAAGTTGTTATTATAGAAGTGTTCTTTGCACTAGAAAAATTATATTGAAACTCTTTGGATGTCAATGATTTATAGCTGGATGTTAAAGATAATGGTATTAATGAACTAGATACTTCTCTTATAAAGTAAAATAAAGTGTACTAATATATGATTCCGAAGTTACAAAATGTATTTGAATAAATGTTAAAATCTATTGAATATGATATGTATTATCTAAATCTATAATGATTGGAGTAAAAGGTGAAATTGATAAATCAATAAGTCAACCAAGTTGAATCATTACATGTTTTTAGAAAAATAAGAGTAGCTACTACACAAACTAATGATGATAATATTACTAACAAAAAGACTTAGAAATATGTCAAAATAACTTTAATTGATCCACAAATTTTTTCAATGTAATCTCATGGAGGAATGTGGCATATTATCCTGATAAATCTGTTGGTACTCATGCATATTTAACTATTAACCATGGTTTAAAAAAAATCTACACAAATATGGGTGTGATTAAATAATGAGAATCCATCCATATCATCCAATTTGGCTATGCGCATGAATAAAACAATTGGATCTCTAAAAAAAACTCAATATCATATTGTTCTTTTCCAAAAATAGAAAGAAATAAAAACTAGATATACTATATATAATCGAAAGAGAAGGTGATTTATTTATACTAGACATTTGGATAGAATTATATTGAATGTTGGAATAATAACGCCATAACTAATGGAAATTAAGAGGATTTTGAAATAAAGATGAACTGCCTACACTATGGAAGAATAGTCCAGATCATGGACCATTGAAAATTGGCCATTAACGTCATGACTATTAGAAGTGATCCAAAGTAACAAATAAAATAAATTCAATAAATGAATCTTAGAATTCATTTAATTAATGATATCCTAGAAGAAGAAGAGTAATATTGAATTCTAAATAATGGCATTCTAAATAATAACAAACATATCCTAGAAGAAATACTAGTGCAGGAGGGGGGGGGGAGTGTTGGGGGTAGTGGTGCAGGGGGGCTGGTGTAGGTGGGAAAGGGGCTGGGGGGGTAGTGCAGGGGGTCTATGGGGAAGTGGGGTGGGGTGTAGGGGGAGGGGTTGGGGGTGGGGGTGGAGGGGGCTGGTACAGGAGTGGGAAAACTATTTTAAAACCTAAACCATTGATTTCTAAACCATTAGAGTCTTCAAAATCATAGGAAAAAACTGAATAACCAATATTAGAAAATGAAAAATTAGAGCTGGATAATGAGTGAATTGGTTAGGTAATGTTGAAATTCAACCAAAGGAACATGGGGAAATTGTTGATGGATGTTAAAATCTGTATAAAAGTGATTTTATATATTCAAAAGAGAGTAATTTGACATCTTGGAAATATTTTTCTAAATATTATTGTATTATTTATGGGAGAGTGTCAAGAAAATATAAGAGATTCAAGAGTTTAGATAAAGACATAACAACCCTCAAAGATAGACACTGGTAACCCATCCAATAAATAATGAGATTGATCTTTCTTATCAACACTGTAATAATAGGTGGAAGATGGCCTTGATGTGGACATTAGATAAATAACCTCATTCCCACTTATAAATAGATTAATCTCAAACAAAATTATAATATATCGTAATAGTTTTTGATTACTTAATTGTTTTATATGGTGATGGTGTTTAGATTATTATGGTGTGGTTGACGAGACATTCCCCCATCAAAATCCATGGATTTAAATGAATTTTTATTTTCATTTCTCCAGTGTGATTTTCATGAAATCAGATTGTTTCCATATGATTAGTAGATTATTATCCATGCGCATTTAAATTTTATCATGTTTTTATCTATTAATTTGGTTTTACACATAATACTACTAAAATTTTCATTCATTTATAATATGATGTAGGGGAGTGAGGGGTGATAAAGGAGTGATTAAGAATTCTCAATTACCATGGGTAGGTGAAAGTAGTGTATCGAAAATCATTTTTTTCACTACCTAACCTAACACACTATAGAGAGAGTGAATGGATTAAGATCTTGGGTCATTCCAGGGTATTATTTAGGGGGTGAATTTATTTTATAAGAAGTTATTATATAATTAACGAGAGAATTATATAAGGGAACCCTTCATTATATTCATAATTTTTCACTTTTATTTTATTTATTCCATTCACTTGTGGTTACACTCCTTCATTATTTCATTATTTTAAAATTAATAGTGTTATATTAGTGTAGGTCTAAGGAGAATGAATGATTAGATCCTTCCATGCACTTGCGGTTCCCTATATCCTTTCACCATAAAATGTTGTATTTTTAATTTTCTGTTGTATTAAATTTCCATATTGAAGTTTCAAATTAGTATTAATCATGTTTTATGGTCTTAATTAGATCTACCTATTGAATTAGAAATCACTAGTGTTTTTCATGCGGCACTTTGATCATCCTTTTGGAAATCACTGGTTTTTTTCATTCTGCACTGATGTCATACACTCCTGCAAATAGATATTTCTTAACTAGTTCCCATGAGGAAACATAGAATAAACCATGATAACCATCAGGATATGGTGTGCAAGAATGGTAATGATAAAGCACTAAATCATGTATCTCATTCTCCTCCAAAACTAAAACCAAGATGAAATTTTCACTAATAGTCACCACTCGGGGTAAGGCTTCAAAGAGCTCTTCCTGAAAACTCAGATAGCCACTAAACATGTAGGATTTGTCCCTATAAGAAGAGAATAAAATTCTCATCAGCCATACCTATAAATTTTTCATGATCAATTGAGAATGAACCATCCTCCCATAGAATATTGGGTGTGGTAATTCTCTACTTCTCTTTGAGGAAATCATGAAAAAATCTGGTGTTTTTGACTCATTTTTCAAGCTAGGTGACCTAGTATCGCTTGCGAGTTGAGCATTCATGATATAGTAGCCTTTCCACCAATATATTTTTACTTTGAACTATGTATTTAAAAAAACATCATCTAATCCTATCTTGGAGGGGGGGCTGGCAGGGGGAAGGGAAAACTTGCAAGGGGGTGGTCTGTAGGGTAGGGGAAGGGGGGAGGGTGGGGGGGGGGGCAGGGGGAAGGGGGCAGGGGGAAGGTCTATAGAGGGGGGGGGGATGGGGGTGGGTGGAGGGGGTAGGGGGTAGGGGGTAGGGGCAGGGGGAGTGGGAAGATCTGCAGGGAAGGGGGGCTGGGGGGTGGTCTGCAGGGTAGGGGGGAGGGGTAGGGTGCAGGTGGGATGAAAGGGGGGAGAGGGTGGTGGTCTGTTGGGAAGGTGGTGTTAGGGGGGTGGTGAAGTGGGGAAGGGGGTGAAAGGGGGTTGTGGGTTGAGGGAAAATTGGAATGGGGGTCTGTTGGGCAGTGGGGAGGGTGCAGGGTTGTGCAAGGGGGATGGGGTGGGGAAGAGGGTGCAAGTGGGGCGGGGATGGGGGTGAAAGTGGGGTGTGGAAGGGGTGTAGTTAAATCACTATAGGTTTCTTTAATCTTAGATAAGGTTGAATAACCATTATAATCCATCTCTAACTCTCCCATTTATTCATGATTAGGTTTCTTTAAATATTCCATACTATTTACAACCGATTTCTTTCACTAAATCATGGATTTATATCACTTGCAACAAATCATATTTTGTATGATACCACTAGTTGTTATTGGTATGGATTTAACACCTTTTATTTTAAAAATTTAGGCCCTTATGTCCACTTTTTTTCATTACAGTTTATAAAGATAGATTTGGATCCTACAATCTGTCCTCCTTTTGGTGGGTTTATTCCACTACCACATTGAATGAATTTACCTTTACATAGCTAGATTAAATATGATATTTTAAATTACATTAGATATATCTAAATACACCACATTTCATTAAGTCTTTGTAAATAGATATTTATTTCATCTACATTTAGGTAAACTCTGAACAATGAACAAACACTTTTGTGGTTCTTATTTTACTAAAAATAACATGATGTCATGTTTTCAATGTTGGAACAACTTCCAAGAGAGCATATTGATCAAGAAAATCACATCACATACTTTGGTATATTTTAAAATTCAATGTTTCTAATTTCTTTTGTTATAAATAACTTTAATTTATTTCCATATTTATGTTTATGTTGTACTATAAGATCTTAAACCCATTCTAGTATCTTAAAAGGGAAAATATATCAAGGGTAAAAATTTCTCTGCTTCTCAAAACGACGATGTCCAAGCCTTGGAGAGATCCTCAAGAACACATGATCACTCACCGCAAATTATAATGGTCTATAGTGATGATCCACATATGATTTATGATAAATCTGAGTCATCTCCATCCACTTTCTAATCAATTAAATTTTCACCATTATTTCTTAGACATGGATTATCCCAACTAGTGATGTCTCACCTGTTTCCACCAAACATATTGGATATCGACAAGGACACCCATATAATGATTCAAAGGGAGCCATATATATCGAGACCTGATTGTTGTTATTATATGATAACTCCAGTAAGGGTATATGTTCCTACCATGAGACACCAAAATCAATTACACAAGCCCACAACATGTCTTCCAATGTTTTTATCTTCCTTTAGGATTTCACATCCATATGAGGAATGATACACCATACTCATAGTCAACTGAGTTCCAAGGGATTTTTGTAAGGATTTCCAAAAATGAGACCTGAATCTCAGTTCTCTATCTAAGACTATTGAAACTAGAATGCCATGTCTCTTTAAAAATTCTTGAATATAGATTTTGGAAATATCCTCCACCGTATGAGTTTCAAAAATAGGGATGAAGTGGGCTTACTTGGTAAGCTGATCCACTATGACCCATATGGAATCATGTTTCTGAACCATACACTACTAGAAATTTAAGCTATAACCACAGATCTATATCCATGGTTTTATAGATCTGTGACTATAGTATGTTAATATCCATAGTTTAATTAACAAACTATGGCCTCTTTTTTTTCTGCATAAGCGTCAAGCTCCTCCTCCCCTGATACGTGACCCCTCCTCACACGACCTCTTCACACCCTCCTCCTCCCCTGAGCTCCTCCCCGCTGAACGCCTCCACAACCTCCTCCCTTAAGCTCTCTGTGACCTACTCCCTGCTGAACACCGCTGCAACCTCCTCCCTGCCGAACGGCGCCATGACCTCCTCCCTCAAGCTCTCCACGACCTCCTCCCCGCCGAACACCGCCACTCCTCCCCCGATCTGCGACCCTCTTTCTCCCTCTACCTCTATACACCTTCCTCCTCCATTGATCTCTCTGTGCCCTCCTCCCAGTTGAACGCTTCCGCTATCGGTGGCACCTGATTGTTCACTCTGGGTATGAATCACCTTTTTTATTCCTCTAGATTTGGATTCTTTAGTTTTATCTTCCATTCAAAAATCCTTATGTTCTTAAACTTTGTGGTGAAATTCTTATAAATTTTTTGTGCATCAATTAGAAAATTATTGAATGGAAACATCCTGTTTAGGCTCATTTGTATGTAGAGTTCAAATTATCTAGGTAGTATTCAAAGTTTATTTAGTTCTCTTTCAATGATGAGTTCAAAGTTAAGAAACCTATTATCTAAGAAAATCAAGTGGATTATTGTTCTTCAAGTTTTATTCAAGGATGTTCTTTACTAAATTATTAGAGGGAGTGTTGGTCTATTGGTAAGCTCAAGTCTTCGGATATCACTCAAATTTAAGAGGGATGAATGTTTTCTTGTTCTTTTTATGGCGATACTCTAGATATCAAGATACCTATGTCATATACAAGGAAGGTTATCTAGATCTAGTGAGGATCATCCAATCACAAAGACCATGTATCATGGTAAGGTAGAATTCCATGATTGTATTGGAGCAATTAATTTGAAATATGATTTGGAATAGTATTATTAGGCTTCATCTAATACTTATCATGATGTGGGATGAGTATGATATACTTCTTTTTCTATTGAGGCATTGGTGGTCATAGTATGAATGGAACATGGAGGGGTAGTCATCCAAACTCAGGAATCATCATAGGTGAAACCTAGAGCTTGTGAGGATAATTCGGCCACATAGGTCATGGTTCTCATAAAGGAATCATCCTATGATAGTTTTGGAGTAGGTAGAATATAATATGATTAGATAGAGTCCCAATTATCAGAAGTTTCTCTTTATCCTATGTAGACTTCATCTCAAAGTATTTCACCTAATTTTATTCCTGAAACTGATTTTGTAAGTAATAATATGGATGAAAAGTATTTAAAAATTTGTGGTTCTAGTAACAATACAAAGGGTAAACTCAAGGATATAAAAGGAAGATCTAGATAGAATAAGAAGAATCCCTTGATGGATATTAGTAACGATTTTTCTATGTTGGAAGTGGAAGTAGTCTCCATGAAAGTTAGGTGGAAGGAGTAGCTCAAGAAAAGAGATTTTAAGTAAATTAAGGGATCATAGAAATCATATTTTGGAAATGTGGAATTTCAACCCTTGTTATGTGAATTTAACATGTAAGCTACTAGGTATTATTCAAAGTGTAAGAGTTTTATCTGACCAATTTAATTGGTTTTTTGTTTTTTTTTAATTTGGGGAATTTTTTGGTGTGTTGGTTGTGTGGGTTTACAGTTTACCTGAAAAAGTGTTTTTTGAAAATATCAACAAAATGGATTTGAGAGTATGTGTGTATAAAGTATATATGTGTGTGTGTATATGTATATAAATAGAGTGTTTTAAAGGAACTCTTCACTTTTATCCCAAAGAGACAGGAGGTTTGGTAATTGGAACCAAGGTATACAAGCTTCGCACATGGAACTCCTTTGACCAAACTCATTAAACAGTATAAGTTCCACACTATAAGAGAAACATGCAACTCTATCCCCAAGACAATTTTCAATCAACATTATTGGTAGAAAGTCTAAGTACCCTAGAATTTTTCAAACACCCACATTCAAAAGAAAAAAGTATAACATCCTTGGAACGTCATTGATCTTAATGGATTCGAAATAATAGATTCATCACGAAGAACACTACTAGAAATTTAAGCTATAGCCATGGGTCTATAGCCACAGTTTTATAGATCCATAGAAATAGTATGTTTATAGCCATGATTTAATTAAAAAACCATGGAAAATCTTTTTTTCCACATAAGCGTCGGGCTCCTCCTCCCCCGATATGCGACCCCTCCTCTCTCAACCTCTCCGCGCCCTCCTCCTCCCTCGAACTCCTCCCCACCGAATGTTGTCGTGACCTCCTCCCTCGAGATATCCGTGACCTCCTCCCCACTAAACGTTGCTACTCCTCCCCCAATCCACGACCCTCTTCCTCCCTCTACCTCTCCACACCCTCCTCCCTCGACATATCCATGCCCTCCTCCTCACCGAATGACGAAGCTCCTCCCCTGATCCGCGATCCTCCAAACCCTTGACATCTCTCCCGGTGGCACGACTCATCTCCCACCTAGAAACCATTCTCCCTCACCGGAGTCACACGTTCCTCCTCAAATCAGTGCGTCAGCCGAACCGTGACCTTCCATGAGTGGGATCCACATGAGTCAACCCCTACACTTTCTACAAAGATTGTTACAGTTAATCCTTCACGGTAGCTGCTCTCCCAAGAAATTCATACCTATCGCTAATGATTGTTTGGCCATACCTCTACAATCCAAAGTGATTTTCAAGGTTCCCCCGTACGAAAAATGTGTCAATGGTATGATCAGTAAGGTTTTAGTTCATCAGTCCTTGTTAAGAGTCTTCCTTTCATCTCAATTTATTACCTTATATTGTTCTTCCCATGATTTTGGTGTTTTTTCTAGGTATTTGAATATTTAATTTCACAAGATCATTTATGAAATCACAATAATAATGTTTATTTTGTGTGAAATAGATAAAGGACACTTATAGAGGTATAATGTGTATTGATAAACACTCTTTCAATGGAGGTATGTTACCAAACTCATTTAATTATGGATTTTAGAAAAATTTCATGAAAACATTGTTTTATTGGGATTTATAAATTTGGGATTCTACTTATAGTATGTGATGGTGTATGCCATTATTTTTCTACACCACATTTCTCATGGTTTTTGTTTTGTTATTCCAATGGTGAGTATTCTGTTATTTTTTCCAAATATATGACTTTATTTTGAATATGACATATATATTTCTAGGGAATTTGAAGAGATAATGGATATTTGTCATAGAAACCGGTTGGTATGACCTTTGATTTATAATAGATGTATAATTAATACTGATTGTATTTATTCATTGATTATTTTAATCCTTTTTCTTTTATGAAATTGCTATAAGTTATTTTATATTCATGTTATTATTGCTATTTTTTCGAAATATTTTTATGACATTCTGTAAATCTATAATTGTGATGGGATATTATTATACTAATAGTCAATAAAAAATATATATATTCCTAAATAATATATTTAGTTCCACCTTAGTTGAACAGTTATCAGTGGCCCATCATATTGTTCACAATGTCATGTGAGGTGATGATTTTTTGTGCTATCTAAAAATAATTTTTTTAACTATAAAATGAAATTTTAAATTTGAAGTGTTTTTGAAATAAAATTTCATTATAGAAATCATGTTAAAATGAGTTTTTTGAAATAATTTTTTAAAATTTAATTTTATGATTTTACAAAGGCTATTTTAAATATATTTTTTCATGGAACTCATGTGTGCATATCAGGAATGATATGGAACTTTAAATTGTTCATAAAAGTGTATCTTAACTGATTTATTGATATAACATAATGTAATTTTTTTTAGAAATTTATTGGTCTTATTAACCTCATGTAGTATATGCATTATTTATAATGGAAATATTCTCATGTATTGTTAATTTTTGTTGACTTCCCCATGATTTTTTACAATTATTTGATTATATATGATCTACATGTCATGAATTTCTACTATAAGATGATTTGGTTAGGCCATGTTGAGATTACCACTGGGTTTCATAATGATCTCACAATCTTGGGGCCTTGTAAGGTTCCCATAAGGTTTTGAGATGGATTTAGGAATACTAGGTTTTTTGATGACAATGAGATTATTCATGGGATTCTAATAAGTATTTGTGAGTGATAATTCAAAGTTTTGATTATGTCATGGTATAGACATCAGATAGTGTGAGAAGCATTTTTATGATTGACTGGTGGTGAAGTGTTTCACAATCGAACTTGAGGTTAATGAGTTAATTATTGTAGGTTATACATGTGTTGTTTTGATTTATGGATTAAACCCAAATTAGGAAGATAGTCCCTATATATAATAATCTATATAGGGTATGAAATATTTGGAAAAGAGAAGAGTGAGTCTCCCCCATTTTAGTTTTTTTCATTTTATTGAATGATATAAATTGTCTAGGTATAAATCCTTTGATAAGGGTTTTAGTTTAGTGGTATACCATAGATATAGAGTTGACATTTATTAATACCTAGCATATCATAATTCCACCTTTATGAGAGTTTAATATTATGAATGACTTTGGGGATCATGATAAAGATCATCAATAGTGAATCATATTTTCCCTTTTAATTCTTCATGCAATGAATATAATATTCCATGTTAATTAATTTTAATCTACCAGCAGTTTGCTTCCTTGTCAGAGAATAGATATATAATGATGAATTATTTATATAAAGGATAAAAGGTTCATTAGACTAATAAACACGAGGTTATATTTTTATAGATTATTTTTCTCCCTTAATGATTAACTACATTAAGAAAATATTAGTGGAATAAAAGAATAAATGTGAGGATTTTTTTATGTTTAATATGATAGATTTGTGTAAAACTATAGTGAATAAAAATCATATAATGAGAGAATTCCCTTATGATGAAATTCTATATGTGGGGCAATATAGGAGATTCTCAATGGGTAGTATTGCAGATAGTTTAGGTGAAGACTTGTGAGGTGAGATGGATTATAACATGAGAGTAGGGTTTTGTAATATAATATGATATATTGCCTTTTTCACTAGTCAAGTTCCTCTGAATTCAATTTTTAGGTTTAATTAATGACGATTCATCAGATAACTAGCATTTTATTGAAGTCTCCCGGGACTCTTTCGTGTGTGTTACAGCAACAAGAGTCAAAGGTGACTCACCGCGTATGCATAGGTAAGCATATATATAATAATTTATCCCATAATATGTAATGGCATCGCATTACATATAAGGGGATAAGTGTTCTTATGTATATATATGGAAAATGCATACGTGTGTGGGTGATAAAGGGCTTATGCATGTGAGCATATATATAAGGATCCTCTTGTGCATGTTCAAGGCCATGCGAACACATAAATAGGGGTTAGAGCATCCTTAAGTATATGAAATGGTGCATATGAATGGAGGACAGATGAATTAGCTTAGAGTTTTCACTGATAAAAGTGTCAAGCGCTGAGTGTGGCTTGGATCATTTAAGGTAGGGCCCCTCTCATAGCCTCTTTAATTCAAGAATGTTTTAAATTTCATTTAGTTTCCTTCTTAATTATTCTTGTTAATATTAAATTGAAATTCTTGAATAAGTGTTAGTTATGATAATTGTTTTTTTGAAAAACTAGTCATGGTTTTGTAATAAAATCCCTCCAACAGAGGTGCGATGTTTGCAAAAACTCACAATGGTATACCTTGCTTGAACTTATTGCATTGATGTTTTCTTTATACTTGATGTTGTTGTTAGTCATAAATCACACATCAAACTTGACCCTTTTTATATCCCTGTAGGGGGTTTACCTCTTTTTATTAAAATGGTTGTTTGAACCAAAACACCCTTTAAGTGTAGTTAGACTTTTAAGATGGAATTTCCCAAGCAAGCAAGTGCTGTAATGACCAAGTCACCACTAAGTGACCCACTTTGATCTTATAAATGGAATTTACATGTTTTAATGAATTGAATGAGTTAAATAGAACCGAATATGGTTAACTTGTCACATGATAGGTAATACCTCATGTAATGAATTATGTAACGGTTATGCCTCCTTTATAAATTTTAATTAGATGTCATAAAATAAATAGAGTGGCTTCTTCATGGTGAATTTCACTCCACTTTTAAAATATATTAAGGGAAGTGGTAAATGTACAATTATTACCAAACACCTCCTAAGTGTTTGACTTGCTTTATATAATGGATTACCCAACTATGTAATTTCCCTCTTGACTGTTGCACATTCTAAGTGTTTTTCCACTTTAAATCCAATAGCCTTGTTTTGATAAATTAAATAGCATGATTTGGATGGAATTTATTGTCATGGCAGAAATCATTTCCAGGAGTGTTTAAATTGAGAGGACCTTGTTATAATAAAATGAAAAGTTATGCTTACTTGAATTAAATGACATGTATCTGAGTGTTTTTATATGTTTTTCCTTGTATTAAATAGTAGAAGTGGAATGAAATGTGGAGGGTGGAATGGGGGTACAGGGGGGCTGTGGATGGTGTAGTGGTGGTGCAAGTGGGGAGGGTTTTTAGGGGGCGATACAGGGGTGGTTCAAGGTGTGTGCAGGGGGTGTATGTGCAAGGGGACAAGGGGGTGCAAGGGGGTGCAGGGGGGTGCCAGGGGGGTGTAAGGGGGGTTTTGCAGGGGGTGTAAGGGGGCATGGGTGTTCAAGGGGGTGCAAGGGGTGTGCGGGGGGGGGGGGGGGTGTAGGGGGTTCTGGGGGGAAAGGGGGTTGTGCAGGGGGTGCAAGGGGGAATGGGTGTTCAAGGGGGTGAAAGGGGTGTGAAGGGGGTGACATGGGGGTTGTTCAAGGGGATGCAAGGGGGAATGGGTGTTCAAGTGGGTGCAAGGGGGATACAATATTAGAAACCATAGTTATATTTAGTTTATAATTCAATGAAATATAAAGTCACTAAAAAGGTAAGTAAATGTATCACCATCATAATTTTTATTGAAGCTATGGAGACATTTATATCACTTTTCAATGGAAAATTGTCTATAAATGAATAAGAATTTAAAAGGAGAGTTTTTTATTAGGGTTTTATTATAAAAGTGGTCTTTGCACTAGAAAAATTATATTAGACCTATATGGATGTCAAAGATTTATAGATGGATGTCAAAGATAATATTATTAAAGAACTAGATAGTTCTCTTATAAAGGCTAACAAGGTAAACTGAGATCTGATTCTGAAGTTACAAAAGGGATTTTAAGAAATGTTAAAATCTCTTGAATATGACATGTATTATCTAAATCTATAATGATTGGAGTAAGAGGTGAAATTTATAAATCAGTAAGTCACCCATGTTTAATCATTGCGTGTTTTTAAGAAAATAAGAGTAACTACCACACAAACCAATGATGATAATATTAATAACAAAAAGACTTAAAATTGTGTCAAAATAACTTTAATTGATCCACTAATTTTTTCAACGTAAGATCAAGGAGGAATGTGACAGAATATCTTGATAAATCTACTAGTACTCATACATATTTATCTATTACCCATTATTTAAAAACAAATTCTATACAAATATGGGTGTGATTAAATATTGAGAATCCATCCATATCATCCAATTTGGCTATGAGCATGAATAAAATTCTTGGATCACTAAATAAAGATCAAGATCATATTGTTGTTGTCCAAAAATATAAAGAAAGGAAAACTAGATATACTAAATACAATATAAAGAGAAGGTGATTTATTTATACTAGACATTTGGACAGAAGTATAGTGAATGTTGGGATAATAACGTCATGACTGGTGGAAGTAAAGAGGATGTTGAAATAAAGATAAAATTCCTATACTATGGAAGAATAGTCCAGATCATGGACCATTGAAAATTGGCCATTAATGTCATGACTGATGGAAGTGAGATAAAGTAACAAATGGAATAAATTCAGGAAAGGAATCGTAGAATTAATTTAATTAAAGATACCTTAGAAGAATAAGATTAATACTAAATTCTAAATAATGGTATTATAAATAATACCAAAGATATCCTAGAAGAAATAATAGTGTTGGAGGGGGGGGAGTGCTGGGGTTAGTGGTGTAGGGGGGCTGGTGCTAGGGGCAATGGGGGTGCAAGTGTGGGGGGGGGGGATGGGGGCTGGGGGGGGGGGGGGTGCTGAGGGTTGGGTGGAGGGGCTTGGGGGAGTGGTGCAGGGGTAATGGTGTAGGGGCGGGGGGGGGGGGGTTAGGGGGTGCATGGGGGAAGTGGGGTGGGGTGTAGGGGGGAGGGGGTGGGGGATGGGGGTGGGGGTGTTGGGGGCTGGTGCAGGAATGGGAAAACTATTTTAAAACCTAAACCATTGATTTCTAAACCATTAGAGTCTTCAAAATCATAGGAAAAACTGAATAACCAACATTGAAAACTAAAAAATCAGAGTTGGATAATGAGTGAATTGGTTATGGAATTTTGAAATTCAACTAGAGGAACATGGGGAAATTGTTGATGGGTGTTAAAATATAAAGAAAAGTGATTTTATATATTCAAAAGAGAGAAATTTGACATCTTAGAAAAAAATTTATAAATATTATTGTATTATTTATTGGAGAGTGTCAAGAAAATATAGGAGATTCACGAGTTTAGATAAAGACATAACAACCCTCAAAGATAGACACACTTAACCCATCCAATGAATAATGATATTTATCTTTCTTATCGACACTGAAATAATAGGTGGAAGATGGACTTGATGTGGCCATTAGATAAATAACCTCATTCCCACTTATAAATAGGTTGACCTCAAAAAAAATTATAATATATGATAATGGTTTTTGATTAGTTAATTTCTTTATGTGGTGATGGTGTTTAGACTACTAGGTGTGGTTGAGGAGACATTCCCCCATCAAAATCCATGGATTTAAATGAATTTTTATTTTCATTTCTCTAGTGTGATTTTCATGAAATCCGGTTGTTTCCATATGAGTAGTATATTATTATCCATGTGCCTTTAAATTTAATCATGGTTTTATCTATTAATTTGGTTTACACATAATACTACTACAATTTTCATTCATTTCTAATATGATGTAGGGGTGTGAGGGGTAATAAAGGAGTGATTAAGCATTCTCAAATACCATGGGTAGGTGAAAGTAACATATCGAAAATAATTTTTTTCACTACCTAACCTAACACACTAAAGAGAGAGTGAATGGATTGAGATCTTGGGTCATTCCAGGGTATTATTTAGGGGGTGAATTTATTTTATAAGATATTATTATATAATTAATGAGAGAATTATATAAGGGAACCCTTAATTATATTCATCATTTTTCACTTTTATTTTATTTATTCCATGCACTTATGGTTCCACTCCTTCATTATTTCATTATTTTAAAATTAATAGTGTTATACTAGTGTAGGTGTGAGGAGAATGAATTATTACATCATTCCATGCACTTATGGTTCCCTATCTATTTTCACCATAAAATGTTGTATTTTTTATTTTATATTCTATTACATTTTCAGATTGGAGTTGAAAATTTGTGGAAATCATGTTTTAAGGTCTTAATCAGATCTACCTATTGAATTAGAAATCATTGGTGTTTTTCATTCTACAGTTTGATCATCCTTTTGGAAATCACTGGTGTTTTTCATGCTGCACTGATGTCATGAATCGCTGCCACTAGATATTTCTTAACTAGTTCCCATGAGGCAACATAGAATAAACCATGATAACCATTGAGGTAGGGTGTGCTAGAATGGTAATGATAAAGCCTAACTCATGTATCTCATTCTCCTCCGAAACTAAAACCAAGATGGAATTATCATTAATAGTCACTACTCTGGGTAAGGCTTCAAAGAGCTCTTCCTGACAACTCAGATAGCCACTAAGCATGCAAGACTGGTGCCTGTAAGAAGAGACTAAAATTCTCATCGGCTATACCTATTACTTCTTCATGATCAATAGAGAATGAAATATCCAACAATAGAATATTGGGTGTGGTAATTCTCTGCTTCTCATTGAAGAAATCATGAAAAAAATATTGTGTTTTTGTCTCCTTTTTCAAGCTAGGTGACCCCGGATTGCTTGCGAGTTGAGCATTCAAGATCTAGGAGCTTTTCCACTAATATATTCTTATTTTGAACCAGGTTTTAAAAATAACATCATCCCATCCTTTCTTTGTAGGGGACTGGTAGGGGGAGGGAAAACTGGAAAGGGGGTGGTCTGTAGAGGGGGTGGTCTATAGGGTAGGGGGAGGGGGTAGGGGAGAGGGTGGTGGGGGAAGGGGGTATGGGGAAGGGGGAAGGTCTGTAGGGGAGGGAGATAGGGGTGGGTGGAGGGGGAAGGGGGCAGGGGGAGTGGGGAGGTCTGTAGGGTAGGGGGAATGGGGATGGTCTGCAGGGGGTCTGCAAGGCAGGGGGAGGGGGGAGGGTGCAGGTGGGATGCAAGGGGAGAGAGGGTGGTGGTCTACAGGGTAGGGGGTGCAAGGGGGTGGGGCAGTGGGGTAGGGGGTGCAAGGGGGGCGGTGGGTTAGAGGAAGTAAAGACCCAAAAATTTCAAGGAATTTTTTTTTCTTAAATATTTTGTAATTTTACGAGTCCGTGGCTTCTGACGGCACTTGATTCCGAGGCCCGGTGTGCCCGGAATCAATTTCTGAATTTTAGATCAGGTAAGTTCAGTAAACGAATGAGCGGGTTTTTCTATCTTTTGAACAGGTGCTTGGAATTGAAATCCGAGGGCACCGATGAACTCACAGTGCCGATAATTTCTTAAGGGGACCTTTACTGTAGATGCGTTTGCACGGGAGGAGAAGTTAAAAATTTGTGGATTAAATAAGAAGTGAATAAAATTGTGGAACAATTTTATTTTATATCTAATGTGGTTATATCCTACATGGGGGAGTTGGGGTGGTACCCATAAGCACCTAACTACCCATGTGAGGATATTTGTGAGGTGGGGCCCACACAAGCCCCAACCTTTCACATTCCCTAAACTCCTTTTAAACCTATTTCTTAATTGTTAACTCCCCATTATTTGAGTAACTCTTCCTCTCCTCTCTCTTCCTCTTTAATTCTTGACCACACACAACTTAATTAATTGATTGAACCTCTTCAATTAAATTAATTAAGTGTTTGAATTTTAAATTGTGAATGCATGGCAAGATTAAATAAAATTAGGAGAAGCCTTATTTTATTTGGGTTGACAATTGTTGTGTGAGGGGGAAATTGGGAGAACTCTAGAGTTTTTGAAGAACTTCATCCTCAATGAAGGACGGTTCTTCTCCAACGAAGAACATCGACCCTTAAACGTAGAACGACTCGAAAACCATGGTTCTCCATCCTCTTCTTTATTTGCGACAAGGAAGGAGACACCGGCGTGGGGAATTCTCCAACGATGACGCGCCTTATATTTTCTCTTCTCCACGACAAGAGAAGGGAACACCGTTTCTTCCTCGGGCACACTCCGACGACGTCCACGAATCCTCACCTCACGACGTCGTCTTCCGCAACACCGATGTTCGACATCAATTGTTGAGGTATGGTGAATTGTTCCAATTTTATTTGAATAAAGTTGTTCGTTGTGATTCGTGAAACCTTGTTCATCTTCAGCTGATTGTTACCACCTAACGCGAAGGGCGTGGGCTGAACAAACACGGACCGATGACACTCTGTCATTTCTTGATCTTTTTGGAATCGGCAACCAAAGGTGGAGGAAGCACGACACCGTCACGCCATGCCAGGAACGCGGCGGAGGAAGCCGGCGCCGACACGCCGGCAGTGCAGAAGGAACCACGACCAGCTTTGCGGTCCGTGTTGGTGGAAGAACCGGCCGGCCCGTTGGCCGGCCGGGCGAAGAGGAGTCGTGGCGCCAGGAGGGCGCCGCACTAGAGAACCGACCGGCCCGTTGGCCGGCCGTGCGGAGCCGGACCGCGGCACCAGGAGGGCGCCGCGCTGAAGAAGCCGCGACCCGCCGTGCGGGCTGTGTGCGCCAGAAGGCCAGCCAGTTTGGGAAGGGAGGCGCCTCTTGGCACCGCCAGTGCATACATCCCCCCCCTCATAACTGCTCGGCTAGCTGTCTGAGCCAGCCGAGCCGCGTGCCGGGTCGGGCTGCGCTAGGCCACTCCACTTCGGGCCGGGTCGCGCCACTTCGGGTCGGGCTGCGCCCCATCGGGCCAGGCCGCTCCCCTTCGGGCCGAGTTGTGTTTTCCTTCAGATCGGTCTGACACCCTTGCCGAGTCGGACCCGTCAAACTAGGTTAACCCGACCCGTCGGCCCGTTGGGCTAAACGGGTCGGGCCAATTATCCACTTAAACGTGAATAACTTAAAGACCGCACGTCCGATCGACGCGATGTCTGCGACACTGAGACTCTTTCGACGATATGGTCCTTTTGAGATACTCTATGTGAGTTTTGGACATCTTTGGTAAATGTCCGGGTTTGGAACGAGCATATTTCCAACTCGGCCCCTGGAACGGAAAATCCAATATCTATCAGACCGGGCGTCCGTTTGATGCGCCGTCTGTCGCGTTGGGTTCCTTTTGATGAGACGGAACTTCAGGATACATCAAATCTGGATTTTGTGACAGTTTATGTATTGATATATTTTTACTCGTGGAGCGGACCCTCCGGAATCGAGTACGCTTTGTGTGGGAACCCTAGAGCTGGCTGTGACTACGATGACGATGACGACTGTACTTGGATCTTAGGTGGGTTTGGCAGCAAGGATAACTGTACTTGGACCCTCCGTGGTTTCGGCAGTGATGAAGACTGTACTTGGATCCTACGTGGGTTCGGCAGCGACGACTTCTGTACTTGGATCCTACGTGGGTTCGACAGAGTAGATGATTCAGAGGCTACATCTAATCATCTCCACCCCTTTTCGTGAGTAGTATACCTGTGTGAGATGAGTCTTGTCTTTCAATCATTATCATTGATGTGGTTGACTTCTTTCCTGTGTCTACTAGATTTTTCTTGGGCACAAAAGTTGGAGCCGTACTGGAATTGTTGACTTAGGTATATGTATGGGCATATACCTAAGTAGAGTTGGTTAATACTTCGTGTTTGTATCTTTCCTTTGTGGATTATCCTTTGTTGATTCAGGGAGACCTTTGGGGGTCTTGGGGTCCTTACTGAGTATCGTATACTCACCCCTGGATGGGAAATGTCCGCACTACGTTGTGTTGGTTGCAGACGACAGACATCACTGATCGTGGTCGAGGCTTGTGGAGCTGGATGGTATCCGGAGGTAGACCGCCTGGCGGGACGTACACGGAGTGGACGGACAGACCCAAGGTACCGACGAGACTATCTGTACCCACCCTTCAGGTGGGATTTCTGGAGGACAACTCGGTGGTTGCTGTTTACTTTTTAGCTGTTGTACTTTCTTTCTCAGTTGTACTGTACTTTCAGTTGGGTTTGTATACCGACCCATTTACTTTCCAGCACTTACTTTTGTACTCAGTTTACTTTGTGTTTACTCCATCTTGTGTACTCTGTTGTGTTTGTTTACTTATATAAAGGCAATGCCTTCACTTTTATCAGGAATTACTTCATTGGTGCTAGTCGCCAACCCCTAGCCTATGGAAGCCGGGCTTGGGGTAGTTATGGCACAGGCCCTGAGGACGGGTCGTGACAAATTTGTATCAGAGGAGTTTGGTTCTACTGTAGAACTTGTACTCTGATTCTTTAAATGACAATAGTGTTAAGTGTTTTGAGTGTGGTTATAAGTTTAGGGAAACCAGTTTTGGTGCGGTGACTGACGTATCCATACACTAGGACTCTGACTTCTGATTTCTGACTCAGTGCATGAAAACACTGATTGCATGTGTGTTTCCTTTGAAAAGTTTTTTTTTTGATTACTTTGTGTCAGCTCACCAGGTATACTATTTTGACCGTGGCGCACCTGTTCCTTTTCAGGATGGGCCCACGAAGGCAGCCTTCTAGGGTTCCATGTTACGTACAAGATGGTAGCCCACCGAGCGATGAGGCCACGGTGCAGGGCCCCATCACAGTAGAGGCACCAGCAGTACAACTACCCACTGGGCCACTGATACTATCATCCCCAATAGTAGAGGGTGAGTGCTGCTTGAGCGCGTTTCATGGCTTCCTGCGACCGAGGCCTCTAAGGTTTCAAGGCGAGACAGTTTTTCAGATGGCTGGGTACTGGCTAGAGTTTGTAGCATGAGTTTTCCACTCAGTTGGGACACCCGCTGACTTGATGGTGCACCTAGCTGTTAGTCTCCTTCAGGGAACATCTGAGAGGTGCTGGAGCCTGATGCTCCAATTTTAAAATAAAACGACCCTAACCTAGGGAAACTTCGAGGGCCTTTTCAGGGCAGAGTTCGTACTAGTGACTCTATGCTCTGTGTGTGCTTACAAGCTGCTGCATTTTCCACAGGGAATTCTAACATTAGCCAAGTCATCTGTAGAAGGTAGAAGACAGATGACGTATAGATCCAGGAGGACCAGAACCACAAGTGGTTGAACACATGACTCAGGATCATGTGTGTGAGGCACCCGAGGTGGATAACGAATTACGAGGAGCAGGCAGTGCTATGCATGCGGCGGGTAGGGTCACATGGCTCGAGACTACCCAACCCGCCCTGCAGATGAGAAGCAGACCATATAGGGACCTCCTAGGTAGAGGCAGATGTTCGACCATGGTGGTCTGTCGGGAGCAGGCGGACGTGGCAGAGGAGCTGGCTGAGCAGCGGGTGGTGGACGACGTTTCAAGGCTCTACCACCACCACCACCAGGAGGTCCACCCCGACCACAGGGAACAGGTGGACAGGGGAGAGCACAACTTTAGGTAGCTAAAGCATACGATCATGGATCTCTGGAAGTGGGTGGACAGGAGCGGGATTAGCACCAGGCATGGAGTCCTCTGTCCATAATGATTCTAGCTTCGTTAACATCGTTGTTTGTGTCGGATTGTGTTTTTGTACTTTGAGTTGTAGTAATAAAAGACACTTTCAATAGTGACGTTTTCTTTCCTGTATTTTGTATGATAATACTAAGAGGTTCTGATTAAAAACCATTGACTTGACCCTCACATATGAGATTTTTACTGGAGGAGACCCAGTGACCACACACTGATGCCGACAATGTGACTCAACCCTTGGAGGTGAGAGTAACGGTTGGATCTCTTGGTAGCAGCGTCGAGGCCTTACGACGTCATCCAAGGCATGAATTATAACTTTTCATGTCTGGATTGACTGTATTAGGCAAGGGATGTGGTTCATCCTGGGGATGAGACTGGATTTCTCTTTTCGGCAAAGGACAAATCTTTGTAGCTTTTCAGAATGTTAACGAAGAAGGAGCAACCCTTCGTATGGTCAGAATGATGCCAGCATAGCTTTCAAGAGCTGAGGTAGAGGTTAACCAGAGCACCCATCTTGAGGCTACCAGAAGAGGGCGTAGGGTACGTAGTTTACTGTGACGCATCAGGGACCGGACTCGGGTGTGTCTTGATGCAGGAGCGAGCAGTGATCACCTATGGTTCTCGTCAGCTGAGACAAAACAAGCAGAACTATGCTGACCATGACCTGGAGTTAGCAGAAGTAGTCTTCAACTAGAAGATGTGGTGGCACTATCTGATGGGTGAGTGCTTTACAGTCTATTCTGACCACCAGAGTCTTAGGTATATCTTCTCACAGAAGGACCTGAACCTGAGACAGCGGCGATATCTTGATTTCCTCTAGACTATAACTTTTAGATAGTATATACTCCTGGGAAGGGGAAAGTAGTAGTTTATTCTATCAGCAGGAGATTGGGCATCCAGCTACTAGGAGAGGCGACGGAGTAGCTAGCCGCGTTGAAAATATCCTTTGTGGATATAGATGGAGCAGCCTTTATTCAGTCTCTCACAGTAACTCCTCAACTTCTTTAGCAGGTCAGAGAGGCACATTATGGGGACATTGACTATGAGATGCGATGCACTTAGATTTCCACAAGGCAGGAACTTGATGTATTTTCTGAAGGAGGAGAGCACGTCATCCTCTTCAGGGGACGTATCATGGTACCAGTTGCACTGTAGGTTGAAGTGCTGAGGGAGTTTCACACTTCCCCTCATGTGGTACATCCAGGAGTGATGAACATGGACCAGGACATCAGACGAAAACACTGGTGGCTAGGTATGAAGAAGGCTGTAGCAGAGTTCATTTCGCGATGCATCACTTGCCAGTAAGTGAAGGCAGAGAACTAGGTACCAATAGGCTTGGTACAACCCTTAGAGGTTCCAGAGTGGAAGTGGGACGAGATATCCATGGATTTTGTGATGGGGATCCCACGTACTTCCAGAGGAAACAACTCCATTTGGGTGATCATAGACCGACTCACCAAGTTGGCCCAATTCCTATAGATCAAAGGGCAGAGCTCAATAGAGAGCTTGTGACACCTCTACGTTCAGGATATCGTACGGCTTCATGGTGTGCCATCATCTATCATCTCTGATCGAGACACTCACTTTAATTCCCGACATTGGACGGGGTTGCAGGAGGCTTTTGGGACGTATCTACGCCTGAGCACCACCTTTCATCCTCAGATGGATGGACAAATGGATAGTACCATTCAGACACTCGAGGACATGCTTTGTGCATGTGTCCTTGACTTTGGTCGCAGCTGGGAGGATCACCTACCCTTGGTGGAGTTTTCATACAACAACAACTACCACTCCACCATCGGGATGGAACCATATGAGGAACTGTACAACCGACCTTGCAGACCACCTCCGTGCTAGACTGAACCTGGGGAGTCATCACTCGTAGTACCAGAGATGGTTCAGGCTACAACAGAGAAGGTGCAGATCATCCAGGAGCGGATGAGGACTGCACAGAGCAGACAGAAGTCATATACTGATAGGAGGCAGATACCACTAGAGTTCAAGGATGGAGACCACGTTTTCTTATGGGTATCGCCTCGACGTGGATTACGAAGATTTTTCTAGGGCGGCAAGTTATCTCCGCACTTCATCGGACCATTCCAAGTCCTCAGCAGGGTAGGTGAGGTGGCTTACCGCCTAGCCCTTCCACCTCAGTTGCACCGGGTGCATGAAGTCTTCCACGTATCTCAGCTGAGGAGATATGTGCATGACCCGACCCACATCATTGATCATGGGGATCTGGACATCGATGATAGGGTTTCCTTCAAGGAGTTCCTGGCAGAGATCGAGGATTGACAGGAGCGGGTCCTATGTGGATGGTCGATTCCTCTTTTGTGCATTCGTTGGCAGCACAGGAACCTCCAGGAGAGCATATGGGAGTGGGAGGCTCAGATGCATGCATAGTACCCTCATTTGTTTCCCTATTTTATGATGTAGCTTTACAGGGACGTAAAGCCCTAAGGTGGGAGTAATGTAAAGACCTGTAAATTTCAAAGAATTTTTTTTCTTAAATACTTTGAAATTTTATGAGTATGTGGCTTCTGACGGCACTTGATTCCGAGGCCTGGTGTGCCCAGAATCAATTTCCGATGTTTATATTGGGTACGTTCAATAAAAAACGAGCGGGTTTTTCTATCTTCAGAACTGGTGCTTAGAATTCAAATCTGAGGGCACCGATGAACTCACAGTGCCGATAATTGCGTAAGGGGACCTTTACTGTAGATGCGTTTGTACAAGAGAAGTTAAAAATTTGTTGATTAAATAAGAAGTGAATAAAATTGTGTAAAAATTTCATTTTATATATAATGTGGTTATATCCTACATGGGGGAGTCGGAGTGGGACCCATAAGCACCTAACTACCCATGTGAAGATATTTGTGAGGTGGGGCCCATACGAGCCCAAACCTTTCACATTCCCTAAACTCCTTTTAAACCCCCTTCTTAATTGTTAACTCCCCTTTATTTGAGTAACTCTTCCTCTCCTCTCTCCCCCTCTTTAATTCTTTCCAAGACACACCTTAATTAATTGATTGAACCTCTTCAATTAAATTAATTAAGTGTTTAAATTTTAAATTTTGAATGCATGGAAAGATTAAATAAAATTAGGAGAAGCCTTATTTTATTTGGGTTGGCAATTGTTGTGTGAGGGGGAAATTGGGAGAACTCTAGAGTTTTTGAAGAACTTCATCCTCAATGAAGGACGGTTCTTCTCCAATGAAGAACATCGACCCTTCAACGTAGAACGACTCGGAAACCACGATTCTCCATCCTCTTCTTTCTTCACGACAAGGAAGGAGACACCGATGTGGGGAATTCGCCAACGACGATGCGCCTTATATTTTCTCTTCTTCGCGACAAGAGAGGGAACACTGTTTCTTCCTCGGGCACACTCTGATGACATCCACAAATCCTCACCTCGAGACGTTGTCTTCTGTGACGCCGACGTTCGATATCAATTGTTGAGGTAGGGTGAATTGTTCCAATTTTATTTGAGTAATGTTGTTTGTTGTGCTTCGTGAAACCTTGTTCATCTTCGACCGATTGTTACTGCCTAATGCGGAGGGCGCGTGCTGAAAAAACACAGCCCGATGACCCTCTGTCGTTTCTTGGTCTTTTTGGAATTGAAAATCGAAGGTGGAGGAAGCACCACGTCGTCGCGCCATTCCGGGAACGCGGCGGAGGAAGCCGGTGCTGAAACGCCAGCAGTGTGGAAGGAACCACGGCCCGCTTTGCGGGTCGCGGCAGTGGAAGAACTGGCCAGCCCGTCTAACGGTCGGGTTAAGAAGAGTCGCGGCGCCAGGAGGGCGTCGCGCTAAAGAACCGGCCCGACCGTTGGCCGGCCGAGTGGAGCCAGACCGCGGCGCCAGGAGGGCGCTACGCTGAAGAAGCCACAGCCCGCCGTGCGGGCCGTGTGCAGTAGAAGACCGGCTGGCCTAGCCGACCGGTTTGGGAAGGGCGGCGTCGCTTGGTGGCCCCGGTGCAGACAGCCTCCCCCCCTCGGATCCGCTCGGCCTTAGGCCGAGCCAGCGAGGCCGTGCACCCAGCGGGACCGCGCCAGGCTGGGCCCTGCCTGGCTGGGCCGCCCCTCACCGGGCTGGGTCGTGCCCCGCCGAGCTGGGCCACGCCACTTCGGGTCGGGCCGCGCCACTTTGGGAAAGGCTGCGCCCCGTTGGGCCAGGTCGCGCCCCTTCGGGCCGAGTTGTGTTTTTCTTCAGACCGGTCTGACACCCCTGCTGAGTCGGACCCGTCAAACTGGGTTAACCCGACCCGTCGGCCCACTGGACTAAACGGGTTGGGCCCGTTATCCACTTAAATGTGAACAACTTAAAGACTACACGTCCGATCAACGCGCCATCTGCAGCACTGGGACTCTTTGGATGAGACGATCCTTTTGCGATACTCTAAGTGAGTTTTGGACAGCTTTAGTAAACGACCGGGTTTGGAATGAGCATATTTCCAACTGGGCCCCTGGAACGGAAAATCCAATATCTCTCAGACCGGGCATCCATTTGACACGTCATCTGTTGCATTGGGTTCCTTTTGACTAGACGGAACTTCGGGATACATAAACTCTGGACTTCGTGACAATTGATATATCGACCTCTTTTTACTTGTGGGAAAGACCCTCCCGGAATCGAGTACGTTGTGTGCAGGAACACTAGATCTGGCTGCGACTGCGACGATGATGATGAATGTATTTGGATCCTACGTGGGTTCGGCAGCGAGGACGACTGTACTTGGATCCTCCATGGGTTTAGTAGCGATGATGATTGTACTTGGATCCTATGTGGGTTCAACAACGATGGTTACTGTACTTGGATCCTACGTGGGTTCGACAACGACAACTTCTGTACTTGGATCTTACTTGGGTTCGGCAGAGGAGATGATTCAGAGGCTACATCTAATCATCTCCACCCCTTTTCGTGAGTAGTATACCTGTGTGAGTTGAGTCTTGTCTTTCAATCGTTATCATTGATGTGGTTGACTTCTTTCCTGTGTGGACTGGATTGTGCTTGGGATCGGAAGTTGGAGTCGTGCTGGAATTATTGACTTAGGTATATTTATGAGAATATACCTAAGTAGAGTCGGTTAATACTTCATGTTTGTATATTTCCTTTGTGGATTATCCTTTTTGGATTCAGGGAGACCTTCGGGTGTCTCGGGGTCCTTACTGAGTATCGTATACTCACCCCTGCACGGGCAATGCCCGCACTACATTGTGTTGGTTGCAGACGACAGACAACACTAATCATGGTCGAGGCTTGTGGAGCTGGACGGTATCTGGAGGTGGAACACCTGGCAGGACGTACACGGAGCGGACAGATAGACCCGAGGTACCGACGAGAATATCTGTACCCACCCTTCAGGTGGGATTTCCGGAAGATGACTCGGTGGTTGCTGTTTACTTTTTAGCTGTTGTACTTTCTTTCTCAATTGTACTGTACTTTTAGTTGGGTTTGTATACCGGCCCATTTACTTTCTAGCACTTACTTTTGTACTCAGTTTACTTTGTGTTTACTTCAGCTTGCGTACTCTGTTGTGTTTGTTTACTTATATAAAGGCAATGCCTTCCCTTTTATTGGGAATTACGCCTTTGGTGTTAGTTGCCAGCCCCTGGCCTGTGGAAGGAAGGCTTGGGGTAGTCACGACAGGGGCCCGGAGGACGGGTCGTGACAAAGGAAAACTGGCAGGGGGGTCTGCAGGGTAGTCGGGAGGGTGCAGGTGCAGTGCAAGGGGGTAGGGGGTAGGGCACAGGGTGCAAGGGGGGTAGGGTAGGGGGTGAAAGTGGGGCAGGGGGTGGGGGGAGTTTTAATTTAATATTTATAGGTTTCTTTAATCTTATATAAGTTTTAATAACCATTACAATCCATCTCAAACTCCCCCATTTCTTCTTGATTAGGTTTCTTCAAATATGCCCTCTTTTTTACAACAGATTGTTTTCACTAAATCATGGCTTGATATCACTTGAAAAAAAATCATATTTTGTATGATACCACTAGTTGTTATTGGTATGGATTTAAACCCCTTTCTTTTAAAAATCTAGTCCCTTATGTCCACTTTTTTTCATTATAGCTAATAAAGATAGATTTGGATCCTGCAATCTGTCCTCCTTTTGGTGGGTTGATTCCACTACCACATTGCATGAATTTACCTGTACATAGCTAGATTCAATACGATATTTTAAATTACATTAGATATATCCAAATACACCACATTTAATCAGGACTCTATAAATAGATATTTCTTTCTTCTATATTTAGGTAAACTCTGAAAAATGAACAACCACTTTTGTGATTCTTATTTTACTAAAAATAACATGATGTCATGTTTTCAATATTGGAACAACTTCCAAGGGAGTATATTGATCAAGAGAGGCACATCTCATATTACAGTATCATGAAACATTCAATGTTTCTAATTTCTTTTGTTATACAATAACTTTAATTTATTTCTAGATTTATGTTTATGTTGTACTATATGGTCGTCGATGTATCAACAAAGCCTTTTTATGCTAGGCAAGGATAATAGTTTGGATCATTCATACATGAATGTCTCAACTATCTATCCCTGCAGCAACATTATCAATAATGAAAATATTATAATACCTTATAGTATCATACAATTGACAATTTACAGGATCATTCCCTAAAACCAAACCTCCTCATAGCTTTGAAAATCTTTCTCGAAAGAGGGGGGGGGGGTCTGTTCAGGGTGTGGGGGTCTATCGGGGTGTCTAGGAGGGGGAGGGGGTGTCCTTGTGGGGGTGAAAGGTGGGTATGCATGTGGGGGGGGGGGGGTCAAGGGGGTCTACAGGAAGGGGGGGGGGGGTCAAGGGGGTCTACAGGAAGGGGGGGGGGGGTCTAGGGAGGGGGTGGGGGTCCATCCAGGAAAGGGGGGTGTCTAGGAGGGGGGGTGTCCAGGGGGTGCAAGGTGGGTCTGCATGTGGGGGGAGGGGGTGTAAGGGGGTTTTCAGGGGGGAGGGGGGTTTGCAGGGGGAGGGGTATTCAGAGGAGGTGGAAAGGGGGTCTGTCCAGGAAGGGGGGTGGGGGTCTGTCCAGGGTGGGCAGGTATGTCGAGGTGGGAGGGGAGGGGGGTCTGTCTAGGAGGGAGGGGAGGGGGGACAAGGGGGTCTGTCCATGAGGGAGGGGAGGAGGGTGAAAGGGGGTCTACAGGGGGTGTTCCATAACTAGATTTCAATGTCTACAACCAACATCGACCATGTGAACAAAATAAATTCAAGGTAATATTTTTGACATAAGATGTAAACGAGATCAAACTTAAAGAAAGTATTTCTTAAGAAAACGAGGTACGAACCAGGTTGGATTTTCAAGCATTGACAATCAATGATCTAAACTTAATGTCGTGTCTTACTCTTGTGTGAATCTTCAGTACAATATTTTAATTTGTTTTGAAATTTGATGTTTCAAATAATTAAATAACATTGACACATATTCTATGATTATTTTCACGTTGAAACATATGTTATGAATGTATGTTGTTTTGAGTATTAATGTATTTTTGTTAAAATCTAAATTAAATTTCTTAACTTGTAAGATGATTTTCACTGGGATAAAATGAAGGGTTTTGATCCTGGATACTACGTTACAGGGTTTTCCATAACTGGATTTAAGAGAAATTCAGCATCATGGAACACAGAATCTGTGGCATATTTTCGAGCAGTGGATCATTTTATTCTATCTCAGTTATTAGTTTTTTCTACTTGTACTGAATATCACTTTGGAAACATGTTTTTGAAAACTGGATTATGTACTATGTTTAACCAGTCGATGATGTATTTAATTTGACCAGTGATTTTTTTATATCATTGGAACATGTATTTTAGGGATCTCCATGTATTTTATAAGGTTGTAGTTTAAGAGATGTCTAGGAGGGAGGGTGGGTTGTCCAGGAGGGGGGGGGGGTGCAAGGGGGTCTGCAGCGGGGGTGTGCAGGGGGGGCCTGCTAGGGTGTCCAGAAGGGAGGGGGGTTGTCCAGGGGGTGCAGGGGGGGGGGGCTGCAGTGAGGGTGTGTAAGGGGGGATCTATAGGGGGAGGGGCAGGGGGGGTCTGTCTCGGGGGGGGGGGGGGGGGTCTATCCAGGGTGTAGGGTGGGGGGTCTGTCAGGTGTGTGTGTGTGTGGGGGGGGGGTCTTTCAGGGGTGCAAGGGGGTATGCAGGGGGGAAGGGGGTGTGCACGGGGGAGGGGGATGGGGTGTGTTCAGGGGGTAGGGGGGGTCTGTAAGGGGTTCATGGGGGGTCTATCTAGGGGTGAAATCCAGTGTGCAAGGGGGTCTATCCAGGGGTGTAAGGGGGGGATATCTAGGGGTGAAAGGGGGTGCAAGGTGGGTTTGTCTAGGGATGCAAGGGGGGTTTGTCCATGGTGCAATCTAGGGTGCAAGGGGGGTCTATCCAGAGGTGCAAGGGGGGTATGTCCAGGGTGCAAGGGGGGTCTGCCGAAGGGTTCAAGGAGGTATGCATGGGTTAAATGGGGGGTCTATCCAGGGTGCAAGGGGGATCCATCCAGGGGTGCAAGGGGGGTATGTTCAGGGGTTCAAGGGGGGTCTGTAGGGGTGAAAGTGGGGTCTATCTAGGGGTGAAAGGGGGGTCTGTCCAGGGGTGAAGGGGGGTCTGTTCCGGGTGTGGGGGGGGGGGGGGTCTGTCCAGGGTGAAAGTGGGGTCTGTCCAGGGTGCAAGGGGGTGTGTAAGGGGAAGGTCAGGTCTTCAGGGGGAGGGGGTGTGCAAGGGGGGAGGGGCAGGGGGTCTATCCGAGTTGGGGGGGGGGGGGGTTATGAAATGGGAAGGGAGATAGCCACATTTTGAAATCGTGGATATAACCCTCTATCCATGGTATGAACTATGGATAAAATCCTTATAACCATAGTTCATACCGTGGCTAAATCCCTATATCCAGGGTTCAATGAACCGTGGTTATAACCTATAGCCATAGTTCCAAATCGTGGCTATAGCCTAAATTTATAGTAGTGATTCTTGGGAGACCTATAACAAAATCCATCACTATCCTCTCCTATTTCTACATAGGAATAGGTCAAGACTACAATAATCCTAATGGTCTATAATGTTCTACCATAACTTACTGACAAATTAAGCACCTTGAAATGTACTCATCCACTTTCCTTTTTATGTCGCTCCACCAAAACTACACCCAAAATGATTTATACATATTCTGTATTCTTATATGTATAACCCATCTCAAATGGTGGTAAGCATGAAGAAGTTTCTATTGACATTCCATAGGTACAACCATCCAATCTATAAACCACAAAACTGAACTCCCATTAAGATTCCATCCCTCAATGGTCTCCCCACCATTCAGTTTTTAACTCATTACTAGGGATTCGACATTAGTTGTTTATGCCTCTTTGACCATATTTACCAAATAAGGAACCATAAAGACTGAATATAAAACCACAACACCACCTTAGTTTTCACATTCTACATGCATTTCATCTAGGACTAACATTAACTATAACTCATCTGAAGCTTCTTCTTTAAACTGAGTATAATACTTTATACTAATTCATATTCCACAGAATTACCTTTTCCCAGTGTATACACCAAATAAAATTCAAATATATGAAGGTACTCCATCCATATCCTTTTCTTTAGATTTAAATACTGTTGTGAGAAAATCTGTTTCAAGATCTGATGATCTATGAACACAAAAAATTTCTCACCAAAGAGATAATGACACCAATTATTCAAAGAATTGATGATTACATATAACACTAAGTCTTGTGTGGGGTATCTATTCTCATGAAATCTCAACTTCCTTGACCCATAAGCAACCACATTATCTCCTTTCATGAGAACACATACCAACCCAGATCTTGAAACATCACAGTAGACCACGTACCATTGTCTCGATTCTGGAAAAGTCAAGAGAGGTGCCGATGTAATACAAACTTTAAGATCTTGAAAAGAATTATAGAATTCCTCATTCCATCATAATGGAACATTCTTCTTTATCAAAGATGTCATAGGCAAAGCTATTCTTGAGAATTCATGCACAAATCATCATTAATAACCAGCTAGATCAAGAAAACTTCATATCTCAAAGAAATTCTTTTGGGGTTTTCAAGAGATAATAGCTACTATATTTTCCATATAAAATAAAACACCTTCTTTCAGAAATTACATGTCTAAGAAAGCATACCTCTTGTATCCAAAAATCATACTTTGACAATTTGTCATAAAGACAATGATCTCTCAAGATTTCCAACAATATTTCCAAGTGTTGATTATGTGCATACTTTGTCCTTGAATACACCAATATGTCATACAAAAAAACCACAAAAAATTCAGATATCACTAAAATATCCAATTCATCAATTCCATAAAGACTCATAGTGCATTCATGAGACCGAAAGGCATTACTACATATTCGTAGTGGCCATATCTTCTTCTGAAAGCAATTTTCAGAATATCTTCCTTCTGAAATCAAAATTGATTATATTTTGATCTCAAGTCAATTTTTTAGAACCACTAGGCTCTCCTAAATTGGTTAAAAACATATCATCAATGAGTGGAAGTGGATATCTATTATTTATAGTAACTTGGTTAAGCTTATGATAATCAACTCATAGTCGAAGAGTTACATCTGCTTTCTTTACGAATAAGAACCACTGCTGCCCATGGAGATGTACTTGGCCAAATGGAACCTTTTCTTTCCAGCTCCTTCAATTGCAATTTCATTTCCATTAACTCCATTGGTTCCATCCTATAAGATAGAAGGAAAATAGTACTATCCCCTGTAAGGAGATCAATCATAAAATTCACTTCTCTTATAAGTGGTAACCCTGAGAAGTTATTAGGAAATACATCTATAAATTTATCCAAAAATGCTCAAAAATTGGTATCCTCAATATCTTATATTGATTCCACAGTCAATGCCTCCAACTAGTAAGATATTATTCCCACTACTGGTTCCAACAATCATATTGCACATATCTTCGCAAGCCTTTTCCTCTAAAGAGATGTTCGACGCCATCCTCAGTTGTGAAACTAAAAATTCTACTATAATAGTTGATGTGAACCTTGAATTTTGTTGACCAATCTATACCCAGGATTACATCATATATATATATCTCCAACACCAAGAAGTCCCATTTCATCTTATCTCTATCAACAGTTATAGAACATTCTTTACATAGGAAGGCTCTACATTCTATTTCCCCAAGAGGAGTTTGAAGTTATATCATAGAGGGTATCATCTCAAGTTTTAAACTTATAAAATCAACAACACAAGAAGAAATAAATGAATGAGATGTACCAGTATCAAACAACACTTGCATAAGTGCAGAATTTAGTAGAATCATATTTATCACCGTAGATGGTCCAGCCTAATAATCTACAATCATCTACTCAGCTCCATACAATTGCTTCATTGCTACAATCTACTTCTTATTTCCTTAATAATATTGACCTTGTTGTGGATTCTTGGTGTTCCTATAATCACCATGGCTATCTCTACTCTGTATATGTGACTAATTCTGTTATCCTCACCCGATCGAAGTATATGATGCATGTGACACCTGAGAAGTGTCTCAGGGACCTAACCTCAGAGAACTGTGACAATAATGCTTAATATTTCCCATATTTTTTTAATTATGGCATGATCTTGGTGGTTATGTACACTCTTGTTTCATGTGGTCAAAGGAACCACATTGGAAACATCCTGCTTGGCTATTTGGTCATAGAGGAAGGTTCACTGATCCAGCCCTCTGATTCTATTTCACACTCCCACCTTTGAAATAGGTGTAACTCTTCTACTTTCTCCCAGAATTAGAGTTCCCACCATTTCCTATAGTTATCATCATACTTCCTCCTCTCATAGATCTCGAGATATCTTGTTCTTCCACAGTCACTCTATTCACTCTCTCTATATAATCTATAATACAGAGCACTGCAATCTTCAAGAAAATCTCCTTCATTAGCCCGGATTTGAAAATATGTGCCTTAAAGGATGCACTAGACATAAACTCTAGTGAAAAAAACTAAATGAATGAATTTAGTTATATATTCTGTCACAGAGAGATTTTCCTTATTTAGATTAAAGAAGTCCATCATTATCTAGATCCTGAATGTGTGAGGATAGAATTATATTTTAAACAATTCCTCAAAATCCTCCCAACTAAGACCATGATCCAGTTTAGCCTACACTGCCCAATCCCACCACTGGATTGAGAGATCCTCGATCATATAAGTCACCATCTTGACTTTCAGCTCTGATGGTGTGTCGATGAAATCAAAGATATAATTCATCCTATTCAGCTACACATCCACCTTTTCGGGTTCAAAATCACCCCAAAAGATGGGTAGATTTTGCTTCATGAACTAGATAGAAGATCCACATTCCTTGGATCATCCCTCCTGTTCCCAGTATCCATAGATTAGAATGCTTGGATGATACTCATAACCATCGCTTGGATCACCTATGGCTCAGGTGTTACCACATTCTCTACAGCTTATTCTAATTCGTTTATATTATTCCTACTGGGTGACATTTTCTAAAAAGACAACAAACTCTGTAAGTCTCAATATCTAGCAACTGATGTATTAGTATTTAAAATTATATCCCATAAATTATCATATCATTTCTTTCCAAAACAAACTCTTCCAGGTTTAACCATTTTTGAAAAATTCTATTCTAACTTTTAAAAATTAAACTATTTTCAAAATGCATCGACCATTATCTTTTCAAAATATTTAATTTGAAAATAATTGAAACATTTTTCAAAAAATTACACCTTTGCACAAAATCATAAATCATCACTCAAAATGAAATATGCAATCCTAGTGGGAATTCAGTCCCCTACAATTCATGCCATGATCGTCTCATTGGCTAAACCCACAACAATGAGATTTCAAGATCCTATAAGTGTCTTCAAAACAATTATGTACCCAACTCCATGGTAACTTGAAGTTCAGAATAAAAATGTTATCGACGTCTTTTTATGCTCTATATTTCCAGTCTCGACAATCCCACTTCTTTTTAGGATCACAACTCAAGGAATAGAGAAGAACGAATTTTGAATCCAAGACCAAGAAAACTGATGACTACTTGTTTTTTAAGTGAAGGAACAAAATGATATCACTTATCACAAAGAAAATTTTGAATTGAACAATATGACACCATTTTTAATGACCCACTTATTCTCATTATTTTGAGAATACAATGAATCGCTATTGGGCCTTAAGCGACATCCCTAAGCCGCAAAAGGATGACAATAAATTCCAAAGGGTCTAAAAGAAAGTGGGGGATGATTTAAACTTTAATAATTAAACCACTAACTAAAATACCATAACCAAACAACCACTATATGATTCATTATAAAAACAAGACAAATTAACCATTGTCTTTATAACAAACCAACCAAAGTATGCTACAACGGAATCCAAACCAATATCAAAGTAAATAGCCTAATGAAAACTGAAGACTCCAAGATGACCACAAGAATACATGATCTTCAAGATCCATGCTCCAACATCACTAAACATCCCAAGTATCATGAGGTGGTACTAAAGACGTGTGATACTTTACCCTTTCCCATTTCCCAGAAGCTATCATCTGCAAAAACACCAAAGTACCAAAGAAGGGGTGAGTATAAAACTCAGTAGGATTTCCCCAATGACTACCCACTCACACCACTAGGATAGAAAGGTTAGTAACATTTATAAAAAATAATTTCTATAAAAAATTTTCCCAAAATAGTTGATAACTAAACATAAACATGTTCCAAAAATATTTATAACCAAAAAAGGAAAAATTGATATTAAAACTTATTTTTCCAGTAAGTCATATTCCTAGAAAAAAAACCAAAAAGTCATTAAAACCATTTATCACTAAATTTTTTGCATAACCATTCCATTTCACATATTCACACGTCCAACTATGCATGATTTGTTATGATAGTTCCATACTCATGAGCAATCTCTCGTAGATCTACCATGTCATCACATAATAATTATACCCCATGTGCCATTAAAACTTTGTAATTGAACAAAATGTCATATTCCAACCAAGAATCATAAATTTTATCTACACACACCACTATTATACAAAAACCATTTCAAATCCTTTCAATAAAAATGTTATTTTATTGAAACCCTTTTAAACAAGACAATTAAAAACACCCATTTTATCTCAATAAAATTAGTCCTTTTATTTAAAACCCTTATAATCAAATCCATTTAACATCATTCTAGAAAAATCCCATTTTAGAATCTTCATTTTAAAATCAAGAATCAAACACTTTAATCAAAAACATCAATTATATATATTTTCTACAACCATCACCATAGAGGGTTTCTAGAAATCATAAAGTATCCAAATCATAATCAAATATAGATAAATAAATCAATTTGAAACCATTGCATTCATTTATACTAAGAGGAGTTGATATTGAATCAACCTACCTCGATCATTTTGACCAAAAATGAAAACTGATGAAGAATGCTTAAGAAAACCAAGTCGGTTCTCCATGAAACCTCCTTAGATATCTTCTACTACCAACAACAAGACCGAATATCATCATATTTGGGATAAAAATATTACATATACCCATAAAAGGTGTATATCTAAGAAACCAATAGGAGAGGAGAAGTATTTCTAAGTAGATCTAAGAAAACGTGATAGGAATGGTGAAGAATAGAACTTATCGCAAGAATTAGGATTGAAAATGCTAATAGAGGGATCTGTATTGATTTAAAATTGCATAGGAGAGGTTCTCCTACCTTTAATGGAGAATAATAATGAGTTATATCTGTCAAGGAGAATAAATGATGGAGTTAGAGGAAAAATGAGTGAGATAATATTTTTTAGGATCTAACTTTAACTCTGCGCACAATTAGTTCACACAGTTAGACAAACCATGCGCTAATTTTGTGTTAGATACTGCCTTATGGAAACCCTCACACAACCTCCTTGCATGCTCTCCCTAACTGTGTGCACACCATGTCAACGCTACTACCTCAAAACTACTACTTCACAAGGTTTCTTCTAAGATTTATGCATGGTTTAGACAAACCACGTGCAACACATTCACATCCCCATTTTCCCCAAAAACTTATCCAAATTTCACTCAAATCTCCCATACTTCACCCTTACACTTTATAAACATAAAAATCACAAAGTAAGGGTTACATAACAAAAACTAGGGGTACTATAGGTATTCACAGTAAGAGCATTACCATGTAATATTTGAGCTCTTCTATTTATCCTAAGAGGGTCCTTGTTAGTCACTTTAAAGTCATGGTTACCAACCAAATCAGTAATTAGAAGAACTGGTTCCTTTCATTTGGTGGAGAGATTACCCTTATTAACTGTGTTCTATCATCAATCCCTATGCATATCCAATCAGTGATTAAGGTTTCTAAGTCGATCCTAAGGGATCTTTATAACCTCTTCAACTATTTTATCTAGGATTCTCATGAGGAGGGAATATTCCATTAGGCCTCATCAAGAAAACTTTCCAGACTAGTGGACCAGGGGGTATCAACACAAGGAATGTGGGGGGGGGGGGGGGGGGTCAATGCACTTCCTTCAAGGAAAACTTGTGTGGAAGGTTATTGAGGGTTAGAACCTCTGGTTCGGGTTTATTAAATGGGAATATGAATACAATATTATTGATAAAGTAACTGTTCATCCTTATGGAACTCATTGTGTGTCTACATCCCTGTGCTCCAGAATCATTCATGGTGGATCCTGGTATGTGGTGACATCAACTTGTAGGAGTGTAACTTGGGAGGTGGTATATTGGGATTTCCCGGACTTTTCACACCTAACATGACCTTAAAATTGGCTAGCTCTTATCACTCATTCATCCAGGAAATCCTTATCCCCATCCAGGGTAGTGTGTTTGAAAGCATCAGTTTAGAGGAGACTCCTGATCAGCATATCTTCTAAGGATCTGCATCATGTTGATTTACATCCAGGTCCTATAATGAAATGTTATTCATGCAGTCTGCTAGCAACCCATGGGAGAACAATCTCTGGTGAAAGTAAATCCTGACTAAGTTTAATTTTATGGTTTGCAGAATCTGTCACCATGTGATACCTATAGATGTGGTTATCAAGTGAAAGGGAGTACATATCGAATCCAAATGTGATTGCTGCCTGGTTCCCAAGGAGGATTCCATGATGCACCTCTTCTTTTAAATTTATTGGATGGTTATGGTGTGGATAAATATGGGAGAGTTGATGAATATCATAAGGGTGGTGGAATCCTTTGAGGATTTCTCCCATCATCTGGTCGACAACATGAGTAGGAACAAACATAAGGAGAAGGCTTAAATTATCCTACTTTCTATTTGTTACTGAAGAATTTTGAAGGAACACAACTAGTATCGACACAAAACCCCTCCCCCATTAGGTTTGGATTTGGTGGTGAGGTCCAAGTGTCTTATTGATGACCTTGAGAGCCTCTTGAAGCACCAATAGGAGGCCCCATCTATTAGGCACCACATTTCCATAAGACTTCCCTCTGACCCACCAAGTTCCTTGTAGATGGGCCACTGGGTGCACAAGTCCCCTCCCCTCCAAGTCCTCAAACTCAACACTGATAGATCATTTATCCAAGGGTTCATGGGGGGTGGGGTCCATGATTCTACCGGTTCTGTGTTGTATGATTTTAGCACCATTTTTTGGGCTGGTGACTATTTATGGGTGGAGGCTATGTCCATGCTTCACAATCTTGAGTTATTCCACTCAATAATTATTCACTTGGATTTGGTGGATCTGAACTCTAAAACCATATGGATCTCCCTAAAATGTGTTTCCCCTACCCCTAAAAAAGTCACATGTTTGATTCATAAGTGTAAGGACCTCTTCTCCAATGATTGTGATCTCCTCCATACGTGGTGTGAAGAAAATTGTATGGGTGGATTCTTAGCATAAAAGGCTACCCGGGACCCCCCCCCCCTCATGGAGTTTTATAACTTAGCTTCCCTCCTCTCGCGAGGTTTTGAAATTTTTATCGGCGATGCCCTTGGTCTTCACTTATTCCCCCCCCATGATAATTTCTTCCCTTCCCCTCCCCCTTTATTTAAAGAAATTTATTTGTTTTTTGTTGTAAAAAAACTAAAATAATACGTTTTTACTATATATTGTTCATCACTCCCATTATTTTTAGACTACTCAAATTCAAAATTCCAATACTTGCTCTGATTTCTCTCTGGACCCTCAACTAGAAGTCATTACCTCTTTGAAACTCAACACTCTTATGAAACTAAAATATAACATGCGAAAGAAATTTTTTAAAACTAAATGTATTTTGGATGGAGATAGGAACAAAAAGTTCTAAAATTCTCTATAAATGATTAGGAAATTCTTCAGAACTCTTGCCTTTATTAGAAATGATGAAACCCTCCTTGATAGTGAGGAATCTACTTCCAATCATGTTGTCTCTTACTTTCATAATTTGTTTAATGCTCCGACTGTTAGCAATGATATCCTACCTAATATCATTCTGAATATGGTGACTATTGATGACAATTATTATCTTTTAAGAATCCCTCTTGATCATAAAATCAAAGACAATTTTTTATCCTTAATCCTAATAGTTCCCTAGGTCCTGATGGTTTCAACAATGGATTCTTCCAACAATACTGGGAGATTATTCATTTAGATGTTTTCAAACCTATCAAAACTTTATTTTCCAATGGTTTTATTCCACATGGTTTGAATTCTCAATTCCTTACTCTTATTCCTAAAGTGGACAATGTTTGTGAGATTCACCTTTTCTGTCCCATTGCGCTCATTAACACCATTTAAAAAATTATTTCAAAACTTTTTTCTAATATGCTTACTTCCATTTGCAATAGAATTGTTACTTGGAACCAATTTGGTTTTATCAAAGGTAGGTCTATACAATATTTCATCTATCTTTATTTGAAATGAACTAATATCTTAAACAAATCCACTAGAGGAGGTTGTGTTTCCATTAAACTGGATATTAGGAAAGCTTTTGATACCATGGATTAGAGTTTCATTATCCTGGTTCTCAACAATTTTGGGTTTAATGACTCTTTCACTGGTATGATAAACACTTTATTCAATTCATCCATCATCTCTATCCTTGTTAATGGTGCACCTAAGGGCTTATTTAAATTCACCAAGGGTGTTAGACAATGAGATCCCCTTCTGCCATTCTTTTTTCCATAGATGAGGATTACTTAAGCAGGTTTGTCACTCGCCTTGTGGATGAAAACAAGATTAAACCTATTCAGGCCTCTAGAAACCTAAATATTTCTACCCATCTCTTATATGTTGATGACATAATTCTATTATTACAATGTGATAAAAGGAATATAAAAAATCTTAAAAATTCCCTATAATTCTATGAATAAATCTCTGGTCAAGCTATAAGATGGGGAAAATCCATTATGTTATTTGGGAAAAAATTTGCTTCTAACAGGAAAGGTAATATCATCAATTATTTGGGAATCAAGGAAGGTTCATTCCCCTTCACTTACCTTGGTGTACATATCTTATAGGGAAGACCTAATCAAGTTACTTTTAGAGAATTTTTGATCAAATTACCAATCAACTTTATTTTTGGAAGGGTAAGTCTCTATCTATGGCTAGTAGAATATTTCTTGTGAAATCTACAATTGTCTCCAAAATGGTCTACTCGATGATGGTTTACAATTGGCCTACTGGTATTCTTAAGAAAATTAACATTTACATTAAAAACTTTGTTTTGACCGGTAGTATAGTTGAACCGAAGCTTATAACCATTCCATGGGTAACTTGTTGTAAACCTTTAGACAAGGGTGGTCTTGGGATGAAAAATATTAAGCTATTTAATGATTCCCTCCAAGATAGGATGACCTGGAGGTTGCTTCATAATAAATATGATTCTAAAGATTTTCTCAAGAAAATATTCCTTACTAATCTTAAGAATGGAAATTTGAATTAAATCAACTTTTCTATCTAGTTTTCCATTAGGCATTCCTTCACCAACATTATGAAAAACTCTTGATGGATGGTTAGTACTAATTCTTCCATGAATTTTTGGACTGACAACTAGACTGGGGCGCCTTTAATCTCCATGCTTCCTCTAAATTCTCTTCTTGATAATAAAAATTCAACCATTAGGGATATTGTTAATTCTCATGACATCACCCTCCCTAATATCATCAGTCAGGTTATTCATAATTACCCCTTTTCCAACTCTAAGGATTTCCTCATTTGGGTACCTTTTTATAATGGTGTTCTTGATTCCAATTTTTTTTACAATTTCAATTTCATAAATTCTGATTCTATCTTAGGTTGGTTGAATTTTTTAGCTAACATTGGATTAAGCCCTCGAGATTTACTCTTTTTTTTGCGTATTTCTCATAACAGAGTCCCCACTGAAGCTTGTCTGCAATCTTTTGGGATTCAACTTTCCTCTAGTTTTTACCTGTGAAACCAACATAGAGAAGATTCTAATCATTTTTTTCTATCTTATGTTATATCAGTAGCTCTTTGAAATTACATTCTTTACATTTTTAGTTGCATAGGGTTACTTATTTATTATATAAGATCTTAATTGCAGCATTGTGTTTCTTTTGAATATTCTCAAAAAATCAAGAATCTTTTTTTGATTGTTGTAGCTGATCTCCTACATGTGATCTGGTATGATATAAATAATAAAATTTATAATAATATCTTATTTAGGATTAATGTGGGTAGGACGATGATTCTCATTGCCATTTAGGATGTTTCCTCGATTCAAAAATCTTATTGTGACAACACTATTGGTGACTTTGAGATCCTTCATCGACTCAGGATTTCTGGTACATACAGACAACCTCGACACACATTGAGGTATTCTGGAAAGCTCTGCTTCCAGGATGGATCAAATTGAATGTTGATGGTTCCTCAAAAGGCAACATGAGACCTGCAGGGTGTGGTTCTATTTTCAGAGACTATCTTGGAAGGTGTCACAGATGCTTCTTTGGCGGATGTAGTACAACCTCATCTCTGGAAGAGGAAATGATGTTGGTGATCTATGCTGTTGACTTTTCCAAACAAAAATGTTGGAAAAATATATGGATTGAAAGTGATTCAACCACTATTATCTAAGCTATTTGGATGGGGTGGTGCATCTTTCATGGATGCTTACTTCCCATTGGATGAATTGCCTTATTTTGCTCACGGAAATCAACTATATTGCCACTCATGCCTTTTTTGAAGCGAACATAAATGCTAATGGTCTTTCCAACAAGGGAGTTAACCAGGACATTATGTGGTAGTATGATTTGCCTAGTGATTTTCTCCCCCATTTTGATAAAGATTTTAATAATATTCCGTCTTTCATACTCATGTAATCTATTTTTTTATTATTATTATTCAATAAATTGTGCCTTGGTCTTTGACTGAGGTACCACCTTCTTAAAAAAAGTGTATGTATGCATATGTATGTTTATAGAGTATATTTATGCATGCACATGTATGTGTATGTATGAAAACATGTATGTAATTGGTGTATGTGTTTCTGTATACATGTGTCCATGTGTATGTATATGCATGCATGCATATGTATATGTATGTGTATGTGTATGTGTATGTTTCTGTATATATATGTGTATGTGTATGTGTATGTGTATGTGTATGTGTATGTGTATGTGTATGTGTATGTGTATGTGTATGTGTATGTGTATGTGTATGTGTATGTGTATGTGTATGTGTATGTGTATGTGTATGTGTATGTGTATGTGTATGTGTATGTGTATGTGTATGTGTATGTGTATGTGTATGGGTATGTGTGTGTGTATGTGTCTGTGTATGTGTATGGGTATGTGTATGTGTATGTGTATGGGTATGTGCATGTGTATGGGTATGTGCATGTGTATGTGTATGGGTATGTGTATGTGTATGTGTATGCGTATGCATATGTGTATGTGTCTGGGTATGTGTATGTGTATGTGTATGTGTATGGGTATGTGTATGTGTATGTGTATGCGTATGTGTATGTGTATGTGTATGCGTATGCGTATGTGTATGTGTATGTGCATGTGTATGTGTATGTGTATGTGTATGTGTATGTGTATGTGTATGTGTATGTGTATGCCTATGTGTATGTGTATGTGTATGTGTATGCGTATGCGTATGTGTATGGGTATGTGTATGTGTATCTGTATGTGTATGTGTATGTGTATGTGTATGTGTATGTGTATGTGTATGTGTATGTGTATGTGAATGTGAATGTGAATGTGAATGTGTATGTGTATGTGTACCTGTATGTCTATGTCTATGTGTACGTGTATGTGTATGTGTATGTGTATGCGCATGTGTATGGGTGTGTATGTGCATGTGTATGTGTATGTGTATGTGTTTGTGTATGTGTATGTGAATGTGAATGTGAATGTGAATGTGAATGTGAATGTGAATGTGTATGTGTATGTGTATGTGTATGTGTATGTGTATGTGTATGTGTATGTGTATGTGTATGTGTATGTGTATGTGTATGTGTATGTGTATGTGTATGTGTATGTTTATATGTATATGTGTATGTATATATGTGTATCTATATGTGTATATATGTGTACATGTATGCCTATGCCTATGTATGTGTGTATGTGTATGTGTATGTGTATGTGTATTTATGTTTATTTAGTATGTGTATGTATGCCAATGTATATATGTGTATGTATGTGTGTGAATGTTTTATGTAATTGTATGCATGTGTATGTGTATACATATGTGTATGTGTATGTATATGCATATGCATGTGTATGTGTGTGTATTTGTATGTGTATTTGTATGTGTATGTATATATGTGTATGCATTTTTATATATGAATTTCTATGTGTATGTATGTGTGTATGTGTATGTGTATGTGTCTCTGGGTGTGTGTGTGTCTCTATGTGTGTGTGTTTATTTGTATCTCTATGTGTATATGTGTATGTGTATGTGCATGTATGTGTACTTGTATGTCTATGCGTATGTACAAGTGTATGTGTATATGTATGGTTATATATGTTTATGTAGTATGTGTATATATGCATATGTATGTGTATATATGTGCGGGCATGTGTATGTAATTGTATGTATGTGCACACTACTACAAATATGGCCTTTATCAGCGCTAGAAAAGTCGATTAACAGCGCTAAAAAAGTGCTGTTAATCGAGGCGAAGATAAATGGGGTCCCTTTTATCAGCGCTTAGAAAAGCGCTGATAAAGGCCTCTTTTATCAGTGCATTTAAAAAGCACTGATAAAAGTTAAATAAATATTAAAAAAATAAAAAAAATATTTCAATTCTGGGGGGCTTCAATAGCGCTTGAAGCCCCCCTTTAACAGCACCCACAACCCATGGTAGCCCACGCACGCCCCAGGCCAACTCCACCCAGACCCACCACCTTTAACAACGCTAGGTTATTTCCCCCACCTACACATGAGACATGCCTCTCCCATGATTCAAACTCGAGACCTCTTTCCTGCACGCCTAAACCTTTATCACTCCACCATATTGCTTTTCTCTTCATTAATTAATTTATCTATATATATATATATTAAGTTATATTTACTCATATATTAATATATATGTATATTTAGTTATATTAATATATATATATATATATCCGTATATTAATATATATATATATATAGTTATAATTTTTTATCCATATATTTATTTGTATATTAATATATATTTATAAGATTAGTTTTAAATACATTTATAAAATATGTTTTCTTATGTGTGTTTTTATAAGTAAATAAATACATACATACATACATACATACATACATACATATATACAACAGACTCAGACACACACACACAGATATATATTATATGTATATATGTTGGTATAATTATACATATTTATATATATTTACAAATATTATATATTAATATGTATATACAAAAGTGCTAGAAATGGGGTCTCGAAAAACCTAACAAATCGCAAAGTCACTAAAAAAGGCATAACTTCCACTTTGGGTGTTTTTTTCAGCTCCGTGAATATTCAATCCAAAGATCATGGAACGAACTACGATAAAACAAGTGTCGGAGGCTGAACAGACACACAAATCAGAAGTTATGACCGTTTTAAGAAAAATTTGACAGGGGTCTAGACACGAAAACTAAGTTTTGGAGGCCTTATGGTTTCTTTTTTGGGATTTTAGGGTATTATACTTGACTGGAAGTCATCCTGTTGTGTAGATCTCTTTGCTGCCTTCGATTTGATATGTGGTAGAGCCCAAATGGACACCTTGAGCGAAAGTTATGGCCGTTTGAAAATGAATTTTTTTTGGAGTTCTATAACTGATATATATTTCGTTCCCATTATCTTATAACAGTTTCGACTTGACGTGATCGTCACTCATTTCATGAGCTTCGATTTGACTAGTCTCAGCGCTCAAATGGACAACTGAAGCAGATGTTATGCTCGTTTTAGTGAGTTGCTGGTTTCTTAGGTTTTTAGGAGATACGAGAGTTGCAAAATTTCAAACGACAATAACTTCTGCTCCGAGTGTCCATTCTGGCTCTAACACATATCAAATCAAATCTTCCGAAATGTTACACACTCTGGTGATCACTGAAACCCCTTATCATGTTCTTTTATGTTCAAAAAGGCCCAAAATTCCTCTAAATGGTCATAAGTTTGGCTCCGGGGGTCTGTTTTGCCATAATTTTTGCTCCGAGTGTCCGTTTTTCCTCAACCACATATCAAATAGAATATTATGACTAGACCTACACTACCATGACCATTTTAACACCTTATAATATTCTTCATGTCATGAAAAGGTCTTTAATCCCTACAAAAGTCCATAATTTCTGCTTCGGGGTGTCCATTTTGGGTCTACCACATATCAAATCGATATAAAACATATTTTAAAAAATATTTATTATATTTATATCAATATAAATATACTTATATATAAATATATTATTTTTTATGATTTTTTTGAAATATACACATTTATCAGTGCTAGGAAAAAGCGTGCTGATAAAACCCCTCTTTATCAGCGCTACTAAAAAAAGTGCTGATAAAGGGGGACCCTTTATCAGCGCTAAAGAAAATCCCCATAAATGGTCACTTTTAACAGCCCTTTTTTTAGGGTTGTTAAAAGTTCCCTTTATCGGTGCTTTTTTTAGCGGTGATAAAGCCCCCCCCCCCCCTTTATCAACGCTTTTTTTAGCGCTGATAAAGGGTGGCATTGCGGAAACCTAGTTTTGTGGTAGTGGTATGTGTATACATATGTGTATGTGTATGTATATGCATATACATGTGCATGTGCATGTGAATGTGTATCTCTACATGTATGTCTATGCGTATGTATGTGTGTAGGTGTATGCCTATTTATAAATTTAAAATTATTTATTCATTTTTAATATTTCTCCGTTTTTAGTATTTTATATAATTTATTCATTTCTAATATTTTTTCATTTTTAATATATATTTATTTAATATTTTTGCAATATGTTCAATTTTAATAGTTATTTATACATTTTTAAAAATTTATATATTTAATTAAATAATAATATTTTAAATACTATTAAAAATTCAAAAGGTTAATAATTAGTTATATTTTTATATATATAATCAATATAGTGCATACATTGTGGCCAATATCACGACTGAGTGGTACTCAGTCTGCGACACCACATCTGGTGGCTAGTGGCCAGGGATCAAAACATGGCCACATCATTATTTACCCCCAACTTTGGGTGGGGCGCGGGGGGGGGGGGGGGCTTCTTCTACATGCATGGGGTAGTAGAAGAAGTGTGTGGAGCATAAAGAGACAACTTCTGGCTTGTGGCTGTGGGGTGCGTCGGTAGGCGACGATGCGGGAGGTGGTGACCTCTGGTTTGCGACAACGGGTTGCGTCGACGAATGATAACTATGGCCTTTGGCCCACAATAGTGGGGTGATGGGTGAATTAGTGATGATGGTTGATAGTGAGGGAGGCGACTATGGGTTGAGGATGCGTCAACGCTCGGGAGCGGGCGACCTCTGGCAAGTAGTGGGGATGATGGCCTCTTCCAGGCATAATGGAAAATGTACTAGGTGGAGATGATGCCTGCAGAGCCAGCACTGGTTGGGTCATATAGGTTTTGGTGGCTTGAGGCCTACGAGCTGTGTCTTCTGGGCCGATGGGTCTTGGGAGCATGTTTGGGTCTTCGGACCATGTCATTAGGCATTTGTTCTTTGGGCCTATAAGTCATGTAATGAATCTCTTCCTATCGAAATGGAAGTGGTGAAGAGGGGGGTGTATTTTCTTTGTTTAATAGAAGAGGCTTTGACCCTAATTTCTTTTAAAAAATAAAGTGAATACACCAATAAATAGAAAATTTAATATTATTTATTTATTCATTTTATTCATTTTATGTGTTTGAAATTCATGCAATTAATGTTATGAATTAACTTATTTTTATAAAATAATTTTTCAATTTTTGTATTTTATTTATTAATTTTTAATATTATTGCATTTAATATATATATATATATATATATTCATTTTTATATTCATTAATTTTTAATATTTTTGTAATTTATTCTTTTGTAAAAAATGATAAATATTTATTAATTAAGTTTTCTTATTTTTGATATGTTTTCAATTTATATGATTAATATTTATTCATTTTTATTTGTTAAGTTTTAATATTTTAAATATGTTTTAAATTTATATAATTTATTTCTATAAGTCTATCTCTAACCCACACTACTTTGACTTTAAAACACCACTTTGGGATGGAATTGAACTCCAATGTATGCTATCCCCAACACTAATTTGGTGTTTTTCCATAGTGCAATTCCAAATTCGGTGTTACACTATAGCAACACCATTTTGCTTTTTTTTTTATTTTTTACTTATTTTATTAATTATAAATATAATTTTATATATTATTATGTTTATTTAATTTTTATATTTAACCATACATTTAATAATTTTTATTTTGATATTTAAAAATATAAATTATTCATCTTTAAAAAAAATATATAATTAAATAAATAAATTGAATGTTCATAATTATTTTACTTAATTAGTTTTAAATATATATAAAGAAATTTCTATAATAAATTTAGTTTACCCTTAACTTTTTTTATCTTTTCTTAACATTAGTTTACCCTTACTTAACCAATACAAGTTTCTATTTACAATTACATAACTTTTTTTTACCCTTACTTAACTTATGTCTACCCTTACATAACTTTAGTTTACCCTTATATAACTTTAGTTACAATTTCACAATTTTTTTTTCACCCTTACATAACTTCTATTTACCCTTACATAACCTTAACATAACTTTTCTTCACCCTTATTTAATTTCTCTTAACCCTTACATAACTTTTTTTACACTTAATTAACTTATGTTTTCCTTTAAATAATCTTATTTTACCCTATATTAACTAATTTTACCCTTACTTAACTTTAGTTTACCCTTACACAACCTGTATATGTTTCTATTTACCCTTATATAACTTTGTTTTACCCTTACTTAACCTCTGTTTACCCTTACATAACTTATGTTTACCCTTACATAACTTTAGTTTACCCTTACATAACTTTTTTTACCCTCAACTTATGTTTACCTATAACACTTCAAGATTTCATGATTTTTTTCAATTAAATTAAATTTCCTTGATATCTTGTGTTACATGTAACACCAAGTTAATCTTGCTCTACATGCAATATTGTGTTAGCTAGCGTTACACATGAAACTGTGTTTTAATAATATCACAATATTTTTATTCAAATACTAAAATTGTAATATATCCATTGAACATAGTGTTATGAATAATAATAACTATTTTTAAAATATTTATTATAGTTGTTTTATATAAATAAAACATATTGATAAGAAAAAGAATAATTTTCAGTAAAGTATTTATATGTTTCTAAAATACTATTTTGTCAAAAACAAATGTTTTAATGACTTTTTGTGAACAATAATAAAATTAATTTTTTATACTTTTATAAAACTAATTTGATAAAATAAACATCATTTTTGAAATAAAAATGTCAAAATTTACTTAGGGTGAATTTTTTGGATTTTTTCTGAAAAGTTTCATTTTTTGACGAATAGTGAAAAATATTGAATTTTAATTGAAAATTTCATTTTTAGTTAAATTATTTATAAAGTTAAATTATATTTTAAATTTTTATTAAATTAACATTAGTTAAATTATACATCCATTAATCCAATTTAGGTAATTTCAATCAATTTCATATTGAATTTCAATATAAAAACTTTGTAAATTTCTTAACATTTTCTTTTAAAAAACCAAATTTCTTATCGTATATGTGTGATTAATTTTAAATTAAAAATTTTCAATTCTAGGAATGTAATTTTTAAAAATTGAATCCATATTTGGAATCATCATAATTTATATTATCTAATAAAGTCAACTTAATTTTTGACCAAAATTAATAGTAAAAATAGTAAAAATTATTTATCACAGATGTGGTAAAAATGGATTTACCAGGGGTTAAACTAAAAATATAATGGTAAAAGATGACCCAAAACTTTTCCAACACCCATTTTATGACCATATTTTAAACTTATGGCTTGTAGGATCAAGAATACTCCATTTTGGTGCCTTTTGACACGAAACAAACGTGGTTTGAATTATTTCTTTTCAAAAAATTGCAAGTGTGCCACTCACCTCACTTATAAAAGGCCACTCAAAGCCATCCTAGTTAGTATTTTGGTTCAAACCAAAGGAGGATACTCGAATAAGAAGTAACATTCATCAATGATTGTTTTTATTTTATTTCTTACTTCACCTCCTCTAATTATTATTATAGATTTTTGATATAATAACCTCAGTATCTTCTATAAATTGAATTTATTTTTGATATATGATATTTATGATATTTATATGATTTGGGAATAATTATATCACATTAACATTCATGCTTTCCATTTTGTGGGAACATGATAACGTTGCTTGTGTGTACGGTGGACTACCACCTCGCGAAGTGATGTGATTCATTCATGCTCTACATAGAAGGTAATAAGGATGGTTTTAATGAAAAAATGTGATATATATGACATAAAAATGATTAAAGGATTATAATATATCATTTAACTTTCTTTCTTTCAATTTTAAAAGTAAAATGAAATAGCATTCATGTATACATACGACTTACCGTCTCTATGAACAATGTATTTCATTTTCTATCACTAAATTTTACGGATTAATCTAAATACATATATACTGAATATATAAGATATTTATATCATGTTTAACTTTCTAGATATGAGGAAATCAGGATAAAATTAAGAGGACCAAAAATAACCAATCAAAATATACATGAAGAACAAAGCGGTTATTACCCAAAACATGACTTTAATATGGAATTGTTAATAAAAAGGTAATGAAAGGCAATACGTAAATAATATATGGTATGATATATATAATTATATTTTTTTAATATATTTATAATAAACTTATATTTATTATATAGAAGTTTGAACATGTATAATGGAATTCAAGGCTTAAGGTAAGGTATTTCTTGTCTCCCTTTTATTTCTGGGAGAATTATACCATATTCACCACTCATTTATTTTATGTGGTGTATGTACTATAATTTTTACATATTATATCATGAATATAACTCTTTTATGATATATAATGTTTCATTTTATGTTATTATTTAATGGAATTGTGATTAAAGATATTACCAAAGTGGTAAGGGATTTCCGTCTCACTGTTATTTTCTATGAGACACAAGCCATATTCACCGTATGTTTCTTTTATGTGGTGAATATACTACCCATGAATGTATTTTATGATTAATATCATGAATATTATTGGTATTTATTTATCCATTTGAGGTTCTCTCTTTCATGGGGTTTATGGTTCAAAATTTACCAAAGTAGTACGTGATTGTTGTCTCAATTTGCCTTATTTGAGACATATGTTATGTTATGAAGCTATATTATTTTATTAGGTATCTATACAGACCCTTTGATATGTAATATCATGAATTTATTTATCTTCATGTTATTTTAAGTTTATTTTAATGATATTACTTCTTGGGTATTATGTTTCAAAGTTACCCAAGTGGTAATGATTTTAGGTTACAATCTCATCATTTACCCGGATTGTTTATGACTATATTTCCAGTGATAAAATATTATGATCAAGAAACTCAAGAATTATATTATCCACTATTTATTTCATTAAAATAAATATTTTCCCTTCATTTTACTCTTTTCATATATTGAAGAGTTAAAAAGTATTTATTTAACAAGAATCATATTTTCGGTCGAAAAACCATTTTATTCCAAAGCCATGTTTTCTAAAAATGTTTTCAAAAGTGTTTTTTAAAATTTTCAAATGATTTATTTAAGAATTTTTTACCCATGTTTGAATTTTTAAAATTTCTTTGAAAGGAATATTCATATCATTTTTCAAACAATTCCTATTTGGATTTTACTAAAAATATAAAAATAATCTTTATTTTTAACATGCATGACATGAAAAATATTCACTGTTATCAAGAAAACTCAATAATTTCAAGCTTACCTTACACTTTTTAAAATTTATTTTCAAATAAAAATTTTAAATTAATATTTGGGAAATTTTTATATTTTAAATAAATTATTTCAAAATAAAAATGATTTTGATTTTATTATGTTTTAAAAAGTATTTTTAAAAGAATAAAGAATATTTTCCTCAAGAAATGTTTTAAATTATTTTATAGATTACTTTATAAGTTTTGGAGGTTATTTTTAATGAAGAGTATTTGAAAAATGATTTATATTTTAAATAAAATTGTTTTTCAAACTGGAAAGGATATTTTCGTCAATAAATGTTTTAAATTACATTTTAAAATAATTTTACATCTAAGATGAAATCCATTTATGTAATGTATTACTTTATAGGGATATTATCCATGAATATAATTCTTATTCTTTCTGTGAATGGTTTATGTTTATGATGAAATCATGTTTATGAAACCTATTTATCTTCCATGGGTTATACCATGATAGAATTCTTATAAAACACACTTCTTTTTCCCTTGGTTATGCTATGATGAAATGATTATTAAACCTTTATCTTTTTCAAAGGTTATGATAAGATAAAATGTTTTTTAAACCCATTTCATTTCACAGGTTATGATAAGTTGAATTTTTATGATCTTATGGAACACATATGTATGATATTCATTATATGATGGGTGAGACCTATATCTCCCTCCAATTCATTGGGTAATGATAAATGTTTTATGAGATCAGATAGTACTTAGATGTTTATACCAAGAATGAAAAAATCGGGTGCATGGGTGGTTATCCCAAGCCCAAAAAAGAGGGTGCATGGGTGCTTATCCTAATATTGAAAAATAGTCTATATGGGTGGTTACCCCAAGCCTGAACCAACTACATGAGTGGTTAGGCCAGGCCTAATATGTAATCAATGTCTTGGTGGGTAGCCTTGAAATTATATTTTCTTTGATTTTTTGTTTTCCACAAATCTATGTATTATGCCAATGTTATGATCTCATGACTCATGTTCCCCAATTTACTTATGATTCATGTCTTATAAAATATAAATATTAATTCCATGACTTATGTTTATGATCTTTGATATACAGGGCATGGTTTCTAAAATTCCATGCTCATGTTATCATACTCTTATGTTTATGTTATGCTTACATATCTCCCTTTTTTATCCTTACTGATCATCTAATCTCACCATTTATTATGTTTCCTCTCCCAAAGTTATGAAGAAATGTTTTATGTTGGGTATGTAAATGAGGAGTACTAAAAGTGAAGATATTTATGTAAAAAATTGAATATCTTTCAACAAATTAGAAATTTTCTATATATTATTCAAATATACTAAAATATTACAATCCTCAGGAATGTTTTTATATAATGTAATCAATATTCATCTAAAAATATGTAATATCCATGTATTAAAATCCTAGGTCTCTATAGTTGGTATCAAAGGAAAGGTCCAGTTAAAATTTGGAAAATAGGACGAGAAAACTTTAATGAAATCCCTAGTTATATTTCTAAAGATATGTCTAGGGATGTCTCTAAGGATAATTCTAAGGATGAGTCAAAGTATAGGAAAATGTCATGGAATTTTGGTAAAGTATAGATTAAGTGATTTCCAAGAAATTACATCCCTGTCTAGATACTACAAATGGATGTGGCTCTAGTATAGAGATAACTAGGGGTAATAACCCTAGAAGGGTGCATTAAGATAGACTCAGCTGTCACCCGGTGCATGAAAATGGGCCTCACTGCACACCTTATTTGACACTCCTAGGGGATATTATTTGTAAATTCCCAAACACATTACAAACCATAATAATGTATTTAAATATATGATTAATATGAATGAAATAGGATAAACGTAAGGTGTCATATATTAAAAATGTGTCATGACTTCAACATCATCTATGTGTTTTTTCATGATTATGTAGTTCCCAACTATGATTAGTGTTTCTCACACTAGGATTTTGGTTTTAGTTGATGGATGGAAACCAAAGGAACCATGTTAATTCTGAGTGTGATGAACATTGCAATGATTGTCTTCATTAGTTACTAAACGTTATGGGATATGGAATGAAAGATCATGTTTCTTTTCTCATATAAAATTCTCAATCTATGAGTCATGATGGCCTTCCAAACGAGAAAAGAAGGGAAAAACATTATGTTGAGTCCTTCATAAGGAATATATACCTTTTTTAAGTGGATCTTCTAATCCACTAGTTTTTTTGAAATGGATGAGCACCACTAAAAATATATTTTCCATCATCTAGTGTTTAAAGCATGATAAATTCTTTTTGGCTGTATACCGTTTGTAAGGTGAAGCACATCTATGGTGGGCTCTTATCAAGAATATGAAGAAATAGGATGAAATTAAATCTATGGATTGGTATGAGTTAAATAACTTATTTTTCAATATATACATTCCTCATATTCTTTATATGAATATGAAGAATGAGTTCCTTGAGATAAAGAAAAAGGATAATGAATCCATTGGTACCTATGGGGAAAATTTTACAAGACTTGTGTGGTAAGCTTCTGGTATTATCATCCAACCTGAATGTATGGTTTATCAATTTTTAAGTGGATTAAAACCATGTATCCAAAGTGTATTATCCATAAGAGACTTCAATAGCTATGATGAGATTGTTTGATGTGCTATCAAGGTGGAAATGGAGGTTGGAGTTACATATCAATCTCATAGTTTTGAAATGAATAAAAAAACGGGATTCAATAGAAAATCTAATAACCATGGAAATAATAATATGAGATTTCCTTTATTCTCAAAGTGTGGGAAAAATCATGGAGGAAATTTTTTAAGGGGACTACTAAGTGTTTTAAGTGTGGAAAGAAAGTTCATCAAGAATATAAATGCCTAAGTGATGGTAATAAGTTAGTTACTAATGATAATAATGATAAATCTCCACAGAATGAACCTCCCACACTCCATTGTTTCAATTCAAAATAGTTAAGTCATTATGATAACAAGAGCCCAAATTTGAGGGCTAATAATGATGATCAATTCCAACAACCTATTAAGACAAATAAAAAATAGAAAGCTTATTAAATCAAGATGGATGAAGTGAATTATGTTAATTAGGGCAGACTAACTATTGGTCGGAGTGAGTATATCAAGAGGGGGGTAAATTGAGTACCCAATAAAAGTTTCTATGTAAAATGGAATATTTTGAAATCCCATAAATGATTAAATATGAACCAATTTTTTAAAATAAATAGTATGATATAGATCTCAATATTTCTAAATATTTCTATAATGATTTATTAGTTCTCTAATGAATAATATAAAATATTATTGGATCCTTTGAAATAAATTTACTTGATCAAAATACTATATGAACATAAATTAAGATAAACAATCAAAGTATATATATTTTTTACAGTTAAAACAATTTTCATTATTACAATGGAAATAAAGTAAAAAAAAATTAAATACACTAATAGAAAGAATAAATATCAGAGGTTCAGTCTCAAGTCAGGTCCACTTGGGGATTACCTTACACCAATAATTTTATATAAAATAAACTAAATGATCCAAAATCTAGATTGTGTTTTATAATAGGTTAAAAACCTCTCAGGTCACACACGACCTCTTCTATAGTTAAACATGGGAGAAAAAAATAAATAGGCCACACAAGGACCTCTACCATTCTTATCCATGGGAGAAATAAGTATGAAATTATTTTTAGAATATATTGAGAATATTTCAGTTTATCATAAGAGATAGATTGCGTATATAAAAGAGACTATAACACAGATAGATCAAAGGTAATGAATATAAAAAAAATTGGAAATATATAAGGGTAGAGTTTAGAAGTGCTCCATTTGTTGCAATGCAGCTTGTAACTCTTGAGTTGATTCAGCAGTGAAGCTTGAGTCAGGTTCTCTTGAAAACTTTAGGAAAATAGAGTGTCTTAGACTCTTGTTCTTTGACTAGAGGAAAGTAGAAAACATGAATGTGTACTTTGTCTTCCCAGCCGTGTTTGTAATAGGCATGTTTGTATTGTTTCGAATCAAGTTCAAATCTATGTGTGTTCATGAAGTTAGATCTTTTAGATTGATATCCGTCCACTTCATCTATTGTTGTATCTATTTTCATCTATTTTCAAACTCTACTACATGAGGAAGTGTCCTGCACTTTTATCAGAAGTAGCAATGAGAATATGTGGTTCAACAACTTCCTCATACTGCACATCCCGACACTCTCTTCAATTCTTTATATTAAGCATTTATGAGACAATAATTAAAATAGTAAATGCAATTAACTTCAACAAATATATCTACTAGAATAATATAATTCGTGAAGATGATTTAATCAAATTAGCGGTGGTGTCTTATACTAGCAGTGTCTTATGATATAATGGTGTTTCACTCTAGAGGTATGTTGGTCAGGAGGAAAGATACTAGAGGCATCTTAGACTTAGCTAAATTTACACTACGTTGGTGGGGTCTCAACTAGAAGTTTTTGGTTTACTGGTGTGTGGTCTGGTGGTGTCTTAAATTTTAGCCAAAATTATGTATTGGTAGTATGATATTAGTGGTGAGATATCCTGGTAGTATCTCATACTTTTCCAAATTTTTGTTCTGGAAGCATGACATACTAATGGTGTATCGACTGATGGTGTCTCAGACATTGTCAATATTTTTGTCCAACGGTATGACATTCTGGTGGTGTAAGATCTTGGTGGTATCTCATACTTAGCGAGATTTTTATACTGATGATGAGTCATGGACAACAGTGTCTTGATTTGGAAGTGCCAATATCAACGATGTCTCTTCCTTAGACAAATTTGTTACCTGGATTATAATAAATATTTCTTATAGAGAAACATGAAACTCATTAATAACATCAGAATCATAATTCTGTGATCATTAAAACAATGACGTCAATAATCTCCAACTTTTGATGATCACAAATCATGGCATAAAAAATTATTACAAAAGTTTAAATATGATATCCAAGGTATTATAAATCATAACATGACATTCTTAGTATCTGTGTATGGCATCAAGGAAAATAATTAAATAATAAGTACCTGAGGTATGTATCATGAATAGAAAAATTTAAAACATATAGTATCTAAGATAATTATAGATACAATACTGTAATAAATCATAAATTCTATAAGGTTTTCCAAAATTCGATAAATTATCCCCCTTTTGGGATTATAAAAAAGGTAAATAAAATCATAATAAAAACTATGATAAAAAATAGAATAATAAATATCAGAGGCATTCAAAATGATTATAAAAAAGTCATTAAATCCGAAGTCCCATTAAATAAAAACTGTATAAGACAAAAAAATAAAGGGTCAAGATTCAACACAGGGGTCCATTGGTGCTTTTCATTTAGCCTGGGTTTTCTCTTGATCTTTATATGAAGCAATAGGATCATCTTGAGGTAAGATAGAGGGAACACCATAAGAGAGTCCAGCTACAGTTTGAGGATGATATTCAATAATAAAAACCAGTTGGAGATGTATTAATGCTTGAGTAGGAGACATTGGAAAAGGATGTAATTGGGAAGGGAAAATAGCTAAAGGATCTTGAGTAACTTCTAGTATGAGATACAACTAAGGAGTAATTGGAACAACTTCCTAAGCAACTACTACTTAGGGAAGAACATGAAGAAACAACTTCATGAAATTGATAAAATCCATTATCATTTGGCCACCTCTTTCCATTTCACTATATAAATCTACCTTATCTTCCATAATATAGTTCAACAGTGGAGTTATCTCATTGATCATTCTTACTTGTTCCTTGAAGGCTTGATTCATAGGAGGCATTCTCAAATTTTCATTCTAGAATTTGCAATTGCCATCCATTTCCTGATTGGTATAGATCTAAGAGAGATATAACTTGGTGGAATTGGTTATATTTTCCCTATAAGATTTCATTTCATGGGAATAACTAGTAATCAAATTGAGAATATGATCATATTTATACTGAATTCTACTCAAAGTCTCTTGGGGATGATTAGTGATACTTACTGAAGCACTAACTAAAGTAGCTCTTAGCTCATATATAACAATTGTCCTGGTCTATTCAACATCAAACAATAGAAGAGAAGGAACAACAACAAAATAAGTATATAAAGATGTATCCTCAAGGAATTTTAGGATTCTATTCAGAGCAGATTTATAATTAGATCTCATCTTTTCAACCAAAGACTTGAGGGATTCTAGTTCACCACTTATCTGCTTATTCTGAATCTCTATATCATAAATGTGATGCATCATATTAGGTTGGATATGTTGAATAACCAACTTGAATATATATCTTTCATATTTCTCATAAATTAAATTCTCTTGTTGAGGTTAAAAATTTAAATTCAAAGAAAAATCAGACATCAACATCTTACCAAAAGCATCTAGGTCACTTTTACTGACTACATCAATTAGAAAAGAAACATGTGATGGATCAGGGGTTCTAATAGATGAAAATTTTTCCAAAATTCGATATAAATATACTTGAGTTATCAAAAATCTCTTAGGATCTCCTTAAATTTGAACCTTAGGTTTACCACTCTTTGGTGGACTCCATGCAGTACTTGAGTACATTCTCCATTCTTGAAGCATGAGAATAATCCATCTCCCATAAACCTTAGCAGCAACTGGAGAAGTGGAAGGAGGGACCACAATAGTAGGTAAAACCACCAATATATCATCATTTATGAGAACATATAAAATCTATACACATTCAAACTATACAATAGTAGTAGGGATTTATTTTAATTAATGAGAAACTGAGCTCTGTGCAGTAGCACTACAAGACTCAACTTCTAACTATGTACCACAAGTATATGCATCTAACATATGGAAATCCTTTTTTAAAAAAAAAATTGGTTTCACCTTCCACATTCTAATACATAATAGTCTTATTAACATCCAAAACATCAATCTTAACACCACTACATTTTTCAAAATAAGGCTTCTCTATCTTCTTTTTCGCAGTAGCATGCTGCTCTACAATCGCTATAACTCCCATTTTCTCAACCACAGCAGAATCAGATACTGCTTGACCAATGAAAAAAAAACTATCTTAGACTTTATCACTAGATGGATATTCATAAAATAATTCAATATATGGGGATTTATCCCCCTCAATAAGTGTATCCTAAAGCTCTAGAGTCATATCTACTTCATTTATTTTGATTTGACCACTAGCCGCATTTTAGTCAGATCCATCGAAATCATCATCACTATCACTACCATTTTTATCCTTATTTCTATTCTCATATTCTTCTTCCCTTTCTTAGTCCTCATTATATTCATCATGATCAATATCTTCAGTTGATTTAGAACTTTTATACTACTCCTTTCTAGATAACTCAATATCTTCTTCATCACTTTTGACTAACATTTCTCTTTTTGGAAGCCTACTAGATGGACTAGAAGATACAAAAGAAATGGGAGAATATTTAGGAGAAAAATTAGGGTCACTCCCTACATCAACATATGGTTCCTTTTTCTCTTCTTCAATAATAAATTTTTCTTTATCCTCATTAGAGTAATCAACCACTTCATTAGGCTCCAAGCATGGTTCAACTTTATCCTTCATTCTAGTTAAAAGATCGGCTAGATTATACTTAGCATATAACTTCTCATAATCTCAAACCATTTATTTCTTCCTGGATTTCCAGCTAATATTGGTAAGAGAAAAACCACCATGGTCTATACTAGACTCTTGATCCTTAGATACTAGGCCCTTGGCCTTCAACATGGTAGAAATCATATTCAGGTATATCAAAGAATTAAATATTGAGGATGGTTTGGTCATCTTTCACATATGCACCATGAGATATCGAGAAATATTGATCTTGTGAACTTCTTTCATAAGAGATAGAAGATACATATCTTGTTACATTAAGGTTGATAAATCACACTTCCTAGGGAAAAGCATGTGCTGTAAACATAAAAATTAGCCTACATTATCCATTCAGATTTGAGGAAACATGCATTATAGTTGTTCCATCTCCCGTCATCACAACAAGAGAATTCTTATACATAAACAAGTCACTAATATCTAGAATGTTTCCTTGGTAGTCATCATAAATTCAATCATGATGAAAACCTAAACACTTATCCCATTTACTTGATGAAAAACCAAAAACATGCCCTTTCACATGACTTCTTACACAATCAACACCATCTTCATCAAATAAACACTCTACATGCTGATAAAACTCATGGACCAACTTAGGGTAGAAAGGTCTTTTGTTAGAGGATACCACTATAAAAATACTAGATTCTAAAGTAAATTGAGTACCATAGACTTACTAGACAAAAAACACATCGATTCAACTTATTTTCTAGAACAAAAACTCTGTTGGAAAGCTCAGGGTTGATTAGAGCAACTAAAGCATGTGCACTTGATGCTTTCTTATGCTTCTTAGAAAATCTCAACTTAGAAGGATAAATATAAAGAGCATTTTTCATGCTCATAATACATAATGGTTCTAAAATATTAATCAATGGTAGTAGAAGATTTGAAAACTGGGATGCAAAGGGTTGCACTAGGCTCAAGAGAGAGAGACATAGAAGTATCACACTGGGATCAAGGTATGTTAGGTATATACATATTTTCTTTTTAATATCATTTGGGATATTAGTTATTCTAAAAATATAATTAATCATTTAAATCGAAATCAAAATTGAAGGAAAAAAACGCATTGGGTTATAGGAAATATCATAAATTGAGGAATAAATCGAAGTTCAAAATATAAAGAAACGGAGATTTTTTTTGAAAAGGCATGAAAGGAAACGACATGACATTGCAACAGTGTGACATAGAAACAGTATGAAATAGAAATAGTATGAAATATCAATGACAATACATAGAAATAGTGTGATATCTAATGTAATGACAGAAAAATTACATGAAAACCAACAACATGACAACCAAAGACATAAAAAACCAATGGTATATCATCACAATGGTATGTCAACCACAACAGTATATCACAGATAATTAAACTTAACCAAAATTAATCATTCCTAATTTATGTTTAATATAATTCATTCTTTCAAAATTAAAAATATTAATAAAAATATCAGCTAATTGATGTTTTATTCCAAGAAATTCTAGAGTGATATATCATTTTTGAAAATGGTCTCTCAAAAAGTGATGTATCATGTCAATATGTTTTGTCCTAGAATGAGAAAAAGGATTCTTATAAATTTTAAAATCACTTATATTTTCATAGTTTATGGGGAAATATCAGATTTAATATCCATAGTCTAGTAGAGTGTGTTATATCTAAAAAATTTGTGCACAGTAACAACTTGCAACTATGTACTCAGCTTCAGAGGTAGACAATGCAACATAATTTTTCTTTTTTACTACACCATGAAACTAGATACTTGCCAAAAAATTGACTTGTTCTAGAGGTTCCTTTTCTATCTAGATTTCAACCACTAAAATTAGTATCATAATAACTTACTAAATAAAATTATTTTACACTTGGGTAGAACAATCCTAAGTTTGATGTATTCTTGAGGTATTTGAAAATTCTTTTAACAAAAAATTGATGTGAATCTTTTGGGGTTTCTTGAAAACAAGCACACATACACACACTAAACATAATATCTGGTCAGCTAGCAGTCAAGTTGTAATTCCCCGACCCCAGTTACCCAAAGTTGGTTCATTATTACATAACATTGGAATGATCACAATAGATCAAATCTCAAAAGACTGATTAGTTTAGTAGCCTTAGAAGTACTAGATACATACATAAGTTTTACATTACCTTATGAAATGAAAAGAACAACATTGTGTCTCATTAGAATGCACTCATATACTATATCTTATCTTGAAGATCAATCAAAATATACTTCTTTACATCCTGGTAAAAATAAAACATAAGAAAGGGGTGAGCTCAGATGCTCGCTAAGGATAACAATACAGCAGAAACTATCATAAAAAAACATAAACATTTAAGGCAATGTATAAGACTAAAACACAAGCCTTTAAAAATTAAACTTTAGAATAACATGGAAAAGATAAATCAAATAATTCCATTTACTTAGTCACATGGATATCTACTAGTCAAATAATCACATGTAATATCAATAGCTAATTTCATAATGATGGAATGCAAAATGTCAGACATCATAACCACATAGTCAAGGCCTCGTTCCAAGACTACAAATAAGATTTTGTAAAGGCCTTGTGCCAAGACACTAGTTTTTCTCATGAGACCTACCAATGCATCGAGGATCTATAGCAGGCTCCACTCGTCACTTACTAAGTCCAATGCATTCCTCATATGAAAAGGTTGAAACCTAACATAAAATTTTGTATTAAAACTAGCATAAAAAATGTTAATACATCAACAATAAACCATTAATGGTATAATAATAAAACATCCACATTCAAACATATAAAAAACCTTCAATACAATATGGAATATTTTATCATAATAAATAAACTTAAAATAAGTGTAAAATCCATCAAAGGATGTTGACATAGATGAAATCAAAACTATTTGAGAGAAATATCTCTTTATATTTTGAAATCATTTAAAAGTCACATAATTATAAAAGAAAAAAAATTATTTTGAAAAACTTCTTATAATCTTGTAAGGGAAGCTTCAAAGGTGTTACAATGGCAGAAAATAGTCGCACCTGCTGTATAAGTTAAAAAACATTCTTTTCTTAATTTTGTCGAAAAGCTCATAAAGTACCTTGTTTGGAAAACAACAAAAAGATTCCATCTAATTTTTTTTATAAAAAGTAAAACAAGGGTATAAATGAATTTAATACATATTCCAGGAAATAGTAAAAATGTTTTGAAATACATTTTTTTAAGAAACACGGATGTGGATGATAAACAAGTCCCAGTAGATACTTACATAAGAACAACCTCAGATAATAAAGAGATTGTAAAATTAAACCTTACCTTTTACTTTTACTTAGTCGAGGGTATATTAAAATCCTGTATAATAGTTAAATCATTGTTATTAAATTATAAAATAACCATATACATAAATATTATATCACATATGATCTTCTAGTATTTCTTTGTTAATAATATTTAAATAGTTTCATTGTTTTGGGTGTTAACTGATTCGTTTTTCATTATATGTTTTGTTACGTAAGTCATGTTTGTTATGGATAGGATGTATTTTATTCATATACATAATTACATTAAGCTCTTTAAACATTATTTTTAATCATGAAATGAAAATTATTCTTGAATGGATACGATGGGGAATTAAATTTCATCGCGTCGTGGAGACGATAAGTCGTACGTACACACGAGCAACAATATAATTCTATTGATGGTGAAATCGTATGTAATTGGATGATATATTATATATAAAGAATAATTAAAAGGTTATATTTATTATTTAAATCAATTATACTCATCCAAATAATGAAGTTTTGAATAACAAACTACACCACAACGTGGAGACGGTAAGCCGTACGTACGTACGTATGGTGACTTTGTCATTCATAGGATGTATAGAATAATGAACATGGTTGTGCCATATTTATAATAACATCTTAGTATGTATAATGTACTGGATTTATTATTTTGGTATGGAAACAACAAAGAAAAATGAAGTGGAAGAAGAAAAGAACTTTGAAAGAGGTGATGAAATTATTACCTCTTCTTTGGGTGATTCCTTTTTGATTTGATCAAAAGGGACCCTTAGGTTGGATTTATAATCAATGTAAGGCCACTAGTATTAATTGAGGGTAGTTTGGAAGATATATTAGTAGGGTTTGGTTGATACAAATGGCTTTGGAGGTGTGAAATTAAGAGAAGTGGAAGTACCCTTTTATAAGAGAGGTGAGGGTCACTTTGGGAAAATCTTGAAATATTATTTTATTATAAAATAATTTTCAGTTTCTAATTGCTCAAAATGGATATATTTTGGTATAAGGTGGTTATGGGTATAAAACCTCTCAACCAATAGGTTTTAGACAAGTTTAGGTCACCATATTAACCTTATCGTTTAGATTTAACTCTTAGTTAAATAGTTTAACTTTTACCATGTCTTATTGTATTATTATAATAAATGGTTAATAAACTTACTATAAAAATACAAGATAACCTAAAGGGGTTAATTAATGACATATATATCATTATATAAGTCCTTTGGCCAAAACTTATATTTTTATGACTATTATATAATTTAATAAAATAGTATTTGTTTTAAGAACTCATTTATGTCAATTTTGAAACTATTTAGTATTTGGTTTTTGTGAAGTTATAACAAATTTATCTATTCAAAAAAAATATTTAATATACACTAACATGTCATATTAACGTATAAAATTCGTGGAATGCATAAAAAGTCTCAATTTACATTTATTTTAATATTTATAATATCAATTATTTTAATCTTTCATTAATAAGGTAATTACTAAATCATCATTGTGTCATAAATAAATTATATTATTTAATGTCTAAAAATTATAAATAAAATACCACGATGTAGGAAATATTTTTATAATTATAATTAATATTTATATTCGAATTTATCTTATGAATAACCCTATATTTAAAAAATTTAGTTAATAAAATTTGAATTTAACACTTTTAATTCTTCTTTAAATAAAATATAATAAATGTCCTAATCTAATCAAAGTGGATAAAAAAGGATAATATTTTATTATTAAGGTTTATTTTGGTCAAAATATACCTATCCAATATAATTAGTACATGTGTTAGGGTAATTATAATATCATTTTTACCTTTAATTACCCTATTTACTTTTAACCATGGTAAATAAAAGTTAAAAGTTACTATTCACCAAAGATTATTTTCATCTTATTAAACCAAATTTTACTTAATGATGTAAACCATGTATCTTATATTTTTAAAATTAAATTTACAGAAGCGGTAAAATTATGTTTTATTCAAATTTGCAAATGTGCCTAGAAGGTGGGTAAAAGACGGTAAAAAGTTCAATAAAATTTTATATATCGAATATTATTATAAAACGATTTCAATTAATTGAATTGGAATAATATAGGTATTATGTATCTATTTTGACTTTAAAATAATTTTTAATTAAAAATAATTATTTAAATAAAAGGTTGGTTTTAAACAGTAACGTAGTGTTTTTCACTATTCATCAAAATTTGAATGTTTTCAAAAAAATACCAATAATTTACCCTAAGAAAATTTTGATATTCCGAATCCAAAAATGAAATAAATTTTGAAAAATTAAATTTACAAAATTTCAAAAAGTGGGTATTAATATTCATAACTACTTTTTAAACGGCTAGTTTGATTGGTCATATTGTGCTAGAACTCGATGTGGCGTACAGTGCAATCTATTATATTATTCAAAGAGAAACGTACCATGGATGCTTGGGGTGTTATATTCTCCCATCATTCAAATAATTTTTCCTCGAATTTTCTAGAACATTACTACATAAAAAGATTTGGTTGATTCTTCATCATAAGTTCCTCAGGTTCCCACATTACCTCTTCCATCTTATGGTTTCTCTATAGAACTTTTTACCAGACGAGTCGTCCAGTTTTTCCACACTTGTTCTATAGTATTAAGAATCCTGATAGTCTCTTCACAAGAAGACATATTGGGTTGCATTTATAATTCTTCATAGGTGAGTACATGCATTAGGCCAGGAATGTATTTTATCAACAATGATACATGAAACACATCCTGAACATTGGAGAGACTTGGAGGCATTTCCAAATGGTAAGCTAGAACTCCAATTCGTTATAAATTTTGAATGGTATGATGTACCTAGGACTCAATTTACTCTTCTTACTAAATCATAGAACACCGTTACATGGAGATAACTTCAAGAAAACATGATCACCTACTTGAAATTCCAAATCCTTCCTTTGGTTATCAACATAGCTCTTTTTCCTACTTTGAGATGCTTCGATGTGGGTTTAGATAATCTTCACCATTTCCATTGTTTCCTCAACAAGTTCTGGGCCTACGAGTTTTCTTTCACTAACATAATCCCAAAAATTTGTTGTGTGACATCTCTTTCCATATAACGTTTCATATGGTGCCATCTGAATACTTGAATGGAAGCTATTATTATCGGGAAATTATACCAGAGGTAAATAATGATCCCACATACCTTGAAATTAAAGTGAGAATTATCTCAAAATGTCTTCTAAGGTTTGAATAGTCCGTTATGATTGTCCAACAGTTTGAGGGTGGTAGGCAGTGTGTAAACAAAGTTTAGTATCTAGGGATTTCTGAATACTTTTCCAGAATCTTGATGTAAAACAGGGATCATGATCAGAAACAATTGATAGGGGTGCTCCATCAAGTCTTACAACTTCATTAATATATAGTCTTGTTAAACATTCAAGTGGTAAATCTTCTCTTATATCAAGAAAATGTGTTGAATTGGTAAGATGATCAACAATGACTCATATTGCATCATTCCTTCTAGGAGTCTTTGGTATCCCCATGACAAAGTCCATCATAATATCATCCCATTTCCACTCAGGTATGGAAATAGGTTTCATGAATCCTCCAGGATATTGTCTTCCATCCTTTACCTATTAACAAACCATACATCTTGACACATAATCAACAATCTCACTCTTCATGTTTTCCCACAAAAAATGTTCCTTCAAATATCTATACATCTTAGTGCTACCATGGTGTATAGAGAAATTGGATCTATGAGAATCATCCAACAATTCTTTTTTTAGATCAGGTATATTAGGAATACAAATTCTCTTCCCAAATTTCAAAATTCCATCATCATATACGAATTTGATCAATCTCCCATCATTCACAGCTTTAAGGTTCTTTTGAAACTCCTCATCATTAGTATAAGAACTTTTTATCCTTTCTATTAAATATGGTTTGGAAACCATTTGAAAAAGTATCTATGTTTCAACTTCAATGATTATTCCCATATCCATATTTACTAGATCCATGAATATAGGATCCCTTTCAACTCTCATATTGTTCATAACTCCATGATCCTTTATACTCAAAGCATCATCCACCTTATTTTCCTTCCTCAGGTAGTATTGTATTGTGAAATCACAGTCCTTGAGTAGTTTAAGCCATCATCTTTGCCTCATGTTGATTTATTTCTATGAGAAAATATACTTCAAACTACTGTGATCAGTATATATATCACATTTTTTACCATAGAGATAGTGTCTCCATATCTTCAAATTAAAGATTACAACTGATAACTCAATATCATGAGTATGGTAGTTTTCTTCATGAATTTTTAGCTGCCGTGATGCATAAGAAATAACCCTATCATTATGTATAAGGACACAACCCAGTTTTTATAAAGCATCACTATAAATAGAAAACCCTTCATTTCTCGATGGTAGAGTCAAGAATAGTTAATTGACTAATATTTTATTCAGTTCTTCAAAATATTCTTTACACTCTTTTTCCAAAAAAATTTAACCCCTTTACGTGTGATCTTGGTTAATGGTTCAGCCAATTGGGACAAATTATAGACGAAACACTGATAATAACCTACTAAACCAATAAAACTGCGTACCTCAGTTATACTAATCAGTGCTGGCTATTCTTGGATTGCCTTTGTCTTTTAAGGATCAACATAGATTCAATCCTTAGAGACAATATTTCCAAGAAAAGAAATCTACTTAATCCATAATTCACACTTGCTAAACTTCCCATATAATTCATTTCTTCTAAGAGTCTTTAGAATAATGCACAAGTGATTTTAATGATCTTCGTAGCATTTAGAGTATACCAAGATATCATCAATAAATACCACTAAAAATTCATCAAGATATTCCTTGAAAACTCTGTTCATTAGATCCATGAAAATAGTGGGTGTATTAGTCAGTCTAAAAGGCATTACTGTAAACTCATAATTTCCATACCTGGTTCGAAATGCTGTCTTTGGAATTTCTACCTTCTTCACGCACAACTAATGATATCCTGATCGAAGTTCAATATTTGAAAAATATTTAGCTCCATGAAGTTGATCGAATAAATCATCAATGAGAGGTAGGGTATACTTGTTCTTTATTGTTATAGCATTGATCTCCCTATAGTCAATGCACAACCTCATAAATCCATCTTTCTTCTTAACAAAAAGAAAAGGGGCTCCCCATAGAGAATAACTAGGGAGAATAAATCCATTATTACTCAATTGTTATAATTGTTTCTTTAGTTACACTAATTCCAAAGGATCCATTCTATAATGGGTCTTCTATATGGGCCCTGAACTGGAATTAAATCAATGGAGAACTCAATTTCTCATTCTAGAGGATGTCCAGGTAAATCCTCTGGTAACAAATCAATATATTCTTGCACAATAGGTATATCCTATATTTTAACATTCTTTTACTCACCAATAGTTATTTCACTCTATTCATCCCCAATAATTGAATTAAGAAAAGATACTAGGGGTGGATATAGATAAGAATCAAATAGTGACATTTCTAATCTAAAGATAAGCTATTCCTTATCATCATCAAAAATTGTAACCTCTTTCTTTTTACAATAGATTTTCTCATCATGGTCTAAAATCCAATCCATACTAAGGATTATATCAAATTTATTCATGGGTATGATGATGAGATTAGAAGATAAAGCATGTTTATATTCCATAATGGTAACTGATTCACAAAGTTTTGTTGCAATGATACTTCCCTTAAGAGTTTTCACTGACAAATCACTTGTTAAATAAAATTTTATATATCTAATTTTCTTGGAAATATCGGAAGATATGAAAGAATGAGATGATCCATAATCAAATAAATCATTGGATAAATTTGAGGAAATTATTAAAGTACATGCCACCACATCATTAGGAGATTCAACCTCAGCAGTGGTGATCGCATAAGCTTGGCCTTTCTCCCTTGTCCTTTTTTGAGGTATGTTTCCTTAGAGCTTAGGATATTAATTTGCATAATGCCTCATTTATGTACAATTTTATCATTCTACATTGACAACCTCTTTATTCCCCTTGTAATCACGAGATTGGTGTCATTTTTCTCCACACTTGTAACAGACTTCCATTCCCTTCAGGCAAGTACCGGGGTGATTATTCCCATATTTACTACAGGATGGAAATTCAAGTTTTCCCTTCTTCCCCATATTTCCATTTCCATATTTTTCAACAGATCTCTTATTCTCTTGTTTTTCTTTAAATTCATAAGACTTATAGAATTCCTTTTCTATATTGATAGCACACAAGAGTATATCTTCATACGAAGAGAAGGATTTTGAGACTAATTCTTGATGGAGGAATGGTTTTAACCAATCAAAGAATTGATCAATATTACTCCTTAGGTTACGTATATAATCTGTAGCATGCCTTACTAACCTTGTACAGTTAGCCCCATACTTTGTGACATTCTTATCATCCTTTTTCCTTGAACTCAGAAATTGTCTTTCCATATCCCCTTAATGGCCACAAGGAAATTATTTTTCTAAGAAAATATGTTTAAACTCCCTCCATTCAATATTTGATACTTTTTCATCATCCATTGTGTTTTTAATTAATGACCACCATTGATCTTTATATCCTGTGAGGTGATAAAATGAAGTGAAATTTTTTTCCCTTTCTCTACCCCCCAAAGCATGAAATATTTTCTCTAAGGAACTTATTCATTGTTCTACTACAAATGGATTTATAGTCCCATTGAATGTTGGTGGTTGTTTCCTCATGAATCATTCTAACATTGATTCTCTTCATTGTATATTATGGTGCTTCATATGGGTATGGTTATTATTCAAAACCTGAGTGAGTTTTCCCAGTATGGTTATAAGATATTCAACAATAGTTGCAACAACATCTCTACTATAATTATGTTGATTAGGAGGGAAATCCCTATATGGATTACATGCATTGATATGGTTTCCATTCCTTCCACTATATGCCATTTCTAAACAATGGCATACACTAGATTATTTTATGAATTCCAATATATAATTCCAAACTAGTAAAATACCTAAAATAAATTGAGCAGTTCATGCATATAATCCACAATCATAAAAAAATGTTTTATTTGAGGAATAATTTACTCATAAATCATTAATAATGGTTTGTAATGAAAATGTGAATTATCCTATGCATATCCCTCAAGAGTGTCGTAACTAAGAGCGCAACAAAGCATGTTGTCATGTATCAGGATACCCTGAGTCAAGACAAAAACTCCTTATCAAAATTTTCACTCCTTGGTACATCTGTTCCAAAGCTGCGTCTACCTGATCATATCCAGACATGGATTTATTTCTTGTAAAACTCACAAAATCTCTACAATACCAAAATTATAGGAATTTCTTCTATACTAATCCTCAAAGTCTATCTTAGGGTAATGTTATCTAATCATAGTTTTTCTAAATCTAGTTTCCAAGGTTTGTACTAAAATTTCTATAATACCTACTATAATGTCTCAACCCCAGTTACCTAGTGCATTATTATATAACATTAGCATGATCAAAAGAGATAAAGTCTCAAAAGACCGATTAGTTTAGTAGCCATGGAAGTATTATATACATAAATAAGTTTTACATTACATTATGAAATGAAAAGAACAACATTATGTCTCTTTAGAACACACTCATATCCTATAGCGTATCCTGCAGGTCCATCATAATATACTTCTTAACATCATTGGAAAAATAAAACATAAGAAAGGGGTGAGATCATATTCTTAGTAAAGACAACAATATAGCGGAAACCATCATAAGAAAACATAAATATTTACAGAAATTTATAACACAAAAAAAATCCTTTAAAACTTAAAATTTATCATAATATGGAAAAGATAAATCAAATAATTCCATTTACTTATACACATGGATATTCTACTCGTCGAATATTCACATGTAATATCAATATCTAATTTTATAATGATAAAATTCATAATGCCGGAGATCATAACCACATAGTCAATGTCTCGTGCCAAGACTACAAATAAGAATTTTTCAAGGCCTTGTTCCAAGACACTAGTTTTTCTCATGAGACCTACTAATGTATCCAGGAGCTACATTGGGCTCCACCCATCACTTACTAATTCCAATGCATTCCTTATATGAAAAGGTTAAAACATAACATAAACATTTGTATTAAAACTAGCATATGAAATGTTAATACTTTAACTATAAACCATGGACGGTATAAAAATAACACATCCACATTCAAAAAAATCACAAAACCTTTAACATAATATGAAAGATTGTATCATAATAAACCAACTTCAAACAAGTGTAAAATCCATCAAAGGATGTTGACATAGATGAAATCAAAACTATTTGAGTGAAATATCTCTTTATATTTTGAAATCATTTAAAAGTCACATAATTATAAAAGAGAACATTTATTTTGAAAATATTCTTAAAATATTGTAAGGGAATCTTCAAAGGTGTTATAACGGCTGAAAATAGCCGCACCTGTCGTATAATTTAAAAAAACATTCTTTCTTTAATTTTGTCAAAACGGTCATAAAATACCTTGTTTGGAAAATGATAGAAATATTCCTTTCAAAACATTTTATAAAAAGTCAAATAAGGGTATAAATGAATTTAATCCATATTCTAGGGAATAGTAAAAAAAATTGAAATACATTTTTTAATAAACACGGATGTGGATGATAAAGATGTCCCAGTAGATACTTATGTAGAAACAACCTCATATAATAAAGATTATGTAAAATTAACCCTTACCCTGTACTTTTACATAGTCGAGGGTATGTTAACCTCCTGTATAATAGTTAAATAATTGTTATTAAATCATAAAAGGACCATATACATAAATATGATACCATATACGATCTTCTAATTTTTCTTTGTTAATAATATTTCAGTAGTATCGTTGTTTCAGGTGTTAACTGATTCGTTTTTCTTTATGTGTTTTGTTATGTAAGTAATTTTTGTTATGGATAGGATGCATTTGATTAATATCCAGAATTATATTAAGTTATTTAAACATTATTTTTAATCATAAAATGAAAATTATTCTTGAATGGTTATGATGGGGAATGAAATTTCATCACGTCGTGGAGGCGATAAGCTGAACGTACACACGAGTGACAATATCATTCAATTGATGGTGAAATCATATATAATTGGATGTTATATTATATATACAGAATCATTAATAGGTTATATTTATTATTTACATCAATTATACTCATTATTATACTCATCCAAATAATGAAGTGTTGAATAACAAACTACACCATGATATGGAGACGGTAAGTCATTTGTACGCATGTATGGTGACTTTTTCATTCATAGGATGAATAGAATAATGAATATGGTTTTACCATATTTATAATAAAATATCACTATATATAAGGTACTGGAGTTATTATTTTGGTATTGAAACAACAAAGAAAGAGGAAGTGGAAGAAGAAAAGAACTTTGAAAGAGGTGATGAAATTATTACCTCTTCTTCGGGTGCTTCTTTTTTGATTTGATCAAAAGGGATCCTTAGGTTGGATTTATGATAAAATTAAGTCCTATAGGATGAATTTAGGGTAGTTGGGTGGATATTTGAGTAGGGTTTGGCTGATCCAAATGACTTTGGAGGTGTGAAATTAAGAGAATGGAAAGTACCCTTTTATAAGAGAGCTGAAGGTCACTTTGGGAAAAGATTGAAATATTATTTTATTATAAAATTATTTTCAGTTTCTAATGGTTACAAATGGATTTTTTAGAGTATAATTTTGTTATGGGTCTACAAACTCTCAACCAATAGGTTTTAGACAAGTTTAGGTCGCCATATTAACCTTATCATTTAGATTTAACTCTTAGTTAAACAATTTAACTCTTACCATGTCTTCTTGTATTATTATAATAAATGGTTAATAAACTTACTATAAAAATCCAAGTGAACCTAAAGTGGTTCATTAATGACATATATATCATTATATAAGTTTTTTGGACGAACCTTATAATTTTATGACTATTATATAATTTAATAAAATAGTATTTGTTTTAAAAACTCATTTATGTCAATTTTGACACTATTTAGTATTTGGTTTTTGTGAAAGTCATAAAAACTTTATCATTTAGAAAAAAAATTATTTAATAAACCCTAAAATGTCATATTAACCTATAAAAGTTTTTTAATGCATAAAAATTCTCAATTTACATTTATTTTTATATTTATAATATCAATTATTTTAATCTTTCATTAATAAGGAAATTACTGCATCATCATTGTGTCATAAATAAATTTAATTATTTAATGTCAAAAAATTATAAATAAAATACCATGATGTAGGAATTTTTTTTATCATTCTAATTAATATTTATAGTAGAATTTAACTTATGTATAAACCTATATTAAAAATGTTTTATTTATTAAAATTTGAATTTAACACTTTTAACTCTTCTTTAAATAAAATATAATACATGTCCTAATCTAATCCAAGTGGACAAAAAAGGATCATATTTTATTCCTAAGGTTTATTTTGGTAGAAATACACTTATACAAGAGAATTAGGACATGTGTTAGGGTAATTATAATACCATTTTTACCTTTAATTTATCTATTTAATTTTAACCGTGGTAAATAAAATTCAAAAGCTACTATTCACCAAAAATTATTTTCATCTTATTAAACCACATTTTACTTACTGATGTAAACTTTGTCTCTCATATTTTTGAAATTCAATTCACTAAAGCAATAAAATTATGTTTTATTCAAATTTGCAAATGTGCCTAGAAGGTGGGTAAAAGAGGGTAAACAGTTCAATAAAATTTTATATATCTAATATTATTATAAAATGAATTCAATGAATTACATTGAAATAATATAGTTATTATTTATCTATTTTTACTTTAAAATAAATTTTTATTAAAAATAATTATTTAAATAAACAGTTGGTTTTAAACACTAACGCAGTGTTTTTCACTATTCATCAAAAATTGAAAGTATTCAAAAAAATACCAAAAATTCACCCTAAGATAATTTTGATATTTTGAATCCAAAAATGAAGTCAATTTTTAAAAATAAAATTTATAAAATTTCAAAAAGTGGGTATTACTATTCATAACTGCTTTTTAAATGGGTATTTTGATTAGTCATGGTGTGCTAGAAGTAGAAGTTGCGTACAACGCAAGCTATTGTATTATTCAAAGAGAAAAATACCATGGAATTTTGGGTTGTTACCAAAGTAGAGAATAATTTCAATCATACCTTTGTAACTATTTTCCCAATTTTGTCAAGAACCAATTTATAGGTGGGTACTCATAGGAGTATCACTACTCTTAGTGCTATCCAAGTCAAAATGTTTTAGAATATATTTTTTAAATTTACTTTGATTTAAAATAAATCCTTATTTGTTTTGAAAAATATGAAATCCCAGAAATAATTTGAGTTCACCCATTTAACTCATTTCAAAATCATTTTTCATCATTTTAGAAAAATCAGTACATAAATTTTTTTGAATATCCAAAAATAATGTCATCAACATATATTTTTTACTTCTAATACATCTTTTAAAATTATATTTCTAAAAATAATAGGGTAATATATACCTTTTAAAAATACTTTTGAAATCAAAAAATTACTAATCCTATCATACCAAGCTCTAGGATCTTGTTTTAAACCATATAAATCTTTGAATAATTTAAAAAATTGACTTGGAAAATAAAGGTTTTGAAAACCATCGGTTGTTCAACCAAAACATCTTCAATTATAAAACCATTTAAGAATTCACTTTTGACATACTTTTTATTAATCATTAAATCTATATGTACTGAATAAGAAATAATGATTCTTATGGATTCATGTTTTTCTACAGGTGTATGGATTTCCTCATAGTTTATCCTTTCAGCCTGACTATAACCTTGTGTTAAAAGTATAGCCTTATTTATAACTATATTGCATGATTAATCAACTTAAATCTTAAACACCCATTTAGTTCCAATAGTCAAGGTGTACCTAGGTCTATCTACAAGTTCCTACACTTTTTTTATTCAAACTTATTCAATTTTTCTTGCATATCTATTACCTAGAATTCATCATTAATAGCTTCATTGAAATTGTTAGGTTCTACCTGAGATAAGAAAGATTTATGTTCAACTAGATTTATAACAGAAGCTCTAGTTTGGGTTCCTCTATTTAGATCACCTACAAAAACATCTAATGGATGGTACTCAATGGTTCTAACATCTCTATAGAATGAATAACTAGTCACTTATGGATTTTTATGTGCAGGTTCTGGAAGTTCTAGAAATTCTTTAGAATTGGATGATTTTAATACTTATTTTACAATAGAGTCTAAAGGTTTATAATTTAAGTTCAAAGAATATAAATCGCCCTTTAGGTTTTCTAAGGATGTCTTAGGTTCATGTGGATCAGTTTCATCAAATTTTACATGGAATGATTATTAAACTATTTTGGTCTTCTTATTGAAAGCTCTATAGGCTATTCTAGATATTGAATATCCAAAGAAAACTAAATCATCACATTTCTAATAATTTTTTTCAATATTATCCTTAGTGTTTAGAATAAATACTTTGCATCCAAAAACTCTAAAGTAATTAACCTTAGGTTTCCTATTGTTCCATTATTTATAAAGGTTCTTCTTAAGGTTAGGTCTGATCAAAACTCTTTTGATGATATAGTAGGTTGTATTGATATCTTCTACCAAAAAATAGATAGGTATGTCATACTCATTAAACATAGTCTGGGATATCTCTTGTAAATTCTATTTCTCCTTTCAAGAACTACATCCTACTAGGGGGTCTTAGGAGAATATAAGTTATGAGTTTAGCCATTTTTGTGAGAAAAATGAGTCAAAATATTGATTTTCAAACTCACGGACATGATCATTCATTAATCATTTAATCCCAAGTCCACTAATATTTTCTAAAAACTTTGTATACTTGGTAAATTAAGATTAGTATTCAATTTTTTTAGATAGAAACTATACCCAAGTATACCTAGAGAAACCATCTATGAGAAAATAAACATAGTGCTTCCCATTAAGACATTAAATTATAGATGGTATAAAAAAATCCATGTGAACCGACTCAAGGAGTTGAAAATTTGACACTTCTTTATTTCATTTAGAATAAACATTTTTGATGTTTCCATTTTTGATAGGGGTTATAAACCTTATTAGTTGGAAACTAAAGCTTAGGTATATTGTTAACTAACCCTTTCATAGTTAGATTCCTAAGTGAGTTAATGTTGCAATGTCCTAGTCTCCTATGCCAAATCCCTGAATCTTGGTAAAAGTCACTTAAGCATGAAACATTTTGAGAAATCAAGTAATTTTAATCACCAAAAAAACATTATCGTTTCTCAAAGTAGAAAAAATTTAGGTATTTTTAGAATCACAAACATTTCAAGCATCATTATTAAACTTAATATAAAAACCATCATTGCACAACTGAGAAATGCTAAGCAGGGTATAATTTAATCCATAAACATATAAAACATTAGAAATTAAAACTATATTTTCATTACAAATCTGGCGTAGGCCAATGAATTTTCCATTTTCATTATCACCAAAAGATACATGAACACCATCAAACATTATATGGACATTTAAGCATGAATAATATCCTATCATATGTCTTGAATAGGCACTATAAAAGTACCATAGAATCCTGGAGGTCTTCAAGAAAGTTTCCTACAAAAAAGTCTAATAAAAGAAATTATTTTGGTACCCAAATCTATTTGGGTCAAAAAAATGTTCGTAATAAAGGCTTTAGTAACCCACATTTTCCTAATGGGTTTCCAATAAGCAGATTGTAAACTTTTAGAAATAAAAACCTTGTTGGGTCCTTTTGAAAATGATTAGTAATTGAACTTTTAGATCTAGATTTAGGAACAAGAGTACTCTTAGATATTCTTCTTTTTCCTAGATCTATCATATTCCAGTAACATATATTGGAGAAACTTACTTTCCCAAAATTTGTGTTAGTGTCTTTATAACATTTTTAAATTTTTCTATATCTTTCTTTAATTTCTCATTTAATAGTTTAGCTTGAGTGTTTTTTTGATAAATTGAGTATTTTTATCCTTTTCTATAGACATTTCATATTTTATATTTATAGTTAGAGCATATTGACTTTTAAGAATTTTATAGTTATCCTTTAACTCTTTAAAGGTATCCTCTATCATGTTTTATTATTAAAATAATTCTTAATTTGAAATATTATCATCATATTGTTCATTTTCATTATCATCAGACTCATGCACAGGAAAAATATTATAAAGAGCAGGTAAGTCAATTACCTCACTGACTTTAGTCACGAAACACATGTTTTCTTTGTATAGATTCTCTTCAGGTGAAGCATCAGAGTCACTTGATCTATCTTTATATTCACTCTAGGTGAGTTTCATAGCCTTATTGTATCTCCTATACTTATCCTCATATTTTTTACTTAATTTGTTGTATTTTATGTGATATTTTTGTTTACATTTATAGAAAACAACTTCCTTTGGATCATCATACTTCTTCCAATCTCTCTTACAATTTCCTCTATTTTGATACACACCTTTATAATTTGATTTTATGAAGAACTATTTCTTCCTATAGAAATTATTAAATATTCTAGACAGGTGATCCATCTTCTCATCTCTATCATAAGGTGATTCACTATCATGAGAACTGACAGCTTGTGCCTTCTCTTTCTCTTTATCCTTTTGTTGTCTAGGGGTAGTAGTATTTAAAGCTACTAATTTTTTTAGGCTCTTCGTCTACTTCACAATTTACCATAAATTATTATTCATAAAATCATAAGTTTTCCAATAAACTATTTCATAAGTAGTTTTCTTATGTCGTATGATTCTTTGATTGAAACTAATGTTCCACTCCATCTTTCTAGTAGGCATCTGAGTAATCAAATAATTATATTCTTCTCTCATACAGGTTTTCCAAGTGAGATCATTATGTTAACAATCTCATTAAACCTGAGATACATGTTAAAAATGGTTCATCAGGATTTATTTTAAAATTATCATATTTAATAGTATAAGTATTAAGCCTCATCTCTTTAATATTTGAAGTTCCATCATTAGAAAAAGATAGAGTGTCCCAAATTTCAAATGTTGTTTTACATGCAAAAATTCTGTTAAAATTTTCATCTCTAAATTCACAGTAAAGGGAAATCATTTATTTAAAATTATTATTGTAATATAATTTTGTTTCATCATCCCAAGTGCTTATAGAAGTATCATGTATAACATATTCATCTTCTATAGGAAACCAAATAACAAAACCCATGCTTTATATATGCATTTTCATTTTAATATTCCATTAGGCATAATTGATACCATTAAAGAAAGGAGATTTGTTGGTAGCAGAACCTTCTTTAAAATTACCATTTTTAAAGAACTAAATTTATAAATGATATAAATCTAACACCTTTAAACTAAACTACAATCAGAGTAGAAATTATTTAAAAACATTAATAACCAAAAAATAAATCCTTTGATAACAAATGTTATTCAGATTGAGTATCTCAATATGGGGGTGAATTGAGTACCCAATAAAATTTTTTGTCTAAAATTTATTATTTTGAAATCCCCAAATGTTTAAATATGGCCCTTTTTATCTAAATATGTAGTATGATATCAATATTAATCTTTCTTAATATTTCTCTAAAGATTTATTAGGTCTTGGATGAATAATATACAATATTATTGGATCCTTTGAAATTGATTTAATTAATCAAAATACTATATGAACAAAAATTGAGATAAAGTATCAAAGTATATATTTTGTTCATAATTAAAAACAATTTTTAGTTTTAAAATGAAAATAATGTAACAAAATAAAATTAAAACACACAGTAGAAATAATGAATACAAGAGGTTCAATCTCAAGCTGAGACTTAGTCCTCTCCACTTGGTGATCACCCACCACCATGAAATTTATATAAAATAAACTAAATGATCCAAAACTTGGATTGGATTTACAAAAATTTACAAGATTCCCAGGTCACACACGACCTCTTCCATACTTACATGTGGCAGAAAAAATAAATAGGCCAAACAAGGACCTTTACCACTCTTATCTATTGGATAAATAAATATGAAAAGGGTTTGAGAAGATATCAAGTATCTTCTATTTTAGCACAAGAGAAAGTGTGCGTATATAAAATAGAGTATAACCCAACCAGTTCAAAAGTAAAAAATATAAAAAAAACATAGTAATCTATAAGATTAGAGTTTATAGTTTCTTGGTCTTCTGCAATGCAGCTTATGAATCTTGAGTTGATTCAACAATGAATCTTCATCCAGGTTCTCTTGAAAACTTCAAAAAAATAGAGTGTTGCAGACTCTTATTCTTTGACTAGAGGAAAGTAACAAATATGAGTATATATTTAAGCTTCCCAGTCATGTTTCTAATAGGATAGTTATTCTTGTTTGAAACTAGGTTTAGTTCTATGTGTGTTCAATAATTTAGAGCTTTTGTCTTGCTAGTGGTCCACTTTATCTACTATTGTATCTCTTTTCATCTCTTTTCCAACTATACTGTATGAGGGTGTGTGTCTCACTTTTATCAGCTGTATAAAGGAGAATATCTGTATTATTTTCTTCCATATAGTGAATATCCTAACACTCTCTTCAATGATTTATACCAAGAATTTAATATACAATCATTAAAATAGTAAATGGCATAAAATTCAATAAATATTTCTGTTAGAATAATAAGATTATAGAAGATAAGTTAAAAAATTAGTGGTGGTGTCTGAGAATTTAGGTTCCTAAAGATATGATGGTGTCTCGCTCTAGCGGTATGTTATTCTGGCAGCATGATACTAGAAATATCTTAGACATATCCAAATTTCCACTATGATGGTAGCACCTCAACTAGTGGTGTTTGGTCTGACAGTGTCTTAGACATAGCTAAAATTCTATGTTGGAAGTATGATATTAGAGGTGTGATATACTGATAGTATCTCATAGTTATCCAAATTTGCATTCTGGCAGCATGACATCCTGATGGTGTGTCAACCGATGGTATCTCAAACATTTTCATTTTTTCTTTCCAAAGGTGAAACATTATGGTGGTATGAGATCTTGGAGGTATCTCATACTTAGCAATATTTTTATGCTAGTAGGGAGTCATGGAAAATGGTATCTCGAGTTGGCGGTGCCAATCTCAATGGCGTCTCATCCTTAGATAAGTTTGTTACCTAGCTCAGAATATAGATTTCTTACAAATAAATATGAAACTCATTAATAACATCATAATCTTTATTTTGTGATCATTAACACTAAGAGGTCAACACTAACCCTCCCCACCTAATTTGAGAATTTCATATTTTATTTTTCATGAATAAGCTCTATGAAAATCTTATTGTTTATACTTTAGTGAAATTTTATGTGATTATATCCCTCTACAAGAATTATAAAATAATTAAATCACATTTGAAATTCTATCAGTATAAGGTTGAACCCAAGCTTCCAATAGAAATGTTTTTGTATAATATAATAGCTTATTTAAGAAATATAGGGTGAATTATCTTTTTAAAGCATTTAGGTCTCTAGGTAATATAAAATTAAGAGTTATGGATACCATCATGGGTTTATGAGTTTAATAATGATCATAAGTTCATAGTCATTGACACCCCTTTTTAGGTTTTATGTGATGTGAATTTATCAAGATTAAGGTTATTTTAAAAGAAATATATGGAAATTCAACCCTTTGGTTTTGTATATAATGAAAAATTTATTTGAGGAGGAATTCCTTTACACTTTATGGGCATATGATTAATGGTATCGGTAAACTTTATGGTTTATATTATCTTTAATATTGAGATAATTATGGGTTATAGTAGATCACCTTAAAATGTCAGAACACTTTATTGCTATTTGAGAAGATTTATCTTTGGATCCACTTTCCAGAATATAAATTAAATAAGTGGTAAGGTTTCTTGAAGTACCACTTTAAATTATTTTTTTTTTTCAGAATATGAAGTTTACCTTAATGTTTTGGTGAAGTCTTCAACAATCTATTGATACAAAGTTGAGTTTCATTACTATGTATCATCATAAAATATATGGTCATTTTGAGGGAATAATTAAAACCCTAGAAGATATGATAAGATCTTGTAATATAGATTTCAAAGGTGGTTAGGATCAACACCTTCCACAAGTTGAGTTTTCCCGCGGTAATAGCTTTCACTTGAGCATTCATATGTCTCTTTATGAAGAACTTCATGGAATGAAGTGTATAAATCCAATGTATAGGAATGAAGATATAGAAAAAAAGTAATTGGGAGATGATCAAGATGATGAGATGGAAGAAAATGTTAAATTCATTCAGAAACATGTATTAATTGCACAAATTTTTTAGAAATGTTATAATAATAATCATTGATGTGATCTAGAATTTGAAGTTGGTAAAAAGGTATTTCTATAAATTTCTCTATGTAAGAAATAAGTGAAAAATAATCCCTAGATATGATATTCCCAATAAAATACTTGATTATATCAGGACAATATCTTATCATTTAGCACTTCCACTAAACCACTCTCAAGTTCACGATGTGTTCCAAGTATCACTTCTAAAGAAGTACATACCTAATACATCACATGTACTAAACTCTGAGGCCATACCACTATAGAATGATATTTCTTATGAGGAATAACCAGTATATATTCTGAATTGAATATAAAAAGTTATATGAAACAAGACCACTCACCTTAGTAACTTAAGCATGAAATGTGGCAGAAGTATCCTCAGTTGTTGGAACCAAAGTGATGAATTTCAAGGGAGAAATTCAATTTAAGGGGGGTAGAATATAACACCGAGAGTTTTTATGATTTTTTTTCTAATAAATAAAATTTATTTGATAGATTGTGTTATAAAAAACACCAAGTTAATCTTTCACTACATGCAACACTAGGTTATCTTTCATTATACACGACCTTGAGTCTTAATAAAACTATGATATTTTTTTAAAATAAAACTGTTATAACCTAGCTATTGAAGACAGTGATATGAATATTAATATCTAAATTTTAAATATTTATTATAATGGTTTTATATAAATAAAACAAATTGTTAATAAAATATACAATTTTTGGTAAAGTCTTTACATGTTTCAGAAATACGATTTTCTCAAAAAAAATGTTTTATGTATTTTTGTGAATAATAATAAAATTAAATTTTAAAAATTTAAAAAAAAAATTAAATAAAATTATTTTTTAAAATCATAATTTCAAAATTTTCTTAGGGTGAATTATTTGGATTTTTCTGAAAAGTTTCATTTTTTTGATGAATAGTGAAAAAATAGTGAATTTTAATAGAAATATTCCTTTTCGTTTAAATTATTTACAACATTAAATTATATTTTAAATTGGTTTTAAAGTAAAATTATTTCAATTATACATCTATTAATCCAATTTAGGTAATTGGAATCAATGTCATATTTAATTTAAATATAATGCTTTGTAAACATTTGAACATTTTCTCTTTAAAAACCCGCTTTAACATATTGTCTACAAGACTAATTTTAAATTAAAATTTTATAATTCTATAAATTAAATTTGGAAAAGTGGATTAAATATTTATAATAATAATATTTTATATTATATAATAAGTTAAACTTAATTTTTGACCAAAATTAATAGTAAAATAAGTAAAAATTATTTATCGCAGTTATGGTAAAAATGGATTTATCATAGTTAAACTAAAACAATAACGGTAAAAAATGACTTAAAACTTATCCAAAAACAATTATATAGACATATTTGAGAATTATACCTTATGGTATTTAAAATACTTCATTTTTTATCCTTATTTCAAAAGAAACATGGTTGGAATTCTTTCTTTTCAAAAAATTACAACTGGGCCACTCAACTCACTTATAAAAGGACACCCCTTCTCCACTCACTTTATTTATAAAAGGGCACACCTAAAATCCATTATATAATCATATAATACTTATTTTTTTTATAAAAATCCAATCTAGGAAGAATTTTTGTGCAAACCTAAGGAGGATGCCCGAAAAGGGGTAACGTTCATCAATGAGCGTTTTTGTTTTATTTCTTATTACATATCCTAAAATTATTATTATACCATGATGATATAATAAAATCAATATATTAAATATAATTATAGGTTTTTATGTTTATTTTATGACTTACAACCATGTCCACTTACATCAAATGTCTTACTAAGTCATCGTCTCTGTGTACGGTGGACTACCATCCCGCGAACCGCTGCCTTTCCTTTTTCCATTACCACATATCCATGATATAAATAATGATGGATTTATTGTTTATATATGATATTTATGATATTATTATGCCTTTTGAATTATTATATCATACATAATTTCATTATTTCCATTTTTTGGGAATACGATAACGTCACTCATGTGTACAACATACTACCACCTCGTGAAGCGATGTGATTCATTCACACATTACATGGAAGGTAATAAGGATGGGTTTAATGAACACATGTGATATATATGACATAAAAATTATTCTATAATGATAATATATCATTTAATTTTCTTTCATTTAATTTGATAATAAAATGGAAACAATGTTCATGCATACGTATGACCTACCATCTCAATGAACAATGTATTTTATTTTCTATCACTAAATTTTATAGATTACTATAAATACATATATAATGAATATATATGAGATTTTTATCATATTTAAAATTATAGATATAATTAAATAAAGTTAAAATTAAGAGTACCAAAAATAACCAATATATATACATATACATACACACACACACACACACACATATATATATATATAACAAAGCAGTTATCACCCAGAATGTGACATTAAAATGGAATTGTTAATAAATGGGAAATAAATGGTTATAAGTAAATAATATATGGTATGATATAAATAATTATAGTTCTTTAATATATTTATAATAAACTTATATCTATTATACAGGAGGTGTGAATGTGTACAACTAAAGTTAATACTTAAGGTAAGGGATTTCTAGTATCTCTTTTATTTCTGGGATACTTATACCATATTCACAACTTATTTATTTTATGTGGTTTATATATAGTCCCTTTTAATTTTTATATCATGAATATAATTATTTTCATAATATTAAAATTTTTAATTGATGTTATTGTTTAAAGTAGATTACAGTTAAAGATATTCCCAAAGCAGTAAGGGATTTTTGTATCACTTTTAGTTAATGTGTGACATAATCCATATTCACCACATATTTATTTTATGTGGTGCATATAATATTGGGACCAAGTTATATGGAAGTTGTTTTTGGAAGCTGAAATATGTTTTTTAAAGTGTTTTATTTTATTAAAAGGATAAAAGAAATAATTTCACTTTGTAAAAGATGATAATTGGACTCACTAACATGTTCAAGACATCATATTCAAAATTCTTAAGAAAGTACATCAGTTTTAAAAGATGTTTTCTAGAAGAAAAGTATCATCAAACTCATATTGGGACCGAAATGACTATGATGACCATAATATAAAAATATACTATATTCTGAATGGATCTATTATAAACTTGATGATGCTTTGCTGATTTGTATTTCACAAATGTCATAATTCTTCTGGGAAACCTTTGATGCAAGCCTTATGAAAGAAAGGGGGAATTCTATCAATCACATTAATATTAAGATTGAAAATAAAGAAGTTACTGGAGGAATGGGATGTTATAATAATTTTCTTTATAATTATAATTATGATGAATCAAATATTAAATGTATTCAAAGTCATAAATAATTCATGATACAAGTAGAAGTTTATAAAATAAAAATTTGCTAAAGTTAATGATTTCCAATCTTAGTTCATTGGTGAGAGATCACTAAACACAGATTTATTTAAAGGTTGACAAGGTTGATAATAACATAATAAGAAAAATATACTGGTTTTTAGTAAGAACAAAAATCCAAAATATTTAAATCTTCAAAGAAATAAGTTTTCAATAATCATAATCTAAAAAAGAAAAAAGTTGTTAAAGCCAAATATGCTGATACTAGTCCAAAAGATGTGGTGTTCCACTGATAATGGGAGGCAGAAATGTTTTTTTGGGAGTTGTTGGGACCAGTGATAAGAAAATAAGTGGAGTTATTAAAACTAATGCCTGGAACAAATTCATAGACCAATCAACAATATAGTCAACCATTTCATCAAGATGAATTGATGGTAATTTTAAAGTGGGTAAATAATTAAAAGAATAATTATAATTTGTTTTCAAGAGTTTCTATATCAATTTTTTCAAGAATACTAGACAAGAGATGACACTGATTACTTCATCAAACTCAAGATCATGATTTAGTAAAAATAAGAAAAGGATAATTGCTTGAATCATTTCAAAGTGTTATCAAGGGGATCATAAAAGTGTTTGAAGAAGTTTAAAGAATGGTTTTGATATGTTTAATTTAGTGTAGATAAATGTAATGAAGAATCTGCTATCTCCATCATAATAAAGAAATCAGAATGAAAATTTGATTTTTAAAATCATAATGAGAAGACATATGTTTGTTTCTTAGTTGGTGAAGATAAATATAATGAAGAATCTACTGTATTCATCATAATTAGAAAATTATAATGGAAACTCAGAATTAGACTAAATACTTTGAAGAAATTATAAAGAGATATGAAATTGTTAGAACATTAAATAAGATTTAAGAAGTGATTAAGGATTCAAATATTTTACCAAAATTTAAGGTAAATTGATGTTTAAGGAATTTTGGTTGAGCAGTAAAAATTTTCAGAATTCCACCCAAACCTTATTTGGATCACCTATAAATGGATTAGTTAATTTGTACTTACCTAAAACTTTTACTATTTTTGGGTGAAGAAGAGAGGAGATGGAGCATTGAATAATTCAAGCGAGAAGAAGTTTCCAGATCATGCTTACCTGAGGAAGTTTTATGAACATTGAAAGTAAAGAAGAAGAGAGAAGTTTATATCCATCTGATCATCATATTGGGCTGGATCATCAGACTGGGATTTGCAGACTCAGAAAAAATATTTTCAGAATTATTTCAATGGTATTATTATAGAGTATTTTATTAGAATGATCAATCAGAGTGGAAGATCATACTAGTAAATCATACTGAGTATCATTATGATGTATAAGAATTTCTTACCTGCTACTAGGTGAGAAGGTGAATAATTTTTTTGGTAAACATATTTGTGAATGTGGACAAGGAATCATAGTAACATGTTTCCTAACTTGTTACAAAAATTTTTATTACATCATTTATTTCTTGTTAAAGCACATGCACTATTTAATTAAACATAGTTCTACATGAGTGTAAGGGAATATCCGACTCATTGTATTCACACAAAAGGATTGTTTTCTAGTAGATTTTGTGGTATTGGATTGTTTTCAAACCATACCAAGGACATATCTACTATTTTTGAGTAGTGAACCTTGTAAATAATTATGTTCCTATGGATTTGTGATTGTTTCTCTTTTCAGAAAGATAACAACACTTTAACAGGTGGAGAAAGTTCTTTCAAAAGAAAGGAAACTTAATAGAAAAATACATCACTGATTCACCCCTCCCCCTCTCATTGAAACATTGATCCTAATAGTCATTCTCAATTAGTATCATAGAGAGGCTCGCTTTCTTGGATATTTAATGAATTTTTGAATAAAAAGCTATGATGGAGAATCTCAATTATGTGAATAGTAAGGGTATTCTGGTCTTTAATGTTAATAACTTTCATATACGGAAAGATAGAATGTTTCCTTATTTTATGTCTATTGGGTATTATGTTCTTAAAGAAAAAATAGATATATTTCCTCCTATTGATGATAAATTTCCTCTTACATATATTAATAATAAGAATCTTGAAAATTATGGAAGGACCAAGAATTATTTACTCTCATCACTTTTTGAAAATACGTTTTTAAGAGTAAAGGGTGTTTCCACTTCCAAAGGTGTCTGGGATAAGTTGAAAAACATTTATGAAGGAAATAAAAAATTAAAGAAGGAAATTTATAAATATAGAGGATGGAGTATTCATATCTCAATATGGTTGAATATGAATCTATGGGTGAATTCTTTACGAGGTTGAATGAAATTGTTAGCACTATTATATGTCTTGGGGAAAAGTTAAAATATTCTATAGCTTTTTAAAAGATATTGATAATCCTTCTTGTCAAGTTTGATGCTGAATTTCCACCATTGAAAGAAATATATCTATAAAAATTATCTCTGGATTATTTTCACATCACTCTGATTACTTATGAAATGATAAGGGAAAAATATATTTAAAGGATAAACCTAATAAAGATAAAAAATTACCTTCAAAGGTTGAGAATAAAGTTGAAATTTCTTTTGATAAGAAGAAAGCTAGAAAAGTTATATATGTGGGAAAGACCAAAAAAGTGGAGAAGTTAGAAGTTCATAAAAATTATGAATATGAAAATATTTCTATTACTTATGGTTTTGATAAGGTTGAAAATAAAACAAAGCTGAAAAATAATATTCTGAGAAATAATAGAAAGTTTGGAGGTTAAAAAAGTTATGATAATAAAGATAAAAAGATTACTGAGAAACATGCTTACAACTTCATTCGGTATGAAATTATTAGTGGAAAATATTCTTTCTACAGATAATTCTAGTATTGTGGTGGATTCAGGCATACAGAAAATATGTTTTGGTTTAACCAACAAAATTACCATTATTCCACAAACTATAGAAGGAAAATTTTGAGAGGGAGTCAATCCCCTAAAATGAAGAAGTTTGAGAAGGATGTTATAAATAAACTTGATAAGGTTGGTGTACAAATTGAAAATAGGTTCTAAACATTGGAAAATATTCGTGAAAAAAGTGAAAAACCTAGACACCTTGAAAATGTTTGTCTTTATTTGTTATTGGAACAAAAACAATTTGTTAACAATTATCAAAATCAATAAGGTATGAAAGATAAATGGAAACAAAAAGATCATGTTGTAGAAACTACTCTCAAAGCTAAAAAAGGAGAATAACCTTGGATTTTGGATTGTGGGTGTTATTCTCATATGATAGGAAACTTAAAAATGTTTATGAATTTGAAATACTTCCAAGAAAGAATGGTGAAATTTGGAAATGATGAATCTCTCAGAATCAAAGGTGTTGGATCAGCCATCATTGGGGAAGAAAAGTTAAAATCCAAAAAGGATTTGTATGTTTATGGGTTAAAATACAACATGATAAGTGTTTAAAAACTTTTTGATGAAGGTATCAAAGTTCTCTTTAGAAAATATGGGTTTATTGTGAAAAGAGAGGAAGATGGAAAGATTGGGACAAGGGACCTATATATAAAAGGAAACTTGTTTCAGGTTGGTGGAATACAAAACTATTGTTAATTAGGCATTGTGGAAGATAATAAGTTATAAAATAAAAGGTTGGGACATATGTTTCAGAGAAATATAAGAAATTTATAAAAGTAAGATTGTATCTAAGGTATTCTTGATATGTCAAGAAGAAGATATTAGTGCTGTAAAACATTTCATAGAGGAAATATAACTAATTCTTTGCATAAAAAAGTTAACATTTTTTTAAAGAGACCCATGAAACTTATTCATTCTAATATATATGGTACAATGATAGAACATTCAACTCATGGAGATAAGTACTTAATTACTTTCATTTATGAATTTACTCGTATTACTTGTGTCATGTACATGAAACATAAGTTAGATTCTATGATTTTTTTTTTAAAGTTTCTAGCAGAATGTTGAGAAGGAATTTGAGTATTCAGTGAATAATTTGATAATAGAAAATTGTGGTGAATACAAAAAATTAATAATTTGAAAGTTATTTTGGGAATCATGGAAGTTTATATGAGTTCAGTACACCATACACTCTTTAAAAATGGTGTTGCTGAAAGGAAGAATAGAAATTTGTGGAAATAGAGGGAACTATGTTACTTGAACATGGTTTCACTCATTACTATTGGAGGTGAGCTATGAGTACTGCTATGTATATTCAAAACTGGTGTTTCTATAGACCAAGTTTAGATATGACACTATATGAAATGTTCTATAGAATAACTCCAAGTTTGAAACACTTGAGATATTTTGGGAGTCCCTACATCATAAAGAATAGAGGTGGAAACCTTGTAAATTTTTAGTAGAGAGGTGAAGATTGAATTTTTCTTAGCTATGCATTAGATAGAAGAAGATATAGATGTTTCAAAAAAAGTCAGGAAGATTAGTTGACTCTGTTGATATGAAAGTTATTAAAATAACTGAGGAACATAAACAAAGTCATGAAGATAAGTAAGATTAATAAGAATAAATAACTTCTGATAAGGATTTTGATAATGATGAAAACAATTGTAATACTTCTCAAGAAGAAGAATCAGATTCACCTATTTCTAGTGATGAGGAATAATCTATAAATTCTCATCCTAGGATGAAGAAGAAAGTGGAATCTGAAAACATTATTGGTAATCAACATCAAAGGGTTCAAACAAGAATAAAAACTACACATACTTTTTTGTATTAAAAAATTGAGCCAAAATATGTGAATGAAGCTATTGATCATCCAGATTGGGTTCAGGCTATGAATCAAGAGCTTAATCAAATTGAAAAGAATGATACATGGGAACTCGTACCTAAACCAAATGAAAAAAAATTATTGGTACAAAGTGGGTTTTCTAGAACAAGTTGAATGAAGATGGTGAAGTGATAAGAAACAAAGAAATATTAGTGTGAAAAGGTAACTCACAAAATCAAGGCATTGAATTTGACGAAAATTTTTCTCCTATGAAAAGGTTAGAAACCCTCAGAATATTTCTTGTTATTATTGCACAATGAAGTTACAAATTTTTTCATAAGGATGAAAAATCCGCATTTTTTAATGGTGATCTTAATGAGGAAGTTTAGATTGAACAACCATATGATTTCTTATTGTTAAGGATGAAAGTTATGCGTGAAGGTTAAAAAAATCCTTGTATAGGCTAAAACAATATTCAATGGCATGGGATTCCAAATATGATACTTTCTTAAGGAATATGAGTTTTAAGAAATGGAAAATTGATATAAATATGTACATTAAATAAATTCATAATTTTACCATCATCATAATTGTTTATGTTGATGACATTATCTTTGATGGGAATGATGAAAGGACTTGTGAAATATTTACTAAAGATATGAAAAATTTGTTTGAGATGTCTATGCTGGGTGAAATGAAATACTTTCTTGGGTTATGAATCTCACAAAAGAAGAATAATATTTTTCTTTCCCAAGAAAAGTATGCTAATGAACTTCTTAATAAGGTTAACATGGAGAATTCAAAACCTATTTCCACACTGATATCAGTGGAAACCAAGTTGAATAAATATGTAGAAGGTAAGGAAGTTGATTAAAAATAGTTTCAGAAACTGATATGAAGTTTGTTATATTTGACTACCTCAAGACCCGACATGGTTTATACTACCAACTTATGTGAATGATTCTAGAGTTATCTAAAATACTCACATCTATTGTCTAGAAAAAGATTTTTCATATATATAAAAGGGACAAACAAATTTAGAATCAGGTATGATAACTCAAAAATTATTTACTTGTTTGAGTATTTAGATACTGATTGGGTAGGAAACATTGATAATTGAAGATCCACATATGGTGGAGTTTTATTCTTGGTAAAATGTTTAATTAGTTAGAATAAAAAGAAATAAAATTCAGTAACTCTTAGCATGGCTAAAGCTAAGTATGTTTATTCCACTAAATCCGCTACCCAACTTATGCGGATGAAGACTCGTTTGAAAGGTTTACTTATTGAAGAGAAGTTACCCTTTCTCTTGGGCTATGATAATCAAAGTGAAATCAACCATACCAAAAACCTGATAAAACATTATCATTCAAAACATATTGATATCAAATATAATTTAATCAAATATCATGTGGATAAAAATGAATTGAAGATAGAGTATGTTCCTATATCAGAACATGTTTCTGAAATTTTCAAAAAACATTTACCGAAGGAACCTTTCCTCAAACCAAGGTTTAACATGGGTGTCTAACCTCCTTCTCATCAAGGTTGATGTATGTATTTTTGTGCCCACTATCATCTTGTATTTGGATAGTGTTTTCAAAGGGGATAATTGTTTTATAAATCTATCCATTTTATGTGCTAAACTATTTAAGGAAGCATGAAAAATGGGGGAGTAGTGGGTAAGCTATGAATCCAAAATTTAAGTGTGTTAACAATTCTAACTATTTGTTAGAGTGGTTGTAGGAAACTTTTGTGTAAAGTAAAATTGAAGAAGTGGAGATATATTTGAAGGGAAACTAAGAAGATTTCATGAGTTACTACTTTTGTATAACATGGGTTTACTATAAATAATTATTGATTCCTATAATGAGTTAGATCAAGTAGGATTGGAATTTGTTGATAAGTAATCCATATATATTTAGGTTACAAATTCGAATTATTTATCAATCTTGGATGATAAAAAATCTAAAGGGGGGGGGGATTTTTGGACCAAGTTAGCTGGAAGGTGTTTTTAGAAGATAAAAAAAAATTAATTCAAGTGTTGTCTTTGGTTGTCAAATAAGAAAAGAAATCAATTCACTTATTAAAAATTGATAATTAGACTAACCATTGTATTCATTAAATCAGTATAAAAATTATTAAGAAAGTCCATTATTTTGAAAAGAAGTTTTATGGAAGAAAAGGATCATCAGACTCACATTGAGTCTGGAATGAATATGATGATTGTAATAGGAAAATGTACTTGAGTTTGAGTGGCTCTGATATAAGCTTGATGATTCTTAGCTAATTTGTATTTAACAAATGTCATAAGTCTTTTGGGAAACTTGGGATGAAAGCCTTATGAAAGAAAGGGAGACTTCTTACAATCATATTGAGGTTTGGATTGAAAAGAAATAAGTTTTTGGAGGAATGGGAAGATAAAATACTTTCCTTTATAATTCATAAAATGCTGAATCCAATATTAAATGTATTAAAAGTCATGAAGATTTCATGATACAAGTAGAAGTTTGTGAAATAAGAAGTTTTTTAGGTTGAAGATTTCTGGTTTCAGTTTGACAGTGTGAGATCACCAGACATAGATTTGTTTAAAGGATGAGAAGGTTGATCAGAACATAACAAGATAAAGATTTTGGTTTTCAGTAAGGCTAACAAGACAAAATATTTAAATCTTTTAAGAAATAAGTTTCCAAGAATCGTAATCAAAAAAGGAAAATTTTTCTAAAGCTGAAGCTACAGATACTGATCCATCAAATGCAATGTGCCACTGATAATTAGAGGCATAACTATTTTTTGGGAGTTTTTGGGACCAGTGAAATGAAAAGATGTGGATTTTTTGAAACCAATGTGTGGAATAAAGTTAGATATCAATCAAAAACATATTAAACCTTTTCATAAAGATGAATTAATGGTTGTTTTTAAGTGGTTCAAGAGTGAAAAGAGGAACCATGATTTGTTTTCAAGAGTTTTTGTGTCAAGTGGGTTAAGACTATCAGACTAGAGACAACACCAATGACTTCATAGAACTCAAGATCATTGGTCTAGGAAAATTAGAAAAGGATAATTTCTTGAATCTTGTCAAAGTGTTGTCAAGGGGATCATAAAAGTGGTTGAATAAGTTTGAAGAATGGTTTTCATATGTTTCATTTGGTAAATAGAAACATAATGAAAAAAATTGTATCTCCATTGTAATAAAGAAATCATGATGAAAATTTGGTTCTGAAGATCATAATGAGAATACATATGTTTTTTAGTTGGCGCATAGAAACATAATAAATAATCTATCATCTTCATCATAATTGGAAACTTTTAATGGAAAATTAGAATTATATAGAATATTTTTAAGAAATTATGAAGCGATATGAAGTTGTGAGAAGTTTTGAGAAGATTTTAGAAGAACCGAAGGAGTCAAAAATGTTCCCAAAATTTAAGGGAAATTGAAGTTTAAGGAGATTTGGTTGAGTGGGGAAAGTTTTCAGAATCCCTCGCAAAACTTATTTAGCTCAACTATAAATAGGGGAGGTACTTTGTACTTTACTAACACATATACTATTCGTGGGAAAAATAAGATAGAAGGAGGAGTGTTGAATAATTCTAGAGAGAAGGAGTTTATAGATCATGCTTACATGAGGAGGTTTTCCAGATAGAAGAAGTAAAGGTGAATAGAGAAGATCATTTTTAGTTGATCATTGTATTCATTTGGATTATCTGACTATGAAATAGACTGGGATTTCTAAAAAAGGAAGAAGAAGTTCATAATTGTTTCATTGATATTATAATTGAGTATTTTATCATATTGAGCAATTATACTAAAAGATTGGACTAGGAAATCAAACTGAGTATCATTACAAAGTCCAGGAAGTTCTTACCTACTGTAGGGTAATAAAGTATAGATTTTTTTTTGAAAAATATATTTGTGAAAGTTTACAAGGAAGAATAATAACATGTTTCCTAACTTTTTATACAAAATTGTATTACATAATTTCATGCCACATTAAGCACATGTACTATTATATTGAACATAGTTGTACACGAGTGTAAGGGAATATTTTACTTATTTTATCCACACAAAGGGATTTTTTTATAATTGACTGTGTGGTATTGGGTTGATTCCAAACCATAAAAATTATGTAGCTAATATTTTTGAGTAGTGAAACTTGTAAATTCTTATTTTCATGTGGATGTGTGATTTGTTTTTTTCATAAAGTTTACAACTCAATAACATGAGGCGGTGTTTTTTTTCAAAAGAAAGGAAACTTATAAGAAAAAGATATCACTGATTCACCCCTCCCCCTCTCAGTGATATATTTATCTAGCTGGTAGTTCTCATATAATTTCCATGAATGTATTTTATTATTAATACCTTAAAAATTGTTGTTATTTATGTATCCATTTTTGGATCCCTCTTTTAAGGGGTTTACGTTTCAAAACATACCAAAACAATAAGGAATATTTTACTCAATTTACCTTCTTTGATACATATGTTATGCTATGGACCTGTATTCTTTTATGATGTTTATATCCACTACTTTTTAAATGAAATATCAAGAATATATTTATATTTATTATATTTTATATTTATTTTAATGATATTTCTTTATGGGGCTTACATTTCAATGTTACCAAAGTGGTAAAAATTTATGTTTCAATATCATCATTTATTAGGATTGTTTATAACTATGTTTATGATGAAAAAATATTATAATAAAACTCTAAATAAACTCATGAATTTTATTATCCACTGGTTATTTCATCTGAATAATTTTTTCCTTTATTGTCACCTCTTCATGTACTGAGGAGTTCAAAAGAAATTTTTATGAAAAATCCTTTTTTCGATCAAAACCCATTTTCTTCCAAAACCATGTTTTCTAAAAATAGTTTAAAAAATGTTTTAACATTTTTCAAATTATTTATTAAATAAATGTTTATAGATGTTTAAATTTTTAAAAATTTCTTTTAAAGGAATCTTCTTGTCATTTTCTAAATAATAACCATTTGGATTTTACTGAAAATGCGAAAAAGAACATTTGTTTTTAACATGCACAAAATGAATGGTATTTCCCGTTGTCATGACCTCTAAATGATTCCATGTTTCTATTTTAAAATTTATTTTCAAATTAATATATTTTCCTTAATATTTGGTAAATTTTTTAATTTTTAAATAAATGATTTTAAGATGAAAAGGATTTTGAAAATGTTTTATGTTTTAAAATGTAATTTTCAAAGCAGAAAGGATATTTTACTCAAGAAATATTTTAAATGATTTTTATGTTTTCAAGGTTATTTTTAAATAAAAGTATTTTCAAAATATTTTATGATTTAAAGAAAAGTTTTTTTCAATTGGGAAATGATATTTTCCTCAAGAAATGTTTTAAATGATATTTCAAAATCATTTTAAATCTAATATGAAATCCATTGATGTTACCTATGCCTTAACAAGGATATTATCCAAAGATATCATTCTTATTATTTCTATAAATGATTTATGTTTATAATGAAAATATTTTTATGAAACCTCGTTATCTTCCACAGGTTATATCATGATATAATTTTTATAAAACGCTCTTTTTCCATGGGTTATGATATGATAAAATAATGAAATTCTTATGAAACCTATCTATTTTTCATAGGTTATGATATGATGAAATGTTTATGAAAACCATTCCATTTCATGAGTTATGATAATATGAATGTTTTATGATCTTGTGGTACACATATGTTTAATTTTTATTATGAAACCATTGGGACCTATATCTCTCTCAAGAGCATTGGGTAATGATAAATGTTCTATGACCTCTAAGGAAACATGGGTAGTTATCCCAATACTGAGAAAAAGAGGGTACATTGTTTGTTCTCCCAAGCCTGAAAAAAATATGGAACCTAGGTGGTTAGCACAAGAATAGAAAATAGGGTACATGGGTGGTTATCCCAAGACCAAATTAGGTAAATGGGTGGTTATCCCAATTCTAAAAAGTTATGAATGTCTTGGTGGGTATCCTTGATATAAGATTTTCTATGTTTATATGTTTTCGACAAATCTATGTCTTATATAAATTTTATGCTCTTATAACTCATGTTCTATAATTTCTTTATGATTCATATCTTATGAACTACCAATATTTATGTCATGACTCAATTTTCTGATCTTTGATATGCATGTTATGGTTTTATAATGTTATTATTATGTTATCATACCCTTATGTTCATGTCATTCTTACATATCTCCCTTATTTATCCTTATTGAGAATCTGAGCTCACCATATCTGATGTTTTCTCTCTCCATATTATGAAGAATGGTTTAATATAGGGTATTTAAATAATTAACAATAAATGAGAATATATTTGTGGGAAACAATGAAGATATTTCGTCAAATTAGAATATTGTGTAACTAGTCTCCAAATACACTAAACTATTATTGTCATTATTAGGTGTGTGTTGGTGTAATGTATTTAATATTCATATAAAAAGATATAATATTTATGTATAAAATACTAGGTCACTATATTACCCTTATATAACTTTAGTTTACCCTTAAATAACTTTGTTTTAACCTTTCTTAACTTATGTTTTCCATTATATAACTCTTTGTTTACCCTTACTTAATTTTTTTTACCCTTACCTTTTACTTACCCTTACTTAACCTTTATATGTTTATGTTTACCCTTACATAAATTTTTTTTACCCTTACATAACTTTTTTTATCCTTATATAACTTTATTTAACCCTTATATAAATTTGTTTTTCCCTTACTCAACTTTTTTTTACACTTACATAACTTTAGATTACCCTTACTTAACTTTTTTTACCCCTTTATAACTTTATTTTACATTTAATTATCCTGTACAAGTTTTTGTTTACCCTCATGTGACTTTGTTTTACCCTTACTTAACTTGTTTTTACCCTTAAATAACTTTATTTTACCCTTAAATAAATTTATTTCACCCCATCTTAAATGTTATTTACCCTTACAAAACTTTAATTTACACTTACATAACTTTTTTTTATCCTTACATAAATTTTGTTTACACTTACTTTACATGAAAAAATTTCTATTTACCCTTACATAACCTTTTTACCCTTAATTAATTTCTATTTACCCTTACATAAGTTTGTTTTATCCTTACTTAACTTATGTTTACCTTTACATAAATTTAGTTTACCCTTACATAACTTTGTTTTACCCTTAACTAAAATATTTTAACCCTTCCATAACTTTATTTTACCCTTACATAACTTTTCTTTACCCTTACTTAAATTTTTTTACCCTTATATAGCTTTAGTTTACCTTTATATAACTTTTTTTCACCCTTAATTAACTTAATTTACCTTTACTTAGCCTATAAAAGTTTCTATTTACCCTTACATAACTTTGTTTTACCATTAAATAACTTATGTTTACCCTTCATGACTTTAGTTTACCCTTAATTAAATTTTTTTACTCTTACTTAACTTCTTTTTAACCTTATATAACTTTAGATTATCATTATATAACTTTTTTTACCCTTACTTAAATTCTGGTTACCCTTACATAACTTTATTTTAAACTTAGATAACTTTTTTTAACCTCACTTAAATTTAGTTTACCCTTACATAACGTATAAAGGTTTTTATTTACACTTACATAACATTGTTTTACCCTTACCTAACTTCTTTTTACCCTTACATAACATTTTTACCCATTATCAACTTCTATTTAGCCTTACATAACTTTATTTTACCCTTACATAAGTTTTCTTTACACTTACTTAACTTTTGTTTACCCTTACATAACTTTAGTTTTACCTTAATTTTTTTACCCTTTCACATTTTTTTAAAATCTTATTCATTTTTAGTTGAATATCATTTTAAATAAAAATATTTTATTTAATTTAATTTTACATTATTAAACAATGAGATCACATTTAATTTAATTTAATCATTATTTATTTACGTAGTTAATTATTTATGTTATTATTTTAAATTAATTTTTTAATATATGATAAAATATACTTTTATAATCTCTTTTCAGGAAGCACTGATAAAACCCTTCTCCCTCTTTATAAAATAACCCTAGCACCACATATTCCTCACACCACAACCAAGATCCCATAGAACTGGAGGTCTATTGTAGTTGAAGTTAGTCTTTTTAAACAAATCAAACCTTAAATCTGAAGGTATGATGTTTCTAACTTGTTTTATAAGTGTGAGGGTCCCCTATATTTGGTAATATGGTCCACCGAACATGCCTCATAGTCTCTATTTCCCCACCGGTCTTTTTTTTCTTGATTCTTCATTCCCTATACCTGTGTACCCAGTTCTCTCACATGTTACTTAACAAATTATTTGGTTTTAAAACCGTCTGATCATAGATTCTATTCACCTATAAATATGTATAAACTTCCTTTAGGTTAAAAAAAACTCACTCTTTATTATAGTAGTTAAAGAAAGCTATAAATTAGATAATCTTTTGTGAAATATTTACTTATTATTTACACTACTCTTTTAATATATACATTGAGGCTCTATGGAGTTTTATATTTTCATTCTAAAATTCATCTCATAAAAAAGTTATTCAATTATATCACATTTTTTCCTTTACTTTCTAATTCATTATTATTATATTATCCTTTTAATCCATCACTTCTACCATCAAAATTAACTTCTATTATTCCAAATCTACCATATATTTAGAATTTTCTCAAACTTAAGATTTTAAGAATCTCACTTTACTTATTTAGACTTGATTCATCTCTTCTTCATGACATATAAAAACTCATTGTTTGTAACATGATGTGATTTTATATTTTATACCATCATCCTCCAAGAATTCAATTCAATATAATATCTACATCAATAATTAATTTGTTTTGATATATGTTTTCATATTGAAATATTATAATATATACCCTAATACCTATCCATTTTTAGAAATCCATAGGTTCTTGCAGACATTGATAGTGATAGGGAATTAATTATTTCCCTTGATGTATCCATTTAAAAAAAATAATGATTTATGATATGTGATTTCTTATAATAAAAAAATAAGTTTTCTAATACTTGAAATTCATATAATTCTTGGTCTTTATATGTTCTAACATGTTATTGATAAAATTAAAATTTATATCAAATATGATGACTATATGTGTGTATATGTAAATAATATCCTTTTCAGATTCTAAGATCATACCTTATATGTATTTATTTATTTTGCTGAGTATGAATATTACTGAATCAAATAGGATGGATATGAATAAAAAATGGATGGATACCAGTCATATGAAAAAATAGAATGGGGATCTGGTGAATGAGTTCATCAAGTTTGAACACAATCATGTATATGACCCTTATCAAATACTTTTTCTATGTTTACACTATTTTTATTCAATAGTAATTAGTCTAGAGGATTTAAAAGAACACTTGATCTATTATAGAATAATTCTAAGTTATAAATGTTGTACTAAACAAGATGAATAACTAAATTTAGCTAATTACTAGGATAAATTTTTATTTTATAGATCATTTGATATGATTACAAGTGTGAATAATGATGAAAACCATATCAAGGATATGATTACATGTGTGAATGATGATTGAGATTTTATTGAGGAAATGAAAGTGATAGTTAAAGACAAACTTCATGATTGTCCCATACTTTTTAGAAGTTAAAGAGTTGTGCAGGGATTCCATTGTATGCTAGTTGTACTAAATATACTGTATTTCTAAAAATACTAATGATATATAATGTAAAATATAGCAATGGATGGAGTGATACCAACTTTATTGAACTAATTTCTCTCTTGAATGATATGATACCAATGGATAACAATCTTCCTTGCCAAAAATATGACACTAAACTAATTCTACATTTAATGGGTATGTTTTCTAAAAGAATATATTCTTTTCCAAATGATTATATATAGTTTCTTAAGGACCATGAATCACTTAAAAATTCCAATTGTGGGGTTCATATCAATACAAGAAATATGAATCAAGTCCTTCAAAAAATTTATTGTAATTTATAATCATTCCAAGATTTAGTAACCTAAATGGAAGTGAATATAATTCGTGTCAATTAACATGAAATAAAAATATAAGAAATAAATATGAGAAACTCTATCACCCAAATGACTATCTTTGGTATAGGAAAATTTATCATGAGTACCCTGAATTTGGAAATGAGATGAGAAACCATTTTTTTTCTATATATAGATGGACTGAATCCTTTTAGTTTATAAAGTATCACTCATAGTTCATGGTAAATTATATTGGTAAATTATAACTTTCCACTGTGGTTATTCATAAAGAAAAAAGCATTATATTGTCTTTTCTTACATCAAGAAAAAATAATCTGGGAATTATTTTGATGTTATTAACATTATTAATCAAAGATTTGGAATTAATGTGGGATTTATTTTTTATGTTTCATGTTGCTTATAGTAATTAAGATTTGACCTTGTGATCCATATTTTAGGGGATTATAAATTACATTCCTAATTATGGAAATTTGTTAGGATATATAATTAAAGGAACTCAAGGGTGTCTCATTTGTGAATAAGGTACACACTCAGTTTGGTCAAACTATTCATCAAAGATAGTGTTTCTATGACATCATATATTTTTACCCTGAAGAATAAATAATGATATTGGACAAAATCATTTGATGAGAATTTAGAATATGATGTAACACCATCTCCACTAACCAGTGATAAACTATTTTAGAAAGTAAAAGATATGGACACCACTTTTGGTAATCCTTCTTTAAAAAACCTTATAAAATCTAGTTGGAAAAAGTGATCAATTGTTTTTTGAATTATCATACTAAAACTATTTATACTTTATACATTTTCTTGAAGTCATGCACGTGGAAAAAAATGCATGTGATTGTTTCATTGGTACATTACTAAATTCACCTAAAAAAATAAAGGATGGAATTAAGGATAGGCTGGATATGATTGACAAGTGGATATGGGAATATTTGGAACTATTGAAAGGTGAAAGATAGAATTTTCTTCCTCCAATTTCTTACACTCTTTCTAAGAATAAGATATATATAAAATGTGTAACTTCCTAAATGATCTAATGATTATATAAGGATATTAGTAAAATATTATTAATATCATGTCAATGACTGATTTAATGTTAAAAAGTTTTAAATCACATGATTATTATGTTTTTATGTAATATCTAATACTTGTAGCTTTACATTGAATTTTTCCTAATAATTACCACCATACATTAACCAAGATCTGTTTCTTTTTCAAAGATATATGTTATAAAGTTATAGATATGGAGAAATTTACAACAATTTAAAAGGATATTTTTCATATTATGGGAATTAGAGATGTTTTTTCCACCATCATTCTTTGATACGATGGTTTGCTTGATGGTTCACTTGGTTAGAGATATCCTGCTTTGTTGTCTCGTACATTATAGAAGGATGTAACACCCATAGATTTTATGAGAGAGATTGTTTTTAATTTCTTTGATGTAGTGTGTTGTATTATACACCAATATTATCTTACACTACATGAAACACCATCCTATCTTTCAATTTATGCAACACTATGCTTGGCTTGTGTTACACACAATTTGAAGTTCTTTTGATAGAATTCATTTTACCCAAAACTGAGTATAAATGAATAACAAAATATTATTATGTTACCTTATAACATAACCATTATAATAGATGGTATTAATAGTATTAACTAAATTATGAAAATATGCATAATTATTTGGTGATAAATTAATTATAAATGAAGATAAATCCATTTTTAAATAAAAGGAAATGTTTTTTTAAAATATTATTTAAATGAAAATAAGTGAGTTTATAAAATAATAAAATAACTCTTGATGGATTTTATTAATGAAATATACATTTAAATATTCAATGTAATGTTTAAAATTTATATTATATATTTTCTATACATGATATAATAACAAGTTCAATTTTTCAGACAAAAGATGTGATTTTTAAAAATGTAGTTTTTTCACCTTTTGATGGAGCACCCATATAAAATATTATTTTTAAAAATTTTATAAGTTACATTTAGAAAAATAAAATTATTATTTGGAATTGGGACATTAAAATTTAGTGTGGATAGTTTTTTGGTATTTTTATGATAACATTCATTTTTTAATGAATAGTGGAAAAAATACTGTATTTTAATTCAAAACTGCTTCTTCATCTAATTAATTTATGTTGTTATATTATCCTTATAATTAGGTTTAAAGTATAATTATATTAATTTTTTTTGTTATTTAACACAATTTTGGTCATTGGAAGTAATTTTACATTTAAATTTGATATAAACACATGTCAATCTTTTGATTGTTTTTACTTTTTAAAAGCTCGTCTTCTTGTTCCCTCAACGAGATAAATTTTAATTTAATTACTACAACTTCTATGTTTCAAATTTTGAAAAATGGGTTAAATATTTGGAATAATTGGGTCAAAATTATTTTAAAAGGTTACTTCTGTCTTTTGGATACTATTAATAGTAACTACGATAATTTTTATTTAACACGGTTAAAGGTAAATCAAGTAATTTAAGTAATCAAATAATATGATAAGGATAATAAAATTACCATAACAACTTTAAAAATTCCATTATTTGAGTAGAAATAGAACCTTAACATATAAGGATTAGAATTGACTCACTTAAAGGAATTTTTTCAGGAAAATGATATAAATATTATTAAAATAAAAGAAAGGGACATGAAAGTTACAAAATATCACCCTCTTATTTATTATAATTATAATAGTTTTAAAATAGTGATAAAAATGATAAATATTTGATAATAAATATTTTCTAGGAATATTATGAAATTATATACATCATGGTAATTTATTTATAATATTTTGAGACTAAATATTTACCTTAAAGGCTTATACAACGATGATGTAGAAATTATATAATTGATGAAAAATCAATAAACTAATTTTTATTAAAATAATAATAACCATTAAAATACATAAAACATAAACAAATATTATTGGTCAAGTATATATCAACCATAATCATCCATGTTTAGAGTTATTGACCATTTGGAACTACATAGAATGGATTATAACATTTATATTATTTTATTTAAAGTAGAGTCAAAGATTTCACTTTCATATTTTTAATACTATATCATTTTAAATATAGGATTAGAGAAATATATACTCGAATATAAATACTATTTTGGAATATAGAAAATATATATTCATCATGTTATTTTATTATTAATATTTATTGAACAAAGATTTATATTAAATAATTAATCAAAACTGATGTATTAATTATTTTATTAAGGGAAATATCAAATGAATGATATTAAAAATATTAAAATAAATATAATATTGGATAATTAATATTTCTAATGAATTTTATAGATGAAATTGACCACATAGGGATATAATAAAACATTTTTTAGGTTATCTTCTTATCTTGATATTTTTAGAAATCTATGAAATGAATAGTGTCAAAATTGACATTATTGATATTTTGTCGAACTAATGTTTTATTAAATTATTTATAAATTATAGAACATCTTTAAAAATACCAAGTAATGATAATATGATATAAAATATTAAAAATTATTCATTTATGGTTTATTTGATAGAAAATAAGTAAAATTCAAAACTTTTAATATTGGAAAAGTGGCTACCTTAAAGGAAATTAAAATAGATAATTAAGGATTAATTATTAATATAAGGTTTTAATTGACATAAAAACTTGTCTAAATTTTATTTTTTGGTTATATTAAAAAATTATAATATCATATATTCTAATATATCTCATTTTTTAGGTATTTGGATTGATTTTGAAATCATTATAAATTAATAACTTCAGAGATTCCAAAAGTTCCCCTCTTTTCAATTATAAAAGAGAACCTCCTCCCTTAAATGTTCACACACATTTGAGATTTTAATATAAAAAACCTTTACCAATATCTCTTCTAAATATAACTATTCGCATTATATAGGTTTTTTTCTTCTCAAAACACCAACTCTAGTGTTCCTAAGAGGATATTTAGAGAGTGATCGTCGAAGAAGAGGTAACTTCCTTACCGACTTTTGAAAATAATTTCTTATTATACTTCTAATTATTATATTGTTTCTAATATAATATAATAAATCTAGTATTAATTGTATACTGATATGTTATTATGGTTAAAAATAATCATATTCCACCTTCTATCCATCAAATGAAAAAAATGAAATCACCACGTGTTCGTACGTACGACCTACCATCTCTACACTATGGTGTAAAATGTTTTACATAACCATGTTATTTGGATGGGTATGATTATGAAATTAATATACATATATAATAATTTTAACATTATATTTATTCTAGAAACAACATATATTCCATTCATTTCCATAATTATCTCTATTAACGAAATGATACTATCGCTCGTGCGTATGTATGGACTACCGTCTCCACAACACGATGAGATTCGTTTTCCTTATTCATCATTCATGAATGATTAAATAAATATATATAATGAATAAATATGATTTATAATACCTTAATTTCATTCTATATATGATATAACTATAAACTATGAAGAATATGTAGGACTTATATGACAAAAATATGCTTTGAAAAGATGAAACAATTAACACCCAAAAGAAGAGTAATAATGAAATATTATTAAATGGGGTATAATATGATCATTTGTGATATAATAAATACTAATATGGTTATCTAATAAGATAATAACATTTTTTAATCGATTATACATGAGTTTTTGATATGTACAAAGGAACCCCAACCTAAAGTAAGGGAATTTCATATCACTTTTTATTTCTTTAAGATACATGTCTTATTCACCGCACATTTATTTTGTGTGGTGTATATAATACACATGAATTTATTATATATATTTTTTAATTTAATTTATGGTTACTTGCATATCCATTTTATGATATCTATTTCATGGGGTTTTATGGTTCAAAATTTACCAAATGAGTAAGGTAATTTTTGTCTCAATCTTTCTTCTTTGAGACACATGTTTTGTTATGCACATATGTTCTTTTACAAGGTGTATATACTACCATTTGACATGATATATAAAGAATATAATTATTTTAATGAAATTATAATATTATTTTGTAGTTATTATTTCATGGTTATTGTGATTCAAATGTTTCAAAGTGGTATGGGACACTTTGAAATGTTTGAAGATTATTTTCTTCATGAAAAGTTTTTAAATGATCACTTCAGATCATTTAAAAAAAATTATTTTAACTAATTTTTTTATGTCTTAATGTGTTCCATTATATGTTTTCAAATCTATTTTAAAATAAAATTTTTTAAAAAATGTTTTATGTTCTGAAAAATATTTTTCAAAGAAAAAGGGATATTTTCTTCAAGAACTATTTTCAAGAGTTCTCTCAAAAACGTTTCCATCAAAGTCCATTTTATTTGATGTTAATTATGTTTTATTGATGATATGAACCAATTATATCATTATTATTCTTTCTTTTAATGGTTTACATTTATTATAGATTTTTACTTATTAATTTTGTTACTTTTTAATGAGTTATTCTATGATAAAGTGTTTTATGAAACCCATTTCTTTTCATCGGTTATAAATGATCTATGTTCTTGTGGAAAATGTAAGAATGATTTTATTATGAGACGGTTCAGACCTATATATCCCTCCAATGTAGTGGGTAAAGATTTATATCTCATGAGATAGACATTACTAGAATAGAAAGTAAATATGGTTAAGTAATATAGGTCTGGAACGATAAGTAAATCTGGTTTAGTAATACATGGCAAGAATGAAGAGTGAAATCAGTTTAGTATAAGACTTTGTCCGCTATGATAGTATTTTAGGTGATTCCTTTTCTACTATGTAAATCATATTATATGCTTATTCGTCTACCAAAATTTCTTTGTCTTATTCAAATGTTATAATTTGATGGATTATTCTCTTCATTTCCTTATGATTTATGTCTTATAAAATAAAAATATTTATTCCATGACTCCTGTTTATGATATTTTATATATAGGGTATGATCTATTACTGTTAAGATCATGTTCTCATACCCTTATGTTCATTATTATACTTATATATCTCTCTTGTTTACCCTTACTGAGTATTTGAGATCACCCTTTTTTATGTTTTCTTTTCCCTAAGTTATGAGGAAATATGTTAAATGAGTTTTTTTCTAGAAGTATTTCACATGGATGATGTTGATTACCTAGTTTGAAATAAGAAAAGATTGACATAGTGGGATATAGTATGTTTTTATTTGTGAACAATTTTTTTATGAACCAAAGTTTCTAATAGTTTGTCCTAGGTCTCTAAAAATATAAAACTAAAAGGTAATTGGGTTTGTAAGTGATCCATCATTTCCATTTTTATGTTGTAATTTTTGATAAAAAATAGGATTACATTTTTAAATTTTATGTCTTTAGTGCCAAATCCAGAAGTGTGGATTCTGGGCTATTACATTTGGTATCCGAGTAGGGTTTAGACAACTTTGGATATTAGGATTTTTTTCTTAAGAGTTATTCATACCATCATGTGATTATAATTTTAGGGTTGAACATAAGATCACTAACTTTGAACCCACTTTTGAGGATTTAGGTTATGAAATTCTAAGGTGACTAACGGTATTTTGGAGACATTTAGTTTTTAGTTAATTAAGGGTTATTGTTGTTGAGTCAATAAGATTTTCGTTATGAATTTTCCATTCCTTCTTATTTTGAAAATCACAAACACCTTATCCTTAAGAAAGTATGATTTTACCCTATATTTTACTTCTATAATGAAACTTTCCTTACCCAATGAAATCTACCCTTACCCAGACTTCATTGTTCATATCAATATTTTTCTTTTAAGTATTAAAATCAGATTCATAAATAAAACCTCAGAATCATATAATACTTAGATACGAAGAAATATGTTTTAAGATCTGAATTCCGGTTACGAACTTTTTTGAAGTTCTACTATGAATTCTCTGTTACGAACTTTTATGAAGTTTAACTCTAAATTCAGATTATGAACTTATATAAAGTTATAAATATGAATTCTGATGATGAATTCTGATTATGATTTCTCATTATGAATTCTGATGATAAATTCTGATTATGATTTCTCATTATGAATTCTCATTATGAATTCTGACTGTGAATTCTGATTAAAAATTATGCATACGAACTTGTATGAAGTTCGACTCTGAATTCTTATAATAAACAGAATCCTAATATCCTTCCATTGTAGACTCCGAATTTATTTTTGGTTAGACTCTGAACTTTTATTTACTTACATTCAGAATATTTGAGTTTGGTTATGCAACTATATTTCTGCCTACTCTTGTTCTATTATAAAATGATGTCATGCCTTTAGTTATCAACTAACCATTGTTTTAGTGACACGTGTACAGGTCCCTATGAAATTCAAGGAAAAATATGACCGTTGGAGGAGGGAGCCGACCGTTGGATATTTTCCTATAAATAGGTCCTCATTTGAAAAGAGGAAGAGAAATTGACAACAACTTTGAAAACCGTGCTTATATGCTATTGAAGTGATTTCGAGAGAGTGAGAGGCTCTTATAAACTCTCAAGCTTCGTGCAGAATTTTTGAACAGCTTGTTCATAATTTTCTTCGTGCAGACCTGCTTCGTGCGACTCCGATTGTTGCTGTGTACAATCGAGGGCTTCTGGGGATAGGAAGACAGATGGGCTGACTACCTGATAGTTGAGGGCTTGCGGGGATAGCAAGACAAAATCCGATCTTTGTATCAAGGGATTAACCTAGTGTGGGTAAGACATACTTTCTTGAAAGTATAAATCATGGGACCTCTTATCCAGGGTTGTTGGATACCCTCCTCTTTGGGTTAAAAGAGTTATTGTTTGTTACTTATAGTGTTACTACTTTGTTTTATATTGTGCATTTGTATTGTTGAGGAAAGTATAACTTTCTTATACTTCCTCATACTTGTACTCTGATCTAGTTAGATTCGATATGCTTTAAGGTAGAATCTTAGTTGGTGTAAACTTTTGTTAAGTTTCATTTCCGGAATCACTTTTCCGGAATCAAGCAAGTTATTAGAACTTAGAGGTGTTGTGAATTTTTGTTATGAAAAAAATCATTAAAGTTTTTTTAGTATACAATTAAGCGCCCTCTTGTATTTTATAATCTGATACTTATATATTCGATCCTACATTTGTTATTATAGTGTATATCATACTCACATACCATCTCACAATTTAATTTTTGGGATGAAAAATGCTAGATATGATCCAACCTTTGAGGTTAAAATATGTTTTGGTTATTTTTGAGTATTTTATCTCATTTTAGGAATATTATATGAATTTTTTATTTTTAGAAAAAGGACAACACATAGGAAGGGTGAAAACCTATCACGTCAGACAATACTATGGGAATTGAACCCATAATTGGAGGTTGACAAGTATTTATCACCTACCACTAGACTACGTGAAGTCCCAGGTTAGTATGAATTTTAATTTTTTATTAAAACAAATTTATGGATTAAAAATAAGTTTATTTTTGTAACTTATGTTTTATTAAATGGATATCCGTATTATTGGAAAATTATTTGTGGTTTACATGATAAATATTATTTCGGAAGATGTTCACAGTTTTGGAAACTTTATATGATCAAGGTAAATAGAATAATATGGGATTTTAATAGAGTAGTAATTGTATAATTATATTTGGTAAGAATATATAGTTTGAATTGTGTAATTACAGGGAATTATGTTATTTATGGAAATGATTAAACAATATTCGAGAATTTTTTATTAGGTTAATTAATTTTTTATATAAGACATTAAGAGTGGTTGATTTTATTTAAAGATAAATGTTAAGCTTTATCTTGAAAGAATATGTGCTCAAATTCTTCTAAATTTTTGGTTTCAATATTATCCATGAAATTCTTGAAGGTAGTTATTTTTTCAATGGTCTATGTTGAACTTTGTGTATTACTGTTAAATTTTAGATATTGAATTAGTTTTTCATCAAATAAGGTTTATTATTTTTGGGAATTATATTCTCTTATACTAACAATTTTGGTTAATGTCTAAATATATGAGAATTAAATAGTTAATATTTTGTGGATTATGTGATTATCTAGAAGTTAATTCTAGTGTTTCATATGTGAAAAATCCATCTTTAATACTCATAATTTGGAGGAAAAAATGAGTTTATGGTGGAAATTGATTAAAGGATGAAACTCTACTTGTCAATTTAGTTAGGAATATAATAACTTGAAATTATTAAAAAAGGAATAAAAAAAGGTTTATCATTTACTTTTCTTCATAATAAATCAAAAATACCATTTATCCCATCACAAATTATACTTTTGTAATTATTAACTTTCACCTAACAATGTTTTCTAAAGCTCTTCATCAAAACATGATGGTAAGTTTCTTATTCCATATCCATGTTTTCATATATGGGATCCTAGTGTCTATTATCTAAGGTGACCATCATAATTCCATTTGTTTCATTCAAAATGATATTTTTATAAATTCTTTTTATGATGTGGGTTTCTAACATTTTACAAACCTGACAAGTTTTGAGGGTGAAATTCATTTTAAGGGGGGTAGAATGTAACACCTCAAGATTTTATGAGAGATATTATTTCGAATTTATTTTATGTCATATTTTGTATGATATATCAAGATTATCTTTCACTACACACATTATCATCTTATCTTATTGTATACACAATACTATTCTTGGCTTGTGTTACACACAATTTCGAGTTCTTTTGATAGAATTCATTTTACCCAATACCGATTTTAAATGAATAACTAAATATTATTATGTTTCCTTATAACCTAAACATTATAATAGTGGGTATGAATAGTGTTAACTAAATTTTGAAAATATTCTTAATTATTTGGTGAGAAATTAATTATAAACGAAGATAAAACACTTTTTAAATAAAAGGAAATGTTTTTCTGAAAAACTATTTAAATGAAAATAAGTAAATTTATAAAATAATAACATAACTTTTGATGGATTTTATTTATTAAATATATATTTAATATCTTCAATATAAATTTTAAAATTAATCTTTTATTTTTTTCTAGAAATAATATAAGAACAAATTCATTTTTTTCGGATAAAAGAAGTATTTTTAAAAAAATATAGTTTTGCCGCCTTTTGACGGCGCACCCATTTTCAATATATTTTTTGAAAATTTTATAAGATAGATTTGAAAAAATAAAATTATTCTTTGGAAGTGGGACATAAAAATTTAGTTTGGTTAACTTTTTCATAATTTTATGACAACTTTCATATTTTAATGAATAGTGAAAACTACTGCATTTTAATTCAAAATTATTTTTTCATCTAATTAATTTATATTGAAATATTATAATTTTAATTGGTTTTAAAGTCTAATTATATTATGTTTTTATAATTTAATCCAATTTTTTTATTGTAATTAATTTTACTTTGAAATTTTATATAAACACATATCAATCTTTTGATGGTTTTTACTTTTTAAAACTCGTCTTCTCGTTCCCTCAACAGGATAATTTTTAATTTAATTATTACAAATTGTGTTTCTAACATTTTTAAAAATGGATTCTATATTTTTAATCAGTGGGTCCAAATTATGTTAATAGTTTACTTTTATTTTCTGAATATTATTAATAGTAACTACGATAATTTTTATTTAACATCGTTAAAGTTAAATCTGGTAATTTGGGTAAAAACTTAATATGATAAGGACAATAAAATTATAATATAACCTTAAAAAAGTACTATTATATGATTAAACATAGACCCTTAATATATAAGGATCTTAATTGACTCATTTAATGGGTATTTTTCATGAAAATGAAATAAATATTATTAAAATCAAAGAAAGTGATAAAATGTCACCCTCTTATTTATTATAAGTATAATAGTTTTAATATTGTGATAAACATGATACAAATTATATAATAAATATTATATATAAATATAATGAAATTATCTACTTCATGTTAATTTATTTAATGTTTTAGAGACTAAATAATTACCTTAAAAGCTTATACAATGATGATGCAGAAATTATTAAATTGATGAAAAATAAATAAACTAAATTTTATTAAAATGATAATAAGCTTTAAAAGACACAAAAACTTGACCAAATATTATTGGTAGAGTATATATAAATCATAATCATCCAAGGGTCATGTTATTTACCATTTTTAACCACATAGAAAGGATTACAACATTTATATTATTTTATTTAAAGTAGAGTCAAAGTTATCACTTTCATATTTTTAATAATTTATCATTTTAAATATAGAGTTCAAAAAATTTATATTTGACTATAAATACTATTTTGGAATCTAGAATATTTATATTCATCATGATATTTTTTTTAATTTTTAGTGAACAAATATGTGTATTAAATAATTAATCAAAACTGATGTATTAATTATTTTATTAAGGAAAATATCAAATAAATGATATTACAAATATTAAAATAAATATAATTTGGGATAATTAATATTTACAATTAATTTTATAGATTAACTTGAACCCTTATAGATATAATAAATTATTTTTTGAGGTTATCAACATATCTTGATACTTTTAGAAATCCATGAAATGAATAGTGTCAAAATTTACACTATTGATATTTTTTCAAACTAATGTTTTATTAAATTATTTAAAATTCATAATAAAAATTTAAAATAATAATAATAATAATATACAATAAAATATTATAAATTATTAACTTATGGATTATTTGACATAAAATAAGTAAAATTCAAAACTTTTAATATTGGAAATGTTGTTACCTTAGTAAAAATTAAAATAGATAATTAAGGATTAATTAGTACGATAAGGTTTAAATTGATATCAAAACTTGTATAAATTTAATTGGTTGATGATATTACAATCTTATAATATTTTATCTTATAATATATCTCATTTTTTAGTATTTTATTGATTTTTAAATTATTATAAATTAATAGTTTCAGAAATTCCAAAAGTGCCCCTCACCTCAATTATAAAAGGGCACCTCATCATTTAAATATTAACACCCCTTTGAGCCTTTAATATCAAACAAACACTGACCATTTCCATTATAAACATCCCTAGTCACATTATAGAGGTTTTGGTATTCTCAAAAGACCAACTCTAGTGTTCTTAAGATGAGATTTAAAGAGTGATTATCGAAGAAGATGTAACTTCATTACCGAATTTTCAAAACATTTTCTTCTTCTACTTCCTATTATTATATTTTTTTCCAATATAATATAATAAATAAAATATTAACAGAATTTTGATATTTTATTGAATAACCATATTCCACCTTCTATCCATCGAATGAAAAAATAAAATCACCATGCGTGCGTACGTACGACCTACCGTCACCACGCCGTGGTGTAATCTGTTTTTCGTCACCACGTTATTTGGATGGGAATAATGATGGAATTAATAGAAATATATAATAATTATAACATTATATTTATTCTTTAAACAACATATATACCATTCACTTCCATAATAATTACTATTAAAAAAATGATATTATCGCCTGGGCGTACGTAAGGACTACCATCTCCATGACACGATGAAATTCATTTTACTTATTCACCATTAATGAATGATTAAATAAATAAATATATAATGTTTAACAATGATTTATACCACATTTATTTAATTCTATAAATGATATAAATATAAACTATGAAGAATATGTGGGACTTATATGACAAAAACATGCTTAGAAAAGATGAAACAATTAACACCCGAAAGAAGAGTAATAATGAAATATTATTAAACGGGTGAAAATATGACCATATACAGTATCATAAATATAAATATGGTTCTAGAATAATATAATAAATTCTTTAATCAATTACGTATGATTTTTTGATATGTACAAAGGAACCTCGACCTAAGGTAAAGGAATTTCATCTCACTTTTTATTTATTTGAGATACATGCCTTATTCACCACTAATTTATATTGTGTGGTTTACATACTAACCATGAATGTATTATATGGATTTTTTAATTTATTTGATGGGTATTTACATATCCATTTTATTATATCTATTTCATGTGGTTTTGCAATTCAAATGTTACCAAATTAGTAAGGTAATTTTTGTCTCAATTTTCCTTCTTTGAGACACATGTTTTGTTATGAACCTATATTATTATATGTTGTGTATATACTTCCATTTGAAATGTTATATAAAGAATATACTTATTTTCATGATATTATAATATTCATTTATTGTTATTATTTCATGGAGATTTTTATTCAAATGTATCAAAGTGGGTTGATAATCGTTGAAATGTTTGAAGATTATTTTCCTCAAAAAATGTTTTTAAAATATCTATTTAGATCATTTTAAAGGAAAATGATTTTAAATAAATTGTTTATTCCATAAATTGTTCTATTATATGTTTTAAAATATATTTCTAAAGAAAACTATTTTCAAAAATCTTTTATGTTCTGAAAATAATTTTTCAAAGAAAAAGGTATATTTTCCTCAAGAACTTTTTTCAAGAGTTATCTCAAAATTATTTTCTATCTATTACCATGTTATTTGATGTTACTTGTGTTTTATTAAAGATATGAACCAATGATAAATTTATTATTCGTATTTTTAATTGTTTAAATTTATTATGGATTGGTACTTATGAATTTTGTTTCTTTTCCATGATTTATGCTATGATGAAGTGTTTTATGAAATCCATTTCTTTTCATGTGTTATGAATGATATATGTTTTGTGGAACATGTAATAATTATTTTATTATGAGATGGGTGGTACCTATATCTCCATCCAATGAATTGGGTAAATATTTATATCTTATGAGATATAATTGACTGGAATGAAAAGTAAATTTGGTTTAGTAATACAGGGATGAAATGGAAAGTAAATATGGTTCATTAATACATGGATGGAATTAATATTGAACTCAGTTCAATATAAAACATTATATATTGTGATGGTCTTGAAAGTTATGTCATCACTACTATGGAAATCATATCATGTGCTTATTTTTCTACCAAAAAATCCATTTCTTATTCATATGTTATGATTTCATGGCTTTTGTTCTTCATTTTTTTATGATTCATGTCTTACAAACATCCAATATTTATTATTCTACTCTTGTTTATGATCTTTGAAATACATGGTATGATATTTTACTATTATGATCATGTTCTCAAACCCTTATGTTCATTATTATTCTTACATATATCTCTTCTTTAACCTTACTAAGCATTTTATCTCACCCATTCTTATATTTTACTTTCCTCAGGTTAAGAGGAAAGATGTTAAATTACTTTTTCCTAGATGTATTTCACGTGAATGATATTGATGACCTAGTGTGAAATAAGAAAATATTGGCATAGTGTGTTTTTATTTATGAACCAGTTGTTTATGAACCAAAGTTTATAAGAGTTTGTCCTAGGTCTCTAAAACTCTAAACCTAAAAGGTACCTGGGTACATAAGTGATCCATTATTTTATTTTTTATGTTGTAAGTTTTGATAAAAAATAGGGTCACATTTATAAATTTTATTTCTTTAGTACCAAATCTAAAAGTGTGGATTATGGGCTATTATAATGGATATACCCCATTGAATGGTATATGAGGATTTTTAAAGGGTATGTTAAAAATAAAAGTTAACCAAAAGGTTTTATTGAAGTGTGATATATTTTTTAGGAATCCATTGAATTCTGTACTAACTACATGTCATATGTGGAAAGAATTGATCTACTAAAATCTCATCACACTAAACGACTTATGGGTGACATAATTTTCAGAATAGATATTGTCACAATTAATATTATATATTGGGAGTAGGCACACCTTTACTTCTTATATAGAGGCTTAAAGGTTGCGCCATATGTTGAAAACCAAAAGTAATTTTTAGGAATTTGAACTATTAAGGGATAAAGTCACGATATCAAATACACATAATTTATATTTTATAGGATGGTTTTGAGACCATATTTTTAAGGAGTCAACTAAAAAACTGAGTTCAACTCCAGAATGACTTTCATATCTATCCATAGGACCAAGTGTACATGAATTATATTATAATGGTTATATATTTAATTTTTATATATTCTATACAAAATAAAATGATGAACACATTAATATGGAAAATATTGGAGTTAAAATTATGGATGAAGTGAGGAATGTATCTTGTTCCATGGAAATAACTCCAATTTATATGAATATTTCATACTTTTTCACCATTGAATAAATATGGGGATTGAATTATACAACATTCCATGTGCTTATTTTTCAATGTGAGTGAGTTGATAACATGAATAAAGATAAAATTGATGGATTGGTATTCTTGAAAGTGGATTTTATTAAGAAAGTTTACAAGGAAAACTTATTTATAATAGAATCATAGGAAGTATAGGTATTTTATGTTATAGATCTTAAAAATAGAAATTGGTCAATTATTTTGTTATTGACCAAAACCATTGAAGGTTCAGATTTTAATTCAATACAGGATGATCCTTTAATTGGGATTTCAAAACCATTTCATGATGATCCAAATATAGACAGGGTATTTTTTTTCATAGGAGACCACAATGAGGGGGTTTGGATACTCAATAAAGGGGTAAAATTCTTTCAACATTTAAATAAAAAAATAGAGTCCAATAATCATGTTATATTTATTTGTAATATACATTGAATTACCTCTTATTATTATATGTTCACTACTACATTTAAAAAATATAAATTAAATATTCAACTAATTCTATAGATAATGGCTTCTTCACATAAAGTGTAATGACCCCTAATTTTCTAATTTTATTTTTAGAAATTATTTGAGAAAATTATGAGACTGGGATCTGATACGGTGTGCGATTTCGAGACTTGGTGTTCCCAGAACTATTCATTGAAAAATGTTCAGTTTTTAATAGCATTCCAGAGAGGTTTTCCTAAAAAATGTAATAACTTATAAACAAGTGACTAGATCAGAAATATGATCGAACTATTGCATTTAGAATAGTGATTTTACCTTAGCTGAGGCCTAAAATCGGCCAGTGAGGATCAACTGTGGAAAGTAGTTTTTGGACATTTAAAGGAATAAAATAAATTATGTTTATTTTATTTAACTTTATGAGACAACGCAACAACAGTTTTATTTTAAATAAAAATTTTCATAGAATTCATGTTTATTTTCATAACCCTAGAATTCCATTGAAAGTAAGAGAATGAACTCTCTCTAATAAATGATGACAGAATGAAGAACGGATCTAAGATTGTCACATTTACGGAGTTGGGAGATCTCTTCAATGATGAAAATATAGCATTCATCATCAACGACCAATCCAAAATATAGGTAGGGAGTTATTTTCTTTGTTATCTTTACCTATTTTTTTTAATTTTATGATAAACATAGACCAACTCACGAATAGGTTAAACCGCTATTTGATCGCTTTCTGAATAAATGTTTTATTACTGGGTTTAAAAAGGGGATATATAATCTATATTATTTCTTAAATATTCATTCTTCATTATAAAAAAACAAGATAGAGGCCAACAAAAACAAATATTGAGGTTTATTCATCTGGGTGTTTTTGTGCTTCTATCTTCCCCTATTCTTGGTGTTTTTCGTCGTTGGACCCTCGTGGTCACGACTCAACTTGGTGGGAGGTTACAAATGATATAGAAACCTTAGAGTAATGGAAATTTGGATTAGATCCCAAGGTAGTGAAGATCATGACCTGAGGATCATGTAAGTGGCCTCATTTCAAAAAATAGAACATCAAAGAACTACTGGCAGCCTGCGGAAATGGCGTCGCCGCCGGCCGGTGCAGGTGGCAGAGGCTGGGTTGGTGGCTCTGGTCAGTCTAGGAGGCTATTAGAGTAGGAGAAGGTGGTAAGGGGATATTATGGGGAATCTTTGAGGCGGCCACGTGCTTGAAGAGGGGGTCCACGCGGATCCTGTGGCGGCACCGAGGTTGTGGGGTAGGAGGACACAGTGGGCTGATCGTTTTGACCGGGGGAACGCGATAAGGATAGAATACGTGTGGTGATTCAACCGATTTGTGTGTTAGCGGGTCAGACTAGGGGTTTTGGGCTACTCTAGAGGCCCTACAAGCTGAACTAAGCGGCCCAACTGGCTAGACCAGGTCAGGTCGACCGGCAGGTCGGACCGGACCCGGGGTAGATCGTTTTACTAAAACAAACATAACTTTCAAATTGTGTGTCTATTTGACAATAAATTTACAGTTTTGATACCCTTGATATGTGAAGGTACTTTTGAGATACTCTAAATGAGTTTTTTTGTGGAAGTGTGCATACAAACTATATTTTTGAGGAGTAGGTTCTCCCAGAATGAGCACGCTACGAGAAGAATCCTACGGCTGGCTGTGACCTCAAGACTACATGACTTTGAGAATAAATGACTTACCGATATTATATGGATTATCGAGGCTACATTTATTACCAAAACTATGTGTCTTATCAGGACTAAGTGTCTCATTGAGACTATGTGTCACATCGATATTGTGTGTTTTGTGGATTATGTCTGATAATCTAGTTTTACATACTATATACTTATACCTGTGTGAGATGACTATGTATTTTCTTAGTGGTATCATTCATGAATTTACTATTTTTATAATCCATGTATTTGTTTCTGGTATACTTCATGTATTTAATTTTGGTATACCTCATGTATTTCTAAGTGGTATTTCATTTTAGGTTTTAGGGTGTCCTACTGAGTATTGTTTTACAAACCCCTGCATAGGATTTTCCCACACGTGTCATGTCTTGTGAAGAAGATCAATCCTTTGATGGAGTCCTAGGTGGAACAGGACCAAGTGGTTCTTAGTGAGACCAAATAGTCTATGTGTGATGATATGGATTCATAAATCTGTCAGGTTCCTTGCACTTTGGGTAGGGTTTTCTGGGGATGAGTGTCAGGAACTTGTGCATTCACTTTTACATACTCATTTTTGGGTGAGCTTGTATTATGGACATGTTTAATTTCCATTTTTCTACTATTGTACTTTTTTTGGTTTCCTGGTGGTATGAATGCTTGTTTACTTATTTTTTTACATTTCATAATTTTGGTCTTGGAGATGTGTGCATGTGTACATGTACTTAGGAAAATTCCACCCATTTGTGGGATATGCCTACTCGGTTCTAGTCACCAACCCCTGACATGTTAGAGGCGGGATTAGGGTAGTCATGGAATGGGCCCCTCTGGGGCAGGTTGTGATATATTAGTATCAAAGGTGTTCAGTTATAATTAAGGACTAATATTACATGAGATTGATTTGGGTAAACAGTATTAATTGTTTTGAGTTTGGATTTTAGGCCAAGGAATCCATTGTTAGTGTAACATCCCAGGTAAATAAGGAATATGAAATTTTCATATTTATTAATATTTTCAAATTAATTATTAATTTTATGTTAAAGGGGATGCTATTATCGATGGCATACCCCATACACAACAACGAGTTTCTTTGAAATCTTACGTTGCACACAATGTTGAGTTATAATGAAAAATAATATAATAATATTATTATTTTAAATGGTAGTTAACGCCTAGTTGTTGTAATGGAGGGAATGAACAAAATTAACTAAAAAATGAATATACATGTTTGTTACATTTTTTTACATATATTCAATACATTTTAGAGGCTAAAAATAAGAAAGAAACTGATTTTAAGCATAAATACTCTAATATTCTTTAAAAGGTCGATTTACCACCTTTTGATGGAGAAACCTCTTTAAATATAATTTTGGTCACTTTTATATGTTCTATTTAACAAAATAAAATTTTTATTTAGAATCAGGACATCAAAATTTACATTGGGTAAATTTTTATTATTTTTCTAATAAAATTTAATTTTTAATGAATAATGAAAAATACTGTATTTTAATTCAAATCTGCCTTTTAATATAATTTATTTATATAGTTAAATTATCTTTTTAATTGGTTTCAAAGTTTCATACAATTATATTTTTAACATTTAATAAAATTTTGGTCATTGGAAGAAATTTCACTTTGAAATTGGGCATAAACAAGTGTCAATCTTTTGATAGTTATTATTTCCTAAGAACACGCTTTTTGTTTTGACAATGGGAATTAATTTTAAATTAATTAATCCAACTTCTATGTTTTGAATTTGGTAAAATAGAGATAATTTTTGAATTAATAATATCAAATATTTCTTAGGCTGAATTTTTGGAATTTTTCTGAAAAACTTCAATTTTTGATGAATAGTGAAACCACTAAGTAGAAGTTAAAAATATGACTTTTTCATTTAAATGAAATTTATTTCTTTTGTGAATTTAATTTTGAAAATACTACATACATGGTTTTTATGAGTAAGTAAAATTTTGTTCAATAATATGAAAATAATTTTTGGTGAATATTAACTTTTGACTTTTATTTACTGCGGTTAAATGTAAATATGGTAATTCAAGGTAAAAAGAATATCATAATAATATAAAAATTACCTTAAAACTTGTACTAACCTTATTGTATGAGTAATTTCCGACCATGGGCTTCCTTGGGTCTATTTTGGGACCCCATGTATCCACTTAAGTGTGATACTGACAATTTATTTTAATTAACTTAAAGTAAAGGAAAAATGACATAAAAAAATATCTTTTAGTAAATTAATTTTTAAGTAGGGTTATATAAGTTATCCTTTTGACTATAAATATTATTTGGAAATTTAAAAAGAGTTCCCAAATCATGTTATTTTTTTATAATTTTTAGACATCATATAAATAAAATTATTTATGACACCATAATGATGCAGTGTTTACCTCATTAATAAATGATTTAAATAAATAAGATTATAAAGATTTTAAAAATAATGAAAACCTATCCAATTATTATTGGAAGGTTTTATTTCTACCAGGAGTTATCTAATAGTTTACTTTAATGAGTTTTTTATCATTAGAAACCGAAAATAATTATATAATAAAATAATATTTTCAAACTTTCCTAAAGAGCGCCTCCTCCCCTTATAAAAGGACACCCCTTCTAACCCATTCCTCACACCGCTCAACCCCTTAGCTCATATAAAACCCTTACCAAATAAGCTCTAAATATCCCTCTCTTCTACCTAGATTCCTTAACTTAGGCAGAAGACACATCAAGAAGCCCTTTTGGTTCAAACCAAAGGGAGTTACCTGATTTAAAGGTAACATCTTCTCTTAAGTTCTTTTGTTTTATTTTCCTTATCCAACCACCTAAACTCTTTTTTCCTTTATTTTATAAAAAAATCAGTATAATAAATATAATAGGTTTTTTTAGGATAAGTATTTGAACTACACTCACACACACCTCCATCTAATGGGTAAAGAACATATTGTTTCTGTGGATGACAAACTAACGCCTCATGAATCGATGATTGTTCAATCTTCTACTACCACCTCTTATGGTGGCTATTATGATTGAAATTTATTTATATATGATATATATTATGTTTATGTTTTATTTATGCTTATGTATTTTTCATTTATATCATACCTTTATGGTTTCCATTATGGATAAATGCGATAATTTCATTTGAGGAAGTGCGGACTACCGCCCCCTCAAAGTGATATGACTCGTTCATGCCATAAATGGGATTTATAAAGGATGGAGTTAATGAAATTATATATTATATTATACTGGAATTATAATATACCTATGTATCATTTTGTTTTAATTCCATTAAATACGAAATATAAATGAAAGTATCATTCATGCATATGTACGGCTTACCGTCTCCATGAACGGTGTATTTCATTTCATACCTCTAAATGTTATGTAATTTTATAAATACATATATATATACTGGATATATATTCTATATATGAAATATAAATCATTAATATCATTCTGGAGATAATGGACTCTTGACCACATGGAAAACATGTAATTATAAGGTGTTCATTTTTGAATCAAGTACCAAATATCGACAAAATGACCATTATTAACTTAAATGATTACATAATGTTTATATCATGGTAATAAGTGATGTAAAAGGAATAATAAATTTGAAAAAGGTTCTTAATCAATTATAAATTAACTTAATTTTATTATTCAGGAAGAACAAGGAACAAACGAGTCAAGTCGGACACAAAATAAGGGGTTTCTTATCTCACTTTTAATTCTGTGATATTTCCATTATTCACCACTTATATATTTCATGTGGTGTATTGTGTACTAAAATTTGATATATATTATCATTATTCTATTTATATTAATGGTATTACGTGATTCATTTGGTGGTTATTAACTTTGGTTCATAATACTCAATTGATTACAATGTGGTAAGGGTTTTTAATCTCACTTTTTATTCCCATGAGATTCAAGCAATATTAGCCACTATTTCCTTTTCAATGGTGTATGTACTGACCATGATTGTATTGTTGGTGTAATATAAATTAATTTATGGGTATTTACATCTTCATTGTATGATCCTTCATTCATGGGGTGTATGTTTTGTAAGTTACCAAATCAGTAAGGGAATTTTAAATTTCAATTTCCACTCATTGGTATTTACACATACTTCATTGATTAATTTACTCCATGATTATGTGTAAAATCAATATTTATTTACTTATTTAGTAATTTCCAATCCCCTTTGTGTAGATATACTTCTGATACACATAATCAATCCATTGATAAATACTCAAGTCATCAATATGAACTTGATAAGAGTAATTGTAACTCAATTTCCATTCATTGAGTTAAACATCCAAGTCATTGGTGTTGTTTTTAAAAAATATGTGTGAATGTTCTATGATTTATTTACACTAAATATCCAATCATATTGTGTGTATTTATATTTTTTACACATTATTATGTAATTCATTTATCCTTTATCTAAGAATACAGCTTTTATAAGGGATTTCATCTCAATTTACATTCCATTGAGACTTCATTGTTGTTATGAACCAATTCACTCTTATATGGTGTATATATTATGCTTTGGAAAATTATATCATGGATCCCTTTATTCTCAAGATATTATGAAGTTCTGATTCAATTTTATTCCTCAATTATTTGTATTCAAGAGTCTCTCATTTTGTTAAAAATTATTTAACTAAAATATCATTTTAAATGTTTTAAAAATTTATTCTTATAAATATTTAAAATTAACGTCCATGTTTTAAAAATGGTTTTAAGGATTTATTTATTTGGACATTAATGTTTTCAAATGACAATTTATTTAAATGTTTCAAAGTTGTATGGGACACTTTGATTCAAAAATCTCTTTATTAAATGTTTTAAATGGTTTTGAAAATGGTTTGATAAAGCATTGATTATGTATGTATCTTGAAAAGATTTGTTGTGATTGAAATGTGGAAGTGTTATATTTATTTATTATTGTTTTAAGTGTTATGAATCTGTTATGGTTCTTTAACATTGTGTACTTACATGAGTGGTTCTGTAATATACCTAGGGCGAGTGAGCTCAAGATAGCTCTCCAATGTATTGGGTAACGTGACGGAGGTAAACGTTAATGTTTCTCCTAAGAGATTTACAGAATATACTATGATGGGTATTCCAATGTAACTCCTTATATAGCTGTGATAGCTACAATGTTAGTATTTTACGTATGACATAAGTTACCTTTATGATTTATGATTTCTGTGTGTTATTCATAAATATTATGATTTCATAAGGTATGTTATGATTGAAAAGCATGCTTTCATTATTTTGTATTTATTGATGGGATAATGTTTTCATTTATTATTTTCTAACCCTTAATGAGATTTTCATGCTCATCCCAAGTTTTTCAAATGTTTTCCATAGTAATTAAAGATTAATAAGGGTCAATGATGAGATCAAGGAAAAGTCATGATGTCTAAAACATGTAACTAGACATGTTTCGTTTTTATTTTATGAAAAATGGATACTGAGTAGTAGTGTCTAATAGTAATATTCAAGTTGATATGTAATAGTCATGGCCTAATTATCTAAAACTCTAAACCTGAAAAGATCCTCAATTTGAATTATTCATTTAATTTAGGATTATGTAATGTTTAAGGTCGGGTCCTTGTAGTTGGTATCAGAGGTTGGTTTAGATAAATTTAGAGGTTAGGGTGTTCTTTAAGCATAAGTTACATTACCATAATGGTTAGGATTTTATAAAGAGTCATAGTTATTTTAGATAAAGTGAATAATTTTAAGATAACATGAATAATTATATCTTTGTATTTTCCCTCCCTAAAAGATATTATTTGATGATTTTTATGATATACTCACACTTACCTTTTCGGTTTTAGTAAATGGTTGGATCTAGCAGGGACCAAAGTAACGGTGGATATGAAGAAAAATGTGATGGTTTTCTAAATGAGCAACTGAATGAAATGGGAGCTACAATGGGAAATCTTGTAGTTATTCTCAACCAACTATGTGGAGTCATGATTGACCACTTGAACCTTGGTGATTTTTTAAGGCATCGTATATGATTGAAGCAAATCCTAACATAAGTTCAGGTAATAATCATAAAGGTAAGTATATTCAAAAACCTATGTGTTAAGGATGTGGAAAGAAACACATAGGAAAATGTTTCAAATAGACGGTAAGATGCTATAGATGTGGAAGTGAAGGTCATAAATCAAGAACTTTCCATGGAAAAATGAAGCATCCAGTTGACTCTAGAAAAGGGAAAGAAGATCCTTCTCAGGGATCAATTGAATGTTTTAAATGTGGTGTGCATGGTCATTATACAAACAAATGTCCTGCGAAGAAGGTTCAGGAATGGGATCACCAGAATCATGCAAATATATGTTTATCAATACCTAATTCCATTCCAATTGAGGATGAGGAAACTGACAATGACCAATGAAGGTATGGATTATTTCTTAACTGATTTTTAGACATTATTGAATCTTAGGATATGATTCATGATTTTGTTTGTAAGAAAGAAGTATTTCAGAATAAGTTTTAAAGTAATGGTTAATGGATCATTAAGAATTTTGAATGAGTAATAAGTCAACATTCAAGGGATTCAAGTGTTATTGTAGATTTTAGGATGGTGAAATGATTAAAAGTATTAAGGATCTTTTGATGATGGGATTACATTAGAAGACTTTTTATAGTATGTGTGACCCTGAAGTTTGATATATGAAAATTTTATTCAATGAATAATTATCTTTTCTTTTGTGGATATAGTTATAAATAACCATTTGGGTTTATTTGATCCTTGAATTTGAGGCAATTATAGGTTAATACATTTTGGGATGCAAAATGAAAGTTATTAGATAAACTTTGTGGTTAAAATATGTTATGGTTATTTTTGATGAATTTATCTCTTTTTCAGAAATGTTATAAAATTATATAGTTTTTGAAAAAGGACAACACGTTGACTGCATGACAACCCGTCGCGTTGGAAAAAGCTGCGGGAATCGAACCCACAACCAAAGTGCGACTGGGATTTATCATCTACCACTGAACTATGTGAAGTCCCTGGTTAGTATGACTAATTATTTTTAGTTATATGATTTTATGAATCAAGAATAAGTTTATTTCAGGTTATATATAGAAATGATTAACCTATCATAGAGAATATGTGATTAAGTTAATTACTTTTCAATATGTGACTTTAAGAGTAACACATGTTATTGGGAGATAATGTTAAGATTTAATCTTTGAAAACTATGTGATTAAATCCTTCTGAGATTTGGATTTCAATCTTAGTTTTGATTACTTTTAAGAATTTTATGGACAATTTTTTATTGAATGGTATTTATTGAACTTTGGGTATTGTTTGAAAAATTTTAGAGATTAAGATTAGTTTTCATTTTGTAAAAGATTATCCTTTTTGAGGATTATCTGATATTCTACTAACCATTTTGGTTTTTGTTAATGTCTATAGACATGGGAAAAATATAGTTCATCTTTTGTTAATTATGTGATTCTATATAAATTGATTATAGATCTTTCAATGTGAACAATTCATCTTGAATACTCATTGTTTGAAGAAAAAATGAGTTTGTGGTAGGAATTTAGTAAAGGATGAAAGTCTACATGACAGATAAGTATGTTTCTTTATGTTTTTAGTTAAGATCATAAATAAATTCCTCAACATTATGAAAAGTAACTTAAAACAAAAACGTTGTCTGTTAAATTTTCCTACTGGGGAATCAAAGACCGTTAAACCCATCACAATTTTGTGATTTTCTGGTGGTTAACTTTCTCTTAATCAGGTTTTCTATCACACTCCATCAGAACTTGATGGTTTTTTCTCCTCAATATCCATGTTTTCATGGAATACATGTATATTTTTTCTTGGGTGACCTTTTTAGTTATCTTCCTTTATTTTAAAGTGATATATTTATTGACTCTTTTTCCGATGTGGGACATTCATTGAAGTTTCCAAGCCCAATTTTAAAATAAGGGGATGCAATTACCAAAAGGGGACAAGGATGTAACATCCCAGGTAAATAAAGAATATGAAATTTTTATATTTATTAATATTTGTAAATTAATTATTAATTTTACTTTAAAGTGGATGCTATGTTCGATGGCATACATGATACACAACAACAGGTTTCTTTGAAATCTTATGTTTTACACAATGTTGAGTTGTACTAAAAAATAATATAAAAATATTATTATTTTAAATGGTAGTTAACACCTAGTTGTTGTAATGGAGGGAAATGAACAAAACTAACTATAAAATGATTATAATTGTTTGTCAAATATTTTTACATTTATCCATTAAATTTTAGAGGCAAAAAATAAGAACGAATCTGATTTTAAGCAAAAATACTCTAATATTCTTTAAAAGGTCGATTTACTACCTTTTGATGGAGAACCCTATTTAAATCTAGTTTTGGTCACTTTTATATGTTCTATTTGATAGAATAATTTTTTTATTTAGAATTGGGACATCAAAATTTACTTTGGGTAAATTTTTGGTATTTTTATGATAAAATTCAATTTTTAATGAATAATGAAAAATACTGTATTTTAATTCAAATCTGCCTTTTAATAAAATTTATTTATATGGTTAAATTATCTTTTTAATTGTGTTTAATGATTAATTAGATTATATTTTTACCATTTAACCCAATTTTGGTCATTGGAAGAAATTTCACTTTGAAATTGGCAATAAACAAGTGTCAATATTTTGATAGTTATTATTTCTTAAAAACACACTTTTTTGTTTAGACAATAGGAATTAATTTTAAATTAATTAATCCAACTTCTATGTTTTGAATTTTAAAATATAGACATTATTTTTTAATTTTTAATATCGAATATATCTTAGGATTAATTTTTGTTATTTTTCTGAAAAACTTCAATTTTTGAGGAAGAGTGAAACCACTAAGTAGTAGTTAAAAATCTGACTTTTTCATTTAAATAAAATTTACTGCTTCTGTGAATTGAATTTCTAAAATACAACATACATGGTTGTTATTAGTAAATAAAATTTATATCAATAATATAGAAATAAATTTTGTTGAATACTAAATTTTGACTTTTTTTTACCGCGATTAAAGATAATAGAGTAATTCAAGGTAAAAAGATTATCATAATAATACCAAATTACCTTAACACTTGTCCTAAAATTATTGTATGATTCATGACCTACCATGTTCATTCTTGGGTCTATTTAGGGACCCCATGGAGCCACTTAAGGGTGATAATGATAGTTTATTTTAATTAACATAAAGCAAAGGAAAAAATGACACAAACAAATATCTTTTAGTAAATTAATTTTTAAATAGGGTTATATAAGTTATCCTTTAAAATATAAATATTAAATGTAAAGATAAAAATATTTACTACATCATGGTATTTTTTTATATTTTTTATACATCAAATAAATAAAATTATTTATGACACAATAATTATGCAGTGTTTACCTCATTAAAAAATGATTTAAATAAATAAGATTATAAAGATTAAAATAGTAACCAAAACCTGTCCAATTATTATCGGATGATTTTATTTTGACCATTAGTAATCTTATATTTGACTTCAATGAGTTTTTGATCTTTAGAAACCGAAAATCAATATATAATAAGATAATATTTTCACACTTTTTTAAAGAGCCCCTCCTCCCCCTTATAAAAGGATACCACATCTAACCAATTCCTCACACCTCTCAAGAACCTTGGATAATCCAAACCCTGACCAAATAAGATCTCGAGATCCCTATCTTCCACCTATAAGTATTAACATAGGCATAAGTCCCATCAAGAAACACTTTTGGTTCAAACCCAAAAGAGTTACCCAATTCAAAGGTAATGTCTTCTCTTAAGTTCTTTTGTTTTATTTTCCTTCTCTAACCCCCTTTAATATTTTTATTACTTTCTTTTATAAAAAAATATCCTAAATATACTAGGTTTTTTTATGAGAATGATTCTAACTACACTTACACACACCTCTATCTAATGTGTTAAGAACATACTGTTTTTGTGGACGACAAACTAACGCCTCACGAAACGATGATTCTTCAATCTTCTCCTACCACCTCTTATGATGGCCATTATGATGGAACTGTATTTATATATGATATATATATTTTTTATGTGTTATTTATTCTTCTGTATTTCTCATTTACATCATACCTTTATGGTTTCCATTATGGGTAAACATGATAATTTCATTTGAGGAGGTGCGGACTACCGCCCCCTCAAAGTGATATGACTCATTCATGCCATTCGTGGTATGTATAAAGGATGAATTTAATGAAATTATATATTATATTATAATTGAATTATAATATAACTATGTATCATTATGTTTTCATTAAATTAAATATGAAATATAAATGAAAGTAGCGTTCATGCGTACGTACGGCTTACCGTCTCCATGAACGGTGCATTTCATTTCTTACCTATAAATGTTATGTAATATTATAAATACATATATATATTTGATATATATGATATATATGATATATAAATCATGAATATAATTCTGGAGATAATGGAATCTTGACCACATGGACAACTTGTAATTATAAGGTGTTCATTTTTTACTCAGGTACCAAATATCGATAAAATGACCATTATTAACTTAAATGATGAAATAATGTTTATAACACTCTAATATGTGATATAAATGGAATAATAAAATTGAAAACGTTTCTTAATAATGTATAAATTAACTTAAGTTTTTTATTCAGGAATAACAAGGAACAAACGAGTCAAGTCAGACATAGGGTAAGGGGTTTCTTATCTCACTTTTAATTCTGTGAGATTTCCATTGTTCAACACTTATTTATTAAATGTGGTGTATTGTGTACTGACATTTGATATATATTATCATTATTCTATTTATATTCATGGTATTTTGTGACTCATTTGGTGGTTATTAACTTTTTTTCATACGACTCGATTGATTACAATGTGGTAAGGGTTTTTAATCTCACTTTTTATTCCTATGAGATTCAAGATATATTAGCCACTACTTCCTTTTATATGGTGTATATAATTCCCATGATTGTATTCTTGGTGTAATATACTTTAATTTATATGTATTTACATTTTCATTTTATGATGCTTCTTTCATGGAGTGTATGTTTCGTAAGTTACCAAATCAGTAAGGGAATTTCAAATTTCAATTTCCACTCATTGGGCTTTACGCATACTTCATTGATTATTTTAATCCAAGATTTTGTGTAAAATATCTATTTATTTAATTATGTAGTAATTTCCACTCCCATTTTTGTGTATATACTTTAGATACACATAATCAATCCATTGATAAATTCTCAAGTCATCGATATGAACTTGATAAGAGTAATTTTAACTCAATTTCCATTCATTGAGTTACACATCCAAGTCATTGGTGTTGTTTTTACAAAAATATGTGTGAATTTTCTCTGATTTATTTACAAATAATATCCAATAATATTGAGTGTATTTATATTTTTCACACATTATTATGTAATTAATTTATCCTTAATCTAAAGATACAGTTTTTATAATGGATTTCGTCTCAATTTACATTCCATTAGGACTTAATTGTTGTTATGCACCAATTCACTATTATATGGTGTATATATTGTCATTTGGAATATTATATTATGAATCCCTTTATTCTCATGATATTATAAATTTCTGATTCAATGTTATTCCTCTATTATTAGTATTCAAGAGTCTCTCATTTTGTTAAAACCACTTTAACTAAAATAACATTTTAAATGTTTTAAAGATTTATTCTTCTAAATCATTATCATTAATGTCCCTATTTTAAAAATGGTTTTAAGGATTTATTTATTTAAAAATTAATATTTTAAAATTATAATTTATTTAAAAGTTTCAAAGTGGTATGGGACACTTTGATTCAAAAATCGATTTATTAAATGTTTTAAATTGTTTTGAAAATGGTTTGATAAAGAATTGATTAGTTCTATATCTTGAAATGATATGTTGTGATTTCAATGTGGAAATGTTATATTTCCTTTATTATTATTTTAACTGTTATGAATATGTTATGGATCTTCGGAATTCTTTACATATATGGGTGGTTTAGTGATAAACCTAGGGTGGGTGAGCCCAAAATAACTCTCCAACACATTGGGTAACATGATGGAGGTAAACATTAATGTGTCTCCTAAGATATTTAAGGAATATATTGTGATGGGTATTCCAACATAACTCCCTACATAGCTATGATAGCTACAATGTAATTATTTTATGTATGTAATAAGTCACCTTTATGATTTATGATTTATTTGTGTTATTCATAAATCTTATGATTTCATAAGGTATGTCATGATTGAAATGTATGGTTTCATTGTTTATTATTTATTGATGGGTTAATGTTTTCATTCCTTATTTTATATCCCTTACTGAGATTTTTATGCTCATCCTATGTTTTTGAACTATTTTCCACATGAATTAAAGATGAATAAAGATCAAGGATGAGATCAAGGAAAAGTCAAGCTATCTAAAACATGGAACTAGACATGTTTATTTTTTATTTTAAAAAAACATGGATACTGAGTAGTAGTGTCTAATTGTAATATTCAAGTTGATAAGTAATAGTTATGGCCTAATTATCTAAAACTATAAACCTGAAAAGATCCTCAATGTGAATTATTCATTTAATTCAAGATTATGTAATGTTTAAGGTCGGGTCCTTATAGTTGGTATCAGATGTTGGTTTAGATATCTATAGAGGTTAGGGTGTTCGTTAAGCATAAGTGACATTACCATAATGGTTAGGATTTTAGAAAGATTCATCGTTATTTTAGATAAAGTGAACGAGTTTTAGATAACATGAATAAGTATATCTTAGTATTTACCCTCCTCATAAGATATTATATGATGATTTTACTAATAAACTCAGACTTACCTTTTTGGTTTTAGTAAATGGCTGGATCTAGCAGGAACCTAAGTAACAGTGGATGTGAAGAAAACTATGATGGTTTTATGAATGAGAAACTGAATGAAATGGGAGATGCAATGAGAAATCTTGTGGTTATTTTCAACCAACTATCTAGAGTCATTATTGACCACCTAAACCTCGGTGATTTTTATATGGCATCGTATATGTGTGAAACAAATCCCCACAGAAGTTTAGGTAATAATCATAAAGGTAAGTATAATAAAAAATATATGTGTCCAGGATGTGGAAAGAAATTCATAGAAAAATGTTTCAAAGGGAAGGGAAGATGCTATAGATGTAGAAGTGATGGTCATAAAGCAAGAACCTGCCATGGAAAAAGGAAGAATCCAGTTGACTCTAAAAAAGGGAAATATGTTCTTTTTGAGGGATCAATTAAATGTTTTAAATTTGGTGTGCATAGTCATTATAAAAATATATTTCCTATTAAGAAGTTTCAAGAATGGGATCACCAGGATCATACAAATATATTTTTACCAATACCTAATGCCATTCCAATTGAGGATGAAGAAACTGACAATGACAAATGAAAGGTATGAATTATTTCTTAACTGATGTTTAGAAATTATTGAATCTTATGATATGATTCATGATTTTGTTTGTAGGAAATAAGTATTTCATAATAATTTGGAATGGAATGGTTAATGGATTATGAATAACATTTAATGAGTAAGAATTCAACATACAAGGGATTCAAGTGTTATGGTATATTTTAGGATGGTGAAATGCTTAAAAGTATTAAGGCTCTTTTGATGATGGGATTACATTAGAAGAATTTTTATAGTATGTGTAACCCTAAAGTTTGATATATGAAAATTTTATTCAAGGAATAATTATATTTTCTTTTTTGGATATATTTATAAATATAAATTTGGGTTTATATGATCCTTGAATTTGAGGCAATTACAGGTTAATACATTTTGGGAAGCAAAATTAAAGTTATTAGATAACCTTTGTGGTTAAAATTGCTATGGTTAATTTTGATTAATTTATCTATTTTTTGGGAATTTTATAAAATTATATAGTTTTTGAAAAAGGACAACACGCAGAATGCATGAAAACCCGTTGCGTAGGACAAAGCTGAGGGAATAGAACCCACAACCAAAGGGCAATTGGGATTTATCGCCTACCACTGGACTACGTGAAGTCCCTGGTTAGTATGACTAATTATTTTTAGTTATATGATTTTATGAATCAAGAATAAGTTGATTTTGGTTTATCTATGTAAATTATTAACTTATCACGGAGAATATGTGATTAGGTTAATTACTTTTCAATATGAGAATTTAAGAGTAATTTATGTTATTTGGAGATAATTGTTCAGATTTAATCTTGGAAGACTATGTGATTAAATATTTATAAGATTTGGGTTTCAAAATTAGTTTTGATTACTTTGAATAATTTTATGTATATTTTTTTATAGAATGGTCTTTGTTGAAATTTGGGTATTGTTTGACAAATTTTTTAGATTAAGAGTAGTTTTTCTTTTTGTAAAAGATTATCCTTTTTGGGGATTATCTGATCTTCTACTAACCATTTTGGTTTTGGTTAATGTCTATAGACATGGGAAAAATATAGTTCATCTTTTTTAGATTATGTGATTATCTAGAAGTTTATTATAGCGCTTTAAATGTGAACAAGTCATCTTGAATACTCATCGTTTGAAGAAAAAATGAGTTTGTGGTAGGAATTTAGTAAGGGATGAAAGTCTACATGACAAGAAAGTATGTTTCCTTATGTTTTTAGCTAATATCATAAATAAATTCCTTAACTTTATGAAAAGTAACTTAAAACAAAAACATTGTCTGTTAACTTTTCCTACTAGGGAATCAAAGATTGTTTAGCCCATCACAAGTTTCCGATTTTCGGGTGGTTAACTTTCTCCTAATCATATTTTTTATCACTCTCTATCAGAACTTGATGGTTTGTTTTCTCCTCCATATCCATGTTTTCATGGAATCCATGTATATTTTGTCTTGGATGACCTTTGTACATATCTTACATTATTTTAAAGAGATATATTTATTGACTCTTTTTTCGATGTGCAACTTTCAATGAAGTTTTTGAGCCCAATTTTAAAACTGCGATGACGCAATTCCCAAAAGGGCGGAAGGATGTAACATCCCAGGTAAATAAAGAATATGAAATTTTCATATTTATTAATATTTGTAAATTATTTTTTAATTTTAATTTAAAGGGGATTCTATGTTCGATGTCATATCTGATACACAACAACGGGTTTCTTTGAAATCTTACGTTGCACACAATGTTGAGTTGTACTGAAAAATAATATAATAATATTATTATTTTAAATGGTAGTTAAAGACTAGCCCTTATAATGGAGGGAATGAATAGAACTAACTAAAAAATTATTATACATGTTTGTTAAATATTTTTAAATTTATACAATAAATTTTATAGGCTAAAAATAAGAAAGAATCTGATTTTAATCACAAATACTTTAATATTCTTTAAAAGGTCTATTTACCACCTTTTGATGGAGAACCCTCTTTAAATCTATTTTTGCTCACTTTTATATGTTCTATTTGACAAAATAAAATTTTTCTTTACAATCGGGACATCAAAATTTACTTTGGGTAAATTTTTGGTATTTTTCTCAAAAAATTCAATTTTTAATGAATAGTGAAAAATACTGTATTTTAATTCAAATCTTCCTTTTAATATAATTTATTTATATGGTTAGATTATATTTTTAATTGGTTTTAACATGTAATTAGATAATATTTTTACCATTTAATCCAATTTTGGTCATTGGAAGAAATTTCACTTTGAAATTGGGTATAAACAAGTGTCAATCTTTTGGTAGTTATTATTTCTTAAAAACACGCTTTTTGTTTTGACAATGAGAATTAATTTTAAACTAATTAATCCTACTTCTATATTTTGAATTTGGTAAAATATATATCATTCTTTAATTCATAATATCAAATATAGCATAGGCTGATTTTTTGGTATTTTTCTGAAAAACTTCAATTTTTTGATGAATAGTGAAACCACTAAGTAGTAGTTAAAAATATGAATTTCTCATTTATGAAATTTACTGATTTTGTGAATTGAATTTTGAAAATCTGACATACATGGTTATTATTAGTAAGTAAAATGTGGTTCAATAAGATGAAAATATTTTTTGGTGAATAGTAACTTTTGACTTTTATTTGCCACTATTAAAGGTAAATAGGGTAATTCAAGGTAAAAAGAATTTAATAATAATAAAAAATTACCTTAAAACTTTTCCTAACCTTATTGGATGAGTCATGGACAATCATGGGCACCCTTGGGTCTATTTTGGGACCCCATGGAGCCACTTAAGAGTGATAATGACACACTTTCCTAAAGATCCCCTCTTCCCCCTTATAAAAAGACACCACTTATAACCCATTCCTCACACCTATCAAGCCCCTTGGCTCATACAAACCCTGAAAAAATAATCTCTCAAGATCCTTATCTTCCTCCTAGAATCCTTAACTTAGGCATTAGGCACATCAAGAAACCCTTTTGGTTCAAACCAAAGGGAGTTACCCGATTTAAAGGTAATGTCTTCTCTTAAGTTCTTTTGTTTTATTTTCCTTATCCAACCCCCTAAACTATTTTTATTCCTTTATTTTATAAAAAAACCAGTATCCTTAATAAACTAGGTTGTTTTTATGAGAATTATTCTAACTAAACTTATACACACCTCCATCTAATGGGTAATGAACATACTGTTTCTGTGGACGACAAATTAACGCCTCACGAAACGACAATTATTCAATCTTATCCTACCCCTCTTATGGTGGAAATTATGATGGCACTATATTTATATACGATATATATTATATTTATTTTTTATTTATTCTTCTGTATTTTTCATTCATATCATACCTTTATGGTTTCCATTATGGGTAAACGCGATAATTTCATTTAAGGAAGTGCAGACTACCACCCCCTCAAAGTGATATGACTCGTTCATTCCATACATGGGATGTATAAAGGATGGATTTAATTAAATTATATATTATATTATACTATAATTATAATATACCTATGTATAATTATGTTTTCATTCCATTAAATATGAAATATAAATGAAAGTAGCGTTCATGCGTACGTACGACTTACCGTCTCCATGAACGGTGCATTTCATTTCTTACCACTAAATTTTATGAATATTATAAATACATATATATACTGGATATATATATTATATATATGATATATAAATCATTAATATAATTATGAAGATAATGGAATCTTGACCACATGGACAACTTGTAATTATAAGGTGTTCATTTTTTACTCAGGTACCAAATATCGACAAATCGACCATTATTAACTTAAATGATTACATAATGTTTATAACATGGTAATAAGTGATATAAAAGGAATAATAAAATTTAAAAAGGTTTTTAATCAAGTATAAATCAAATTATGTTTGTTATTAAGGAATAACAAGGAACAAATGAGTCAAGTTAGACACAAGGTAAGGGGTTTCTTATCTCACATTTAATTCTATGAGATTTACACTCTTCACCACTTATTTATTGCATATGGTGTATTGTATACTTACATTTGATATATATTATCATGATACTCTTTATATTCATGGTATTCTGTCATTAAATTTTTGGTTATTAAATTTTTGTTCATACGACTTGATTGATTACAACGTGGTAAGGGTTTTTAATCTCACTTTTTATTCCCATAAGATTCAAGCTATATTAGCTACTATTTTCTTTTCTATGGTGTATATACTACACATGATTGTATTCTTGGTGTAATATAAATTAATGTATGGGTATTTACATTTTCATTATTGATCCTTATTTCATGGGGTGTATGTTTTGTAAGTTACCAAATCGGTAAGGGAATTTCAAATTTGAATTTCCACTAATTGGGCTTTATGCATACTTCATTGATTATTTTACTCCAAGATTATGTGTAAAATCACTATTTATTTACTTATGTAGTAATTTAAACTCTTCTTTGTGGGTATATACTTCTGATACACATAATAAATCCATTGATAAATTCTCAAGTCATCGATATGAACTTGATAAGATTAATTTTAACTAAATTTCCATTCATTGAGTTAAACATCCAAGTCATTTGTGTTTTTTTTACAAAACTATGTGTGAATGATCTCTGATTGATTTACTATAAATATCCAATCATATTAATTGTATTTATATATGTCACACATTATTATTTAATTCATTTATCCTTAATATAATGATGTAGTTTTTATAAGTGATTTCGTCTCAATTTATATTCCATTGGGACATCATTGTTATTATGCACAAATTCCCTCTTATATGGTGTATATATTGTCCTTTGGAATATTATATCATGAATCCCTTTATTCTCATGATATTATAAAGTTCTGATTCAATATTATTCCTCAATTATTTGTATTCAAGAGTCTCTCATTTTGTTAAAAACTCGTTAACTAAAATATCATTTTAAATGTTTTAAAGATTTATCTTTCTAAATAATTATCATTAACGTACATTTTTTAAAAATGGTTTTAATGATTTATTTATTTGGAAATTAATGTTTTCAAATGATAATTTATTTAAAAGTTTCAATGTGGTATGGGACACTTTGATTCAAAAATCTCTTTATTAAATGTTTTAAATGGTTTTGAAAATGGTTTGATAAAGCATTGATTATGTCTATATCTTGAAATGATATGTTGTGATAGAAATGTAGAAATGTTATATTTATTTTATTATTTTTTAAGTGTTATGAATATGTTATGGATCTTGGGAATTGTTTATGTATACGTGTGGTTCTGTGATAAACCTTGGGGCGGGTGAGCCTCAGATAGCTCTCCGATGAATTGGGTAATGTGATGGAGGTAAACATTAATGTTTCTCTTTAGAGATTTAGGGAATATACTGTGATGGGTATTCCAACCTAACCCCCTAAGTAGTTGTGATAGATACAATGTATGTATTTAATGTATGCCACAAGTTAACTTTAGGATTTATGATTTCTGTGTGTTATTCATAAATCGTATGATTTCATAAGGTATGTTATGATTGAAAACTATGATTTCATTGTTTTGTATTTATTGATGGAAAAATGTTTTCATTCCTTATTTTATACCATTTAATGATATTTTTATGCTCATCCCAAGTTTTTGAAATGTTTTCCACAGGAATTAAAGATGAATAAGGGTCAAGGATAAGATCAAGGAAAAGTCATGCTTTCTAAAACATGGAACTAGACATGTTTCTTTTTTATTTTATAAAAAAATGGATACTGAGTAGTAGTGTCTAATTGTAATATTCAGGTTTATATGTTATAGTTATGGCCTAATTCTCTAAAACTCTAAACCTAAAAAGATTCTCAATGTTAATTATTCATTTAATTCGGGACTATTTAATGTTTAAGGCCGGGTCCTTATAGTTGGTATCAGAAGTTGGTTTAGATAACTTTATCGATTAGGGTGGTCTTTAAGCATATGTGACATTACCATAATGGTTAGGATTTTCGAAAGAGTCAAAATTATTTTAGATAAATCGAATGATTTTAAGATAACATAAATAAGAATATATTAGTATTTACCCTACTTATAAGGTATTATATGATTATTTTACTGATATACTCACACATACATTTTGGGTTTTAGTAAATTGATGGATCTAGCATGCACCAAAGTAAAAGTGGATGTGAATGAAGTTGTGATGGTTTTCTGAATGAGCCACTAAATGAAATGGGAGTTTCAATGAGAAATCTTGTGGTTATTATCAACCAACTATCTCGAGACATGATTGACCACCTGAACCTTGGTGATTTTTATAAGGTATCATATATGCGTGAAACAAATCCCCATGAAAGTTCAGGTAATAATCATAAAGTTAAGTATATTTAAAAACTTATGTGTCAAGAATGTGGAAATAAACACATAAGAAAATGTTTCAAAGGGACGATAAGATTCTATATATGTGTAATTGAAGGTCATAAATCAAGAACCTTCCATGGAAAAAGTAATCATCCAGTTGACTATAAGTAAGTGTTTTTAATCTCATGTTTTATTCCCATAAGATTTATGCTATATTAGCCACTATTTCTTTTTCTACAGTGTATGTACTACCCATGATTGTATTATTGGTGTCATATAATTTAATTTATTTGTATTTAAATCTTCATTTTATGCTCCTTCTTTCATGGGGTGTATGTTTCATAAGTTACCAAATCGGTAAAAAAAAAATTCAAATTTTAATTTCCACTCATTGGGCTTTACGCATACTTCTTCGATTATTTTACTCCCAGATTATGTGTAAAATCACTATTTATTTACTTATGTAGTAATTTCCACTCTAAATTGTGTGGATATACTTTTATTACACATAATCAATCCGTTGATAAATTCTCAAGTCATCGATATGAACTTGAAAAGAGTAATTTTAACCCAGTTTCCATTCATTGAGTTAAACATCCAAGTCATTGGTGTTGTTTTTAAAAAAATATGTGTGAATGTTCTCCGATTGATTTAAACTGAATATCCAATAATATTGAGAGTATTTATATTTGTCACACATTATTATGTAATTCATTTATCCTTAATCTAAGGATACAATTTTTATAAGTGATTTCATCTCAATTTACATTCCATTGAGACTTCATTGTTGTTATGCACCAATTCACTCTTATATGATGTATATATTTTCATTTGGAATATCATTTCATGAATCCCTTTATTCTCATGATATTATAAAGTTATGATTCAATGTTATTCCTCAATTATTTGTATTCAAGAGTCTCTCATTTTGTAAAAAACTCTTTAACTAAAATATCATTTTAAATATTTTAAAGATTTATTCTTATAAATATTTATAATTAATGTCCATGTTTTAAAAATGGTTTTAAGGATTTATTTATTTTCACATTAATGTTTTTAATTGATATTTTTTTAAAATTTTGAATGTGTTATGGGACACTTTGATTCATAAATCTCTTTATTAAATGTTTTAATTGGTTTTGGAAATGGGTTGATATAGAATTGATTATGTCTATATCTTGAAATGATATATTGTGAGTGCAATGTGGAAATGTTATATTTCCTTTATTATTGTTTTAAGTATTATGAATATGTTATAGTTCTTGGTAATTGTTTACATATATGGGTGGTTCCATGATAAACCTAGGGCGGGTGAGCCCGAGATAACTCTCTAATGCATTGGGTAACGTGATAGAGTTAAATGTTAATGTTTCTCCTAAGAGATTTAGGGAATATACTGTCATGGGTATTCCAACGTAACTCCCTGCATAGTTTTGATAGCTACAATGTAAGTATTTTATGTATTCCATAAGTTACCTTTATGATTTATGATTTTTGTTTGTTATTAATAAATCTTATGATTTTATATGGTATGTTATGATTGAAAATTATGGTTTCATTGTTTTGTATTTATTGATGGGATAATGTTTTCATTCCTTATTTTATATCCCTTACTGATCTTTTTATGCTCATCCCAAGTTTTTGAAATGTTTTCCACATGAATTAAAGATGAGTAAGGGTCAAGGATGAGATCAAGGAAAAGTCATGCTGTATAAAACTTGGAACTAGACAATCTTTATTTTTTATTTTATGAAAAAATGGATACTAATTAGTAGTGTCTAATTGTAATATTCAAGTTGATATGTAATAGTTATGGACTAATTCTATAAAACTCTAAACCTGAAAGAATCCTCAATGTGAATTATTCATTTAATTCAGGATTATGTAATGTTTAGGGTCGGGTCCTTATAGTTAGTGTAGCAGATGATGTATCCATACACCAGGACATTGAATTATTCTTTTCTACTCAGTACATGAAAAAACAAATTGTAGGGAAAACAAGGGTAAATGTATCATATAGGATTCAGGCTTGTTCTCATGCCCTTCTTCAGTTATATCACTAGGTATACTCTATTGACCATGGTACATCTTGTTCTATTTTAGAATGCCTCCATGCAGACCACCAGCCAAGATTCTATTGAATGATCATGAGGATAATCTACCTACTAACGAGACATAAGTACAGGGGCATGTACTAGAGATGGAACCTCTGGGTGGTTTACCAGTGATACGACCACCCGTCAACCAATAATTACTTCTAGCGCTTTAGGTTAAATATGTACATAGGTTGAGTGCATTTAATGAGTTCTAGAGGTAGCAATCTCCCAGGTTTTAGGGTAAGATAGACCCCCAGGTTGCTAAGGATTGGCCGATGGCAGTTACAATTGTCTTCTTTTTTATGAGGATGTTTTCCGACTAGATGGAAGTCCTAGCCACGATTCTTCTTTAGGGATAAGCGGGTCTATGGTGAAGCTTAGTGATCTAGACACACGATGAGGGAACTCACTCAAGGGTGGACTAAGAGCGTCTCTTTAGAGAGGAGTTATGTCTAGCTACGTTTTGTTTAGTACATATATATGAGCTACTGCATCTACATCGGGGTAGTCAAACAGTGGAGGGGTACCCGGTGATATTTACTGATCTTTCTCCCTACTCCAAGGATATGGTACGAGACCCATTCCTTAGGTCTCAGACCTTTGAGTGGGGTTTTCACTGAGAGATAAATAAATACATGATATCCCTTAGCATTCCTACATATGTTGGGGTAATTTAGTGAGATATTCTAGTGGAGAGCTTTCTACGAGAGCATACACTAGTAGTGGGAGAAACCACCAGGCACCATGTAGCTGAGTCTTTAGAAGTAGGTAGCTGAAAACAATTGTAGGGACCCAAGCGGGTCAGGAAATCTAGGGAATGACCCCAAGATGTAGGATTAGCAGTGCATGGCTCCAAGGGTAGAGTGACTTAGCTGAAGTATAGATTGTGTTACTCGAGTGGTGATCATGAACATTTGACTCAAGATTGCATGACATATTGTATGATCGATCAGGGGATGGTCGATATAGAGGTGGAGGCAGAATTAGGGTGGTTCATAGGGTAGAGGATATGGAAAAAGAGTAGGTAGGGTAGTATTATGTGGATGGAGGTTTGACGTATTACAACCACCACCCCCAGGTGGCCTACGATAGGCTTAGAGAGCAGGAGGATAAGGACAAGCCCGGCTTCAGGCGATATAGGCTTATGACTCCGAGGCTCCAGGGATGATTAGAGGTACGATCTATATCTTTTACACCTTAGCTATAGTTTTGATAGACACATGTTCCAGTCATTATTTTCTTACCATGACCCCTGTTTGAGGCTCATAGATTTTGGTGGAATTGTTGACTTGAACCTTATGTTTAGAGACTACAAGGGGAGTGAATTCAATGATCACACACTATTCTCAAAAGAATGAACTTACCCTTAGAGGAAAGAGTTTCAGTTGGGATATCTTGGTAGTGGTTTCTATGACTTACGACGTTATTCTTGGTATGGACTGGTTATCCATAGTTCATGCTCAAATTGACTATTTTAAGTGCTGAGTGTGGTGTGTTTGTAGTAATGGGACCAGGTTTTCCTTTTTCAGAAAAAAAGGAAACCCAAGCAGCATAGGACAAACTCATGTATAGTAGGGTGCATACAATCACAAATAAATTGGCTAGCCTAATTCTTGATGTAGTGGATGATATGATTCCTCAGTTTCCTATAGTGGTGGATGATTATGAGGAAATTTTTCCTGAGGATGTTCCAGGGTTACCTCTCTATAAAGAGGTAGACTTCTGCATTGATCTATATCCTTGGATGACACAGATATATACACTTGAATATCAGATTACTTTTGTAGAGCTTCATGAACTAAGGGTATAATTGGAGGACTTGCAGAGGAAGAGCTTTGTGAGACCTGGTGTTTCATCATGGGTAGCCCTAGTTTTGTTTTCCAAAAAGGTATATGGTAGATTGAGGATATGTGTGGATTTTTAGTTCCTAAACTAGGTGATCATGAAGAATAAGTATCCACTACCGAGTACCAATTACCTTTTTGATTAGTTGAAAGGGGAACAATGGTTCTCAAAGATAGACCTCAGATTTGGCTATCACCAGCTTCGAGTACGTGATGAGGATATACCGAAGATGGTTTTCAGATGACTTTATGGCCACTAAGATTACTTGGTGATGTCGTTTTTTATAAAGAAACCCCCAAAAATGTTCATGGGTCTCATTAATAGGATCTTCTAGCCTTAATTAGACCAGTTCATGGTGGTTTTCTTTGATGACATCACAATGTACTCGATATTTAAGGAGAAGAACACAATACAGTTAAAGATGGTCTTGGACATACTCCGAGAGAACTAGATCTATGAGAAGCTCTCTAAGTGTCAGTTCTAGATTCGAGAGGTGAATTTTCTAGGACACATCATTTCAAAGGCTGGAGTTGTAGTGGATCCACTAAAGATAGAGGTGGTTCTTTCTTGGGATCCACCCAAGAGGGTTGCCGAGGTACATTGTTTCCTTGGTTTGGATGGGTACTATGAGAGTTTTGTACATGAATTTTATAGATTAGAAGCACCCTTGACAGCTTTGACATGAAATTGGCCGATATTTTGTGGATAGAGAAGTGTCGAGAGAGTTTTTTGCAGTTGAGGCAGATATTGATGAGCAAACCCATCTTGAGATTTCCAGAGGAAGGTGTCAAGTATGTGGTGTTCTGCGATGCATCAGGAAATAGGATTGGTTGTTTCCTAATGTAGGGATAAGTGTTGATTTCCTATGGTTTATGATTGTTGAGATCATATGAGAAGAACTAGGAAACCCATGATCTTGAGTTGGTAGTGTTAGTCTTCACATTGAATATGTGAAGACACTACCTTATAGGAAAGTGAATTATCATCTACACTGACCACAAGAGTATCAAGTATATCTTCTCCTAGAAGGATATGAACTTGAGACCAAGATGATGGTTAGAGTTCCTCTAGGAACATGAATTTGAGATTGTCTATACTTTTGAGAATGGGAATGTGGTGCCAGATTCTCTCAGTAGGAGATCGATTTAATGGTTGTTGGACAAGGCATCAGATCATTTAGCCTCATTTTAGATATCCTTTGTGGATGTAGATGATACATCTTCCCTCTAGTTGATGGTTTTCAACCCTCCACTCTTACAACGAGTCAGGGAGGCATATCTAGAATATAATGATTATGTGACTTTACATGCTCAAATGTCCATAGGGAATGCCCCTAATGGATATTTGGAATGTGTGGAGCACATCGTTCTTTTCAAAGGAAACATAGTAATACAGATGGAATTATGGGATGAGGTCTTAAGGGAGTTCCATATATCCCCTTTGGTGGTACCTCCTCGTGTTTTGAAGATGTACCAGGACCTTTGACATCAGTTCTGGTGGCTGTGGCTGAATAATGCAGTGGAAGAGTTCATTTCTAGATGCCTCACTTATTAGAAAGTTAAGGCTAAGCACCAGGTTCTAGTGGTTGTGACTCAACCCCTTGAGGTGTTAGATTGGAAGTGGTATGGGATATCAAGGAAATTCATTACATGTTTACCACATACATTCAGGGGGCATGATACCATACAGGTGATCATTGACCGACTCACCATGCCAGCCCACTTCCCAGCGATTCAGGAGCAGAGTTCAGTAGAGAGATTATGACTCCTCTACATATAAAATATACTTAGAATCCATGGAGTCCCATAGATGATAGTATAATATCATGATGCCCATTTTATATCCTGTTTTTGGAAGGGATTACATGAGGCATTTTGGATTCAACTATGTTTGATCACATATTTTCACCCACAGATGGACGACCAGACTGAGCAGATCATTCAAGTTATAGAGGGCATGCTATATGCTTGCATCGTAGATTTTAGCTGTAGTTGGGAGGATCACCTACCCCTAGTGAAGTTTTCATAAAACAATTTCCATTCCACCATTAGTATGAAACCATTATAGGCCTCGTACGAGCGACCCTGCAGGTCACCCCTTTGCTAGATGGACCCAATAGAGTCAATACTCATGGGCCCATATTTGGTGTCGGTGACTACATAGAAGGTGTTGGTCATCCAAGAGTAGATGAAGTCTCTACATAGCCTTTGTAAGTAATATGAAGACCACAAATGGAGGCCTTTGGAGTTCTATGAGGGACACCATGTGTTCCTTCAAGTTTCTCCTCGATACGGGGTATGAATATTTGGTTGGGGCAGAAAATTATCTCTAAGGTTCATCAAACCTTCTAGATACTCTGTAGAGTTTTCAAGGTGGTTCATCACCTAGATCTACCACCACATTTAGATCAGGTACATGATTCCTTCTACATGTTGTTTTAAAGAAGGCATGTACATAACCCATCACACGTCATCGACTGGGGTGACATAGATATCGAATATGGAGAAACTTTTTTAGAGTACCCGGTAGAGATCGAGGATCAGTAGGAGATGATACTTTGTGATTTAAAGATTCTATTAGTGTGTGTATTTTGGCAGCATGGGAATCTCTAGGAGATCACATGGGGGAGAGAGACTCAGATCCATGCTCAGTACCCTCATCTTTTTGTTTGAGTTTCCTTTGTTTTGGCTTTTGGGGACTTAAATATCAAAGGTGGGGAGAATTCAATGACTCAAATTTTCGCGATTTTATTTTTAGAAATTATTTAATAAAATTTAGAGACCAGAAACTGAGACGACATAAAATTCCGAGGCCTAGTTTTCCAAGAATGATTCATTGAAAAATTTTCATTTTTTAATTACACTCATGTTTGGTTTTCCTAAAAAAGTGTAATAACTTATAAATGGGTTCCTGGATCAGAAATTATAGGGAACCATTGAATTCAAAGTAGTGGGTTTACCCTTTGAAATTCCTAACATCATCCAACATGGTTCAATGGTAGAAATTATTTTTTGGATGTTTAAAATAATAAAATAAATTAAGTTTATTTTATTTAATTTTACATGATGGCGCAACAACAATTTTCTTTTTAATAAACCGTGTTATTGAATTTAGGATTATCATCATAACCCTAGAATTACTCTAAAAGATGGATAAGGAACTCTCTCCAGTGAATGACGATGAACCAAAGAACGGATCGAAGATAGTCGTGTCGACAAAGTTGGGAGACCTCGTCAACGATGATGAAATATCGTTCCTCATCAATGACTGATACAAACTCTAGGAAGTGAATTGTTTTCTTTGTGATCTTTCCCCATTTCTAAATTCAATGATGAATGCAGACCAACCCATAAACAGGTAGATCTTTGGTTCGATCGCATACAGGATGGGTGTCTTATTACGGGGTTTAAAAAGGGGATATATAATTTTTGTGATTTATGAAAAATCTTTTCTCCATTATAAAGAGAACGGATCAAGGCATACATGAACAAAGTCCAAGGTTCATTCCATAGTAAGTGTTTGTGTTTCTATCTTCCACTATTATTGGAGTTCTTCGTTATTGGAACCTTGTGGTCACAGATCGAATTTTTGGGAGGTTCTGAATGCGATCAGACCCTTAGAGTAATGGAAAGATAGATCAGAGCCCAAGGGAGTGAGGATTGTGACCCAAGGATCGCGAAAGTGGCCTTGTTTTGAAAAACAGAACATTAGAGGATTACCAAAAACCCATGTAATGTGAGGTGCCACTGGCAGACACATGACGACGGCTCCGGTCAGTCCATGCGGCCGCAGGAGCAGGCAACGATAGTGGAGGGGCTATGAAGGGGATGTGGAGAGGTGTCCAAATATGCGATGAGGGGGGAGCATGGATCCTATGGTGGTGGTGAGGTTGAGGGGAAGGCGGATGCGGCAGACCGACTGTGTTGAACACGACGACACTAAATTTATTAGGGGGACATGGTTAGGGAGGACCGCATGTTGTGATTTAGTTGACCCACATGCTAGCGAGTGGGACTAGGGGGCGCTCTAGCAGCCCAAAGGGTTGGGCCGGACCAGGCCGAACTGTGTTTGTTCGACCGAATTAGGTTGGGTCAGCTAGACTGGGTTGGGTCAGCCAGCAGGTCGGGTTGGATCATACTCGAACTAGACCTAGGGTAGATCATTTTACTAAATTGATCATAACTTTCAAATCATTTGTCTGTTTGACGAGTCATTTATGGATTTGGGACCCTTGATATGAGAAAGTACTTTTTGAGATACTCTCAGTGAGTTTTTTTGGAAGTGTTAATATGACCTAATGACTTGACGAGTAGGTTATCCTATAACGAGCATACTTCATGAAGAATCCTATGGCTGGTTGTGACCTCGATACTATGTGACTTTGAGACTATTGGAATTACCGAGAGTATGTGACTTACAAAGAATACATTTATTACTGAGACAACAATTATTATCGGGACTGAGTGTCTAATTGAGACTACATTTATCATCAACACTAGGTGTTTTGTGGATTACATCTAATAAATATTTTTTTTGCGTATAATAGACTTATACCTATGTGAGCTAACTATGAATCTTTTTAGTGGTATAATTCATAAATTTAATAGTGGTAAACTTTATGTATTTATTTTTATAATAATTTATGTATTTCTTTGTGGTATACTTCATGTATTTCTTAGTGGTACTTCCTTTGAGGGTTCGGGGTGTCCTACTGGGTATTGTTTTATTCACCCATGAACGGGATTTTCCCACACATTTCATGACCTGTACAGATGATCGAAACATTGAAGAAGTACTAGGTGGACCAAGAATAGGGGGTGCTTAGTAAGACTAGATAGTTGAGGTGTTCTCTTATCGCTTCAGAGAGCTATTTGACACCTTTCCCTTCAGGTAGGGTTTTCTACGGATGAGTTTCATTAAATTGTGCATTCACTTTTACAGAATCCTTTTTGGATGGGATTATATTATGGCCCTATTTACTTTCAATTATTCTACTATCGTACTCTATTGTTGGTATCCTAGTGGTATGAATTCTTGTTTACTTAGTGTTTTACATTTCAGAATTTTGGGCTTGGATATGTGTGTGTGTGTGTACATGTACTTAAGAAACTGCCTCCCATTTTTGGGATATTTATACTCAGTGCTAGTCTCCAATCCCTGACCTATTAGAGGCAGGCTTGGGGTAGTCATGGAATGGGACCCTCTAAGATAGTTTGTGACATGAATATTCTCCCAATCCTATGGAATAATGGGTTTCTCAACATTTTGATGCTCCCAATACCGAGGAAATTTTTTTTCTCCACATTTCGATGCTACTAATCCCGAGGAACAACATATTTATGATTTTGATTATAATTAAATGGTAGAATGTGAAAAACATATACCAAAAAAATAAGAGCATCATTTCACGGTGTTGTTAACAAAAATTATTAAGCCAAGAAGTTGATCCATCAAATTCAAGGTTGGATGAAATTCATGTGACCCGTTTGTTAACCCCAACTAATCCTTTTTCATTAGTTACATTGGTATTACCACTCTAATGCACATTTTTATTTATGTAGATAAGTGGTACAATGTTGTACCTGAAGTTAAGAAACTAACTTGGCAAGAGTTTTTGGAAACATTGTGATATAATATCTTTATTTTTACTAAAAAAATAATGAAATATTGATTTACTCTTTATTAACCCTTTCAGAGAGAATTTATACTATATAGATTTCAAATATAATTTTTATTAATGGTCACTGTAATGTATCATAGAGGATTTCAAAAAAATTATTACAAAGAATAATCTCTATGATTTAAAAGGAAAAGTAAACCCACACCCACAAAAAATATATGCACTCATGATAAACCAAGAAACATGGAATGAATTTAATGGTCATTGTGAAGTGGTATCTTATCAGGTACATTTTAGGTGGTAAAAATTACTTGAAAATACAATGTTAATCAATTTTATTAATAATTGTTAATTTATGAAATAACAATTGTGTGCTGAAAATAAGAAGTGTGCAGGAAAACTGATGTAACACTACCCTAAATCAAAGATGGTGTATTCTTCACTTGAATAAAATGGTATGAATTTTAAATTTATAGTAATAATTTTATGTATCATGAAATAAAAAAATAATTATATCCCTTTTTTGTATGATGATTGATGAATAAAAATCCCATGACACTTCCATACCACTTCATGTGCCATGGAAGGAGGCTTGTTTAAATAAAGATGAAATATGAATAGATAAAATAACATAAAAGTATGAGAATCATGTATAAGTATGACATAATAATTTTTTCCCAATTTAAATTTTTATTACATAAAAATGATTACTTAATTGCCTGTATTTTTAAAAATTTAGACAAAATAATGATCATCAGTCATAACCAATGAATGACTACTTTTAGTGACCTTGAAGAGGCCTGAAGAATATGTCCACATCAGATGTATGCATTTTGGAGTGTCTCACTAAAAATATTTTTCAAAATAAATGCACAGGGGGATAAAGATAAGAAAATTGAGGATATGAATACATGAATAGATTCTCTAGAAGAAAAAATTAATCAGCAGTATGAGTTGTTATAGAATGTTATAGGAATGAATCAAATAGAAGAAACATCACAATAATTACCACTACATGAAGATCCTCTACTGCTTTGAGGCAATCCATTCACCTTAGAGGTCTTATTTACAAGAGGCGATCAACTTTTTCATAACTTTTTCTAAAAATTTTGACTCAAGAAGATATTGATACTTTTCCTATACTAATATTATGTAGGGTGAAAATGAATGCGATTTATATCATCAACACCCACCCATTGTCTTGTTGCAATGGGTAAAATGTATAATAAACTAGGAGATACTCTACATGAAAAAAAAATCCAAAATGTCATGTTAGAGTGGGAATTCATATATCTAACATGTTGAACACTGAGCTACCTACTCCCCTTAATGATTATTATATTCAAATAGTTAAACTTTTTATTGAAACTTTAATATAATGGAAATTTGATCTTGTGAAAATAAATGTTTATAAAGGGTTTTTTTTTCAAATTTGTTTTTTACAAAAAACCATTAATAATTAATGAAAAAAATAACCAAACCGATGAATTTTATTAAAAATAATGAAAGGTAATGGGAAACCAAAGGCTGAATCAAAAATATCTAAAGGATCAACCAATAAATTGAAAATACCTTCAGAAAATACCTTTAACACACTAGTTCAACTTCTACATTTACTAATATTACAAGTTCATGTGGATAAAATATTCAAAAATGGTGATATGACCATAATTGATTTTGAAGAAAAAATACACGGAGAGGCCATTACATACTTTCATGGTCTTTATAATTTATATTAAATCCTCAATCATATATGGCTAGGTGTCTCAATTGTAAATGTATAAATGAGGTTTGTTTTCATAATTTTTTTTCCAATAATTGATCTACTATGTCAATTATAGTTAAATAAAATTCGTATTTTTTTAGGTTTATATATTAATTATAATATAAGGTCAAACCCTGTGAATAGAAATTTGGACTCATTATTCCTTACATCATTTTTACACACAAAAAGATCATTGTAAGAGGGGAAAATTTCATAATAGTGGAATAACTAGCTATAATGTTTGAATTTTTTTTACAGATGATACACTCTTCTTAATACCAATAATGAAGGGGTAAAAATATACAATTTAATAATATCAAATATATTTTCATTCCTTAAATTAGTTATTAATTTATTTTTAGGGAACATTGGTTGCTTATTGAAATGAATTTGGATACAATAAATATTTATTTTTTGGATTCAATGCATCGATACCCATAAAATCAACCACACATGATGATTTTTAAAAAATTTTACCACACTACATGGAACATTTTATAGTAAAATTAAAGTTATACATTTTATTTTATATTTTAATGAAAATTTCATTATTATAGGGAGATGTTTAAATATTTTTAAAATCATGACATGAGGACAGTCCCTAAGAATAATAAGCCCATTGACTTCTATAAGTGGATAAGAATTATGGTATATACAATAATATTTCACTATCAAAACATATATCAAAGAAAATTAATTATTTTTCTCAATGTTTCTGAAGTGTTAAAAAAACTAATATAAAAGATTATGGTTATTACATTTGAAAATTAATAAAATATGTTACATTTCATTAATATACTAGCATCCCTGAAGACTTATTTCTGATGATAATTACAATTTCATTTAAAAAATTTATTAGTCCTTTATTTATATAAATTTTTCTAGTACTTCTAGGATTTTTGTAAATTCTCATATTCAAAATATGGTATATATTTATTTATAAATGAATGTTAAGAATACATGGTTTCATAATGTATATAGATCTCATGAATAGGTGGATTCATATTACTTATTTAGTTAATTTTTTCATCATTTTATCTACTAATTTTTTGTTAATTTCATTATCATTTTTATATGATTCTTATTTAGTTAATTTTCACATAGATAATTAAGAAATGAAATCCTTTTCATGACCCATTCTAGAGGGTACCGTTCTGTGACTTCCCCAAGCCCACCTCCAATAGGCTTGGGGCTGGAGAATAGAACCAAGTAGGCATATCCCACAAATAGTAGGCATTTTCCTAAGTACCTATTCACATGCACACATATCCAAGCCCAAAATACAGAAATGTAAAAACACTAAGTAAACAATGGATGCATACACTAAGATACCAACCACAGAGTAAGATAGGAAAGTAAAGTTCATTAAAATACAACTGGGCTAGAATACAAGACCACCAAAAATAAAGAGTTTGTAGCACAAGGTCCTGAAGCTTGTCTGTATAAAACCCTACCCAAAGGGTAGGTATAGGAACAATTGTCTAAAGCTGTAGGAGCACACCTCAAATTTCAAGTCTCTCTATAAGTACCACCTAGTCCTAGTCCACCAAGTACTCCATCAATGTGTTGATAGTCTAAAAAAGACATGACATGTGTAGGTAAAACTCATGTAGGGGTGAGTAAAATAATACTTAGTAGGAAACCCTGAAACACAAAGTAAAAGACCACAGAGGAAACATCACTAAGAATATATAGTTAGCTAAACATAAGTACAGTTCTACAACACATATAAAAATTAAATATTGGTATACTCATAAAGGATTTCCAGACTCAAGGTCTCATCCATTTCCAGTAACATGGTAAAGAGGTAAGTCAAAACTAAATATCAGCCACAAGATCCTACTCAAGGCATGCTCATTTTGGGATAACTCACTCCTCAAGCCAAGATTTCATCGGAGACCCTTGCAAATAGGTCCCACTAATTTTTTCCCTACCCAAAGAGAACGCACTAGTCAAAGATCATGATATACATAGAGGTAATCCTTCCCAAAGAATTCCAACAACACAATATGTATTAGACTACAATGTAGGGGATACTTTTGAGAGAATACTAAAAACCATACTAATGTAACTCATAATGTAGGGGATCCTAAATAGAGAATACTGAAAACCCTACTGATATGGCCCACTAGATAGAGGAGTAATTCCCTGTGCTCATAGGTCATATCAATTCCCACAATACTCCATCAGGGGTGATAAAGGATCGCTCTAGTACCAAGGAGGGATACTACAACTCTATTCAAAACTCAGACTCTGGAGGGGACTACTATCCAGTGATGTATATAATGGAGTACTAAAACCATGAGGAAATAACCAAGGGAAAATCTCCACCTATACTGGTCCAAACTAGGAAAACGAAGACCCTCAAACATTCTTGATAGGAGTACATGGTGTCTCCCAGGGGGCACCGACATGTACAACTATCCCAAGTCTTGCTCATGTGGAATAACCTCACACTACATGTAGTGTCCATAAAAATGCTGTGTAGAAGGGTACAAATGGAGTGTAGATATGCACAATATCCTATCAATGTAACTTGTTAATTTCTATGTGAGTATACACAACATGCCTCATTACATCTGGAATTGCCTATGTCTGGGTCTGGAAAAAGATTAATGAACATGTGGGGATCTTCATCGGCCTGAAAGGAAAAAATATAATTCCACTGATATGCCTCTTCAAAAGGTATCAAATTTCCAAACTGATCACACAGTTTTGATTCTTTTGAAAAAAATTCTCGAAATAGATTATTCATGGTCCCCAAATGAACACTTGGTAAAAAAGACACATTTCACCCTATAACACATGAACAGTTGTTTGTGGGGCCCATTTATCAATGCTGAAATAAAATATACGGATCAAACTATTGTGGTCCTCATAAAAAAATTCACATGTTTGAATATTTTCTTGTCCAAACTAGACACCTGATTAAAATTCATATTTCACTACAACACTACCATACCAGGATTCATGTGCCCCATGCCTTGATCTTGATTTAAATACCTAAAATTGTTCTTGAAATATCCGCCTTAATTTTAGGGTCATAGTGTTATAGACGGTTCATCATTTTGATACAGTATGAAAGAGTAACGACAGATGTAAGATTCCACAACAATTATTGGGTGCTTTATTGACCCTGAGGCATGAGTTCGAAAAAAAGGTATCCAACATTTGTCTTAAAAATACCGTATCAATTCCAAGAAAACATTTTCACTGACCGCATGTTAATTTGACATATCAATTAAAATATATAACCTCAATAAGGATTTAATAAAAAAGGAATATTAATAATATTATTTTATTATTAAGAATGATGAATATAAAAGGAGGAACCTCCCTCACGCAATGTGACTTTCCACCTCCGTCCACATACAATAGGTGAAATTTATTCCCCATAATAAATTACTTAGTTCACCTTTATTATTATCATCAAATTTATTACTTGAAAATAAATTATCCCTTAACTCACACCACCCACTCCTCTACTTTAATGTGTCTCCCCACTTGAATCATTTTCTTTATTTTTATTTAAAACAAATAATAAATATTACATATTATTATTATTAAAAATAATAATAAATTCCACCGATTATTATTATTAAAAATAATAATAACACAAACCACCCTCCATGGTCGGTTGGAAATTATAATCCATCCATTATTTTCCATGAAACCATCCACATCAATCGGTAGCAACCACATGCCCCAAGTCACACCTCTCGTGAACCTTCTGATTGATCCTGATGTCCCTCCTAAGATATTAACTCAATCCAAATTACAAAACCTTAATATCCAATCCCAAGCCTAGTTCTCATCATCATCTTCATGCCTCCATTGCATCTCCAAAATGAAAATTTAAATTAATGGCTGCAATCCGTTGTTCTAAAGAATGAACACACAATGATCGGTACTCTCGGATATCATCAAATTATCATTCAAAAGAATACTGATAATGAATGAATGTAGAAAGGAGAGTGAAAAGAAAAAAACACATACAAGAGGAACAAACCTCATCCAATGTTTGTGTTGGCCTCGAATTTTTTTCATAGAATGAAAATTAAAGAGAAAATAGTAAAGTAGAGAAGTATCAATTCCAATACCACAAGATGCTAAAAAATTACCTGAATTGATTAATCTAAGAATTAATTTGTTTAGTGATTAATTAACATTCATTGTAGGTAAATAAAATGGGGATAAACCCACAAAAAAACGTCCTACCTCGATTTGGTTCGATCACTAATGAAGAACGGTTGTCGCATCGTTGTCATGGGTGAAGATCCTTCGAATCTAAGTTTCAGTGTTGATCATCAATCAATGATCCACTTTAGTTCATCAAGAGAGATCTACCTCCTTGACTTAGAGGAATTATAGGGTTATGGTGATAACCCTGAATTCCTTTAAAACACTTATAAAAAGAAAATGTGCGTTACGTCTAGAATAAAATATTTTTACCAAAATATTTTAATGATGTTTACGTCCAAAAACTATCTTTCACAGCTGGGCTGTAACGACCGATGTAAGGCCTCAATGAAGGAAAACACCCCTTACAAACTCAACGGTGATCTCAGATTTCCAATCCGAGTTATAGTTTATGAGTTATAAGTATTTTAAAATAAAATAATTTTATTTAATGATTTATTTATGGTTACGTCCCTGGTGGATTTTTCAATGGATGACCCACGCCAACCAAAGTTAGGACATGCTTAGGGTAAAGCCACTATTCTGAGAACAACGATTCCCTCATATTTTTTATTTGGGAATCTATTTAAGGTTTATTTTACTTTTTTAGGAAAACCACGTGCACAGGCTTTTAAAAACATAACATTTTCAGCAAACTATTTCGTGCACACCGAGCCTCGAAATCGCATGACCTCTTGGCTCCTGGTCTGGGAATTTTCCATAATAATTTCTAATTTTTTTTTTGGAAAAATATGAGTCATTTAATTCTCCCCACCTTAGAGATTTACATCCTCGAATTTCAAACCAAGGGCTACCCAAATAGATGAGGGTGCTGAGCATGAATTTGAGACTCCTAGTCCCATGTGATCTCCTGGAGATTCCTGTACCACCACCGAATGCACACTTAAGGAATAGATCACCCATGAATAATTATCCCAACTTCAGAAAAAAAAAGTTAACATGCATGACCAAAGAATGCCCTCCAGAACGCTGAATGGTCTACTATATCTGGCCATCCCTCTATGGGTGAAACACTGTGCTCAAGTGCAGATGAGTCCCAAACTCCTCCTATAATACCTTCCACTATCATGATGTAAGGATATCATCATGATATAAAACTATCATTTAACGGACTCTATGGAGTAAAACTATCTCTTGCACATAGAGGTGTTCCAAGCTCTCTACTGAACTCTTCTCCCTGATAGGTAGGTGGTGGGCCGAATTGGTGAGTTGGTCAATGATCACCCAGATGGTAATGTGCCTCCGGGACATATTTGGTAAACCCATCATGAAGTCCATTTTTATCCCATCCCATTCCCATTCCATCACCTCAAGGAGTTGATTCAAACTCACTAGAACCTAATGCTCAACATTCATTTTTCAAAAAGTAAGGCATCAAGACACAAAATTTGCAACTTCCTTCTTTATCCATAGCCACCAAACTAACATCACAGGTTATGTTACATCATTTCAACACCTGTATGTACCACTAAAGGGGATGAATTAAACTCCATAAGAAACTCCTCTCACAACACCACCGGTATCATCGTGCATCCTCTAAAAAGAACAACATGCTCTCCACCTTTCAAATACCCATTAAGGGCATGACCTATAGACATTTGAGCACATAGAACCTTTCTATCGATATACCTAAATTATGCCTCCCTAAACCATCAATAGAGTGGAGGGGTGAAAACCATTTACTATAGATAAGTTGTTCCATCTCTATCCACAAAGAATATCTGCATTGATGCCTAATGCTCTGATGCCTCATTCATAAACTACAATCTAGATCTCTAATTGAGAGAATATGCTACCACTTTCCCCTTTCCAGAAGTATAGAAAATCTCTAAGTCATAGTCCTGGAATAAATCTAGCCATATCCTCTATCTCAAGTTCTAATACTTCTTAGAGAAGATATACTTGAGACTCTTATGGTCAAAGTAGACGATAAACTGCTCACCCATCAGGTAGTGTCACCACATCTTCTATGTGAAGAATACTTATACTAACTCAAGATCATGGGTCGCATTGTTATGCTCAATTGATTTCAACTAGCATGAACCATAGGAAATAATGGCTTGCCTCTACATCAGGACACAACCAAGCTGGGTTCCAGATGAATCATAGAACACTACGTACTCGATACCCTCCTCTGGAAACATCAAGATGGGAGTGCTCATCAAACTTTGTCCCAACCTTCATTGGATAGAATATAACTCCAGTCCCTGAGATGATATGTCTGAGATCAACAAAGTCCACATAGGTCCACCCAAATAGAAACAATGCGTCTCACTAATCACTTCCTTTGCATGTCCTCCAATTGAAACCTTAGCTCATATAGCTCTATAGGAACCATCTAATATGTTGGTGTAGATATCAGTATCATCCCAGGGTGTAGATAAATATAGAAGTATATCTATCAGTGGGGAGGTAAACCTGGAACATCTTTAGGGAATGCATCCTTATACTCTACTATCATTACAGGAAACTGAGGACTCAAAACATCCACTACACTGAGGGCTTGGCTAGCCGACTGAAGAGAAATCAGATACACCCTCCTATGAGTGAGTCGATCTTAAGCTGCACCCCTTTCACTGATAAAAATGGAAATATGGTTCTATTATCACGGATAAACCGAACCCTTTGCCTAAAACAATAAATATGAGTATGAACTATGGCTACTAGTATATCTCTTGAATTACATAATAAGGCCTTGACGCAACTACCCAGATATCCCAACCGAAACTCTTACCTTTAAGAGTCAGGTCACACTGTCAGAACTAGTGTGTGATCATTAGGTCTCCTCTAGTAAGAGTCTCTAAACGTGATGGTCAAGTCAAAAATTTAACCAGAATCTCTATTTTTCAAACAAGAAATGTGGTAGGAAAATAAATCACTAACATAGGTGTCTATCTACTGCAACTAATGTATAAAGACACAGATTGTACCTTGAACAATTACTAGAGTCCTGGGGGCATAATCCTAGACTGCCTGTAGTTGTATCATCCCCTATCATCTAGCTCCATATGTCTAGTATAGACCACCTAGGGGTGATGGTGGTAACACATCAAAACATTGACCACCTCCTACTACTTCCCCAACCCCTTTTCCGTGTTCACCGCCTGAAGGATCCATCTGCTCGTCTCACTAACTCTTCCTTGGTGGTTCATAAACCACCTCTCTGAATACAGACTGAAAAATGGGACAATCTCGCACGAAATGTCTCTTCCCACGATAAGCATATCAATTCCTCTTCCTCGAAGAACTATCACTCCACTAGGACTTCCGAAAAAACCTCATGTTCTATGGCTTATATTGTGCACCTTCTATCGGTAGGTCATACTAACCCTAATTCCCATATTATTGATTCCTTGGATGCCTATGATATGCATTTAAACCCTGTGTATCATCATCCAACACCAAAAAATCCATCCATGACTCTTCCTGGAAAGATGAATCCACCTGAACCACTGGAGGTGGGTCTACAAACTGATAAACAAGAGAAAGCGCTACCTGCTGATCATCCTGAAGAAAAAATGCTTCGTGATTTCCTCCCCTCAGGGAGGAATAGTCAAAATTTGGTTTGAAATCCTGATCCTACTATGAGAACCTCACTGGATGGCATTGTGAATACATCCTGTAAGAAAATATGATGTATCATGGTTAAATGAGTATACCCATTGATTTGACTCAAAAAGGACATGGAAAACACAACCCATTCCTATATGATGCATGTAACTTTATTTTTTTTCCAACAACTGGTGTTTTCATGTGATGAGTCGAAAATAAGGTGTCCAGAGTCCTGGTGTATGGATACGTCAGCCACTATACCAACACTGGAGTCCCTGGACTGGAATTCGAACTTGAAACAATTAAAATTGTTACCCCAACCCAATCTCATAGACTCCTAATCCTAAAGTAGATCTGACATCCTCTGATACCACTTTTTCACGACCCATCCTAGAGGGGCCCATGTCGTAACTACCCTAATCCCACCTCCAATAGGCCAATGGATGATGACTAGCACTGAGTTGGCATATCCCAGAAATGGGAGGCATTTGCCTAATTACTCACACACACACACACACACACATCTCCAACCCCAAAATACTGAAATGTAAAAACACTAAGTAAAAATGCATGCATACACTAAGATATCAACCACATAGTAAAATAGGAAATTAAAGTGCAGTAAAGTACAACTCGACCATAATACAATACCACCAAAAATAAAGAGTCTTTAGCACAAGGTCCTGAGGCTCATCCGTAAAAAACCCTACCTAAAGGGTAGGTACATGAATACATGTCTAAAGCCTTAAGAGCACACCTCAATTGTCTGGTCTCTATATAAGAACCACATGGTCCTGGTCCACCTAGAACACTGTCAAAGCGTCGATGGTCTACACAAGACATGACACATGTGGGAAAATCCTGTTCAGGGGTGAGTAATATAATACTCAATAGGATACCCTGGAACACAAACTAAAAGACCAAAAAGAAAACATCACTAAGAAGATACAATCATCTCAATATAGGTATATGTCTACAACAAATATAACAAGAACATCTAGGTATACTTGTAAAAGATTTTGAGACTCAAAGTCTCATACACTACCAACTACATGGTAAAAAGGTAAGCCACTACCAAATACCAGCCACAAGATCAGGCTTGAGACATGCTTGTTCCGGGAGAACTCACTCCTTGAGCCATGATTCCATCAGAGACTCTTTCAAAGAAGTCTTTCTAATTTGGGACCTGCCCAAAGAGAACACACTATTCAAAGATCATGATATATTGGGAGGTTATCCTTCCCATAGAATACCAAAAACCCAATCAATATTATCCCTCAATGTAGGGGATATTTCAAAGAGAATACCGACAACCCTACTGATGCGTCTCTAACATAGGGGATCCTTTATAGAGAATACTGAAAACCCTAACAATATATTCCACTGGATGGAGGTATCATATTTTCAAACTAATCACATGGTTGTGATACTTGAGAAAAAACACTCGAAATATACTATTCAAGTTTTCTGAACAAACACCCAACGGAAAATTCACATTTGACCATACAAAGCATGAACGATAGTTTGTGGAGCCCACATCACAATTTGGAAATAAAATATAAATATTTCACCTCTGATATCCTCAAAAAAACACATGGTATCAAATATCAATTTTTCCAAATTGGACACCTGATGAAAAGTCTCATTTCACCACAATACGCCCGAACCGGGCTTCATGAGGCCCACACCTTGATCTCGATTTAAATACCCAAAATTTTTCTTGAAACATCCTCTTTAATTTTAGGGTCATATATGGTTTGTCATTCTGACACCGTATGATGGAGTTACTATAGATGTAAGATTACACAATAACTATTGGGAGTTTCGTTTCCCCAAGGCATGAGTTTGAAAAAAATAATCCAAAATCGGTCTTAAAATGACCGTCTCAATTCCAGGATAACATTTTTACTTACCGTATTTCAATCCGACATCTCAATTAAAATATATAACCAAAAAAAATATTTAATAACAAAGGAATAATATTAATATTAATTTAATATTATTATTATTTTATTATTATGAATGAAGACTAGAAAAGAAGGCATCTCCCTCAGGTAGTGGGCCTCGCCACCTCCCTCTACACACAACAGGTGGGATTTATTCCCCATAATAAATTAAAAAGTCTAATTTTATTATTATCATCTAATTTATTACTTGAAAATAAATTATCCCATGACTCACGCCACCCAATCCTCTTCTTTAATGTGGATCCCCACTAAAATCATTTTCTTTATTATTATTTAAAACAAATAATAAATATAATATTATATTATTATTTAAAATAATAATAAATATCCTATATTATTATTATTAAAAATAATAATAAATACAATCATATTTTATTATTAAAAATAATAATAACACGAACCACCCTCCACGACCAATCGAAAATAGGATTCCGACAATTGTTCTCCAGAAAACCATCCACATCAATCCATACCAACCACACGTCCCTAGTTATGCCTCTCATGCACCTACTACTTGATCTCGATGCCCCTCTGGAGATATTCACTCAATCTAGATCGCAAACTGTTGATACCCGATCCCAATTCGGGTTCCTATCATCATCCTAATGCCTCTGTCGCATCTCCAAAACACAAATCCAAATTCGTGACTATGATCCATTGTGCCAAATAATGAACACACAATGATCAATTCTTCCGGATATCATTAAATTAACAGTCAAAATAATATCGATGATGAATGAATGAAGAAAAGAGAGAAAAAAGCATGAAACACAAACATGAGGAATGAAACTCATCTAATGTTTATGTCGGCCTTGATGCATTTTTGTAGGACAAAAAATGAAAAGAAAAGAGTAAACTAGAGAAGTATCAATTCCAATACCATAGGAAGATAAAACAATTACCTGAATTGACTGATCTGAGAATTAATTTGTTAGGTGATTAATTCAAATTTTTAGTAGGTAATAAAAATGGGGATAAATCCACAAAACAAACTTCCTACCATGATTCGGTTTGATCACTAACAAATAACGGTCATCACGTCATTGTCGTGGGTGAAGATCCTTTGAATATGAGGTTTGTCGTTGATCGTCGATCCATGATCCACCATCGTTCATCCAAAGAGCTTAGCCTCCTTTCCTTAGAGGAATTTCAGGTTTATGGTGATGAAATTTAATTCTTTGACAATGTGTATTAAAATAAAACTTATCATTGGATCAAGAATAAAATATTCTAATGACGTTTACGTCTAAAAACTATCATTCACAGTCGGGCTGAACTGGCCAATGTTAGGCCTCACCTAAGGAAAAAACCCCCTTACAAAATCAACGGTGGTATCAGATTTCCAATTCATGTTACCATTTACGAGTTATTAGGATTTTAAAATAAAATAAAATAATTTAATTATTTTATTTACGGTTACATACATGCTGAATATTTCTACAGATAACCCACGTCGACCAATGTTAGGTCTCACCTAGGGTAAAGACACTGTTATAAGCACAATTATGCCCAAAGATTTTTGATCCTTTCTCCTTTTTAAGAGTTATTCCACTTTTTTAGGAAAAATATGTTCACATTCTTTTAAAAACATAACATTTTTCAGCGAACTGTTTCGGTCACACATGGACTTGGAATTGCACGCTATCTCAACACTTGGTCATAGAATTTTCCCTAATAATTTCTAAAAATAAATTCAGGAAATGTGAGTCATTATAATCATTACTAATTATTTTTTATTCGAACATTTTTTCTCTATTAAGAGAAAAAAATTATTATAGAAAAAACTATTCTTGAAAATTTATTTGATAAAGATAATGAACTTAGGTACCATTTGTTCTCTTCATAGAGCTATTATTCTTTATTTGATCTATTTATATTCGGTGTTTTTTTATTATTTAAAAATGACTCAAAGTGCGTGTTTTCAATTTAAATTAACATTATAGTTAAAAATATATGTGACACACTCAAGACTAAGAAAACACTATTATATTGTTTTGATACTTTAAGATAATTATCAATAAGTTATTCTTAATTATTTAGAATCTGTGGTACCTGAATCTGATACAATGTGTGACCGATATGATTCAAAATGAGCATTTTTGGTTTAAAAATTAAATTTTTGTTACAAATATGTGTCACTCGTTATAAAATGATAAAATATACATATATTATCTTGAAACTTTAGGAAAACAATCCTTAAGTCATTTGTGATGTGTAGATATCAACCAAACCTCAATTAGATGCATGGTGTGACTGGTATAACTCAAAGTGCATGTTTTTAGTATAAAATGACACTTTAGTTCAAAAGGCACATGCCATAATCAAAACTAAAAAAATAAATTCAAATTACTTTGATACTTTTTGATAGTGATCCATAAGTAATTTTCAATGTATAGAAATAGGTTGCACCTTAATCTGATACACGGTGTGACTGGTATGACTCAAACTATGTGGTTTCAGTTTAAAATATATATTTTAGTAAAAAAACTAATGAAATACTCAAAACTGATAAAATTCATTCATTTTTTTGATACTTTATTAAAATGTTCAATAAGTCATTTTTTGACATTTAGGAATTATTCTTACCTCAATTTGATACACGATATGACCAGTATGACCCAAAATGAGTTTTTTTTAGTTTAAAAATAATATTTTATATAAAAACACATGTCACCCACTTAAAATAGACCAAACATGCTTTATTGTCTTAATAATTTAGAAAAATTATCCTCAAGAAATTTTTGATATGTAAGAATCAATCACACATCAATCTGATGCAAGGTGTGACCTATATGACTCAAAGTAAATTTTTTTATTTTAAAATGACATTTTAGTTAAAAAGGAATGTGATGTACTAAAAATATAGAAAATAAATTCATATTTTTTTGATATTTTGGACAATAATTCATAAGTAATTTATGATGTGTATGAAGAAATAACACTTTAATCCAACACATGGGGTGACCACTGTAGCTCAAAGTGTTTGTTTTTATTTTAAAAAGAATTTTTTTTAAAAAGAAGAATGACATACCCAAAATTGAGAAAACACATTTATATTGTTTTAATACTTAGGAAAATGATCCATAAGTGATTTTTGACATGTATGAATCGTCCTCATCACAATCTGATACATGGTGTGACAGGTATGACTCAAAATATGTTGTTTTAGTTTAAAATAACATTTTAGTTAAAAATGTGTTTCACTCACCAAAAATAAAAAAAAGGATATATTTTATTGATACTTTAGGAAAATTATCCATAAGTTATTTTTTTATGTGTAGGAGTTAACTTTACATTAATCTGAAACACGGTGTGATTAGTATAACTCAGAGTTCATGTTTTTAGTTTAAAATCATATTTTAGTTAAAAATGTACATCACTCATTGAAAACCTACAAAACATGCATGAATTATCCTAATAATTTTATAAAATAATACTTAAGTCATTAGTGATGTGTAGGAATCAACCGCATGTCAATCCAACACAAGGTGTGACCAGTATGACTCAAAGTGTGTGTTTTTATTTAAAATTAACATTTTAGTTCAAAACACATGTTACATACTCACAATTGCGAAAAAACATTCATATTATTTTTATACTTCATTAAAATGATCCATAAATTATTTTTTATTTTTATAAATCATACATACCACAATTAAATACATTGTGTGCCCAGTATGACTTGAAATGTGTGTTTTAATTTTAAATAAGAAATTTTAGTTAAAATGAAGTGTGGCATACTCATAACTGAGAAAACACATATAGATTATTTTTATAATTTATTAAAAGATATCAATAAGTAATTTTTTATTTGTAAGAGTCATATTTACCTAGATTCGATACAAAATGTGACCCGTAAGACTCAAAATGACTTTTTTTAGTTATAAAATGAATTTTTTGTTAAAAACGTGTGCCACTCACTAAAAAATAAGAAAAAATACTCAAATGTTTTTTATACTTTAAGAAAATGATCCATAATTCATTTTTTACATGTATTAATTATTTTCACATCAATCCAACACAAGGTTTGATAGGTATGACTCAAAGTGAGTGTTTTCAGTTTAAAAATAACATTTTTGTTAAAAACATGCATCAATCACAAAAAAACTAGAAAAAAAATTATATTGTGTTGATAATTTAGGAAAAATATCCTTAATTCATTTTAAATGTGTTGGAAAAAACTAAACATTAATCCAGGACACAGTGTGATCAGTATGATTCAAAGTGTGTGCTTTTATTTAAAAATAACATTTTAGTTCAAAAGATACGTGATGTACTCAAAATTATTATAACACATTTATATTGTTTTTATACTTTAGGAAAATGATACACAAGTCTTTTTTTATGTGTAGTAATCATCTGAACATCAATATGATACATGTGATCTGTATGACTCAAAATATGTGGTTTTAGTTTTAAAATGACATTTTAGTAAAAAAGTCACATGACATTCTCAAATCTGAGGAAAAAATTAATATTTTTTTGATACATTAAGATATTTATCTATTGGTCATTTTGTGACATGTAGGAATTATTTTTACCTCATTTCAACACATGATGTGACTGGTATGACTTGAAATGTGTTTTTTAGTTTAAAATGACATTTTAGTTAAAAACATGTTTTACTAACTAAAAACTATGTACACACATTTGGTTTGTATTGATAATTTAATACAAAGATCCATATGTTTTTTAATGTGTATGAATCAATCACATGTCAATACATCACATGATGTGACCAGTATGACTCATAGTACATGTTTTCAATTAAAAAAAATATTTTAGTTAAAAACATGTGTCAGTCAATGAAAACCTAGAAAAAAAATTTGTATTGTTGTGATACTTTATGAAAATTGTAATTAAATCATTTCTAATGCATTTGAATCAACCACGCATTAATCTGACTAATGGTGTGATCGGTATGTCTCAAAATGTGTGTGTTTTTATTTAAAAATGACATTTAGTTCAAAAATATGTGTTGCATACTAAAATATAAGAAAAATATTTGAGATTGTTTTAATGATTTAGGAAAAAAATCCACAAGTCGATTTTGATTTATAGGAATCATTCTCACCTGAATCCAACACATGGTGTGACTAGTATGACTCAAAATATGTGGATTCGGTTCAAAAATTATATTTTAGTAAAAAAGACACGTGACATACTCAAAATCAAGAAAAAAATTTAAAATTGTATTGAAATAATAAGAAAACATTCTATAATTCATTTTTAACATGTAATAATTAATTGTACCTCAATTTAATGCATTTGTAACCGTTATGACTCCAAATATGTCGATTTCATCTAAAATGACATTTTAGTGAAAAAGATAGGTGAAATATTCAAAACTGATAAAACACATTCAGATTGTGTTAATGCTTTAGGAAAACATTCTATAAGTCATTTATGACATGTAAGAATCAGATATACCTAAATCCAATGAATCGTGTGACCAGTATGAATTAAAATGTGTGTTTTCAGATAAAAAATGATATTTTAGTTAAAAACATGTGTCACTCACTAAAACTAAGAAAACGAGATCAGATTATCTTGATACTTCGTGAAAGTGATCCATAAGTAAGTTTTGATATGTTGGAATTAGCCACATGTTAATTTGACACATGATGTAACCAGTATGAATCAAAGTGTTTGTTTTCAATTTTAAAAATGAATTTTAGTTAAAAAGAGTATACTCACTAAAAAACTAGAAAACGAACTTATATTGTCTTGATTCCTCAATAAAATTATCTTTAAGTCATTTTTGACATTTAATAATCAACCACACATTAATCAAACACAAGGTGTGATCAGTATGACTCAAACTATGTGTGTTTTTATTTAGAATTTACATTTTAGTTCAAAAGATATATGACATACTAAAAACTAATAAAAAAATTATATTATTTTAATACATTATAAAAATGATCCAAAAGTCGATTTTGACATGTATGAATTATCCACACTTCAATCTAATACATGGTGTGACCGGTATGGCTCAAAATGTGTGGTTTCTATTTAAAAATGTTATTTTAGTTAAAAAGATGAATGACATAATAAAAACTAATCAAACACATTCATATTATTCTAATACTTTAGGAAAATTATCTACAAGTCATTTGTGATGTGTAAGAATTAGTTATACCATAATCTAATACACAGTGTTACCGGTATGACTCAAAATGTGTGTTTTTAGTTTAAAAATGAAATTTTAGTTAGAAATGTGTGTGACTTACTAAAAACCAAGAAAACAAACTCTAATTTCTTTTATACATTAATATATTGATTCATAAGTCATTTGTAACATGTAATAATTAGTTACACACCAATCTGATATATTGTGTGACTGATATGACTCAAAGTACATGCTTTGAGTTTAAAAAATGAGTTTTTTTCTAAAAACATTTGTCACTCACTAAAAAACAAGAAAACACACTTTTATTGTCTTTTTTTCGAAGGAGGACACTCAAGAAGTGGGTGAATTGAATTCCTATAAAACGTTATGTTAAAAAGTTTATTTAAAAGATTCCCCCAATTAAAAATAAAATAGGCCAGTTAACAAAGGTAGTAAAATTATAATAGCTCGAATGTTCAAATAGTTTCTCAGAATATTGATCAATTCTCAGTTATAACAATATGAGATATTTATAAAACTCTTGAAACTACTCTAATAATGAAAAATAGTTATAACTAATATCCAATACTAACTATCAAAGTAAAATTTATTTTTCTAAAATATGAGTTAAAAAAAGATAAAGACTAAATTGAAAGGAAAAATGTACAAAACAAGTGGTTCAGTCTCAAGGAAAGACCTAATCTACTCCACTTGGTGATCACATGCCACCAGAAAAAATATATAAAAAATATTTGATCAGCACCGTAGATTAAGGTTAACAACAGTTCATGATATTATCCAGGTCACAAGACCTCTTCCATTGTTCTATGTGGGAAAACTAACATCCAGACACATAGTACATCTTCTACAGTTATATGTGGGTGAAACAAGGTGTTGAAAGATATTTGAGTGAGGATATCTTGCATCCTCTAGTTCAGTGCAGGAGATAGTGTGTGTTTTTAATACAGATACACACATTACTCAAAATGTAATGAAAAGGTACAAAAAATAGAAAAATGTAAAAATATAGATTTTAAAAGGATCTATGAGTCATGAAATGTTGCTCTAAACTCTTTGGATGTAACATATGAATGTTCCATTCCTCTTCTGAAAACAAGTGTTGTGAGTTGAGTCTTCTAGTTTTTAGTGTAGTGATATGTTTCTCTTCTCATTCAAGTTGCTACAAATATGCTTTCAAAATGGTTTACAGCAGGCTATTCTTTGTTTATATCCAATAGGAATTGAAGGTTCTTCCTTCGGTGTATTCATGCATGTATGGCTGTTCTACGTTTTTTCATGCATTCCACTACTACACTATTATTTAGCCCTAGTGTCACGCTTTGTTTTTATTTCGGATTCATGTGGTATAGCTGATAAAGTGCATGATCTCCACGTCTTGTACATTATACTATTTCCTAACAGTTCTGAAAAATATCATTAATTATATCAGTGTCATTAAATGACTCAAATATAACCATTAGAAAAAATTTTAAATTTTATTAGAAAAGACAGAAAACATGGTTACATATGGAACAATGTCATTATTTTTGTGAGACAGTCACAGTTCCATAGTCACAATGAGATAGTCAAGGTGAGACAGTCATAGTGCCATAGTTGCATTGAGATCTGGAACTGGTAGCATAATTACGATGTTTGGTCCTTTGTCAAAATTTTGAATGGTGTCTTGTTACGGTGTCTTGGAAATGATAGCATGGAAACATTTCCAGGGCCTTTGTTAAAATCTAGAATTGGTAGCAAGCTTGTGGTGTCATAGAATTTGTGAGAATCTGGAACCGGTAGCGAGCTTACAGTTTCACAGACTTAACCAAATATCTGTAAGTTGTCTTAAGAAGAAATATTTACAGAATGGATTAAGATTAAATTTAATCATACTAAAACATAATAGAACAAGATTAAAAATAGTTTACATAATTCAAACATGATTTTTGATATTATAAATCATGATATTGTTAGAGTTTAAAACATTAGTTATAAGATTGAAAAACATGATTTGTAAGCATTAAAAACATGAGGATTCCAATAATCTCCAAACATGATTTGTGAGCATTAAAACATGAAGAGTCCAAAAATATCCAAACATGATTTGTGAGAATTAAAAAATTAGGATCCCAACAATATCCAAACATAATTTGTGAGCATTTAAACATGAGGAGTCCAACAATATTCCCCTTTTTGATGATCACAAATCATGGCATTTACAAGTCAAATATTTTAGAAAGAAATAAACAGATTACTTATCAAATCAATATATTAAATCATATATGTAATAAATAGAATAAAGGGTAATTCATTGCCCTTATTTATCCTCTTTATTATTTATCCCCCTTATAATATCAATGCTGATATGTTCTCCTATTTAAATTCCTTTGTATTATTCCTCCCCCTTTTGGGATTATCAAAAAGAGATAGAAAGAGAGAAAAGAAAATAACAAGTAAAGAAACAACATAAGGCCACATTAAATTAAATAAAACGATAAATTTAATTATAAGAAAGAATGAAAATACAATATATCCCAATAAAAATCATCATTCACTTCTCAGAAGAGTCAACGGAATTGGATTTTATTTTTTGAGAGACATCAGATGGTGAAGCAAGAGGTGTATAAGTAGAAATGGTAGAAGTAGTAGTTAGAGAATCCAGTAGCACTCCTTTAATGATATAAGAGGAAAGGGTAGGTCTAGTGGAAGACTGATGTTATTAATATTTTCATGACTTATTATATTCCCCCTTTACTTATTTTATATGAAATGTGCATAATTTGTGTGAAATATTAATGTTTTAATATTAAGTATAATATTTGAGCATTTTTAGAAGTAGTCAAATTGAGTCAGTTTAATGTTTTAATTATAACTATCACTATACTGATCCAAATTGTGTGGTTATTGTTTTGTAGGATTCTCCTTTCAATATACAACATTTCATTAGAAGGCACCATGATCCAATTCTGCCATTTGAAGGGTCATATGGTCCTCACAAACAAGACCAAATAATCTGTGAAGAAACTGGACTATTCATGAAGATTTATTTACTAAGCTCAATACAGAAGTTCAAAAACCTTAACTATCCACCATAATTCTGGGGACACTACATGTAATCTTGGATAAAAATTTCATGGCCCAAATCCAAGTACAAGAGGCCCAAATAAATCTTTGAAGTCCAGCCCACCATTCTGGCCGAGAATGAAAATCAGTATAGTATGCATGACATATCTCCTGATTTAATCATCCAAGAGAGCTGAGATTTTTCAGTGTGAAAGAGGAGATGTAGGTGGCCGACTTTGTTGAAGACACCATTCGGATTTGAAGGCATCTTAATATTCAAAAACCCTTTCACATTATGGACTTCAAAAAGACTGGATTGAAATGGACAGTTTAGGTTTGTTTATTCAACCGGCCATAACATTTTATCCTTACGTCCAAATGACTCCATATTTTGAGAGTAGTCGGCCAACATTATTGTCTACAACTTGGAATAAGGAGATATTTTAAGATTCGTCTTTCTAAATTGCAAAATTGGCTATGCAAGTGGAGGGACAGATTGGGAATGCAAACAGTCCACTCCTTGGGCTATAAATACTCTCCCCTTCTCCCCTTTAGAGGGGTTGGCATTTCAGAAGAGAGGAGATCATATTGGCACGACCAAAGCTTTGTCAAAGGCTTGGGAAGACCTTCCATACTCAAGTTTACACTTGAGAGACCTTTCCTCCTCTCTTTCTTTTCACTTACTTTTGTGTTCTTCATTTTGGTAATCTTGTAATTCTCTTTCTTTGTAATTCTGTTTTAATGCAAGTTACTTATTCAATATCTCTTATTCTCTTCCACCTTCTGTATTTTAATATTAATGTTCTTAAAATAGTTTAAATTCAGTTCAATCCCCTTCCCTTATTTAGCTTCCTCATTCAATCGAAATCTCGTTTTTAATTATCATCATTGTTCGTGTGTGTGTGTCGACGTACCACTCTTTTCTTATCCCTTTCTTTTTCTTCTCTTATTAATTTATAATCATAATCATTATAACCAGATTATTAATCACCCAAATGGCTGAGTAAATCTCTCATTGGGTTGAGTTATAATTTAGGTATGTTAAGTGATTGAGAGCTTCTGCTCGATGAATATTCTTTGAATTAACATTGTGTATGTTGGACTTAACATGTCATGGATTAATGACTTGTTTTGTTTAACATGTGGTTTCCATGGATTATTGGAACCATAAATACACAACCATAAATAAGATATTATTGAGATTATAACCTTAAGTTAAGTTAAGTCTTGGTTTAAAGCCTTAACACTTAAGAATTCTAATCAACATCATCTTGTGACATGGGTGTTAATTTAAATGCAATATAAAGCAAAGCTCGAGGATATCACAAGCTTAACTAACCTAATGATGAACTCACCCCAATATTTATAAATTTGGTAAATCAAAAATCATCCATAAATCATTTCAATTAAGCTCTGCAAACAAACCCCCCTAATCAAAATACAATCAACTAAAAACAAACGACTACTACAAAGTATCATCGCCGAGGATTCGACCCGAGTGCTGCTATACACATTAGCAGAGCACCGGAACTTTGACCGGTCGATAGGCGACAATCGGCCGTGCGTTTCAAATGGCGTCGTTGCCGGGGATGGTGCTTTAAGTAGTCATTAGTTTCTGGTTATTGTAAAAAAAACCCAAAAAAAAATACAAAAGTTTAAAAAAATTGAAAAAAAACACAAAGAAAAACCCGTCTTCCTCTTAAAAATCATAAACTGAAAAAAATACAAAGAAAAACCTGTCTTCCTCTTTCTTCCAAAATCTCTCTGAATGCCCCGTAGCCTTCCAAACAATCCCTCAGATTTGTTTGACCCTGAAATTGATAGAACTCTTCGTCGAATTAGGAGGACCATTAGGGATAACCAAATCACCCAAGAACCAATCATTGCCCTACCAATTGAATTAGATATGGCCAATCCTAGGGAACAAACATTGAAAGAACTTGCTGCCCCTGATATGAATTACCAACCTCTTGGTATTCAATATCCAAGCATAGAGGCTGACTTCGAACTCAAGTCGGGTTTGATTCATCTTCTCCCTCATTTTCACGGGCTAGCCGGTGAGGATCCACATCTTCACCTTAAAGAGTTCCAAGTAGTATGCTCTACCATGAAGCCTCAAGGGGTTTCTGAAGAACAAATCAAGCTTAGAGCTTTCCCCTTTTCCCTAGCGGATTCTGCCAAGTCTTGGCTCTACTACCTCCCACCTGGTTCCATAAACTCATGGGTTGACATGAAGAGACTTTTCCTAGAGAAATTCTTTCCTGCTTCTCGAACAGCTTCTATCTGAAAGGAAATAAGCGGCATCCGTCAATTCCCTAATGAATCACTCCATGAGTATTGAGAGAGGTTCAAAAAGCTTGTGGCAACTTGTCCACACCATCAAATCCCCGACCAAATCCTGATCCAATACTTCTATGAGGGGTTATTGGCTATGGAGCGAACTCTCATTGATGCCGCAAGTGGCGGTGCTCTTGTTGACAAAACTCCTGCAGCTGCAAGAGATCTCATAAGTAACATGGCTGCAAACACGCAGCAATTCCATACTCGAGCACATGCTCAAGTGAAACAAGACCAAGAGAATCAATCCATAGAGCCCAACAAGTTGACTGAGTGGATGAGTGAACTTACAGGTCTTGTGCGTCAACTAGCGGTGGCTACCAAAGCCCCAACCTCATCTTCTCCACAGTCACTATTCCCTGGACCTATCAAGAATTGTGGAATCTGCAACTCTCCATCTCATCCGACTGACACATGTCCACAACTTCAAGATGATCCATCTGATTCATCTAGTCCAATGGAGCTCAATGCGGCATATGCTCAGCGAAACTTCAACCCTCAACAATCAGGTCAGTTTGTTAGAAACTTCAACCAACCCCACTCTGAGCCCTTCTCTTCTACCTTTAACCCACCTCTGAGGTATGGTAATCCCATTTCTCATCCTCCTCAGTTCCCTCATCAAAACCCAAACCAGTTTCAATATAGTCAAGGTGTTGGTAACTTCCAACAACCTTATCCTTTTGTTCCTCAACCCCAAAGGAACAATCCTCCTCCTGGATTCCACTATACTAATGATCCTTCCCAATTCCCCACCCAATACAATCGCTTTCCCAAGAACCAAAATCAAGGCCAACCCAATTTGGGACAAGCCTCTTCTTCTAAACAACCATGGGAAAGTGCTGTAGAGGATCTTGCTTCCTTCACCCGTTCTAGCCTCAAGAACATTGAAACCCAAATAGGTCAACTTGCATCCCACCTGAGCCAGCAGCAACCATCCAATTCATCCCAACTCCCAGCTCAACCATTACCCAACCCTAAGGGTAATGTAAGTGCGATTGCACTTAGATCGGGAAAGAAAATTTCTATGCCCCATGTTGATTCCTCTACCTCCCCTTTCAATGTTGATCTAGAAAATGAAAAGAAAAAAAAGCTGGAAAAGGAACTTGAATCCACTCCTTCACCTCCTTCTATTCCTCTAAGGAACCCAATTCCTTTTCCTCAAGCCATCTCCAAGCCTAAGAAGTCCTTTGAACCTGATCCTGAAATGCTTGACATGTTTAGACGTGTTGAAGTGAACATCCCCCTCTTAGATGCCATCAAACAAATCCCTAAGTATGCCAAGTTTCTTAAGGAATTGTGCACCCATAAGAGGCAACTTAAAAATATTGAAAATGTTTCAACCCAACAGTCCATTCCCATGAAGTGCAAATATCCAGGGACCTTCACGGTTCCATGTCAAATAGGGAGTTCCAACTTTGATGATGCACTCATAGACCTAGGAGCCTCAATTAATGTAATGCCCAAATCCATATTCTCCAACCTTGGTCTAGGTCCCTTGCACCCAACGGATATTGTCATTCAATTAGCCAATCGAAGCACTGCCAGTCCTGAGGGGATAATTGAGGATGTTCTTGTTCGGGTCAATGATCTTATCTTCCCAGCTGATTTCTATGTCCTTGACATGGAAGGTGAGACAACCTCTTCTCGATCTCCCCTAATTCTAGGAAGACCATTCCTCATGGCTGCGAGAACCAAGATTGATGTCCACTCAGGCATCTTATCCATGGAATTCGGTGACCAACTGGTCAAGTTCAACATTTTCCAAGCCATGCGATACCCATCTGAGGATCACTCTGCATTCTCAATCCATGCTTTTGAGGACACTTCTAAGATTCAATCGAACCCCAATCCACCATGTTCTTCATGTTCTAATGATAAAGGATCTTGTGAAATCTGCACCATGATTAACAAAGTCATAAATGGTGAAGTTGATGTGGACCTCTCATTCATAGACTCCATCAATCTAGAGGAACTTGAAAACTCTCTTGAATCCCACATCAACTCTGATCTTTACTGCTCCACCTTGGACAGTGTTGAGGAAAATGATCCAAACCCATCTAGAATCCCTTCTCCTACTCCTAACTTGTCTAGATCTCCAATCAAGGCTGAAACTGATCTAAAACCACTTTCTTCACACCTCAAGTATGAATTCCTTTTCCATGATCCCTCCTACCCTGTCATTATCTCTGCTTCACTTTCTGAAACTGAGGAGTCCCAACTTGTTCAAGTGTTAGAGGAAAACAAAAATGCCTTAGGTTGGACCCTAGAGGATATTCCAGGAATCAACCCTGCCCTTTGCATGCATCACATCCATCTAGAGGAATCATCCAAACCAATTAGGCAACCTCAAAGAAGACTCAATCCACTCATACTTGAGGTAGTTAGGGAAGAGATTACCAAGCTTCTTCAAGCTAGTATTATCTACCCAATTTCTGATAGTGAATGGGTTAGTCCAATTTAAGTCGTTCCTAAGAAGGGCGGGATAACAGTTGTCACAAATGAACATGGAGAAGTGGTCACAACTCGGGTGAAAAACAAATGGCGTGTGTGCATCGATTATCGCAAATTGAATGCTGAAACACGAAAAGATCACTACCCACTTCCTTTCCTTGACCAAATGCTTGAGAGATTGGCCGGAAAGTCACACTATTGCTTTCTTGATGGTTACACCGGCTACTTCCAAATTCCAATCGCACCTCAAGACCAAGAAAAGACCACATTCACTTGCCCCTTTGGAACCTATGCCTATAGGCGAATGCCTTTTGTCCTTTGTAATGCTCCTGCAACATTCCAGCAGTGTATGATGAGTATATTTTCTGAATTCATTGAGAATTGCATGGAGGTCTTCATGGATGACTTTAACATTTATGGAGAGTCATTTGAATCTTGCTTACATTCACTCTCTTTGGTCCTTCAAAAGTGTGTCAAGTGCAACCTTGTGCTGAATTTTGAAAAATGTCACTTCATGGTTTCAAATGGGATTGTTCTAGGGCACATAATTTCTCACGAGGGTATCCAAGTTGATCCAGCCAAAATTGAGGCGATCCAATCACTTCCTGAACCCAAATAAGTTCGAGACATTCGGTCCTTCCTTGGTCATGCCGGTTTCTATCGGCGATTCATTCAGAACTTCAGCAAGATTTCCCTCCCACTCACTCGTTTACATAAAAATGATGTCGCATTCAATTTTGATGAGGCTTGCAAGAGAGCCTTCATTGAACTCAAATCTGCTCTCACATCTGCTCCAATAATCCAACCCCCAGATTGGTCCTTACCATTTGAATTGATGTGTGATGCTTCTGATAGGGCCATTGGGGCTGTTCTTGGTCAAAGAAGAGAAAACATTCCTCATGTCATCTTTTATGCCTCAAAAACATTGGATGAAACTCAATCACACTACACTGTGACTGAAAAAGAACTTTTAGCTGTGGTTTTTGCCTTGGATAAATTCCGGCCCTATCTCTTAGGTGCCAAAATCATCATCTTCACGGACCACTCAACATTAAAGTTCTTACTTAAGAAAAGTGATTCCAAACCAAGGCTAATAAGATGGATTTTAATGCTCCAAGAGTTTGACCTTGTGATAAAAGATAAACCTGGAAAAGAAAACCCTGTGGCTGACCACCTGAGTAGAATTTCTAATTCTTCTCATTCTGAAATAATTGATCCTGAATTTCCAACTGAACACCTCTCATCTCTCACTCCAAAGTTACCATGGTATGCCCCAATTGTCAATTACTTGGTTTCTGGTGTTTTCCCTGAATATTTTTCAAAAGAACAAAAAGAAAAGATGAAAAGTGATTCAAAGCATTATTTTTGGGAAGATAATAAACTTTGGAAAACTGGGGCTAACATGGTAATTAGGAGATGTGTTGATGAAACTGAACAATCCTCCATCTTGGAATTCTGCCACTCAATTCCTGGAGGTGGCCACTTTGGACCACAAAGGACTTCTCGAAAGGTCCAAGATTATGGATTCTTTTGGCCTTCACTCTTCAAGGACTCACATGAGTTCTGTCGATCATGTCCCACTTGCCAAAATTTTGGCACAATTTCCAAAAGAAACGAAATGCCTCAAAAGCCATTAATCTTCTGTGAACTTTTCGATGTTTGGGGCATCGATTTTATGGGACCTTTACCCCCTTCCAATGGATTATCCTACATTCTCCTTGCTGTTGACTATGTTTCTAGGTGGGTCGAGGCCAAACCCACTAGGAAAGATGATGCTCAAACTGTGAGTGAGTTCCTCAAAACCCATATCTTCCATCGATTCGGAACACCATGTGCTTTGATAAGTGACTTAGGAACTCATTTCTGTAATAGAACCATGGAGTCACTTTTGAAAAAGAATGGGGTTGTACATAAAACATCCACTGCATATCACCCTCAAACAAATGGAATGGATGAACTTTCTAATAGAGAAGTGAAAAGAGTGCTTGAAAGAATTGTTAAGCCCACAAGAAAAGACTGGCCCGATAGACTTGGTGAAGCACTTTGGGCCTATCGAACAGCCTATAAGACACCCATTGGGATGTCTCCATTTAGGCTAGTCTTTGGTAAAGCCTGTCATTTACCAGTTGAAATCCAACATAAGTCATTTTGGGCTGTCAAAACATGTAATTTTGATTGTGAAAAATCTGGTGAAGAAAGATTTTTGCAGTTGACTGAATTGGAGGAGCTTCGACTCGATTCGTATGAGAACTCCATTCTCTACAAAGAAAAGGCAAAGTCACTCCATGACAAGCACATTATTCGAAAGGTATTTCATGAAGGTGAAAAGGTAATGCTCTTCAATTCTCGATTTCGACTTCGCCCAGGTAAGCTCATTTCTCGTTGGGATGGACCTTTTATTATTACTAATGTTTACCCATTTGGTGTAGTGCAAGTCGAAGACCCTTCTTCAAAAAGAACATTCATGGTAAATGGACACCGGTTAAAGCATCACCATGAGAGGCCATTCACTTCAGGTTCCACATCGACTTCCATTGACCCACCACTAGATGGAAATGGCGACCCACCAAATCCAAACCAGGGGGCACCTCTTTCCCTTTAACTCTCTCTCTATCTCTTCCTCTCTCTACCTCTTTCTTCTTCTTCCTCTCTCTTTCGTTTTGTTACCACTTTATTCATCAAACCCTTTCTTTTTATCTTTCTTGTGTGGGTGTGTATTTAAAGAAAACCTAAAAAACTAAAAAAACCAAAAAACACAATTACTTAAAAAAATTACAAAAAAAGAGTCATGCTTACTCACCATCTAGTTTTGAAATTTTGTCCAACCATTTTGGGGAGTCAAAAGGCTTGTTTTAAACTCAAATATATTGAATTTTTATCTCAAACTTGGGTAAACAATTTTGTGTCAATAACAAACATTTTTAATGAACACTTTTTGGTGGAAAATGATTCTCCCCTACCGTGAGGAATAACATTAGCCTTCATGCCAAGGTCATCTATGGCCATCTTTTTCATTGTGTGTCTTCACCACTGATTGTGAGTCTTGAGTTTGTGGACCTTCGAGCTGAATTTCCATCTTTTGTGTGCATTAATATGATAGAGGCATTTTCTAAGCCACATGAGAATCAGAATAGCCAAATAGCCTCCCGTTACCCTTACATTGATCCTACTTTTGAAAGCCCCTTTGAGCCTATGAAAACCTTTCTTTTGATATCCACATTATAAGCCTAATACCTTGTCCCACCCAACATCTTCATGGATTTTCATTGTACAATTTATTGAAATTTAAGTGTGGGGGGAATAGACTTCATTTTTGGGCGTACTTTCATTGATTTCCAATGTGTCATCATATTCTTGAGGGAAAGCTTCCATTCAAGTGTGGGGGAGAGGTTGTAATTCTGTGATCTTTGGGGTGTATATGTGTAATTTTCATTTGTACAAAAGTCATTGAAAAGTGTTCAAAAAAAATGAAAAAAAATTATATTAAAAAAAATGAAAAAAAGGAATGGGTTGTGTCTTGGGTGGGTCAAAAATCATTCATCATCAACCTTTTATCGTGTTATAACTACTAAAATTAGTTCCATGAGGAGATCAAGCATGGGTTGGGAGATGATTGTGAGACTTGTTTCAAGCACAACTTTCGAAAAAAAAGAGCAAAAAAAGAAAGAAAAAAGAACACTTGAATCATCTTGTATTGTGTCATTATTGGAAGTCTTCCATGTTGTACATATTCCATGATCTCACCCTATTCCATTTTCTATCTCCCTCACTTTTCATTCATCACACATTCATGCCCTTGTAAATATGTGTTTCTATTTCCTTTCAAATCAAATTTCAAAAAAAATGTGCATTGATTTTTCCATGTTGGTGTTTTTAACCCCTCTTTTCCTTTGGACATTATATACCTACCGTCCCATAGCCACTAAAAACCCCTTAAAAGACCTCTTGATTCTTTTACACATTAGATTTGGGAATGGAAGCTGAGAGCTCTTACAAACTCTTGATTTTCACTTTTTGTTGGTGAATGAGTGAACCTCCTAAAATACATTTTTATCATCTTGAGAGGAGTAAGTTTTGAGTGCCTACATTTTCTAATTCAAACCTTGAACATGAAAAAATGAATTGTTTCTGATGCATTATTGTGAACCAAATTTGTGATGGAATTCAATATGGATGAGTGAAATAGTCTAAACCTCCCCTGATTGGAGAAAAAATTTTTTTAATATTTGTTGGTGAGTGAAAATGATTTTGTCATGTTTTTATATTTGTTGCACATGAGGACACGCGCAAATCTAAGTGTGTGGGAGTTGATGTTATTAATATTTTCATGACTTATTATATTCCTCCTTTACTTATTTTATATGAAATGTGCATAATTTGTGTGAAATATTAATGTTTTAATATTAAGTATAATATTTGAGCATTTTTAGAAGTAGTCAAATTGAGTCAGTTTAATGTTTTACTTATAACTATCCCTATACTGATCCCAATTGTTTGGTTCTTGTTTTGTAGGATTCTACTTTCAATATACAACATTTCATTAGAAGGCACCATGATCCAATTCTGCCATTTGAAGGGTCATATGGTCCTCACAAACAAGACCAAAGAATCTGTGAAGAAACTGGACTATTCATGAAGATTTATTTACTGGGCTCAATAAAGAAGTTCAAAAACCTTAACTCTCCACCATAATTCGGGGGACACTACATGTAATCTTGGATAAAAATTTCATGGCCCAAATCCAAGTACAAGGGGCCCAAATAAATCTTTGAAGTCCAGCCCACCATTGTGGACGAGAATGAAAATCATTATAGTATGCATGACATATCTCCTGATGTAATCATCCAATAGAGCTGAGATTTTGCAGTGTGAAATAGGAGATGTAGGCGGCCGACTTTTTTGAAGAAACCATTCGGATTTGAAGGCATCTTAATATTCAAAAACCCTTTCACATTATGAACTTCAAAAAGACTGGATTGAAATGGACAGTTTAAGTTTGTTTATTAAACCGGCCATAACTTTTTATCCTTAAGTCCAAATGACTCCATATTTTTAGAGTAGTCGTCCAACATTATTTTCTACAACTTTGAAGAAGGAGATAATTTAATATTCGTCTGTCTAAATTGCCAAATTGGCGATGAAAGTGGAGGGACAGATTGGGAATGCAAACAGTCCACTCCTTGGGCTATAAATACTCTCCCCTTCTCCCCTTGAGAGGGGTTGGCATTTCAGAAGAGAGGAGATCATATTGGCACGAACAAAGCTTTGCCAAAGGCTTGGGAGGACCTTCCATACTCAAGTTTACACTTGAGAGACATTTCCTCCTCTCTTTCTTTTCACTTACTTTTGTGTTCTTCATTTTGGTAATCTTGTAATTCTCTTTCTTTGTAATTTTGTTTTAATGAAAGTTACTTCTTCAATATCTCTTATTATATTACACCTTCTATATTTTAATATTAATGTTCTTAAAATAGTTTAAATTCAGTTCAATCCCCTTCCCTTATTTAGCTTCCTCATTCAATCAAAAGCTCGTTTTTAATTATCATCATTGTTCGTGTGTGTGTGTCGACGTACCACTCTTTTCTTATCCCTTTCTTTTTCTTCTCTTATTAATTTATAATCATAATAATTATGACCAGATTATTAATCACCCAAATGGATGAGTAAATCTATCATTGGGGTGAGTTATAATTTAGGTATGTTAAGTGATTGAGAGCTTCTGCTCGATGAATATTCTTTGAATTAACATTGTGTATGTTGGACTTAACATGTCATGGATTAATGACTTGTTTTGTTTAACATGTGGTTTCCATGGATTATTGGAACCATAAATACACAACCATAAATAATATCTGATTGAGATTATAACCTTAAGTTATGTTAAGTCTTGGTTTAAAGCCTTAACACTTAAGAATTCTAATCAACATCATCTTGTGACATGGGTGTTAATTTAAATGAAATATAAAGAAAAGATCGAGGATATCACAAGCTTAACTAACCTAATGATGAACTCACCCCAATATTTATCAATTTGGTAAATCAAACATCATCCATAAATCATTTCAATTAAGCTCTGCAAACAAACCCCCCTAATCAAAATACAATCAACTAAAAACAAACGACTACTACAAAGTATCATCGCTGAGGATTCGACCCGAGTGCTGCTATACACATTAGCAGAGCACCGGAACTTTGACCGGTCGATAGGCGACAATCGGCCGTGCATTTCAAAGACCTAGGAAAAGGTTTATTAATGATGAAAGGTCTGATATGGCTCAGTCCCTGAGCAATAGACATGGTCACAAGTGCAAAATAGGTGGAGGAACAAGGATATGTAGTAGAAGAGAGTCCATGCCTCAAAGGAGTAGCTGCAGGATACACAATTTTAGTACTCTGAATATAGAGATAAGTATTCAATATCTTGATAAAATCTAAGATGATATCTCCACCATACTACATGGCCTTCTCAAATTCATCCTTGTTTTCTAGTAACTTCTCTATAGTAGGTGTGAATTCCTTGATCTTCTTCCCTTGATCCTTAAAGGCTTGAGTGATTAGAGGTATTTTCAAATTCTCTACAAGATACATGAAGTGATTAGTCTACTCATCCTTATAATAAATTATCTTAAAGTATAAGTCCACTTTCTTAGGGATTTTATCTTGAGAATCAATTGAAATTTTGAATTGACCCTCACCAAATCAAGTATATGGTCACTATTCTTGATGACCACGACAAAACATTACTTATCAACACCACTCAACACTGACTGAAGCTCTTCTTTGAAAAATGATCTAATCAAGTCACTATCCATAGGTTGAGATGGATGTTTAGAGACAAACAGAGCTATAATAGCTGATGTGAGAGACTTAAGTTAATTTAGAACCTTTTTTAAGTAACCTTTATATTCATCGGTTAGCTTATTGAGTCCAACAACAAGCCCACGCATCTCATTGGATATCTTGGTGTTGTTCTCAACCACCTTTTCAAAAATAGTAATCAGGTTTTGTGGAATTATAGATACAAACTTCTATATAATATTATTAGAAACATCTTCACTAATATGAGAAATAGGAGCTTGAATAGTTGGTAGGGTTTTCTGTATATCTTCAACCATAGATTTTGGAGATTTCACCTCATCACTCAAAAGATTGTTCTCAATCCGAACTTCTTAAATTACATGAAGCATCTTTGGTTAAATCTTCCAAATAATTTTTCTCTAACAAAAAATTCAATGTTCCAGCCCTCTTCTGAAACCATTGTGTTGTGAGTCGAGTGTTCTGGTTTTCAGTGTAGTGAGACGTTTCTATTCTCTTTTGAGTTGCTGCAAGGATGCTTTCAAGATGGTTCACAGTAGGTTCTTATTTGTTTACATCCATTAGTAATTGAAAGTCCTTCCTTCGGTGTATTATTTTATATATGGGTGCTCTATGGTTTTTCATTCATTCCACTGCTACACTGTTATTCAACTCGAGTTTCATACTTTGTTTTTATTTCAGGTTCTTGTGGTGCAACCAAAAAAGTGTAGTATCTCTATATATTATACCTAGTATTGTCTGCTGAAAGGCCTGAAAAATATAATTAATTTTATTAGTGTCATTAAATGACTCAAATATGACCATTAGAAACAAAATGTAAATTTTACTAGAAATGATAGAAACAAATAGTTAAGTATAAAACAATTTCATAGTTGCGGTGAGACAGTCACGATGCCACAATCATGGGGAGACAGTCACAGTGAGATAGTCACGGTACCATAGTTGTGTTGAGATCTGGAACCAGTAGCATAATTACTCTGTCTTTTCCTTTATCAAAATTCTAAATGGCGTCTTGTTATGGTGTCTTGGAAACAGTAACACATAAATGGTGTCAGGTCCTTTGCGAAAATCTAGAACTGGTAGTAAGCTTATGGTGTCACAAACTATTCCACAACAGTAGGTTCTTCCTCAATAGCAAGCTCTTTCTCTATACTAACACTTCCTTTAGAATCAGCTTTAACCTTTTCACTTGTATCAACAACACATTTAGAGAGAGGTTATATCTTAGGAGATACTTTAATAAAAACTTTACTCACATCATCATTTATTTATTCATATGGATATTCCACAATCTCATCAGCTTCTAATCTAAGATCAGCTATATTTTTAGGTCTCAAGGTATCTTCAACAGGATTGAAATCCTCATAAAACCTATCATTATCCTCAACCCATAATTCCTTCCATAGATTCCATATTATCTCAATTATCCTACAAATAGACTTAGAGATAAAAAATTACATTCCTAAAGCACTTCTTCATTCTAGAAACCTACACCTTTGGATAGAAGAATAGATGAAATGAACCTTGAATAAAAAATGGAGGTGGAATTTGATGTAGTTTCGAGCATATCACACATGTGAAGTATAATATACTTACACAAGTTGATTTTCTGTCCATTTTTCAGAAGATGAATAAAAAATACAACCTGATACTTAAGAGTAGAAAATTCCCATTTTCTTCAAAAAATGAGGTGTTGAATAAACTTGAACAACAACCATGACTCACCATCAAGCTCAGCAGTAATAGGACTTATCTTCTTCTTATTTCTAGACAAACTTCCCAAAGACTCTTCTAGGAAAAACACATCAATAGGTGGATGAGGACCTCTTTGGTAATCCTCAAAAATCCCTTCATGAGGTTTTCCTTGGTAGACAACCCATAACCTCAAGGAAAAGTGCATCTTTGACCATTTAACCAACTGTTAACCACAAAATCATCTGTGTAATTGAAGGAAAACTGAACATACTGATAAAACTCAAAAACAATCCTTGGGTAGATGGGTATTTTATCCTTGGTAAACCAATCTAACCACCTCTATTCTTTTAGAACTCTTAGAACTAGAGACTTACTAGAAAAGATACACTTTGCATAGATTTCCTTTTCTGGTATTACTTTTTGATCCTCAAGACCTGGGTTCAGTGATTCTCGGGCATTACAAAAGGATCCTTATTCTATTTCTTCTGAGAACTACACTTCTCAGGAGTCAACGAGGATGGATTCTTCATTTTGGGCTTTCAATGGGGATCATGAAAGATGAGAAGGATGGAAAGAGGTTTGATAGAGACATAGGGTTTTGGTTTCGAGAGAAGTGATCTCAAGAGAAGTGAAGTTATAGGTACTTATCATTTAGGGAGTTCAAACATCACAAAAATAAAAACACGGTAAAAAAAATTATAATATTGGATACAAAAAGATTAAAAATAAATTCTTAATAATACGGTGAGACCAGTACATGCATTCAAGGTGTCAGTATTACTGTGTGGCTCAAAATGGTGCGACCATAACGAATGAGAAAACGAACAAAGACATAAAGATATCAGATAGTAATCTTGAGACAGTGAACTGAGAAAATAATCCTAAGATAGTAATCTGTTCACTCAAGGTTAATCATTCCTAATTCATGTATGGTGTAATTCATCCTTTCATAATTTAATGTCTTAGTAAAAATGTTGGCAATATGATGTTCTGTTCAAATGAATTCTAAAGTAATATCACTTTTTTGATAATGATCTCTTAAAAAGTGATGTATTAAATCAATATGATTTGTTATAGAATGAGAAACTGTATTATTTGATAGGTTAATAGCACTTGTTTTATCACAATTTATAGGTACATGCCTAAAATGATATCCATAATCTATCAAGGTGTGTTTGATCCACAAAATCTAAGCACAATAACCACCACCAGCTATGTATTCAGCTTCAGTAGTAGATAATGCAATAGAATTTTTCTTTCTACTACACCATGAATCTATTGACTTTCCCAAAAAGTGACATGTTCTTAAGGTTCTTTTTTTCTATCTAACTTATAACCACCAAAATCATCATCTAAATAGTTAACCAAGTCAAATGATTGTCCTCTAGGATAAAACCGTCCTAAATTGGTAGTATGTTTAAGGTATTTGAAAATAATTTTAACAATAATAATATGTGACTCTTTAGGATTTGATTGAAATTGAGCACACATACATACACTAAACATAATATCAGGCCTACTAGCAATCAGGTAGAGTAAACTCCCAATCATTCCTCTGTAAGTGGTTTGATCAACCTATTTACCATTCTCATCATGATCTAGCTTACAGGTGGAACTCATTAGAGTATCACTAATTTTATTATTATCTAAACAAAAACATTTTAGAATATATTTAGTATAATTATGTTAATTTAAAACAATAACTTCCTTATTTTGAATGATTTGAAATCCAAGAAATAATTTTAGTTTACCCATCAATATCATTTCAAATTCATTTTTCATCATCTTTGAAAAAACATTACAAAAGGAATTCTTTGAAAATTTAAAAATAATATCATCAACATAGATTTTAACAACTAAAACATCTTAAGAAATTATTTTCATAAAGTGATTAGAATTAGATATACCTTTTTTAAAACCTTTGTGAATAATAAAACTACTTATTCTATCATACCAAGCTCTTGGAGCTTATTTTAAACCATACAAAACTTTTGTTAATTTAAAAACATTATTTGGGAAATGAGGGTCTGTAAAACAAAGGGGTTGTTCAAAAAAAATACTCAAATATATACCCATCTAGGAATGAACTATTGAGATCCATTTGATATAGTTTGAAATTTAGATGTGCTGCATAAGCAAGTAAGATTCTAATGGCTTTAAGTCTAGAAAATGGTTCAAAAGTTTCTTCATAATCTATCCTTTATTCTTGACCTTAACCTTGAGAAACCAATATTTCTTTGTTTCTTACTATGGTACTATATTTATCTACTTTATTTCTAAACACCAATTTGGTTTCTATGGTTAAAATTTATTTACGTCTATCTATAAGTTTCCAGAATTTATTTATTTCAAAATTATTTAATTCTTCTTACATAGCCATCACCCAGAATTCATCATTAATTTTATCATTGATGTTATTAGGATCAAGATATGAAAAGAAAGTTTGATGTTCAACCTAATTTCTTAGAGAAACTATAATCTTTATTCCTTTATCTAAATCCCAAAAAACATCATCTAAAGTATGGTTTTTAAGGGTTCTAACAGATCTAGAAAAAGGACTAGTAAATTTAGGTTCTTTAGAAGGTTCGGGTTTATCATTGCTCAAATATGGAGAATTTATAGAACTGGAAGTTTTAACAGATTTCTTTATAGGATGGTTATAATATTTAGCATTGATTTATTTATTTGACATATCATTCTCAAGATTTTCTAGAGAGGCTTTTGGCTCATGAGGATCTATTTCATCAAATTCGATTTGTACAAATTCTTCCACACATTTGGTTCTTTTATTAAAGACTCTATAGGATTTACTAGAAATTAAATCACCTAGGAAAATTCCTTCATCACTCTTGGAGTAAATTTTTTCTAGATTATCCTTAGTGTTAAGGATATATACTTTAAAACCAAAAAATTGATGTAATTAACCTTGGGTTTTCTATTGTTCCAAAACTCATAGAGAGTTATTTTATGAATTGGTCTAATTAAGACTCTATTGATTATATAGAATGTTGTATTTATAGATTCTGCCCAAACGTATATAGGTAGGTCATATTCATTAAGCATTATTATAGCTATTTCTTGTAAGGCTCTATTTATTCTTTTTACAACACCATTTTGTTAAGGTGTCTTAGGGGTTGAGAAGTTATGTGTGTGGCCATTTTGTGAGAAAAAAGATTCAAACTCTTGGTTTCCAAACTCATAACCATGGTCACTTCTGAGGTTTTTAATTCTAAGATCACTAATATTTTATACCATCCTAGCATAATTGGTAAAATGAGAGCAAGCTTCACTTTTGTGAGCCAATAAAAAGGTCCAAGTATATCTAGAATATTCATCTACAAGAACATATAAATAGTGCTTCCCTTTAAGTCTTGAAACTCTAGATGGTCTAAAAAAATCCATGTTAACCAACTCAAGAGTTTTATAAGTTGAAACTTCTTTCTTTGGTTTGAAAGATATTTTGTGTTGTTTACCCTTTTGACAAGGATTACCGACTTTGTCATTCAGAAACTCAATTTTGGGTAGATCCTTGACTAATCCTTTTATGGTAAGATTTATAAGTGAGTTTACATTTCAGTATCCTAGTATTCTATTCCAAATCCATGACTCTTTGTGAAATGCAATAAAAAAATAATCATTTTGAGAAACTAAAGAATCTAGGTTAACAACATAAACATTTTCATTTCTAAAAGAAAAAAATATTAATTCATTATTAGAATTAAAAACATTGCAAGAATTATTTTCATATTTAACATGAAAACCATCATCACATAATTGTTATATACTAAGTGGATTATATTTTAATCCATAAACAAAAAGCACTTTAGAAATTAAAACTGAGCTAGAGTTACCAATCTGGCTGAGGATAATTATTTTTTCTTTAGCATTTTCACAAAAATTTATATGACCACCGTCAATATTTATTAGGTTATTGAAGCATGAGTAATCTCCTGTAATGTGTCTTGAACATCCACTATACAAGTACCATAGACTTTTGTAGGATCTATTCAAGCATATTTTCTACATAGGGATCAAACAAAAGAATATTTTGGTATCGAGATTTTCTTGGGTCCCAAAACATTAGTAATAAATACTTTGGGAACCCATATTTTCTTCATGGGTTTAGTATAAGAAAATTGTAAAGCCTTTGAAAAGTAAACTATATTAAATCTTGAGAAACTGGAAGAAAAAACAGTTCCCATTATTGGAAATTTTATAATATTTATTAGTTTTAGGCACAAAAACATTTTTTCCATAATTTTCACCAAAGTTTATTTTTCCAGGTTGATAACATATACTAGTAGTATACCTAGAAGATACTTTTTTACCCAGAATTTTTGTTAGAGTATTCTTTTCATTGGTAAATTTTTATAAGTCCCTTTTCAATTTCTCATTAGATAATTTGAGTTTCATTGTTTTCTTTAAGTAGTTGAGAGTTTTTCTCCTTTTCTACAGCAAGATCATATTTAACAGTGATAGTCATAGCATGATGTTTCTTTAAAGATTTTTATTTATATTTTAGTTAATTAAAAGTGTCTTATAGAATTTGGAATTATTAAAACATTTCTTCATTATTCGTATTTTCATAATCATTTTCATCTCTATAATAGTAAAAATTATGTACAGGAGACTCAAGGGTTACCTCATATGTGTTTGTCATAAAACAAAGATTGGGTTTGTCAGGCTTTTCATTATGTGAAGACTCTAAGTCACTTGAACTGTCCACAAAAGAAATCCATGTTTCTTTCATTTCATTTTTATACTTTCTATCTTTGTCATCATATCTCTTCTTATATTTGATCTTGTTATAATCAAACATTACATGTCCTTTTCTATTCCATTCATAGAATATTTTTTTCACTAGAGGTATGACCTTTCTTCCAATCCTTTTTCTAGTTTCCCTTGTTATCATATTTAAATTTGTAGTTAGTCTTCCTAAATAATTTATTTCTTCTATAAAACTACATAAATAATCTAGGTAATTGATCTATTTACACATCACTATCATATGGTGAATCTTCATTACTTGTACTATCAGAATGAGTTTCTATCCTATCCTTTTCTTTAGTTTTGGAAGTAGTGGTTTTGAAAGCCAATGAATTTCTATTCAGTTCATATTGCTCTTTCTTTTTGAATTTTAATTCTTCCACATACAACATCAACTTTCCTATCAACTCCTTTACTAGCAACTTTCTGATGTCATAGGATTCTCTAATTGATACAGAAGTCCCCCTCCATCTATCTAGTAAGCATATGAATATTCTCATGATTTTCTCCTAGTTTGTAACATCTCTTCCTAGATAGATCATAGTATTCACAATTTCATTAACCCTAAGATACATGTTATAAATAATATCATCAATATTAATTATAAAGTTATCATATTTAATTTTATATATGTTAAGTCTCATTTTTTTAACACTATAGGTTCCTTCATGTGAAACATATAAAGTATCTCAAATATCATGGACTATTTTACATAAAGAAATTATATTAAACTCTTCATCACCTAAAGAAAAGTATATAGAATTCCTGGATTTTCGATTATTATTATAATAAGCCTTAGTTCGGTCATCCCAAGTAGTTCTATCAGTAGTTGGAATCTTATATTTATTTATAATTGAATACCAAATATCAAAACTCATACTTTCTAGGTGCATTTTCATTTTAATTTTCCATTGTGCATAATTTGTTCGATTAAAGAATAGAGGTATGTTGGTAGTAGAACCTTCCAATCTATTATCCAGGATAAAGAAAAAAGATTTTAAAGAGATGGGAATTTAGAACTAACAGAAATTTAAAATCTTTAAAACTCAACTAAAATCAAAGTTGAAAAAGATGTTAAAACATATTTAAAGTTTTGAAAAAAGTTACTTGAAAAAAACCTATAATATCAAATGTTGGTCAGAGTAGGACACTCAAAAAGGAGTTTAATTGAGTTCCTATAAAAATTTCTATTAAAAAGTTTATTTAAATGATTCCCCCAATTAAAAATAAAACAGGCTAGTTAACCAAGGTAGTAAAATTATAATATCTTGACTATTCAAATAGTTTCTCAATAGATTGATTAATTCTCAATTATAAAAATATGAGATATTGATACAACTTTTGAAACTACTATAATAAGGAAAAACAATTATAACTACTATCTAAGACATACTATCAAAGTAAAATTTAGTTTTCTAAAATATGAGTTAAAAACAAAGAAAGAAAAAATTTAAAGACACTGTAGATAAAACAAGAGGTTCAGTATAAAAATGAGACCTAATCCACTCCACTTGGTGATCACCTGCCACCAAGAAATATATATAAGAAAGATTTTATCCACACCCTGGATCAGGGTTAACAAAAGTACATGAGATTGTCTAGGTCACAAGAACTCTTCCACTATTCAACATGGGAAAACTAATAGCCATGTCAACCATGAACTCCTACACAGTTATACATTGGTGAAACAAGGTGTATAAATATATTTGAGTTAAGATATCTTGTATCCTCCAGTTTAGTGTAGGAGATAGTGTGTATTTTTAATACAGATACACACATTGCTTGAAATGTAATGAAACGGTACACAACAGAAAAAAATGTAATGAGATAGAGTTTACAAGGCTCTTTATGTCAGGAAATTTAGCTCTCGACTCTTTGGATGCAACAAATGCAATGTTCTATTCCTCTTCTGAAATCAGAGTGTCGTGAGTCAAGTGTTATGGTTTTTAGTGCAGTGAGATCTTCCTATGCTTCTTCAAGTTTCTACAAGTATTCTTTCAAGATGGTTCAAAATAAGATCTTCTTTGTTTATAGACAATAGTAATTAAGAGTTCTTCCTTAGGTGTATTCTTGCATATATGGGTGTTCTATGCTTTTTCATGCATTCCACTACTACACTATTATTAAAATAAAGTGTCACACTTTGTTTTTATTTTGGGTTCTTGTGGTACACACAAAAAATTGCACGATATCCACATATCATACCTCGTACTATCTGCTGATAGGTCTAAAAACGATCATTAATTATATCAGTGTCATTAAATAAATCAAATATGACTGTTAGAAACAAATTTTAAATTTGATTAGAAAAGATATAAAAAATGGTTATGTATGGAATAGTGTCACAGTTGCAATGAGATAGTCATGGTGCCATAGTAGTGGTGAGACAGTCATGGTGAGAAAATCACAGTGAGATAGTCATGGTGATATAGTCACGGTGCCATAGTTGCATTGAGATCATGGAACCGATATCATAGTTATGTTGTCTGTTCCTTTGTCAAAATTTTGAACAGTGTCTTATTACGGTGTCTTGGAAACGGTAGCATGGAAATAGTGCCAGGTCCTTTGTGAAAATTTGGAACTAGTATCATGCTTACAGTGTCACAAACATTGTGAGAATCTAGAACTGGTTGCAAGATTAAGGTTTCATAGACTTATCCAAATATCTATAAGTTGTCTTAAGAATAAATATTTATAGAATGGATTAAGATTAAACATAATCATAAAAAAACATAATATAACAACATTAAATATAGTTTACAAGATTCAAAAATGATTTGTGAGATTCTGAATCATGATCTTGTGAGAGCTTAAAACACGAGTTATAAGAATTTAAAACATGATTTGTAAGAATTAAAAACATGAGGAGTCCAACAATCTCCAAACATGATTTTTTGCATTAAAACATGTGGATTAAAACAATATTGATACACTAGTAAAAAATTCTGTAAGTCATTTTTTATGTGTAGGATTCAATTGCACATCAGTCTGATACATGGTGTGATTGGTATGATTCAAAGCGTGTGTTTTTATTTAAAATTGAAATTTTACTTCAAAAAAACGTCACATAATTAAAACCATAATTCAGTCATATTATATTGATAATTTATGAAAATTATCCATAAATAATTTTTTTATGTGTGGGAATCAACCATACATTAATATGACACACGATGATCCAGGTATGAGTCAAAGTGTATATTTTAGTTTAAAATTGATAATTTAGTAAAAAATAAAGGTCACATAATTAAAACTAAAAATATTCACTTGGATTATCTTAATAATTTAGGAAAATTTTCTATAAATCATTTTTTACATGTATAAATTAACCACACATTAATTCGACACATGGTGTACATGATATGATTCTAACTGTATGTTTTCAGTTTGAAAGTATCTTTTTATTAATGTATTTTTTTCATATTTATGTTTAATTTATTTATTTATAGTATCAATTACATAATTTTTTCTTATATAGGTGAACTCTTTTTCTATATATGGGGTGCTTTTTTGGTGATTGGTATGATTAGACTCTTTTGAGAGGGGTTTAGGGGCCAATGACAATAAAACATTGAAGCTTTTAAATTTTTTGATGTTTGTGTTAAATTATATAATAAAATGTAGTTGTAAAAACCAATGTTTGAAAAGTATAAAATATAGTTTTTTTCTTATATTTGTGATATAAATTTAATTATAATTAAATTTTTTATTTTTTGTCGTAGTGTGTTTTAGTTTTAGTAGCACATTGTTGCAACATTGCTTTTATCAGAGCTATTTATAGTATCAATTACATAATTTTTTATTATATAGGTGAACTCTTTTTCTATATATGGGGTGCTTTTTTGGTGATTGGTATGATGATCAGACTCTTTTGAGAGGGGTTTAGGGGCCAATGACAATAAAACATTGATGCTTTTAAATTTTTTGATGTTTGTGTTAAATTATATAATAAAATTTAGTTGTAAAAACCAATATTTGAAAAGTATAAAATATAGTTTTTTTTATATTTGTGATATAAATTTAATTATAATTAAATTTTTTATTTTTTGTCGTAGTGTGTTTTAATTTTAGTAGAACATTGTTGCAGCATTGCTTTTATCAGAGCTATTTATAGTGCTTCTAAAATGGTCCTTCATAAGTTCTAAAAATTCATTGTTAAAGGGAATCCTTTATCAGTATTAAAAATCACTAATAATGGCCCCCTTTATCAGTTATAAACTATAATTAATAAATGAACCCCTCGATCAACATTTTTTTACCAGTGATAATGGTCCCTATTATCAATGCTATTTTTAGCTTTGATAAAAGTCATTGGGTTTTAAAGACACTTAAAACATGAACACTTTTTTATCACTGATGAAGGATATTTATAGCACTGTTAAAGCCTATTATATAGTAGTGTCAACTCTGACCACCTCATCTACCTCCAAGACCATGTATAACTATAGATGGTCTACTACCCTAAATCTACTCTCCACCAGACTGAGCATGAGATACATGGGTCTGCTAGGGTATTTGACCATTAATCTCTAATGAAATTCTATAATAGAATATTTGAATATGCATGGAATGACCACAAAGGTTTCACTTCATTTCATCAAATGTATATTTTGGTTTTATATAACATGGTAATATATACTAAAAACACAAAATTAGAGGTTTTTTCATGATGTAAGTGGTAAGTGTGATTCTGCTCCAAAAAACATGGAAAGATTCACACTTATTAATCTACTACCACTATCTCCTCCATTCACTTGAGGATCCCTCACTGGTTTTTTTATTAGGAAGTGAGACACTGGGTCATATACTTCCCTTAGAACCCAACTCAATTAGAATAAATTTATTTACAACCTCAAAGAATGTATAAATATTAAATCCCATCACCTGAGTCCGAAAATGTTCCCTCAAACTCATCCCTAAATACTCAGTATAAAAGATAATTAAATTAGTGAATTCAGTATCATAATATATAATCTCATCATCCCCTAATTTAGTTCCATAAAATCTCAAAATTTTAAACAATAAATAGTGTTAAAGTAAAACTGATTGAATAATAAATCTTGAAATCCTTTCAAAGTTAACCCTTGATATTTAATTGCTTTTACCATCACATCCCATCATTAATAAGCACCCCCTTAAAGAATAAATATCATCATCCAAACACTATGATTATTTTCGATCTCAATACACTTGAATATAGAATAGATATGATGAATTAACTCATCAAATTCCAATGGAGACACATCACCCTAAAAGGTCAATGTGATAAAACTAAATATCATGCATGACATGGTAATAATACATTTCTATTTAATTTCTCCCTTTTTTATAGCATAAAGTATCCATGTCATCCCCTTTAGGATCTGTAGATCAATTATAGGCCTAACGAGTGAAATATTCTCAATGTCTCCTTCCTTTATATATTTAACTGGTCATCATGGAGGTACACTCTATAGCATCCCATACTTTTCACACACATATATTACATCTTATTAGATTAGTATTCTTTACACTTAATAATGATCCACACTAGAATCATATAGGTCTAGTATCTTTGGAAACATGGAATCATAAACAGTTGGTTTATAAAATATCTACATAATCTTCTACTAAGTTCTTCATAACTAGAACCTTTGTTATACATATAATACTTAATACATTTCTTTCTAACCTAGGGAAAAGGAAATATAAGAAACAGTGGGATCATATTCTCAGAAATGGTATACAAGGGAGATATCAATTATCTCTTAAACATAAAATGATCATAAGGGTATAAGAACATGATCATTAAATCTGAAAACTATACCCAGCATATCATAGATCATAATCTCGATTCATGGAATAAATCTTAGAATTTTATAAGATGTGTATCATAAAGGAATCAAATAACATTATCCATAAAATTATAACATAGTCATGAGTTTTTGGCATACACATAAGCATAGAAAATCATTTCCTTGGTAGTCAGGGATCATTACCAAGACTATTATAGTGAATTGAGTTCACTCCCCAAAACATTTTATTATTCAAGGTTCACTCCCAAGACCATTATAGTGCATTGGATTCACTCCCCAACCCATTAGAGTAGTCAAGGTTCACTCCCAAGACTACGATAATAAAAAGAGTACCTTACTGAACTAGATTCAATCCTCATTCCAATCCTCTTTATCTAATGGGATATCAATATTAACCCAATTTATTGGAGAAATATATAATTATAGGCCCAACCATCAAATAATGAAAATAATACATGTGTGTTCTATAAGATCATAAAACATTCATCGTATCAGAACCCATGAAAATAAATAGCCTCCATAAACATTTCGTTATAGAATAACATGTGGGAAAGAAATGGGTTTCATAAATACCTTTTCATCATTAACATAAACTATCTAGAGAAATAATAAGGATGGTATCCTTGTATCATATCCCCAATAAATAATAAGTGAAATCAAGGGTTGTTGTCTATGAAGAATATAAATACCATCACCAGATCATTAAAAAAATTAAGGAAAATACCCTTTCCATATTTCAAAACTAGAAATTCAAAAAAAATTGTGAAAATAATTTTCTTTGAAAATAGACATTGAAGTTTATAAATTAATATTTATATAAATGAATATTCATGATGATGGTAAATTTCATTAATATCATATAAGTTAAAAGAAAACATTCCTTCCACATTTTTGTAAAAAGTAAAAAAGTACCTCGTTCAAAAATGAAAAGAAGGTTCCTTTTAATAAAAAATTCAAAAAGTAAAAAATGGTTAACAATGACTTTAAAAAATCACATAATAATATTAAAAAAAATCTTTTAATTTTTTTAGAAAACATGGATATGGAAGAATTTTTTTCACCTGAAGAGAAAAATAAAGTTGATTTTCCATAAAAAATTATTTTGGTATATTGAGTACTTAAATAGTGTAAAATAAAATGAAAACATTTAAATTAAATAATTAACCAAACTATGACATAATTCATCAGTTTCATGATATATAGATCATAATATTTCTTTAAAATAACTTAACCATAAACAATACTGATAAATAATGATATTGTAACATAAAATCCTTACCGCTTTGGTAACATTTTAATCTTAAGACCTATGAAAGAAATATCATTATATGGATATTTAAATACCCATAAAATTAATAATAATAATTATAATAAACATTAATGAGAAGTATATATACCACATAAAAGAAACAAGTGGTGAATATGGTATGTGTCTCACATGAATAAATGTGAGATGAAAATCCCTCACCTTAGGTCTGACTTTCTTTATATGTGTTAGAAACTCAGTAATAATAAATATAGATTTATTAAATATATATTATTGATCCATAATCACATATATCGTACCATATATTATTTACTTATAACCTTTTATCTCCTATTTATTAACAATTCTTTCTTAAAATCACTGTTCTGGGTGTCACTACTTCATTATCTTGTATGTTTTGGTTTGGTAGTTTTGTTACTTGAAATTTGATCATGGTTATATCATATAAATAATTTTAATAATGATATAAATATCTTATATATTAAGTATATATATTAATATTAATTTATAAAATTTATAGATAGAAAAATTAATTACACTGTTCATGGAGACGGTAAGTCATACGTACGCACGAACACTATTTTCACTTTTCAAAGAATGGAAAAAAAATAAAGATAAGTAATAATTAAACTTTATATAATAATTATTATATCATATATATAATATATATTTATTAAATCCATACTTATTACCATCCATGTAAAACATAAATGAAAAATTAATCACATCGCTTGGTGGAGGTGGTAGTCCACAAATACGCACGAGCGACATTATCATTTTCCAATGGTTTGGTAGGTAAGAAGGTAGATATTATATTATCAAAATAGAAGAAAAATATTTCATTAATATCGTATTTAAACTTTAAAACCATCATAATAATCATCCATGAGAGATAGTGATGGAAAATAAATTGTATCGCTGCGTGGAGAGAAGAAGTCGTACATACGCACAATCGATAATTTCAATTCCCATTTGATGGAAATAGGGCGAATGAAGGCGGTTTCATAGTTTTAATGAAATTTTAGTATATTTATTATACATAATTTATTATTTTATTATGAATATCATATATTTTTAATTGGTAAAATAATAATTAAAATGAAATGATCGGTTAAGGTGATCACCTCTTCTTTGAAACAACTCCTTTAGATATCCTCTTAAGGATCATAGAGTTGGTGTTTTTGAAAGATAAGAACCTATAGAATATGTATAAGTAATTTGATAATGTATTTTTTAGGTAATGGTTGATAAATAAGGCTAAAAGTGGTGTGAAGAAGATAAAAAAGGGGTTCCCTTTTATAATTGAGGGAAGAGGCACTCTTGGGATTTCTTAAATGATTAAAATATTATAAAGTAATTTTCTTGAAAAAATGATTAAAAATAATAGATATTAAAATATAAGATATTATGGTACTTAAATAACATAAACTAATAAATTTTATATAGGTTTATGTGGTTTTTAAACCTTATCATTTTTATTAACCATTTGGTTAACCAATTTTAACCTTTATCACGATAACGAATTTTTTTACTCTAAAAGGGTTATAATTTAAATTATAAGGTACAAATTGGTCCATAAATGTACAGGGGATAAAATTTTAGATCCTATATTATCCACCTAGTCCTCCTTCAATATTTTTGTGATTTTTAAATAATTTATTAAAATATTATTTTGATACAATATCATTAAGGACAATTTTGACACTATTCATTTAATTTGACTTAAAAGACATTAATAAAAAAGTTGTAATACAAATATAATCATTCTACACACCAATAATATGTTATATTTGTCTAAAAAATCATTTAAAACTGTAAATAATTCAAATTATATTACTTTTAATATTTTTAAATTTATTTATTTTATTTTCCTATTAATAGAATAAATACTCTATTTGCATTTCACAAGTATTTAAGGTAATTATTTAATCACTAAAATTTATAAATAAATTACCATAATGAATATAATTTCTTTATTCACAAAATATACATTAATATTCATTCATAACTTGATTTTTCCCTTTTTCAATTCATAATATATATTTAAAATTAAGAGGGTGACATTTTGTAACTGTCATTACTTTAAATATTATATAAATCATTCTCATTTAAAAGTGTCCATTAAACAAATTAATTTATATTCTAAGATGATAATGATAAAATTAAATTTATCCAATAATAAATATGACAAAAAATTATGGCTTTATCAGTTATTTTTAACCTAGACTAACCCGATTTACCCATTACTGATGTGATAAATTTCAGTACGATTACTATTCAAATTGACCAAAAATAAAAGGGGAATATTCCAAATTTATAACTCATGATTCTAAATATGGAATATATTTTCAAGATTAAATTTCTATAAGTTGAAAAAATTATATTTAAAATAAGCATGAAAAATATTATGAAAACATCTTTTAGAAGAAATAAATCTTTTATCATAAAACTTGGTTTATTCTTATCCCATGTTTGGAAAAATCTTAAATGAATGTTAAATTTTTTTATTGAATATATAATATATAAATTTCACTAAAATAATTCACCAATAGTTATTAATTTAATTTATTAAGATTAAAATACATTGAGCGCATGAAAAATTGAAAAAAAAAAATATTTTTGAATGATTTTTAATTTAATTTATAATTATTTAATTACCAAAAAAATTAATTTTTTAAATATTTACCATAAGTTTTTAATAATTTAGTTAGTATTAATCATACCTTCCAATTCAATGGCTAGTTGATAAATTTTAAATAATAATATTTTAATAGTATAATGCAGTTTTGTTGACCTCGGTGTTGCGTGTAATGCATGCTGTTAGAGAAATAACATTATTTAAAGAGAAATATATTCTAAAATATCTGGTTGTTACATACTCTAATTCAGGTATAAAATCACATTAAATACTCATTCTAAAAATAAAAAACATATTTATATATTTTCAACACAATGAATATCATGCCAAAACCCCTACCCTCATTATTTATTATAAACTTTAAAACATTTCTCAAAAGAATTCAAAAATATAAAATTAGAAAAATAATGAGAAGTATAACTAATAATCATAATAAAATTGGAGTTCTAAATTAAATTTATAAATTAAATACTTATATTATCTAAATTGTCACTAATAATTAAATAGTTAGACTTTATTTATTTATTATTGACATTTCAGTTATTATAAATATATAATTGATTTCAATAATTAATCAAATAGACATACACAAGCATATTATATTCCATAATATACTGAAATATTATACTTATATTTTTCTACTCATGATGCATGAGACTTATAGTATTAAATATAAATTTAAATGTAATCAAAAATAAAACTTAGAATACCATGGTGACTCATGTTTCCTCCATTATTATGCTGGGTGAGAATATTTATGCCTTATTTCATGAACCTAAAAAATTCTATCATTAGGCTAGTACCAAGAAAAACTACCATATATGGGCTATGATACCAATTTTTAATGACCCATTATATATCATATAGTTCCACAATAAATCACCATAATACCTTGACCATGCTTCTTCATCAATAAAGGTTAGAATAAATGTCAAAGGACATAGTAATTGAAGTAACCTAGGGAAAAACTGAAGGATTCATATTTGTTTTCAACCACTAATCTATTGATAAGAATGATGTTTGAAGATAGTGGAGGATGGGTTAAAAAGGATCAATAAATATTTGAAGGTGTTTTGAGATAAGTAGACTTGATTATATAATTTCAAAGGAGTTTGCAAGTGGTTTACTGCATTTTGTATGATATATGGCCATATTATATAGTGATAAATTATATGATAAAAGAGTTTATATGATACTATTAAAGATCTTATAAGATATATAATTTCATGTGATACAAAATTTTATAATATATGCCTATAGTGTTCTTGTAAGATATGAAGATCTCAGAAGAATTGATTTTCACAAGACAACATCATCTCATACGATAACAGACTCATATAAGAAGTCAGTCGTGTAAAAAGGTAAGTGTTTAATAAGTCAATCTTGTAAAAATGAAAACATATAAAATGATATATGTGTAAGATATGGAAAATTTATTATAGCATTCATGTAAGATAATATTATATTATGATGGGAAACACATAATATATTAATGCATGAAGAGAATTTAATAAGATACCATTATCACAAGGTAGTTACTTTTCATGCTAGGATAATTCATATGATATCTTATAGGGTAAAAGTTTAGAACCTAAACAGTGAAAGTTCCTTAGAAAACTAATTTAGATGACGCATGAGTTGAGCTTCATGGAATTAAACATCACAATCAATCGAATGATCAGGATTTAAGCTAATATCAAAGGATGGATCTCTCACATCATGGATCATGATATGATTCTATGAAAGGAAATTAAAGATGAGTGACATGTTTCACATCCTTGCCATCATGTATGGAATTTAAATTCTTTAATATTTCATAGAGGGTTTTAAGAGAGAATTTTCCCTAAATTCTTGGAGATTAAAAATGAACTAGGGATTTGAATTAAATGATAGGATAATGCAACACGCATGGTGATTTCAAATTTAAATATTTTAAATCATTAATTATTGATTCTATAGGAAGAAAATTCATGGTTGTTTACCATTAAATTCATTTCACTCAAAATTAATGAGGAATTTTCATAATAGTTATTGAAATATTATCTATGTGTTACCTAAAGGATATATAAAGGGTAAATAAAGATAATGATATTTTTTTAGAATTATGAAAAGGTGTCAATACTCTGTATCATTAAATATTTTCTATATAAAGATATGAGAATAACTAAAGGATATTGAATTATATTATATTCTTGAATTTAAAATAGGTTGGGCCACGATGATCTTGTTGCATTTGATATTGATGCTTTCTATTGAGGATGAAGGCGATAATTTCATGCCTGCATGCTCTCATGCATGAGGATATCATTCTAAATAAATGTGTGAGGAAGGTAAACCTAATGGTACTTCACTAATATTATTCTTCCAATTGGATTCTTTCTTGAAGAAAATCTATTCTTTGATCCTAAGGATCCTAATGGTAAATTGAAGATATGATTCATACTCAAGAGTAATGGAGGTATCCTAAAAAACTATTATTTCTAGTATAAATAAAGCTATATCATTTGTGGTAAGTATATGATACCTATTCAAACCTTGTATGTGAATTTTACTACATTTTTTATCACGATAAATATATAGTAATAATAAAATCTATAGATCAACAAGATTGGAAAATGGCAAGGAGTAGCATATCACATCAAGATGAACCTTGTAAAACTATTATACACTTATTATCTTTATTTTTATTTCATATGGGTTATAAATAGGTTTTAAATATTAGATATAGAATTTAATTGGTCACATGGGTTTGATTCAAAAGGAATAATTTATAAAAATAAAAATCAGTTCCACTGATTCACCCCACCCCTCTTAGTGGTACTCTAACTGATCTAAGTTCTACAAGTGTTAACAAAGAAAATAAGATTATCCTGAAATTATAATCTTTATATTGTATGTATTGAATATTTTTAAATAAGGTAACATAATATGAGTACCCATTTTTTATGGGAAGGACATTTTTGGATAAAATAACCAAATATTACCCCATTTTCTTTAAAAGGTATTAAAGGTTAGTTATGTTGTTATTATGAATTTTTCATCTCTTACAAGAGATAATTCTTTGAATTTAACTAATAATTGAAATATTTAGGAATATAGAAAGGATAAAATTATATATTATCATCCTTATTAGATAAAGTACACACAAAACTGATGGGGATCACAACAGCCAAAAAAATTGGCACAAAATTAAAAACATATATAAGGAAAATGTGGAGATCAAGGAAGCCAATATATAGATTTAGAGGGACTTAATTTAAGACATTTGTATGGATAAAGATGATAATATTGATGACTATTTCACCAGGTTGAATGAAATAGTTAGTTATATTATAGTATATGGAGACAAGTATGAAGATTCTACAATTATAAACAAAATTAATAAAGAATTTTATAGATTGATTTGATTCAAAGATATCTGATTTGGAAATATTGAAAAATATATATCTTTATGATTTTCACAATACCCTTATTAAATATTAGATAATAAAATCTTTAGTTTATAAGAATAAGGCTAAATGGATATAACATTAAAATCCATGAATAAATCATAGATTAAAGAAGAGTAGGTTGAGTCTCCAAGTGACTCTGAAGAAAATAGTGAGAGTGGTGAAAATTTAAAAAATGTTATGGATTTCCTCTTTAAAATTTTTAAAAGAGGAAAATTATATGAAACCTATACTTTTAAACATATTATTACATTGTTTTAATCATAATTAACCTTCAAATACAAACCAAGGATTGTAATGTCTAGTGCCTTTGGAAGATTAGGTACATAAAATTTAAAACATGGAAATAAAATAGAACTTATTTATATTAATATTAAATAATGGGATACTTAACATCCTTTCATCTCCTAAAAATTCATTAGATAACCTGGGAAAAACATAGACAAAAGGGATGAGTTAAAAATCCATGTTAGGGAACAAACATGGGAATAAAGCATAACACGTGAGTTAGAAGGAATAACATGATAACATAAAATGAAAGTATAATTAATAAAAATATGGAGGAGTAACATATATAACATGGGATCATGTGATCTTGGAAATATATTAATGCATCAGTAACATATGACATGAAAAAAAACAAGAGTCAAGTGCAACTACCAAGACTATATCACATGGTGGACAAAGTCCCATAATTGATTAGGTTTAGTCCCTAATCCCATACATTACGCATCATGAGACACAAAATTACCCAATGCATTGGAGTGCTATATGGGTATACCCATCATAAAATGTTCATGAAGATTACTAACAAATAAATAATCAAGCATAAGGAATATACATAAGGGGTTACCCATGGAAAGAAATGGGCATCATAATCATATCATAAGGCTTAACCAAAGGGAATATTATAATGGTGTCCATGAAAGAATATATTTAAATCATAATTGGAAATTAATAATGGAAAATATGAATATATTTTTATAAATTATGTCTAACTTAAGTGAAAACATGTAAAAAAATGTCTAATAAACTTTATAAATGGTCCAATTTAGTGGAGTTTAATGGAAAATATTAAAGAGTCTTTAAATAGGACAGATGCATAATTTTTTGTATAAAACCAGAAACAAACTAAGATAATTTTTCATGATTAAATGAGTGGTTTTCTAAAAATAATTGTGGTTTGTATAATATTATGGATTTTAATACAAAATGGGTAAGAAATTGGGAAGTTCCCTTTAATTGGGCTTGCATATCAGGAGGAATTGAGAAAAAAACTTTTAAACATATATTTCCACATGAAAGAAAATTTAGTTGAGCTATATAAACATGTGTGGAAAATATGTACAAAATTTAGTTGAAGTATATAACAATAAATAATATTTACATTATTTAAAAGAGAGATAAAGTGTAACCCAAAGGTAAAATTGAGGTTTAGAGAGATCCCTTACCTTATATCTGAATGTGTTCTGCACATGAGATTAATATCATGGATAATAAAATTAGATTAATTAATAATTTAATTTATAACCTCTTAATCATATATTTTATTTATTATTATTTAATTAAGTTAATTTATGGTCGTTTTGATGAGTTATAATGTTTAATGTCTTTGTTCGGGGAGTGTTTGTTGCATTGTTTTATAGTCGGTTCCCTTGAGTATAATTATTAGAGTTCTTATCAAATGGAAGAAAAAATAAAGAGGTGGTATGAAATGGTATTAATATAACTCTATAATTTTAAATGGCACCATATATCATTTTTTTTCTAATATTATTATGATTCATTTGATAAATTGTTAATGATAAACATGTTGGAGGATTTTTTTCGATCATTAAGAACTTGTTTTTTTTATTTAATATTATGTGTATATATTAGTTCCAGAAATTGGAAAAAGTTATAATATAAATTTTACAATATGTTTTAACCATTATAATAGTTTTATTACCAATCTTGAAGGCAGTGATGAAAAATGAAAAATCATCATCCATGAAGGCGGTGAATGGACATATCAAAGATGTTGTTTTCATTTTAAGATAATAGGATAAGGGAAGATATTTGATGTTGGATATTACATTAACACAATAAAATTATATTATATATATTCTAATAGATTTATATTGATGTTCTTTATAGGTAAGTTGAGGGGAGGATAAGAAAAGGAAATAAATTAAAAGAGAAAGAAGGGGATTTTACCTCTTGAATATCGTCTCCTTGATAACCTCCTTAAGGCACATGGGTTTGGTCTATTTTTGTGATCAGTAGATCATGGATTTTGGGATGAGGTTTGGGAAGGAAATTGGAAATAATTTAGATAAGATAAAATTCTTGGAACATTTGAGGAGAGAGGGTGGTGAGTGGTGGTATTTATAGGGGAGGAGAGGGGTGTTTTTTGGTTATTTTATTCATTTGTTTATTATTTTGGCTCAAGAATATCAATAGTGTTGGTTACCATTTCTAAAAAAAGTAACCAGAGTATGCGAGTTAGAGATAATTTCCACTAACATCATCCATGACTCATCCATGAGTAAAAAACTCATGTATTTAGCTTATACCGTAAATAATCGTATTTCACTATTCACAAAATTCAATTATTTTAGAAAAATTCCAAAAAATCAACCTAACTATTTTTTGATATGTATAATTAAAAAATATAATCCATTTTATGAAAATAATTTTCTAAATACGAGAAATTGAATTTTTAAATAAAATCATCTTTTTTTTTATAATAAAACAGAATATTAATTTATTACTTTATTTTATGAAAATAAATTTTCTTTGAAATCATAATATTAATTATAAAATTGTAAATATACATTTACATTCCACAAAATTACCAACACTTAATTTATCATTTTTAAAACTTTTAATTACTTATTCCATGACATAAATATATCATATGTTCATTTATATGATACCTAAATTTTATTTATACTTTCATATGTGAGGTTACTAGTCTAACAACTAGATTACTATTCCTAATGGTCACATTACTATTCCAATAGTCTGGTTACTATTCTAACGGTCTGATTTCTAATGGTCTTAAGAGTTTAGTACTTCCTATAAACACCACTTATTCCATTCACAAGTCACTTTTATTTTCATCCACGGTTATATATATTTTCATATTTTAAATTAATATTTTATTATTAACATAATGTTTTATTTCTATAAATTTGTTCGTGAGTGCGGTCATTCTAGTGGATCAAGCATATCCAAATTTTTCTATTATTATTATTATCTTATTTTTTATTTATTAACCGGCGCTAATATTTGGAATTATTATTGGTTTTTTTATAACTAAATTATCATTCTTCATTTATGATAATAATTTTTTTATTGGGTTCTCTATGTTATGAATTTTCCTTCCACAGCATGGAATAATTATGAGAAGGGAAATTTCATTGATAAAATTCTGAGTTGTTACGTTCTTCCCCCCTTATGAAATTTCACCATCAAAATTTCATTTTACATACTAAGAGGAAAATATGTTAGGGTATTTCTCCTTCATCGATTACTCTAGTTCCCATATCCCCTATTCATATTTATGGTTCCTCTATAGTAATTTGATCAGGTGAGTAGTCATGTTGCATAGAACTTTGTCTATATGGTCCATGATATTCATCGATTTCTCCTCATAGGAGAGATAACATCCCAGCTATACCACCTTTGAATTCAATACATTTGAGAGATCTAGTATGTAATTTCTAAATATAGATATGTGGAATACATCATGTACTTGAGACATGGTTGTGTAAGTGCTAATCGATATTCTATAGATTTGATGCGATCAAAAATCTCAAAGGGGTCGATATACCTAGGAATTAGCTTTTATTTCTTCCAAAATCTCATGACTCTATTATATGGAGATATATAGAGGAATACCATGTCTCCAACCTCAATATTTAGGTTCATTAGATGATTTTATGTATATTTATTCTATCGACTTTGGGCTAACTTACTGTGTTAATGAATAGTTCTCACCTTTTCTACCATTTCTTCAACCATTTTAGGTCCTAACAGCTTACATTCACTAACTTCATCCCAGTATTCTGGCGTTCTATATCTTTTCCCATAAAAGGATTCATATGGGTCCATTTGTATGCTTGAGTGGAAAATATTATTATAAGAGAACTCGACTAGAGGTAGATGTTGGTCCCATAATCCTTTGAATTCCATAGAACATGATCTCAAAGTGTCTTCTAGTGTCTAAATAGTCTGCTCATATTGGCCATCATTTTTAGAGTGACAAGACATAATGAAGTTCAACTCATTTTTTAAATCATATTAAATACTTTTCTAAAACATGGAGGTAAATATTGGATCTCAATCAGATAAAATCGATAAGAGTACTCCATGAAGCCTCACTATTTCTCTAATGTATATCCATGGATGTTGATCAAGTGAGAAGTACTCTTCAATTATGATAAATTGAAATTTATTTTTTAGACAATTCACAACAACCCATATAACATCATTTACTATAGATATATTTGGAAGTCTAGTGAAAAAGGCCACTGTGATATTTTCCCATTTCCATGTTAGTATGGGTAATGGTTGTATCATCCCCTTAAATTTTTTCTTTAATCCTTCACTTTCTAAAAAACCATACACTATGATGTATACTCAGTGATCTCCTTCTTTATATTGTCCCACCAATAGTGCTATTGGAGATCTCGATACATCTTTGTGCTTCCTTGGTGGACAAATAAGGTTGAGCTTTGTGCATCATTTATAAGCTATTTCTTTGTCTCTATATTATATGGTACACATAGTCATGACCCAAATATTATTACTTTGTCCTCATCAATTTTTAACTTGGAGGATTTCCCTTTTCTTATAGCTCCCACCTTTTTCTAAATTTTCACATCATTTCTTTGAGAATCATTTATCATCTATAAAAGGTATTTTTGGTCAATAATTTGAGAAAGGATCAATGATTTTCATTACTTAAGGATTCCCGTATCCATCCTTTTCGAGTCTAAGAATATTGTATCCTTACAAATTCTCATCATTGATAGAGTTAAAATATCCCTTATAATTAGAGAATATTCCAATTTATTTTCCTTAGTATGATGATAGTGGATTGAGTAGTCATAATCCTTGACAAGCTCTAACCATATTCTCCAGTGCATATTAAGCTCATTATATGTGAATATATATTTTAGGATCTTATGATTAGTATATATCTCATACTTCTCTACATAGAGACAATTCCTCCATATTTTTATCATGAAGATCGTAGCCTCTAACTACAAATCATGTATGGGATAGTTTTTTCCATGTATTTTTAACTACATTGAGGAATTGGCTATAATTTTATCATTTTATATCAATATGTATCCAAATACCTTCTTTAAATCATCACAATCTACCATAAAGAGTTACTCCCTTTTAAGTACCAGTGTAGTGATAAGAATTTTTTTCAACTCTTTGAAGTAGTCTTCACATTCAATGGTCCATACAAACTTTACTCTATTCTGAGTCATCTTGGTTAGTGGGTTTGAAAATCACTAAAAGTTCCTCAAAAATCATTGGTAATACCCAACTAGAGCATGGATACTATGGATGTTTATTACAGATGTGGGCACAAGACACACCTCAACTGCCTTTTTTTACAAGGGCCCACATATATTCCTTTCTTGGTGATAACATTCCCCAAGAATGACACTTACTCCATCTAGAACTCACATTTACTGTACTTTTAATTCAATTTCACCCTTAAAAAATTCTTTACCACAATATTCAAATGTTCCCCAAGTTCCTCCTTTCTCTTGGAGTATATCAGAATATCATCTATAAAAACTACCAATTTTTTTGCGGTAATCTATAAATACTCTATTAATTAAGTCAATTAAATTTTTTGGAGAATTAGTGAGTCCTATGGGAATAAATATGAATTTATAGTTTCCATACCTCATTCAAAGGGAAATATTTGTAATATATTCATTCTTCACCTTTAATTGTTGAGATCCTAACTGAAGGTCTGCATTAGAGAAATACTTGGCCCCATGTAGTTGATCAAACAATTAATCTATCCTTGGTAGAGGATAATTTTTATTTACCATGGTTTTGTTAAGCTCATGATAATCAATGAAGAGTCCCATTTATCCATCATTCTTCTTGATGAAGAGGACTCACACACTCTATGGTGAAACACTCAGGCATATAAAACCCTTGCACAAATTCTCATGAAACTTCTTATTCAGTTCCATTAACTTAATGGTGTCCATCATTTAAGTTGTCTTTTATATAGACAGAGATCCAGGTATATCATTAATTGAGAACTCCATATATCAATCAGGAGGAAGACCAAGAAATTATTTGGGGAACATATTAGTATAGTCCCTCATAATGGGATTGTCTTCGATCATGATCATCTCATTTTTATTAATAATTTGATATAGATATTATTTCTCATCAGGAAATAATATCCACAATTGAGTTGATGATTCAGGATGAGATTCATCCTCCTTCCTATACTTGAACAAAATTAGAGGATGCCTCAAGATGTGAATAGTGATCTCCCTTTCTCAATAATTATTGTTATGTTTTTATAAATATAGTTAATCCATGCCCAATATAGCATCAAAAACCACCAAAGAAATCAATATGATATTTTCTGTGAGGTTAAGTCCACAAAAATTAACCAAGGAAGAGTTATATACTTTGGATGCAATAATTTCTCCATTTTATGTTCTTATATATAATTTAACCTCTATATTTTGAGTTGATATTTGAATAGTTCTTATAAACTTTCAAGATATAAAATAATTCATAGAACCATAATCAAATGGTATGTTCTATATTATTGAATAAATAACCAGCGTACCTATCACCACATCATTTTTAGGCTCCATCTCAGTAGTAGTGATTGCATATGCCCTTCCTTCCTTCATTGGAGGTTGTTGTTATTGATTTACTTGAAAAACCCTTGGATTGGGGCATTGGATCTCAAAATTATCATGTTTTGTGCAATTGAAACACTGCACTATAGATTAAGTATTGATCTGAAACTTCCTTTCTTCTTTCACATTAGTTTTATTCTTCATATCCCTTCGACAATAATTATCATGAATCCCCTCTCATTCACATTTGAAACATCTACTAGTCCCCTTTAGATTGTTTCCAGGATGATTCTTCCCACACTTTTGACTTGTGGGATGTTGGGTTTTATTTCTATCATGGGATATATCTGTTGATCCTACCATATTGAAATATATTTTATTCTTTTTTTTCTCTAGGACCACGAGTCCACTAAGAGTCACTAATATCCATCTCAACATTATGGGAACATAAGAAAATATCCTTAGATCTTTCAAAGTCTCAAATTGCTAATGATTTTAGTAGACTCAGGTTTAATCTACTAAAGAATCAATCAACCTTAATTTCAGTGTTCAGGACAATGCTAGAGGCATATCATGAAAGCCTTGTAATGTTTTCTCATATTCCCTGATAAGATTGTCTGCCTTTTTATTCAGTTTCAGGAAATACCTTTCCATATTAAGATGGAGAGTTTTGGGGAAATACTTATTTAAAAATATTTTATTAAAATTCTTCCCATTCCATGGTATCAATTTCTTCATTTTAATTCATGTTTTTTTATCAATTTCCACCACTAATCTATTTCCCCATTAAAATGAAAGACTGCCAGTTTGACTTTCTCTACATCTAATCATTGAAAGACATAGAATATATTCTCAATGGAGTTAATCTATTATTCCTTGATGAGGGTATTTGAAGATCCACTAAAGATTGGACTCATGTTCCATATAAAGTATTCGATTACAAATTTCTATTTCTTAGGATAAGAAGGAAATTATATATGTTTAAAGTTATTATTCATAACTTGATTTAGTTGATCCAGTACTATAATGGTGTTCTAAGCTCTCATTCTCATCATATTTGGAATCTCATTATGGAATTGTAACATTTCCTATCATGTTGATTATTGGAATAAGTTCTCATATTCCCTTCCATTAACTAATAAAAATAAAATACAATTAGTAGGGCTTGAATACATAGTTAATAAGGATATAAAAAAGGAAACTTTGAACATATAAGGATAAAAATGTATATATTAACTTTTGACTCCCTAGATTTCAATATAGGTTATCCATAGTGATAGAATTATCCCTAGAGTTCATAATAAGGTTTTCTAGTCCTAATATTAAAAAATAACTAGACTATGCTCTGATACGAACTATAATGACCCTAGCCTTCTACACATATTATTACATGATTTTAAGCATAATTAACCTTAAAATAAAAACCAAGGATAAAAAGTTTTAGTTTCTTTTGGAAGAATAGGGAAATAAAGTTTAAAACACAGAAATATAATAGAACATATTTATATTAATCATCCAAAATGATATCCTAAAACTTCATAGGATAACCTGAGGAAAACATGGACCAAAGGTATGAACTAAAAAGACCACGAAAGGAATAAACCTGGGAATAAAGCATAGAACATGTGTTAAAGTAATAACATGATAATATTAAAGGAATGAATTATGAATAAAAATATGGAATCATAAAATATAAAAAAGTGACCATGTGATCATGACGACATAGGAATGTGGCAAAAACTTAAGGCGTGACATAAACATGAGTCAATACTAACAGCCAAGACTATATTACATGGTTGAAAAGGTCCCATAATGGATTTGGTTTACTCCATAATCCCATAAATGAAGTATAATGAGACTAAAAAATACCCATTAAACTATAGAAATGTCGGGGGACATCCATCATAACATGTTCATTAATTTGAATCCCATATCAATAATCAATCATAAGTAATAAACATAAGGGTTACCCATGGAAATAGATGAGTATCATAATAATTCCATAAGGCTTAACCAAAGGAAATATCATAATGGTTTCCATGAAATAATGGATTTAAATCATAATTAGACATTCATAAGGGAAATTATGAATAAATCATGATAAATTGTGTTCAAATTAAGTGAAAACATGTAAAAAGATTGTTTAAAAACTTTATAAATGATCCACTTTAGTGCGGTTTAAGGGAAAATATTAAAGAGTCTTTAAAGTGGAAAAAGAAATAATTATTTGTATAAAACTAGAAATGAACTAAGATAGTTTTTCATGATTAAATTAATGATTTTATAAAAATAATTATGGCTAAAAATGATTTTGTAGTGTACTTGAAAATGTGTAAGAAATTGGGAAGTTCCCTTTAACCAGGATTTCTTATCAGGTGGAATTGAAAAGGAATCCTTTTAAAAAATGTATTTCCCCATCAAATACAAATGATTTGAGTTGTATAAACATGTTTAGAAGATATTAATATAATTTAAGAGAATTATTTATGAAAATATAAAATTTAGATTGGAGAAAATAGAGATAAACTGTAACCCAAACATAAAATGGAGGTTCGGAGAAATCCCTTACCTTATATATGAATGTGTTATGAACTTAAAATTAATGTCATGGATAATCAAATTATATTTATTAAAAATTTAATTCAAAACCTATTAAATATAAAATATAATTTATTAAAATTTTATTATGTTCATTTATGTCTATTTTGATGAGTTATATTGTTTAATTTCATTGTTCCGGAAGCATTCGTTTCATGGTTTTATGGTCGATTCCCTTGGGTATAAATATGGGAGTTCTTGAAAATGGAAGAAAAAATATAAAAGTGGAAAGAAATGGTATTAATATAATTCCAAAAAATTTAATGGTACTATAGATATTTTTTTATGATATGAGGATGATTCATTTGATAAAATTTCAATGATAAACATATAGTTTATTTTTTTTGTTTTTTCGATCATCACTAACTATATTTGTTTTATTATTTAATATTAATTGTATTTGTTAATTAACAAAATATAAAAAGATATAATATAATTGTTACAATCTATTTTAATCATTTTAATGGTTTTATGATCATCCTTGAAAGTAGTGATGGAAAATGAGAAATAATTGTCCACGAAGGTGGTGAATCGACATATCACAAACAATATTTTAATTTTTAAGATAAATGGAGAAGAGAAGATATTTGATGATTGATATTACATTGACATAATAAAATTATATTATATATATATATATATTATAATGGATTTGTTATGCTATTTTGTATAGGGAATGTGAGGAGAGGATAAGAAAGGAAATGAAATTTAATGAGAAAGGAGGATTTTTCCTCTTGAATATCATCTCATTGAGAACCTTATTAAGGCACTTGGTTTTGGTCTTTTTATTGGGAACAAAATCTCTTATATATGAAGAATTATATTGGTAAGGTAATTGGGAATAATTTAGATAATATAAAAGGATTATAATGTGTGAAGAGAAAGGGTGGTGATGGGTGGTATTTATAGGGGAAAAGAAGGTTGTTTTTTAGATTATTTTATTCATTTGTTTATTATTTTGGCTCAAGACTATCAATAGTGTTGATTAAAATTACTAAATATAGCAACTATAGTATTTTAGTTATTGATAATGGGAAATCAAATCATCCTTGACTCATCCATGACTCAAAAATTCATGTATTTATCTTATACCATAAATTATTATATTTCACTATTATAAAAAATTCACCTATTTTAGAAAAATTTCAAAAATTCACCCTATTAATTTTTTGATAGGTAGAATTAAAAAATGGAATCAATTTTATAAATATAATTTTCTAAATATGAGAAATATAATTTTTAAATAAAATAACCCTTTATTAAAAAAAATAAGATCTTAATATTATAATTGATTTTTTGACCCTTTAAAAAATTAATTACGATCTCATAAAATTATATTATAATTATAATACAAAATAATATTAATTTATGAATATATTTTACGAAAATAAATTTTCTTTTAAATCATTATATTAATTATAAAATTTTAAATATATATTTATGTTTCAAAAAAATACCAACACATAATTTATCATTTTAAAAACATTTATTTACTTATTCCATGATATAATTATATAATATTATCATTTATAAGATACCTAAATTTTATTTATACTTTCATAGGTGTGGTTATTAATCTAATAGGAAGATTATTATTCCTAATAGTTACATTACTATTCTAATGGTCTGGTTACTATTCCAATAATCAGGTTTCTAATAGTCATAAAGGTTTACTACTTTATATAAATACCTATTATTTTATTCGTCAATCACTTGTATTTTATCCGAGGGTTATATATACTTTCATCTTTTAAATTAATATTTTAGTATTCACATTATGTTTTACTTGTATATCTTTATTTGTGAGTGCGGCCATTTTAAAAGATTGAGAAGATCAATATTTTCCAATTCTTATTATCTTATTTTTAATTTATTATCCTACTATAATATTTGGAATTATTTTTGGGTTGTTTACTTACTAAAGTATCATTCTTTATTTATGAGAATAATTTTTTCACTAGGTTCTCTATATTATGTTCATTCTTTATACTACATGACATAATTATAAGAAGGGAACTTCCACTAGTAAAATTATGGGTTGTTTCAGAAAGGAAAATACAAGGGAAAATCTCTCTCCATTTCTTTATATATAGAGGAGTTGAACACCTAGAAACTGAATAAAAAATAAGAATGAATAATGTATAATGTGATTATAAAAAAGTTGAAAACAAGCCTCAGAAAAGATATAAAGTCAAAACAACCAAAGATTACAAGAGATCTAATGAAGGGAGAAGAAAAATAAAATGAAGAAAGAAGAGAATCATGTTGAGTAAATAGGAATATGATTGTTATTATTAGAGTAGTGAATCATAATTATATTTTTCTAAAAATTCTACTACCTTCATAGGAAAAAAGAGAATATAGATCAAGCAGTGGAGAAGGCTGAGAAGAAATATATATGGAGCACATGTTGAGAACTAAGCTTGATTGGTTTCTTAACAGAAGAACTCAACCTAAAATGGAAGTTAAAATTTTTAATAATCAGGTCAAAAGCATAATAAGGCTAAGGATAATCTTTATAGAAGTGATAATGATCACATTGAAGAGATTAATCTTCTTAAAGTGAATATGGTAGAGTAGGAAAGAAATTTAAAAGAGTTTTAAAAAAATTATAGAGAAAAAGAAATTAGTATGGTCGAGTGAATGTGTATTAAGGCCAAAAAACACAAGGAAAGATGAATAATTCTCATGATTTTGATATGGATATGAGGGATGAGTCTTCAACAACTGAGAATTGTAACATATCTTCTCAGGTAAAATATACAGCTATTGTATTAGAGAATTTGAATTATGATATGTATAATTGTATTGGTTATAAGAATAATTATGGGTAAACTTGGGTTGAGAAAAATCATGAAAAGATAACTCCTATATCAAATGTATTTAATAATAATCAAAAGAAGAAAGTATCATTAAAAAAAATCTTAAAGATATAAAAATTTCACCAAGACAGAAAGCCAATTTTTAGAAATAAACTCAAAATTTTCATGGAAAAATTAATTTCATGGGCTACTAAAGGTGTTTTGGAGTTTATAAACACAAATATTCTGTTTTATATTATAATATGTATCTCCTATAGAATCATATAATACTATAATTAAAGGAGATATTATATGAAAATATATCAAAAAAGCTATAAGGAAATAAAATAATAATGGAAGACCATTGATCGTACCTATCCAGAACAGGTTTGATGGACATGAGGAGATCTATATAAGATTTTAACAAGGAAACTATTCAAAAGAAATTATAACCATTATTCTAGGTTAAGTGGATACTTGAAAGTGGTTTCTCATCACACATTACATGGGATACCACGGTCTTAAAAAATATTTTATGACCATTATGGTGGTGTTTTAACCTTTGGTAATGATAGATTTTTAAAAAAGAAGGGAATTAAATCAGGTATAATTGAGACACGTAGGCTTAATTCACATGAGGTTTTATTTATTGATAGAATCAAATATAATTTTCAAATTGTGATTAAAATCTATAATGAAGGAAATGTGGTGATTTTAAAAAATGAAACTTGTCACACTAAAAGAATAAAATCGGGAATATTTATTAAAAAGGTATAAAGAGTCAGTGGGAATCTATTTCAAATTGGAGACCTAAGCAATTCATGTTATCTAAGTGCTAAGGAAGAGAACAACCTTTGGAATATAAGACATTCCCACCTCTAATAATATAATTTTAGAAAATTTTTAAAGAATAATATTTTGAGAGATATACCCCAATTGAGAAAATATAGAGATCTAATTTTTGAAACTTTCCAAAAGTGTAATATGTTCAAAGGGAATCATAAAGGAGTGGAGATACGATCTACCATACAACTAGAATTGGTCCACTGAGATTTATGTTGACCCATAAGACACCAATACACTATAAATTAATTATATTTCAATAGTTTTAGTGATGATTAAATAAGGATGATATGGGTTTTGTTTATTAAACACAAGTCATAGATAATAGAAATGTTCAAAAAAATAGAAGATAAGTTTAAAGAGAACCTATTGTTCAAACTAAGAATATAAGGACTGATAATGGTAAAAATTTAATGGGGATTGAATTTGAATCTTATCTTGATAAATATGTAATTAAAAACAAATAAAACACCCCCTATACGCTATAGAAAAATGGGATTTTTGAAAAAATGAATTGAAGAATTTTAGAAATGGAAAGAACACTGCTAGCTAAGTTTAGAAGATCAAAATTGTTTTGGAGTGAAGTTGTGAGCACAAATATATAAATTAAAAAATAATAATTAAAAATATAAAATTCAAATCCGAACTCATATGAAATTTTGTATAAAATAAATCCAATAATGAGTTACATTAGACTTTTTGTTATCCATTGTATCTTTAAAATCAAAGGCAAAAATCTGATAAAATTCGATGATAAGGAAAATTAGGGTATCTCTCTTGGATAACTATCAAGTTGAAAACAAAATATATTCTAGAATAAATGAATTCAAATTGTAGTTTACTATTATGATGTGGAAAAGATTGAGAAAAAACTAAATATAGTTTTCTATGAGTTTTTTTATTGAAGATGATGAGAAATTTTATAAGGGAAAAAATGTTGTATAGTCTATAAATGAATAAAAATGTGATAAAATTTATTCAAAACTAACTAGTGATAAAGAAGATATTGGTGAGGATGAAAAGAACATGAGCCTTAGCCCAGTTGTTGAGGAATCTTCAAGTGCATCCATGAGACCCAAGTTCGATTCTGGGAGGAGACATATTTCCAAGGTATTATAGCAGTACAATAGAATTTACTGTAGAAGGTACTGTATTAGGTATTGTTCAGTACTGTAGCAGTAGGAACTATTCTCCTTTAGGCCACTAGTTTGGGTCTGGAGTCCTTAAGGCCTTCGGGGCACCCAATAATTTGTGTTAGTAAGGATTTGGGGCCACCTGAAGTCCTTCGAACCACCTCAAGGTCTTCATGCCCCCTCAAGGCCTTCAGGCCACCTGATGTGTAGAAAAAAAACCAGACAAGTTCTATAAGGAAAAAGATCTAGGGGAGGATACAAAGAAGGCGCATTCACCAAAGCAGAACTATCAGATTTGGAGGAATGAGAGGGTATGTTTATTTCCATAGGTACCATGCATGTTCATCCTTGCAGAAGACAGTTAGCCTAACAACCATGAAAAGGTGGAGAGCTGATCACGATATAGATGATTGGGAGGGGCATTTTAAAGTAGTCATAGTCTGTGATGCATTCCTTTAAGACCTTTGGGTCCTATAATGTCATGAAGACTATGGGAAATGTAATTTTAGGGTTCCCCTTCAACCCTTAAAAGGGATATTATCAAAAATGAATAAAAAATTAAGGCATTTGGGTCATTCAGGCTGGTGAGGATAAACGATAGAAGCACCAAAGGCTTAAGAAGCTTGTGTAAGATGAAAATATTGTTGGAAGTTGGTTAGTACTTATCTAAACTAGAGGAAATACGAGATGTAGTAACTAAACAACTCTAATATCTCAAATATAACCATAATTAGTAGCTAAATCTATTTATCATGAGTATTTGATTAGATCCCTAAATGAGCAGATGGACTAAATAGAAAATAATTTTACTTGGGATCTTATTCCCAGATCAAATAATAATAATGTCATTGAAACCAACTAGGTTTCGAGAAATAATTTAAATGAAAAAGGGTAAGTTTCAAAGAATAAGTCCAGACTCATTTTCAAGGGATACTCTAGAATTTAGTGTGTTTATTTTAAAGAGAAATTTTCTCCAGTTTCAAGATTGGATCTTAACAAAATATTCATAGTAGTTATAGCACACATGCAGTCTAAATTTTATCAAATGGATTTGATATATTCCTTCTTAAATTATGAGTTAGAAGGAATGATGTATATTGAGTATCCTGAAGTTTTTTATTAATATTGACATTTCTAAATTTAAAAAACTAAAGAAGGATTTATATGGGTTGAAATAATCCCTAATGGATTGGTATTCAAGACTAAATAATTGCTTTAAAAATCTGAAATTTATCAATGGAAAAGTGGATAACAACCTATATATCAAATAGATAAATCTAGGTATAGTTTTTTTATATTATATATTGATAAAATAATATTTTTAGGTGATCAAGATAGTGTTTTAAATTAATATTCCAAGATAATGAAGCAATAGTTTGATATTTCCTTATTAGTAAAGTTGAGATACTTCTTGGTTTTACAAGTGATACAAGAAAAAAGATTTTTTTTATTTCCCAAGAGAAGTATGACAAAGAATTTATGAAGTATTTTGAGATATAGGACTAAACAATAGTTTCTACAACTATTCAAGTGGGGTTAAAATTGCTGAAAGATGTTGATGGTGAGATTTTTAATCAAGAGATTTCATAAGACTGATTGGAAACTTACTTTACCTTACTACATCTAGACCATATATTGTCTATAATGTAATTTTATGTGATGTATATTTGAGTGATCCAAAATAATCAAATGTTATGGTTTCCAAAATAATCCTTAAGTACGTCAAAGGGACTATGAGAAATGGGATACTGTATAAGAGGGAAAAGAACCTAAATTTGTATGGATTCACTAATGCATATTGGGAAGCTAATTATGATGATAGATGTTCCACTTCAAGTGGAATTTTCATCTTGGTTAATATTTGTGTTATTTGGAATTGTAAAAAGTATAACATAGTGAGATTAAGGACCATAGAGGCTGGGTATTTGGATACTACTAGTATCTATACACAAATAATATAGATGATAAAGAAAATTATTATTTTTAGGGTGAAAGTTGAAGAACCTATCATAATTATTTATGAAAATCATAGTGTAAATGACCTTTATAAAAATATAGTGTAACATTAAAGGTAAAATAAAATTGATATCATATTTCATTTTATTAAATAGAGAGTTGCCAATAAATACACAAAGCTGTAATTTATTTCTACCTAAGACCAATTGGATGATATTTTTACCAAGGTTATCCATAAGGATAGATTTGAGACCTTGAGGATGAAGATGGGTGTCCATACCCTCCATATATCTTAAAAGCCTTAGATTAGTTTTTAAAAAAGGGGATAAGTAAGCTCAAAACTCTATTATTGATTAAGTACATATTTACTTATTAAAGGTGGATATGTGTATTATTAAAGTGGTATAACTGCAGTTCAATCCTTATTTTTAGTATTTGTTCTCATTAGGAAAAGAGGATTTATTTGAAGTGTTTGGTGAATGGATTGTAAGGGGAACCTTATCACTTATCCAAAATGTTTCTTTTCACCAAGAGAGTAAGTTCTTTATAAAACATTAATCTATCCTATGATGTGGTCTAAAAAATTGACACATGAAAAAGGATTTTATTTTTTGTCACTTGGTTGAGAAATTACATTTCAAGACGAATTTAGAAAGAGTTGAATGTAGGTTGACAATAAATCTAAATGGTAACCAAAGGAATTGTTGATGTAGTTGTACTTATCTCCAACCATTCATTTGGGACTAATAATAATGTTTGAAGATGGTGTAATATGGGTTGAGAAGGATCTTAAAATATTTGAAGATGTTTTGATCTAAGTAGAATTGATTATGTAATTTCAAAGGAGTTTGTAAGATGTATAATTCATTTTGTATAATATATGGCCTTGTAATATATCCATACTTTTTATGATAATAGATTTTATATCATACTGCTATTGATATTGTTTGATATATAATCTCATATGATGCAACACATTTATAAGACATGTCTATGGAGTTCTCATAAGATATAAATATCTTAAAAGGAATAATTTTTTTAAGACAATATCATATCATATGATAGAAGACTGATGTAAGAAGTATATCATGTAATAATTATAGTCTATATGAAATTAGTAACGTAAGAAGTCCATCATGTAATATGAGCTCCACATAGGATATGAAACATGTATGACAACAGACACATGGTATGATCTCGGCATAATATAGAAAATACAAAAGATATCTGTGTATGAAGACAATTATGTAAGATTCCATTTTTTATGATAAATGCTTTTTATGAAAGGATATTTTATACAATATCTTACTAAGTGAATATTTGAGAATAATAAAATGAAAAATCTAAATAAAACAAATTCAGGCAATGCACAAGTCGAGCTTCATGGTATTAAACATCACAATCAATAAAATTATTTAGATTCAAGTATAAATTATAGGAGGGAACGATCACTTTATAGATCATTCCATGATGCTGTGAAATAACGGTCGAGATGAGTTCCATGTCGCACAACCATGTTAGTGTGGATGAAATTTAAATTCCCATGGATTTTATAGAGGCTTTTGAGGGAATTTTTTTCTGAGATTATTAGATATTTAAGATTAATAATTCATAAGGATTAAATGATAATATCATGTGATATTCATGGTGAATTTAGATTTAAATATTTTAAATCATTCATTACCAATTCCAAGAGAAAAAATTTTGAATTTTTTGACTAGATAATTTTATATACTCAAACTTAATAGGGAAATTGTTTAATAATTATAGAAATATTATTCCTACATTCTTTAAAGGATGTTAAATGAATAAGTGAATTGAATGTTTATTTTGTGTAGGAATTCTGAGAAGGTAGTGGTACTATATAACATTAAAAAAATTCCATATCAATGAGATATGATAATTGAAGTAGATTGAACTATGTTGTGTTCATTAATTCTGAAGAGTTAGAGATAGGTTGATATGTTACTATTGATTTAGACACTTTCCACTAATGAGGAATGATATCATTTCATACATTCATGATCTCATGCATTGTGAGATCATTCTGAAGAACTATGAGAGGATGTTTGTAATATAATTTCTACACTGATATCATTCTATAATTCAAATACTTTATTTAAGAAGATCTATTATTTGATGACGATATGTCTGGTGGTGAATTGAATATTTTATTCCCTCTCATGTAGAAGTAGGAATCTTGAAGAACCAGTGGTTATAGTATAACTAATTTTATATCATTTATGTGAATTAGATGATACCTGTTCATTTCAAGAATTGGAAGATACCTTCTTAGACTTTGTACGTGACTTTTAATTCATTTTTTATCAATATAAATATATTGTGATAATAAATTTCATTGATCAATAAGAGTTGAACAAAAAAAGTAGTAGATACTTGCACTGAGGAAGAACTTTATAAAATTAACGGGTGTTACTTATATTTATAATTCTTTTATATAGTTTAGGAAATTAGTTTAAATAATGAGTTTGGACTTTAATCATTCATAGGGGTCTAATTCAAAAGGAACAATTTATTAAAATAAAAACCAATACTACTTATTCATACCCTTCTTAGTGGCACCCTAACTAATCTGGGATATATGGTAATATATATTGGTAAATAGTTTTCCCTCTTTATAATTTGATTGTTCAAAGAGATTTTATTTCTAGAAAACAATCACAACCCATTCATACATTGGAATTTTAAAAAAAAAACTTATCCATCAAGGAGTAGGGCATTAATTATAAATTACAGTTTTCCTACCTTAATAGTTATATAAATTGAAATATATATGTGTTTGTAAACTCTGTACAAGAATAAGTACAAACCATACGTACAATCCATTGCCCTAATAATGAAAAACATAAGTGATATATACATGGTATCCAACATGAAATAAAAAATAGCCCAAGTCCACCAAGTTATGGAAAAATTGGCTAGTTTAAAAATTATTCTTAAACTTTTGTATCTAGATCCTAATAAATCTCTTATATTGGTACCATCAATTTACCAAAATCACACATAATAATATTTTCCTACATCCCAATGTAACACATATAGGGTGTGAGTATATTACAACTAGTAGGAAGTCACCACAATATTTCTACCTATCTATCATAGGATCAAGTTCATGTAGTGGTGGCATAAATTAGGTAGGGAAAACATTTTATATAGCATAATTAGTTTACAATAAAAGTTCTGAATTTAAATAAATTTAACAATTTTTGGGTTTGTTTTACAAGTTATAAATAATCCACCAAGAAAACCAACCATATTTTCTTCAAACCATGCTTGAAATTCATATTAGTAAATCTATACACTAGAGGATACCTATGGGAAACTGATCAGGTCCCCATGGAAAATCCTTATAAATAAGGTGTATCTATGTTTCATAAACAAGAGTTATAGAACCTCAATACATACAAAACCAACTTAATTTTCATAAAAAATATTTAGGGAACTTCAATTCCCATCCCATAAAAATTCAGGATACCATATTACATATTTTATCATACAAGATTTGTGTGTTTGTGTGTGATGTGTAGCTAGTGTTCTCATACTTATGTATAACTGGTGTGTATGTTCCAACATTATCCCATCATTAATGGACTAAAGAAACTATAATAATATATTCATGTCATTCCATATTTATAATATGAGTCTATATATATGTATATTAACTGTAACCATTTAGTTTTATAGACACCATTAATCCAAGGATCAAGGAACCTGAACTAGACATTTACCATAATATTTTCAATTTCACAAAAATTTAACATGTTAAGAAACCATATATATATATATATATATAACAACGATATAATAAATATTTATAGAAATATTTATTTTCTTATGTTAAATCGGAATAACTAACAGCCAACAAAAATGTAACCAAACACATGATAAAATCCCTAATATAACTAATAACATGGAAATACAACACATACAAATCAAAACCACGATAAAAATACGTTTAAGAAAAACAATTTATTATAGGTAAAAGTGATTTTAGGTTTAACCTAACTCTGCCTAATGAAATTTTTAACTCATGAACTGTAAAATTATGTGATAAAAGAAGTGGAAACCTACCAAAGAATATATTAAACCCAATCTATAATCTCACAGGAAAGAAGTAATCCATCACATTAAGAATTTAAAAACCTAAAGGAAGAAAATCTAGGTATTTTGTTTCTTTATTGAGAAATATAATAAATATAAAAAGGAATATTATTTCCTCACCTTATATTTATTAAGGATTATATCTTTCAACAACTTGATAAAAGAAATCCCAAAAGAGATGATGGAACATTGAAACTTAGAAAAATAGAGATTTAAGGATTAGGTCACCGCAATAAAAGTAGTAGTAAACAAGGACAAATGAGGAGTCACTTATGTTCTATTTTTTAATAGAAGGGTCCTAAAACTACATAGTGTAAGTATAGATCACGGATTATGATTTGAATCACTTAGAAGAAGATGAGAAGGGGGATAGAATTCAAGGAAAGACTCTATATGTGATTCTAGAAATAAATTTTGAGCTATGTGTTAAATGGTTTATGAAATTTCATCCAAAATGCCCATTTTACCCTAATTAAAAAAACCATGAAAAATCTATAGGGTACCTAGTAAAAGGTCACCAAGTACCCATTGGATACACTATTTTCCTATAAAACCCACACCAAACACTACCCGGTACCTGGTACACTTCCACTTCCCACCCGATGCTAGTCTGGCAACAACACCATTCCCTATTTCCTCTCACTTTATTTTATTATATATTTAAACCTAATTAACTCTAAAAAATCAATTTTTCTAATAAATAAATGTAAATCATGGAATAATTATAACCCAAGAGTATGTGAGTTATTACATTGAACCCCAATATTTCCAATCACTCAATATACACAATCATTATAAGTACGTGAGGACTTGATTAGTTTCCATCTTCTATTTGCACATGAAAAGTTTATCAGGGATATAATACCACTCACACAAATCTCTCTATATTAATGTAATTATTATAATGGAGAAAAAAATTCCATAAATATTTATTTTCTTATAAATAAAATTTTATTCAAATTATAATTCTTTCTTATTTAAACCATTTTATCACTTTCAAAAATTTAACCATGAATAAAATAGAAAATATTCATCACCAAACAATAATTTCTATCTAATCATACTTTTTAACTATCCTATGTGATCACACTCATTAAAACATTCACATATATAACCATGTAAAGAAAAAAAATTAGTGTTTATTGACTATGATCTGGAACTAATTTTTGCATGTTTGGGTGTATAAATTATTTAATTTTTAATTATTTCATTATGCTCAGGATTATAATAATTAATTATTAAATTATTATTTTATGAGTTTTTTATTATCCATATAAAAATTATATATGTTCATGTAAGTCTACATTGGGTAATCAAAGGTAATTCACACTCCCCAAGTTCTGCTAACCTGCATGTGAATATTTAATTGTAAAAAACAAAGGCCTTCGTGAGGTGATTTTTTCAATTCATGGACTATAATGAACCCAGATTGAAGTATTTACATAGATAAACGAGGATAATGTAAGTTGATAAGGATCCAGAAATATGGAGTTACTTGAGGGTGTCAGTTGGTCTATGATGAACTAGAGAAAAGTGGGAAATAGTTGAATCAAGTCGAATAATCAGGGTATAATTTCATTTAGTTTTCATTGTGGTTAATTATATTATATTAATATCTATGGATAAATATAGTTGTTCATAGATTAAATCAAGTGTTATAATAATTATATGAATGAAAACCTTGAAAAATACCAACACTAAATTCTTCTACTCTTGGACTAGGTTCCCTAGAACCACCAACTTTTTTAATAGGCAGAATACCCCCTTTTTTATTAAACCAAAAAAAACCCATATAATTTTACTAGGTATAGGGACCCCATTACATGTCCTATAAGACCAACGAGCATGAAATCCCATGACACATGGTCTGATGGATCAATCCCATAGGTCCACCCCATACGTCTAGAAAAACATAGCCTACTCCTGCCATCACAGAACCTTGTGTGATCCCTCGACCACTTGGACAACCATCGTTCGACATCAGTGTCACCACCATCATCGTTTCACATTGCATCAGTTCGATCAATCACCATCACCATCATGATACCATTTTATTATAGAGAACATAGTTTGTTTACTGTATGGTGTGAGTGCTCATAAGTGGATGATACTTTATCTCATGAAGTTTTCACTTTGTTATCTCTAAGATAATAAATTATGAGGACATACCTACCCATAGAAATTCTATATAGTTTCGTATCATTAGATATTCCTATCTAAAAATGTGTTTAATGAACCTTAGAATTGATAGTATTATTAATGAATATCATGAGTTTTGTACTTTGATGTATTACTCAAAACTATGAAACCATATGATTGTAGTGAAGTGGGATACATTAGGTTCATCATGAGTGATATTGTATTAATGAATAGGTCAATATAATATTTGTACATTCCAATACTGGAAGATTATATATTAGCCTCTTTAATTGAAATGAAATTGTTCAACTAAAATCCATGGACATCTTGTATTGATGATTTCATTTCAAATAGTCAAAAAAATAGAAATCAACCACATAGGTTTATAACACAAGAATAAAACCTTCATTATTAGAGATATTGAGACAAAGGGATTATATTACATATTGAGAACTCATATATGATTATTTTCATTACAATATTAATTTATTGTTTTATGGGTTCCTTGATATATTTCTAGATGATGATATTGGTCTTCAGAAAATCCCACCTAATGTCACTAAGGAAGAGACTTAGAGGGACACACACTTACTGTATCTTCTGATCTCAGTTAAATTTTATTTGAATTTAATAGTTTGAAAAAATATTATTATCAATACTGTGAAATAATATTTATTTAGGATATTTGATTTTATTTCAAATATTCATTCACTAGTTATATTCAAGATAGAATATATATATATATGAGATGAAAATTAAATAAATATTTATTGGAAAAAATATCAAATTGAATATTTATTTCTCTCTTATATTATTAAAAAGGTGTTAAATAATATTTATTAAATAAATATTTTTTTAATTATATGATTGTTAAAATAAATATTTATTTTCAAGACCATCAATTAATTTTTATTTTATTTGAAAGGTAAGGAATAATATTTATTTAGTTATTTGAATGTTAAAAATAAATATTTATTTGCATGACTGTGAAATTAATATTTATTTATTTATCAAATGAATAATATTTATATATTATTCCAGGTTTGGTAAATGTTGAGGTAGAAAGATGAAATGAGTTAATGGTTCGGTGGAAATGATATATTGAATATCATTTAAATAAATTTTATTTTATTTACTTAAGAAATGATATTTATTTTAACTATAGGAATTGAAAATTTCAAGGAAATAATAATAATTATATTATTATTATCAAACATGGGGTTCACTAAGGATCAAGAAATTAGTTAAGGGACCATATTCAATTACCAATTCTTAATATATCTCTATAAATACTTAGTTATATCACTTTCATAGGTTAGTTAGAGGATAAAATCTTATGCACAATGAATCCTCTCTATAGAATTATCTATTAATAAATAATATATCTAGGTTTTCTCTCAATACTGAGAGAATTATTCCACCTCCTTATCCTCTCTCAAGAATGAGAGAACTAAAGAGACCAAGATTAAATCCAAGAAGATTGTGTTGCAATCAAGGTGAACAATAGACTATTATATGATTGTTTTTTATAGCACTTGGTGTTCCATCAGCATCATTTAGAGATCAAGGAGCATGTGTAGATCACTTCTAGAGGGATTGCATTTTATATCCTCTTGGTGCAATAATGGTATAACTGAAACAGGGTTTCATAAAAAAAATAACATCGAAGAAATATATTAAAACCATGGTATTTTTTCTTGTTATTAAAATAAGAATAAATTTAACATGAAAAATCCTCTCTCACATGGTTTTAGGGTAATTTTTTAATTTTTTTGGGTAAATTTATTGACATGAAAATTCTTGTAATGTCTCAAATTTTCTGTGTATTATTTTTAAAAATTATATGGAATTATTAGGAGACCATAACTTTTGATGGTGTGCGATTCTAAGGCCTAGAGTGCCTAGAATAAATGTTTGAAATAAATTGAACCTTTAAACAGAATGCATGAGCAGTTTTCCTGAAAAAGTGGAATATCTTTTAAATGGGTGTCCGGATAAGAAATATGAGGGCACCGTTTTGTTCAGAGCAGCTAATTTACCTTAGGAGTGGCCTAAATTTAATCAGCGTGGGTCATCTTTGAGAGTTAGTTTTTGGATGTTTAATGGAAATAAAATAAAATAATAATTTATTTTATTTAAAAGTTTCCTTTTAGTGCAGCGACCTAATTCCACCCATTATAAATACCTGCTTATAGAAAGTTCGCAGGGTAAGCCTCATAACCCTGTGAAATTGGGAGAGAGACTCTTGTATCTTTGGAGAAGAACCTGCTGACAGAAGACAACGACGCATCTCGGATCCGATGAGCCTTGCTGACGAACACGACGCAGAAATCGTTCTTCAACTGGATTGATGTAGGGGTTCTTATTTTGATTCTTCTTTCCCCATTTTGGGATTTAATGATGAACGTGGATCAACCACGAACATGTTGATCCACGGATCGTGCGTTCTTGTGGGAGGGTGTTATTTTCCATTTGTTTAGGGGTTTGATTCGGGAATTTTAATTGTGATAATTGATGGATTATCGTTTTGATTCTCCTTGTTTAATCCCTCTAACGGGAGCGGATCAATGTTGTGAAGAACGGCGGCAGAGGTTCATTCCTCATTTTGTTTTATTGGATTTCTTCCTCTTTTCTTCGCGTTCTTCACGTTCTTCGTGGGGCGACGAACAAATGATCGATGCATGATGTGGCCTTAAAAACACAAGTTTTTCCACATATTTTTAATTAATCTTTATTAATTTAATTATTCATTTTAATAATTTTTAATAAATAATGGCTCTTTTGTATTTTTACTGTTAATTTTAATAATTAATCAATTTTTATAACTAATCATGTATTTTAAGATTTATAATAGTTAATTTATTTCTAACTTTAATTTTATAGCCTAATGACTTCTTATTTAGTTTTTTGTTTTTGTCTGCATGATTAATAATTTAACATTAATTAATTAATTAATTAATTTTTCTTCTACAATTTAATAATATAGATGTTAATTTAGCATTTCATGTACTAAAACATAATTAATTTAAAATAACATAATCAAAATAACACAAATTTTAAGATGCCTTTAAATGAGTCATTAATTATAATATAAGATCATAAACATACTTCATTTACTGCATCTCTTTAATTTAATTTCAATAATTAACATAAATTGTATAAAAAAATAATAGTTATCCGATTAGATTAAATTTATTTAATTTGATATAGTAGACTTTTATAAATAATAAAAATTTGTTTTATAATTGTTTTAATTAACTTTTAATAATTTAATTGTTTATTTATTTAATTTTTAGTAAAGTTACAATTTTAGTTAAGTTTAAACGGTTTTATTATTTTATTAAAATCAATGACTTATATAAACTTTCTTTTGTTTAAATTAAGCTTTAGTTTTTATTAATTATTTTTTTCATATTTTATTTAAGTTTTAATTTATTCTATCCCTCTGTTTATTTTTCTTGTTCACGGGTCATCCCTGTCACGGTGTCACCATGCACCATTTTCCTTTTCAAGCGGTGGCACCATAACCTGTGTCACCATACACCGTATCTCCATTGTCTCACTACTGGAAATAATGACATTTGCGATGGGTCATTTGCGTCGGGATCCCGTCGCTAATAGGCTTTTGCGACGGGGTCATGTCACAAATAGCCCGTCGCGGAAAACGGCATCGCAACAACAATTATTTGCGATGGGCCCGTCGCTAAAGGTATTATTTGCGACGGAGATTCTTCCCGTCGCGAATATTAGTCCGTATATTTGTGAAAACTTTTAAAAATCGTAATTGCGACGGGCCCGTCGCAACTACTAATTGCGACGGGCCCGTCGCAAATAGTTTTTTAAAAAAAAATAAAAAATATTAATAAATTACTTTAATCAATATAATAATAATACTATTTGCGATGGGCATAGTATCTCGTCGCAAATACTAAAAAAATAAAAAATAAATAAATTATTAATAAATTATCTTAATTAATATAATAATAATCCAATTATAATTCAAATATAAAAATAATATTAATAAATTATTTTAATTAATATAATAATAATAGAATTATAATTCAAAAATAAAATATAATAGAATATTAATAAATGATTTTAATTAATATAATAATATTAGAATTATAATTCATAAATAAAAAAATATTAATAAGTTATTTTAATTAATATAAAAATAATAGAATTATTTTACATTCAAATATTAAAATAATTCTAATATTACAAAAAAATATAATTAAATTATAATATTATAAAATTTTAGTATATATATATAATTTAATATTATAAAATATAAATAATATTATTATTCATATTAATATTGTTATTTCATAATATAATATTATTAATATTTTATAATGAGACAGAAACTACGAATAGAAAAAAAAATCATATTTTGATTTAACAAACTTTAGAACATAAAAACAAACTCTAATCTGAAGGAGGGGGGGAGGGGGGGAGGGGGGATCTGTAGATGCTGGTGGAGGAAACTCCATACCTAAAGCATGATTGAGTCGGCGCATGTACTCCATCTACACCTGATGCTGCTACTGCCACCGACTCATCTGCTCCTCGTACAACTGCTGCTGGCATCGACGCTCCTCCTCATGTTGTTGCTGCTGCTGACGCATCTGCTCCTTCTCCTGTCGAAGACTCTCTATCAGTGTAGTCTGAGATCGCAACTGATCCTCATACTGTGTAGCAGAAGAAGATGCATGAGCTCCTCTCGAGCTGGACGCTGACATCGTAGCACTGCCATAATAATCTCCGGGAGTCAGTCGAGAGCTGATACCAACTACCCGGCCCTTCTCGAAGGCATACTGGGTGGCCTGCATCCATGTCGCCTCATCAAACTGATGGCCAGTGGTCTGATATGATGACTCGGCCTGACTCTCAGGCCGGGTCTGTGACGCTGCGGCCTCATATGACTCCTGTAATTGCAATTTAAAATTAAAATTGTGAATATATTATATGCAGTTAATTTTTAAACTTGAAAACAAATAATACTGACCACGATGTGACGCTGACGATCACCTCTGAGCTCCCCTGTAGCAAGATCACTATACATCCTCCGATATATGTCGTACTCTGTAATATCAGGGTGCTCGACAGCCTATAAGAATAAAAAATAAATTGTTAATATTTATAGTTATATAAAATATTTATAAATAATATACGTACCAGATGTTGTCTATGAGTACTGAAAGTACGACTCCCAGCTCGATGAGTCACCTCCTGTCTCCCCCGATTCTGCCTCCCCACCGATGATCTCCTCTAAAAGGCATCACTCAACTAGTGCGCACATAATCCATCCCATACATGGGATGAAATATACTCTGGTCGGTGTACTCTACATGACTCGTCAAAAACTGACACTCCTGCTTTCTTCGTGGCAGCTTTTCTTAAATTGTGCAAAAACTGACGAAAGTTATCACGCATGGCCACCTCACATGCCTCGTGGATGGCGTCACGCATGGTATCCTCGATCGGATACCATAAAGCCTACAAATAAATCAAAATATCAAGTTAGAAATGAAATAATTTTCAAAATAAAAATTATTTATTTACGTACATACCAACCAATGGCCGAACATGGCCTACTGCACATCAATGGGAATCTGCTCCCATGTGGTCCAAGAGATGTCCCCCCACTTTGTCAAACATGTCAAACGTTCTCAATGCACATTTTCTACAAGGGCATTTTATTTTTCCTTCTAAAACAAATTCTGGATTTGATGCCGCAAATGATAAAAAAGTCTCCACACCCTCTATATATACTAGATTTAAACCAGAACCATTTGGATTTCTACATTGATTTATCCATATGCGGTCATCTAATAATGACTGTTGACATCTTCGTTGTTCCATATTTTTCTATAAAATATAAAAGCATTACTGGTTTTGAATAATTTGTTAGAAAAAACACTCAAGCAAAGATTGGATATGTTGAGAATAAAGAAAAACATGTTACAAATATTGATAATTTTAATATTATATTGATTTTTTATTATTTTAATAATACTAATATAATTTTTTTATAAATATTAATTATATAATAATAACATTATTACATTATTAGTATATTTTATTATTAATATTAAAATAATATAATTTTCTATATTATATACAATTCTCCTTTCATTTGTGTGTTTAACATTATGTCTCCACATATAATATTTGCATTCACTTTCACCTCTCCATTGGTGAGTATGTTGATAATTTTGAAAAAGAATGCAAATATTACATGTGGAGAGAGAAAACACACAGATGAAAAGAGAATTGTATATAATATAGAAAATTATATTATTTTAATATTAATAATAAAATATGCAAATAATTTAATAATGTTATTATTCCTAAATATTGGTAATTATTCCAAATTATTGGTAATTATTTCAAATTATTGGTAATTATTCCAAATTATTGGTAAATATTGGTAATTATTGGTAATTATTGGTTATTATTGGTAAATATTGGTAAATATAGGTAAATATTGGTAAATATTGGTAAATATTGGAAAATATTGGTAAATATTAGTAATTATTGGTAAGTATTGGAAAATATTGGTAAATATTAGAAAATATTGGAAAATATTGGTAAATATTGGTAATTATTGGTAAATATTAGTAAATATTGGTAATTATTACTAATTATTACTAATTATTGGTAATTATTACTAATTATTGGTAATTATTACTAATTATTGGTAATTATTACTAATTATTACTAATTATTGGTAATTATTACTAATTATTGGTAATTATTACTAATTATTACTAATTATTTGTAATTATTATTAATTATTGGTAATTAGTGGTAATTATTGGTAATTATTGCTAGTTATTGGTAATTATTGGTAATTATTACTAATTATTGGTAATTATTGGTAATTATTACTAATTATTACTAATTATTACTAATTATTACTAATTATTACTAATTATTACTAATTATTACTATTTATTGGTAATTATTACTAATTATTGGTAATTATTACTAATTATTACTAATTATTGGTAATTATTACTAATTATTACTAATTAGTGGAAATTATTACTAATTAATACCAATTATTACTAATTATTACCAATTATTACTAATTATTGGTAATTATTACTAATTATTGGTAATTATTACTAATTATTGGTAATTATTACTAATTATTGGTAATTATTGTTAATTATTACTAATTATTGGTAATTATTGGTAATTATTACTAATTATTGGTAATTATTACTAATTATTGGTAATTATTACTAATTATTGGTAATTATTACTAATTATTGGTAATTATTACTATTAATTACTAATTATTGGTAATTATTACAAATTATTGGTAATTATTACTAATTATTGGTAATTATTACTAATTATTGGTAATTATTACTAATTATTTGTAATTATTACAAATTATTGGTAATTATTACTAATTATTGGTAATTATTGGTAATTATTACTAATTATTGGTAATTATTGGTAATTATTACTAATTATTGGTAATTATTACTAATTATTGGTAATTATTACTAATTATTGGTAATTATTGGTAATTATTACTAATTATTGGTAATTATTGGTAATTATTACTAATTATTAGTAATTATTACTAATTATTACCAATTATTACTAATTATTGGTAATTATTACTATTTATTACTATTTATTGGTAATTATTACTAATTATTGGTAATTATTACTAATTATTGGTAATTATTACTAATTATTGGTAATTATTACTAATTATTGGTATTTATTAATAATTATTGGTAATTATTACTATTTATTACTAATTATTGGTAATTATTACTAATTAATGGTAATTATTACTAATTATTGGTAATTATTACAAATTGTTGGTAATTATTACTAATTATTGGTAATTATTACTAATTATTGGTAATTATTACTAATTATTGGTAATTATTGGTAAATATTACTAATTATTGGTAATTATTAGTAATTATTGGTAATTATTACTAATTATTGGTAATTATTACAAATTATTGGTAATTATTACTAATTATTGGTAATTATTACTAATTATTGGAAATTATTACTAATTATTACGAATTATTACTAATTATTACTAATTATTACCAATTATTAATAATTATTACTAATTATTACTAATTATTACTAATTATTACTAATTATTACTAATTATTACTAATTATTGGTAATTATTACTAATTATTGGTAATTATTTCTAATTATTGGTAATTATTACTAATTATTACTAATTATTGGTAATTATTACAAATTATTACTAATTATTGGTAATTATTATTAATTATTGGTAATTATTATTAATTATTACTAATTAGTGGTAATTATTGGTAATTATTTCTAATTAATACGAATTATTGGCATTTATTACTAATTATTACCAATTATTACTAATTATTGGTAATTATTGGTAATTATTGGTAATTATTACTAATTATGGATAATTATTGATAATTATTACTAATTAATGGTAATTATTGGTAATTATTTCTAACTAATGGTAATTATTGGTAATTATTTCTAATTATTACTAATTATTGGTAATTATTACTAATTATTGGTAATTATTACTAATTATGGATAATTATTGGTAATTAGTAAATTATTACTAATTATTGGTAATTATCGGTAATTATTACTAATTATGGATAATTATTGGTAATTAGTAAATCATTACTAATTATTGGTAATTCTTGGTAATTATTGTTAATTATTACTAATTATGGATAATTATTGGTAATTATTACTAATTATGGATAATTATTGGTAATTATTACTAATTATTAGTAATTATTGGTAATTGTTACTAATTATTGGTTATTATTACTAATTATTGCTAATTATTGCTAATTATTTTTAATTATTACTAATTATTGGTAATTATTGGTAATTATTACTAATTATTTTTAATTATTGGTAATTATTACGAATTATTACTATTTAGTACTAAATATTGGTAATTATTACTAATTATTGGAAATTATTACAAATTATTGGTAATTATTACTAATTATTGCCAATTATTGGTAATTATTGGAAATTATTACTAATTATTGGTAGTTATTACTAATTATTAGTAATTATTACTAATTATTACTAATTATTGGTAATTATTGGTAATTATTACTAATTATTCCTAATTATTGAAATTTATTACTAATTATTAGTATTTATTCTTAATTCTTGGTAATTATTACTAATTATTCCTAATTACCATTAACTATGAACAATGAATACTAATAATTTAAATTTATTAAGTAACAAAACAATGTAAACATAATTAAATTACAACTAATTAAGAATAATTGAAACTAATAAAAAATTTAAAATAAATATTAAATTAAAATGAACATAAATACCTTTAAAATTGATCCGAGGTTGATCTCTGATCGTTGTTGAAAACTTCAATATCAACTCCGGAAAAAAAAATTAAACTTAAGAAACGCTGATCTCTAAAAATAGAGTTTTGAGATAAGTAGAATATAGAGTTTGAGAATGAATGAAAAAAAAACGGATGGGGGGGGGGGTATTTATAGGTTAGCTTATTTGCGACGGGTATATTTGTGACGGGATACCCGTCGCAAATAATACTATTTGCGACGGTACCCGTCGCAAATACCTTAGACCGCATTTATTACGGTCAACAGTTAAATAGTTATTTGCGATGGGTCCCGTCGCAAATAATAACCTGCCGACATACTATTTGCGGCGAAGGTATATTCCCGTCGCAAATAATTTTCTAATGGGACTATTTGCGACGAGATTTATCCCCGTCGCAAATACCCATTTTTCCCGTAGTGTCACCACTTCACTCACACCGCCACTGCACACACTGGTTTCAGCCACCGTGTTTTTTTTGCTCTGCCACCATGACTCTTTTTACTGTCTCACTGTTCGGTTACGGTGTCTCAGTTTTGCCACTTTCTCCTCTTTCTCACGGACTCACCATTTCCAGCAAAAAGTCTCACACCAGTTTTATCCACCCTAATCTCCTTCCATAGCTTCTCTTCTCAGGCCACGCTTCACCTTTGATGTTTCATCCTGCCTTCACATTTCACAACTCCGCCAAATGAATCAAAATCAACAAAAATTCTAAAGTTTCATTGTTCGTCTGGAAGAAGAAGAACCCCCACCATGCAGCTGTCGCCCACTACCGTATTTCTCAGATCTGAGATGAATAGGATCTGGTTGTTGCTTGAAGAAATTTTCATTGTGATGGAAGTGTTGTTGTGGCATTGATAGGAGGAAGAAGTTGAAATGAAGTCACTACATAGAGAAATTTCTTCTGTTGTCTGATATCCGCTACTCAGAGGATAAGTAACCCACTGCTGCTGGAAGAACCATGTCATCATTAACCAGGAGTTGTCGTGCTATGGAAGAGTCAACCCAGATGAATCTACCACTAGTTAAAGTGCATGGAGAGGCTATAAATAAGAGTCAATGCTCAAAATCAAACCTGGTGCGCCGTTGTTTCACTAAAGGCGAGTTGAAAAGCCGCCGCGAGCTGAGGAAGAGGACTCTGTGCGGTGTCGTCGATGAAGCCGGAGGAGATGAAGCCATGTTTGCCGCCTGGATTCTCTCCGCACACTAGGCTAAAGTCGAGGTTGATGCGCTATGAACTAGAGCTAGACCAGGTGAATTATGAGGTCGCTCCGTTGCTTGAGGAGGAGGGCGAGCCGCTAAAGGAGTCTGAAAAACCAGATCCAGAATTTCCCTCCTGTGGCGTGATGGAGAAGAAGACTTCGAGGGGGGGCGGGGGAAATAAAAAATATAACAAAAATAATAAAGTAAAAGTAAAATATTTGATAATAAATTAAATAAATAAATATAATACACAATATTTTATATATATAACTATAATTATAATAATAATTAGATAAGTTATAAAATAGGATATTAGTAAAACTAATAAGATTTTATAGAATTAAATTATAAAAAATAATAATTTATAAATTTAGTTAAATATTATCTAATATAAATATATTAACGCATTAATTTTATTTCTAATAGAAAAATTATATTAAAAAAGTGATTACTATTAATATAATTTATTTAATCTAATTAAGTTTTACTTTCTAATTACTTAATTATTAATAATAACTTAATAACATTATTAAAGATTTTATAATAAATTTATAATCATAATATTTAATAATAATTATAATTTTGGATATTTATTAATTAACATTAATTACATTTTAATAAGTATTATAATAGTAAACTTTAAAAAATAACTATAAAATATTTATTAACATTCTTCATGTTTTAATTGTTTCATTTTATTTTTAACATGTGCAGGTTTATTCATGAGATGAGAAAACGTCTAGGTTCATGCAACTAACTCACCCGAAGTTAGTTCCGTGAGAAAAGATAGCATGACGTGCCAGTCGTGAAAACACACACGTGAGTGCTGTTTAAGGAAGGATTTTTTGGATATGGTGGAAGCGATCAGTGATATGCAACAGATGTTGGAGGATATTAAAAGCAGAGTAGCAGTAAGAATTCCTAGACTCTCTCATTATTTTATGATCACGTCCATCTGAGAGCAGATCGAGGCTCATTCATTCCACAAAAACATCATTTTGAGAGCGAAGACTCTCGGGAGATGGTGGAGTAATACCAATGACTTGAAGTGGCAGGAGCATATCAGCAATTCATGTTTTTCATTCACAGAGGAAGGATTATTCTACCTATGTTCTATTATTTTTACATTGTATTTGCTACTTATGAATTGAAAATGATCTTTGCATAATTTCTTTTTCTGAAAATTTGAATGACTAATGGTTTATACCTTCTTCTCTTCATTATTACTCTTTTTAATAAGAAACAGATTCTTTTGGCGAGATTGATTCTAGTTCCCAACTTAAATTCAATTTTCACCTGAATGTATCTAATTTCAACATCAATGTTCTTTCTGTGAGATTGATCATTGATGTTTTTCTTTTGAAACTAGAAATTAAAACTACAGAAACTATCAGCGAGATAGATTTATGTTGACATCTTAAGATCAAATAGCTGTATGTGGTTTTTGATGTGGCGAACATTGAGAACTATTATACAGAGTTTTATTTCTTCTGGCGAGGAATAATTAACAACTAATTTTGAAGGTTTGAATTCAATCTAATGAAGAATCATTTATATAACTAGTAGTTTTCAATTCACCTGAGCTTACCATTTGATCAACTATCAACACTTCTGTTTACTTTTTCAGTCAAATTTAGTTAGCACTTTTACTTTTTGCTGTTTCATTCTCCAGATTAATAAATAGAAAATTCTCAGTCATGTTTCATTACTGCTTAATAAAAAAATTTAAAAATTTGTAGAGTAAAAATAGCTATAAAATTCACACTCGCTTCACTGCTAACAATAGTGGAGTTTATTAAAAATAAAACCTTAGAATTCACTGACCTACCTTCTCTATGGATCGACCTTGCACCACTATGCTAGTGTAGGATATTAAATGTAATTTTTAGGGTTGTGACGACCTCCAGCCTCACCAAAATTTGGAGTCGTTGCTGGGGAAGGCACGCGTTGAGTGTTATAAGTTTTATAAAATCTAAAAAAATTAAAAAAACAATAAAAAAACCATATCAAAAAACTGTTTTAAAAAAATGCTTTGAACTAGAACCTATTGTTTTTGTTGTTTTTAAAAAATATGCTTTATTGTAAACGGTTGTGTGTTTAATATCACCTGGTTTTAGTTTAAAAATGTATGTTAATGAAAATTGGGATCAACCAGGGCCTCATTGTGTGTGTTGTGGCTGTTATGGGCACACTGCCTGGTGGTGTGTCTGTAACCAACCACGAAAGATTGATTGCATTGAAGAAAATGAACAATATGAGTTTAGTCCTGACACCCTAGCTATAATTGATCTAATTGAATCAATATTTGATGCTGGGGTGGAAATATTAAACACATGGTTAACTAAAACCCAGGGAATTCAACTTAGATGTTCTCAAGAGAAAGATAAAAGAATGGAAGGATTAGAAAACATACTTTTTGAATTACAAAAAAGGGTAAAAGAACAAGAAGAATTTGAATAAAATGAAAAAGAAAATGTTTATAAAATATTTGGAAATAAAGTAGAAGATGAAAGTGATAGAGAAACTGGAAAAGAAACCATTCTCTTTGGAGAATGTGAAACTGTTGAACCAAATATAGAAATAACTAGCTCACTAAGTCAAGAAAATAACATTGAAAATACCAAAAATAGATTTAATGGTGTTGAGTTGGTCAATTTTAAAAATGAATTAAAAAAAATTGAAAAAGATTTCCCAGTTCTTTTCATCATCCCTTATTTATAGAAAATCATTGTTTTAGAAATTTTGAGAATGAAGTCACTCGGGTTGAAGTCAAACTTGATACTGAAAACATGAAGGTAAAAAAATCTTCACTCAATTTTTCTAATTTTGTGAATAATGTGGTTGAACTTGATATTGTGTATAATCCGGATGAGAACCAAAAGATGGATAACATGGAATCTGAAATCATTGAACTTGAATGGAACACTTCTCTTCCTTGTTTTGAATATGCAAACCTAATAATTTTTGAAATACAGTTGGATGATGAGAAAAAGGGAATAATATTTGAAGAAATGATAACTGATGAGTTCTCATTTCCCTATTCTCATAGTAATCACTTTTCTGAAACTTTGGGCAATTAAATGGAAATTAGTGTTAACCAACATGAGGAGAATTGTCTTAAATTGAAAATTTTGGAAATTGAATTTTTTGAAACTGAATTGTACAATTATTCTCCTGAAATTGAATTGCAACACTCAAATGACATGGTTTTAGAAAGTAAACCTTTTGGACTTGAACATGAAAGAGAGGTTGAACACACACTAGATGATGGTTGTAGAATTGATTTGATAGAAGCAGTAGATTTTTAATGTGAGTTAACAAATTAGGATCTTTTGGAAGATATTTACAACATTTGTTAGACCTGAATCTGTTTGTGATAAAATAAATTCTCTTCCCTTTCTATCACATACATCCTCAACTGTCAAGGGTGTTGAGCCTTTTCATGATACTGATAGTAGTTCAAAGGGGGAATCACACTTTTGTTCCATTTTCTATGATTCAGTTCATCACTTAATTTAATTCCCTCTAGATCCTGCTAATAAAAACTCATCCATGAGCACCTTTGAAGTTGAATATGTTAATGATGAAGTTGAGAGATATGGCCATGAGAATAATTCCACACCCTTTCAAGCACCTAGTTCTATGTTGTCTCTTCATGTGTATTCAAATCATGAAATGTCTGAACTTATTCTAGAAGTGGACAGCACAATGCCCACAACTGTTAAAGGGTGCTATATAGGGGTTATTTCAGGCAATGAGAATTCAGTTATTGATGTATTGAGTCTTGTTTCCCACAAATCTCATCTTTATGTTAAAAATAATTGGGCCAAACACATGTGGTGGTTCCTATTAAGGAAACCACATCCACCTAGTGATTATAGTTAGTTGCTAGGTGAGTCTGGTTGGGAAATTTAAATCTAGCACTGCATGGGAGGAAACCCATGGGTTTTTGTTGTGTAAATAAATAAAAAATAGTAATTAAATAATGTCTAACTGAAGACTTTAAATTCAGTGATTCATGGGAGTCAACCCATGTTCTTTCTTTTGTGTTATTTTTGTTTCTGTTTTTGTTTTACTTTGAATATAGTGTTTCCATGTTGCCTTCTGTATGTACTGTCTATGCTCTTTTTTTGTTCTTGGTTTTCATGCTTTTTATTTTTAGGATGTTGTTGTTGTGTCGTTTAAGGAGTGGAATTCCCATGATCATTTTTGGACAAGAACCTAGTCAGGGAAGTATATTACTATTAATTTTTGTTTCATTTTTATGCTCCTTAATGCTTTAGGAAAAAAGTCCACTGCATGTCTTCCTTGCCTGGAAAATACTATTTATATTAGAAAATTCTGCTACATGCATACTGAAAATTCTGTTTCATGATTTGAACTGTTTTAAATTCTGCTGCTTGTCTTGCTACCGAAATAAAAATTCTTCATATGTTTAAAATTTTTCTCGTATTGGAATGAAATTCTGTTGTATGTCACTATGTAAATAAAACATCGGCATGTACTTCACTGGAAATTGAATTTCATTGTTATTAATAATCTCTCACTATATGAAATTAAGTCTGGGGGTACATGCTTTCTGGTTTTTGTGTTTTTTTGTTGAATTTACTTTGCTAAGGGGTGTTAGGAATTCTTGCTTTGTTTGTTATTGAACATCTAATTGAATCATATTTTTTGAATTTGCTTACAACTAATAAACTGTGCACCCACACCTTATATGATTCTTTTGAGCAATATTGAAAATCTTTGTCACTGGACATAAATGTTAATGGGTGTACTTGTTAATGAACAAACTGTTAAGTTATTCATTGTGGAAGACAATATTTTTGAATTTCATTGAGACCCTTTATACATGTCATATATCTACTCTATTGAAAGTCTGTTTCAAACTTTAACTGTAAAATTCTTCTTCTCCACTTTAGAAGTCAACTTTGGGGACAAAGTTGGGTTTTATGTGTGGGGGAGGGGGTCAATTCTTGACTGTGATTAATTGTGATTAATTTAAATCCCATCAATTCCCACTCCAACTTAAAATTTATTGTAAAAAAATGGTTAAATATTTTCAAAATTCTTGCACAATTTTAGACTTTACACTATATTCAAATGGGTCTTTCCTTAGGAAAAGTACCTTTCTGGATGTTAAGATTTGTTTTGAATCTGAAATTAGTGACAATGAATGATTACTGAGTGATCTATCTTAGAGATCTAATGGAAACTTTGGTTTAGGAATTATTCTTGAGAGTGACATGGGTGATCTTTTAATGGAATTTTTAACATAACTCTTGGAATTGGAAATTTGATTTTGATCATAGGTGGCTCATTTTTTCTTTTATTTATTAAAGTAATTACTTTAATGAGCCAATGTAAATGATTTTCGGTATAAAATTTTTGAAAATGGAGTAGTTTGGGAATCTCAGATCCCACAGTGAGTCTCTGAGACCCTAGATGTTGGGTGCGTATCTGTTTACTATATTCCCTCAGTACACTTTGAATAAGTGCATTGCATTGTACTTATCACATGATACACGACTTGGGAAAAAATAAAATAAAGTGTTTATGGTCAAAAATTAGTTCATTAAGGTGAGGGTAATGATGAACACCAAATGAAGACGGGGTCAATTGGTTTAAATGAGATTCATTTAGGTTTTATCATTAAGGTGATTCAAAAATATATATATTTATTTTAGGAACCTAGGTGGAAATGTCAAAGTATAATGTTCCTACTGTTAAGTTCTTAATTCCACATAAATTTTACATCTTTTCACCCTCAAATTTTGGACTAAAGTTTGGATTGAAGTTAGTCACCTAGCAGTATCATATATGAGGCATGCCATCTTCATTTTTTGATGATTCATAGTTTTCAAGACTACCAGTGAAAATTTCTTCTAGGTAAGATTCATATGATCAATTTATTTTCTAAAAGCCTATTGACATGTTTTTGAAGTCCTATGCTGAAAGTTCTCAACATGTTACATTTTGAGGAATTTCATAAAATAAAATTTCTATTTCTCAATGATAGTAAAACATGGGATTATTTGAGGACAAACAACGATTAAGCGTGGGGGAATTTGATGTGGCCTTAAAAACACTGGTTTTTCCACATCTTTTTAATTATTTTTTATCAATTTAATTATTAATTTTAATAATTTTTAATAAATAACAGCTCTTTTGTATTTTAACTATTAATTTTAATAATTAATCAATTTTTATTACTAATCATGTATTTTAAGATTTAGAAAAGTTAATTTATTTCATAATTTAATTTTATAGACTAATGGCTTCCTATTTAGTTTGGTGTTTTTGTCTGCATGATTTTTAATTTAACATTTATTAATTAATTAATTAATTTTACTTTTTCACTTTAATAATATAGATGTTAATTTAGCATTTCATGTACTAAAACTTAATTAATGTAAAATAACATAATTAAAATAACATAAATTTTTAGAAGTCTTTAAATAAGTCATTAATTATAATATAAGATCATAAACTTACTTCATTTACTGCATCTCTTTAATTTAATTTCTTTAATTAACATACTTTTATAAATAATTAAAATTTGTTTTTTTTCTCTGCCACCGTGACTCTTTTTATTGTCTCATCGTTCGGTTACCGTGTCTCAGTTTTTCCACTTTCTCTTCTTTCTCACGGAGTCACCATTTCCAGCAACAAGTCTCACACCAGTTTTATCCACCATAATGCCCTGCCAAAAATTCTCTTATCGGGCCATGGTTCAACTTTGATGCTTCATCCTGCCTTCAAATTTCACAAATCCACCAAATGAATCAAAATAAACAAAAAGTATGAAGTTTTAGTGTTCGTCTGGAAGAAGAAGAACCACCACCTTGCAGCTGTCGCCCACTGCCCTATTTCTCAGATCTGATATGCATAGGATCTAGTTATTGCTTGAAGAAATTTTCAATGTGATGGAAGTGTTGTTGTTCCATTGATAGGAGGAAGAAGCTAAAAATAAGTCACAATATAAAGAAATTTCTCCTGTTGTCCGATTTCCACTGCTCAGAGGAGAAGTAACCTGCCACCCCTGGAAGAACCGTGTCATCGTTAACCTGGAGTCGCTGCGCTATGGAAGAGTCGAGCCAGATGAATCTTCCACTCTTTGAAGTGTGGGGAGAGGCTGTAAATAGGAGTCGATTCTCTAAATCAAACATGGTGCACCGATTTTTCCCTAAAGGAAAGTTGAAGAGACGCCGCGAGCTGAGGAAGAGGACTCTGCACGGTGTCGTTGATGAAGCCGGAGGAGATGGAGCCATGTTTGCCGCTTGGAGTCTTGTCGTACACCAGGCCGAAGTTGAGGTTGATGCACTATGGACTGGAGCTAGACCGGGTGAATTAGGAGTTCACGCCGTTGCTTGAGGAGTAGGGAGAGCCACTGAAGGAGGCTGAAAAACCAGATCCAGAATTTCCCTCCGGTGGCGTGATGGAGAAGAAGACACAGAGGGGGGAGTAAAAAATATATTAAAAATAATAAAGTAAAAGTAAAATATATAATAATAAATTAATTAAATAAATAAAATACACAATATTATATATATATATATATATAAATATAATTATAATAATAAGTAGATAAGTTATAAAATAAGATATTAGTAAAACTAATAAGATTTTATAGAATTAAATTATAAACAATAATAATTTATAAATTTATCTAAATATTATCTAATATAAATATATTAACATGTTAATTTTATTTCTAACAGAAAAATTATATTAATAATGTAATTAATATTAATATAATTTATGTAATCTAATTAATTTTTACTTTCTAATTACTTAATTATTAATAATAACTTAATAACTTTATTAATGATTTTATAATAAATTTATAATCATAATATTTAATAATAATTATCATTTAGGATATTTATTAATTAACTTTAATTACTTTTTAATAAGTATTATAATAGAAAAATTTAAAAAATAACTATAAAATATTTATTAAGTTTCTTTGGGTTTTAATTGTTTCATTTTGTTTTTAACATGTGCAGGTTCATTCATGAGATGGGCAAACATCCAGGTTCATGCAACTAACTCACCCGGAGTTAGTTATGTGAGAAAAGATACCGCAACGTGCTAGTCGTGAAAAAACACATGTGTGCGGTGTTTAAGGGAGAAATTTTTGGAGTCGGTGGAAGCGAGCGGTGATGTGTAGCAGATGAAGGAGGATATTAAAAGCATAGCAAAATTGGGATTTCAGAGACTCTCATTATTCTACAATCACGTCCATCCGAGAGAAGATCGAGGCTCATTCATTCCACGAACACATCATTTTGAGAGTGAAGATTCTCAGGAGATGGCAGAGTAGTACCAATGACTTGAAGTGGCAGGAGTAGAGCAACAATTCATGTTTTTCATTTATAGAGGAAGGATTCTTCTACCTATGTTCTATTATTTTTACATTGTATTTGATGCTTCTGAATTGAAAATGATCTTCACTTAATTTCTTGTTCGGAAAATTTGAATGACTAATGGTTCATACCTTTTTCTCCTCATTATTACTCTTTTAATAAGAAACAGATTCTTTTGGCGAGATTGATTCTAGTTCTCATCTTAAATTCAATTTGCACCTGAATGTATCTAATTTCAACATCAATGTTCTTTTGGGGATACTGATCATTGATGTTTTTCTTTTAAAACTGGAAATTCAAACTACAGAAACTATCGGCGAGATAGCTTTCTGTTGACATCTTAAGATCAAATAGCTGTATGTGGTTTTTGATGTGGTGAACTTCAAGAACTGTTATATAGAGTGTCATTTATTCTAGTGAGGAATAATTAACAACTAATTTTCAAGGTGTGAATTCAATCTAATGAAGAATCATTTTTATAACCAGTGGTTTTCAATTCACTCGAGCTTACCATTAGATCAACTATCATCACTTTTGTTTACTTTTTCTGTCAACTTTAGTTAGCACTTTTAATTTTTGCTGTTTCATTCTCTAGATTAGTAAATAGAAAATTTTAATTCATTTTTCATTATCTATTAATAAAAAAAATATAAAAAATTCTAAAGTAAAAACAACTAAAAAATACACACTTGCTTCATTGCTGACAACAGTGGAGTTTATTAAAAATAAACCCTTAGAATTCACTCATCTGCCTTCTTTGTTGGTCGACCCTGCACCATTGTGCTAGTGTAGATTATTAAATGTAATTTTGAGGGTCGTGATGACCTCCTACCTCACCAATGTGCATCCATTTTGCCATGTAACGATCCCAACTTGAATATCTGACATCGCAAAGACTTAGCAGAGGTGCGATGATGATGGCGGATGACGATTCAGATTGGATCATGAGATACTCTTCTTCAATCGTTCCTCGCATTGGTGGATTAACACGTGTTTTCAGAGCTGATAGGAGGTTCAAAAACAAAATAAATGGCTTTGTGGCATTGGGGTGACCTAGAATATAGAGTTTCAGGGTGATTAGGTGGGAAGATCAATGAACAGAACACCATGGGAGGTGCACCGGTGAGAAGCGTTGATTCTGGAAATTTCCACAATACACGACATGTATCCCGATGAACACGCCGTGTGGACTAGATTAGAGGTGGATAGGGTTTCGGGTGTCAGACAGGTAACACACGGCATGTGACCCTAGTCACACGGCGTGTTGGACCTTCCCCGAAGCTCGGCCTGTATTCTTTGAAGTACACGGACACAAGATGAACAACACGGATTCGAAGACACGGCATGTAAACCCTATGTGGCATGGAAGAGGCGAGTATGCGGGAATCGACATTTATCCATGGGATACACGGACACGAGGTGGAGTACATGGCCATGTACTTTACCACATGGCCAGGCGAGGCCAGTAACGCGGGTCACCCCGTGTATTGATTATACGGGTTGTCGTACATGGGTTGAGACCGTGTATGGGCACATGGCCAGCGTACACGGGGTAGACCCCAGGTACCTGGACATGACATGTGATCATTTTGACACACTGTGTAGTTTTGTTTTACATGACCAGCTTTGTGACATGAGTTGTTTTACATGGGCAGTACACGGGGTCAAAAGACACGGCATGTAACACTTCTACAAGCAGTGTACTTTTCAGTACATGGATTGGTCTTCTTTTCCATCGTATCTTGGACATGTTTTTTTGGGATAGTTCCCCCTTTTCCCATTCCCCTGAAGGCCAGGTATCATTTCTGACTATATGAGTATGACCCCATCAGCAGTACTTTCCGTGATAGAGTCAGGTATCCCTCTGGGAGGCCTAGAGAGAGATCCTCTATCCATTCTTGACCCTAGGTAGAGTCATGAATCGATGTGACCAACTCCATAGGGCATAGATCCTCTACCTAGCATGTGAATCTAGATGAGTCATGGTATTTTCCAAGGCCCTGGAAGTGATCCTCATCTATGTATTGTGATATTTCCCACTCAGGAGTGTGTTCTCCCAGAATGAGTGTATCTATCTCTCGTGACCTTTCCTGACAGACTTTAATTCTAAGATGGATGTCATCAGAGCTTTCAGAATCACAGATTGAGTTCTCCCAAATGAGTGCTTTGTGGAATATTCGAACTAAATCCTTGGCGGGGTATGCAGTTGTGCGACTTGTCCCTAGACTAGGGGTCTGGGTTTTTAGTATATCTGAATATTTATTGTGTTCTCCTATTACATGTTCAGTAGACAAATATTGTGTAGATCTGACTATAACTTTCCTTTTTGTATTTCTTTGTGGTTTTCAGGGTTCTCTACTGAGTATTGTTATACTCACCCCTGCACATGATTTTCCCACACGTGTCATGTCTTGTGCAGCCGAGCAGCCTTTTGATAGAGTCTAGGGTGGAACAGGATAGGAACGAGCTTTCTAAACTCCCTACAGGCTGAGGTGATCCTAAAACTATGAGCAGCAGTCCCAGTACCTCTTTGTGTTTACAGGTTGGACTTTGTAGTTTTCAGACTCTTGTTTTTGGTGGGCTTATATTCTTGTGTGGTTTACTTTCAGTACTTTACTTTCTGTCATACTCTGTTGGTTGGGTTTAGTTGTATGCATGCATTTTGTTCCCTAGTGGTTTCTACATTGTAGCATTGTGGTCTTGGAGATGTGTTCATGTGTACAGGTACTTAGGCAATGCCTTCCATGTTAGTAATATTCCTACTCGGTGCGAGTCACCAGCCCCTGGCCTATTGGAGGTGGGCTTGGGTAGTCGTGGCATGGTCCCCACCGGGATGGGTCGTGACAGAGTGTTATCAGAGGCGTTCGGTTCTACCATATAACCAAGAGTGTATGAGATTGGTTTGGGGCAACAATGTTAAGTGTTTTGAGCTCAACTTTCAGGCTAGAGACTCCAGTGTTGGTGCAGGTGGCAGACGTATCATACACCAGGACTCTGATAACCTGCTTTTCAACTCGGTACATGAAAACACTAGTTGTGGGGAAATACAAAATGGAACATGAATCATATAGGAATGGTTTGTGTTTTCCATTCCCTTTTTTTCAGCTATCCAGATATACTCTTTGACCATGGTACATGTTGTTTCCTTATTGGATGCATCCGTAACGCATACCCACTGAGATTCAGTAGCATGATCATGAGGATGACCACCTCAGTGAAGAGGCTTCTATATAGGGACATGTTCCCTAGGCATTTTCACCAGGTGGTGCACCTTTTATACCACCACTAGTGGAGAGGTCTGTGGTACCTGTAGTACCGACCGACGAGGATCACAGGTTGAGTGCACTCCATGTGTTCCAATGATAGAGACCCCTTAGGTTCCAAGGCGAGTCTGACCCTCAGGCGGTTGAGGACTGGATTGAGGCAGTGACCAGAGTCTTCTGTCTCGTGAGGACACCAGTGGACCAGATGGTGAATCTAGGAGCGAGCCTTCATCAGGGTTCGGTAGGATGATGGTGGAGTCTGACCACACATACAGACAATGAGGAGAATATTTTGTGGATAGATTTTGAGAGACTTTTTAGGGAGGAGTTCTCTCTAGTTATGTTGAGAGAAGTACGCATCTAGGAACTTCTTCAACTCTAGAAGGGCAGTTTGATGGTAGCTGACTATTCATCAAGGTTCACCAACCTCGCTAGGTACTCGATGGATATGGTCAGGGATCAGTACTTCAGAGTTTGGACCTTCGAGTGAGGCCTACGATGGGACATCCGAGCTAGTGTCGTGCCTCTATGAATTTAGACTTATGCTGGAGTGCTCAAGAGAGCCTTGGTGATTGAGAGCTTCTTAGGGGAGCAAAGACAGCCGAAGGTAGTTAGCAGTAGGCAGACAGGCACAGAGACCTTGGCAGCAGCGAGCCGATGTCAGGCTCAGGGATCAGGATATGGAAGACGTCATAGGAGGACCCAGGACATGGGATAGACAGTCGATGGATCTCAGGCTGGGTCTAGTCTTCCTAGGGAGAAGGGATGCTATGCATGCAACAGTAGGGGACATCTCTCTAGAGATTTTCCAACCCGTCAAGATGCTGATAGGGAGGCGGTTGATGGATTACTGAGGCAGAGGCAGAGAGTGGAGCAGGAAAACCTTCTAGGTGGCGGATGTGGAAGAGGAGCAGTGAGAGCTGCAGGTGGTGGAAGATGCTTCGATTTACTACCACCACCACCCCCAGGAGGTCTACACAAGGCTCAGGGAGCTAGGGTATAGGGGCAGGGACAGCTGCATGCAGTCTAAGTGTATGACCCAGGGACTCTAGGGATGATCCTAGGTACGATCTATGTCTTCTATACTTTATCTACCATACTTATAGACACAGGTTCCAGTCATTCCTTCATCACCACATGTCTTGTGAAAAACATTGAGATTCCTGTAGAGCCGTTGACTTGATCCTTATGCTTGGAGACACCTACAGGAGGAGACTCGATGATCACACACCATTGCAGATAGTGTGATCTTACCCTTGGAGGCGAGAGTTTCGGTTGGAACCTTCTGATGGTAGCATCGAGGCCTTACGACATCATTCTTAGTATGGGTTGGTTATCTTTAGTCCATGCCCAGATTGATAGTTTTAGGCGAAGAGTGTGGTGTGTCCGCAATGATGGGACGATGTTTTCTTTTGTCAGAGAAAGGAGACCCAGGAAGCATAGAAAGGGCTCATGCAAAGGAGGGTGTAGCTGATCACTCATGAGTTGGCTAGCCTTACCCTCGGAGCAGTAGATGTTGTGAGCTCCCAGTTCCCAATATTAGTGGCAGAGTACGAGGATGTCTATCCTGAAGATGTTCCAGGACTACCTCCCCGCCAGGTAATCGATTTCTAAATTGACTTACACCCCGGGACGACATCGATTTCCTAATCAGCATATCATATGGACCCCGTAGAGCTTTTCTAGATGAGGGTGTAGTTGGAGGATTTGTAGAGAAAGTTTTTCGTAAGACCCATCGTTTTTCTCTGGGCAGTCCCAGTCTTGTTTTCCAAAAAGGAAGATGGGAGTTTGAGGTTGTGTGTAGATTACCGGTGCCCGAATCAGGTAATGGTGAGGAAAAAATATCCACTGCTGAGGACCGACAACCTCTTCGACCAGTTGATAGGGGAACAATGGTTCTCAAAGGTTGACCTTCGATCAGGTTATCACCAGTTACAAGTACAGGATGAGGATATACCGAAGATGACATTCAGATGCTGTTACGGTCCCTATGAGTATTTGGTGATTCCTTTCAGCATGAAAAATTCCCCTTCAGTGTTCATGGGACTGATGAACCAGATATTCCATCCGTCCATAGACCAGTTTTTAGTGGTTTTCATCGACGACATCCTTGTGTACTCAGTGTTAGAGGAGGAGCATGCGAGACACCTGCGGATGGTTCCAGACAAACTCTGAGAGCACCGGCTATATGGGAGGCTATCGAAGTGCCAGTTTTAGATTCAGAAGGGCCAATTTTTGGGACATGTCATCTCAGTAGATGGTGTAGCTATAGACCTAGCCAAGGTGGAGGCAGTGTTAGCATGGGAGTCACCTTGTAGTGTGACAGAGGTGCAGAGCTTCCTTGGGTTGGTAGGATATTACCGGAGATTAATTCCTGATTTCTCCTGAGTATCAACACTAATGATAGCCTTGACCAGGAAGGGAAAACCCTTCGTATGGATAGAGAAGTTCCAGTAGGCTTTCGAGTAGTTGGGCAGAGTTTGATGAGATCCCTGATCTTGAGATTGTCGAAGGAGGGTGCCGGGTTCGTAGTTTTCTGCGACGCATCAGGGACCGGACTTGGCTATGTCCTAATGTAGATATAGGTGGTGATTTCTTCTGGTTCATGCCATCTTAGGCCACATGAACAGAACTATGAGACCCACGGTATCGAGATGGCAGCGGTAGTCTTCGCATTGAAGATGTGGTGACACTACCTTATGGGCGAGCGGTTTATCGTGTACTCTGACCACAAGAGCCTCAAGTACATATTCTCACAGAAGGATATGAATCTGAGACAAAGGCATTGGCTAGAGTTCCTCCAATACTATGATTTTCATTTCATATATACTTCTGGGAAGGGGAACAAGGTGAAAGATGCTCTTAGTAGAAGTTCGAGCTCGCAGCTGTTGAGTGAGGCGACAGAGAAGTTAGCCACATTGTATATATCTGATTATCCAATAAAAACATATATTTTAATTACATTTTAATGGTATTAAATGTTCATTTTTGATATTATGGGCCTGAGTTAGTGCATTTTCATTATGAACATCCATTCTCATCATTTGTGCACTTCATGCCTAATATACACCAGTTTAGGCCCAATGAGTCATCTGATTATAAGGAATGTAATTATCAATTTTTTTAAATTGATATTTTGGGAACTTTATCTACACTTGAATTTGAACATTTTTCATTCAAGGATCAATGGAGAATTCATGGAAGAAGATGGGGATATTTTGTGATGAAAGGAAGCAATTCTAGAGAAGGCAGATTGGACACTATCCCACTGATGCGACTGTGGGGACAAACATACAGGCCCAATGAAATCCAAATTTTGTGGGATGATATAATACATTCATAAGAACAAATAACTCTTCATGAGACAATACTAATTCGGCTTATATGGTGGTCATTAAATCGGCCCAAGTTAGAGATACAATTCTGAGCCAGATTCTGCGGCCCAGAAAAGCTGTCCACTAATTTTATCATCTCTCCAAATACGTATCTCCAAATGGGCCCAAAATTTACAGACGGTTAGAATAAATCCGGAGATCCATTTTATTATTCTATGTCCCACTCTGATTAGGCCGTCTAGAAGGTCTTCCAGACGTGTCTGTTCGGTGAAAGAAAGATGACTTCCACCTCGGGTCAAATGTGGAAAAGTTCAAATTCCACAAGCTTTCCACTACCTATGGCCTACCAAAATTAATTGAGATGCTTTGTACTGTTTTAGGATTGACCCAAGGCTCCCAAAATTCCTATTTAAGGTAGTGGTGGTGAAGGAGTTTAGGATCTTGGATGCTTTGTTCAATTGTAATGTTATGCTGCATTTTTGTTGCCTCAAATTTGTCTTTCACATGTAAGTTGTTTAATTCACTTTAGTTTCTTAATAAAAGTTCTTCTTCTACTCTTATTCTGTTGTTCTTCATATCACTTTGATACTGTTGGATCAAGGTGTGAATTTATTCACACCAACCCTTGTGAAATTATTCACACAACGGTGGAGTGATCATTTTATTTTTGTTGTTTTCTTTACTTCTCCATTTCCTCCCTCATGAGTCTACTTTCCGCTTCCATTGAAACCATGGGATAAATGGAGGGATAACCCACTTATGGGTTGATCCAAGGGAGTAGCAAGGGGATGGATTGGATGTTATTTATCACCTAATTAATGTATAATCACTTCTTTAATTGGGATTTTTATTTGATGATTTTTAAACTCCATCGTCCTTGTTGAATTTAAGGCCACACACTTCAAGTACTAATACGAACCTTTACCTTGAAGTGCTCAAAAACATTGAAACTTCAAGTGTATAGGTGATTAGTATTCAAGGGTGTAGGAATTAAATCAGTAAGTGATGATGTTGTTTTATCTCCTTAAATGAACCCATCTCAAATTTAAGAAATTGAAATCATTAAAAAGAAAATACGTCCAATCCACCCCGAGCGATAACCTAGGATCAACTCATTCTTTTAAATTGAATTCACTTTAATCTATTAGATATCTTTAAAACCCATCCAAAATCAATCCAAGTTGTCCACTTCATAGCCGAAAACAGTCCATAGAATGTACGTGTCTATAGGTTTCTTCTTAGGTCTCTGTGGATTCGATAACCCAAGCTAAACTACAAGAACCGTCTTACCTTATTCTCTAGGGTAAATTTGAGCGAGAATCAAATTTTGGCGCCGTTACCGAGGACCCTAGTAAGTCATCTAAACACCCATTCTATTCTCCCCCATTTCTTCTTTTCTCATCCAAATTCTCTTATCTTGTCCCTTTCTCGTTTTTTTTCTTTTGGCGCATGTCCGCCTACACCCGCGATCAATCAAACCGTCTTGTTAGGGTGGATAGTCCTGGGGTTGGGGAGTCAAGTACACCAATAGAACTCATTCCATTAGATCATAATCTTCACAATACTCTAGAGTCCAAAATTGAGCCAATTTCAATGGAAGGTCTTCAAGGAAACCAACTCATAAACCCGGGTGGAAACCAAAATGGAAACCCAAATGAGACTGCCCCAAACTTGGGGAATGTGATGGATCAAACCATGAATGACTACCTCAAACCTTCCTGGACCAATGCCCCCTCATGCATTGGACACAATTCCCTAGGAGATTCCAACTACATCTTTAAACCCCATGTCCTAAACCACCTTCCCACATTCCATGGAATGGAGTTCGAGATGCCCTACCTGCACATTAAGGAGTTCAATGACATTGTAGAAACCATGTGTCCCCCACATCAACTAGAATCAGCTAAGATGAGGCTATTTCCTTTTTCTTTAAAGGATCGAGCTAAAAATTGGCTAAACAATTTGAGACCATCATCCATCAACTCTTGGGACCAACTACAAAGATAATTCTACAAAAAGTACTTTCCCCACCACAAAACAATTGCACTTAAAAAGAGTATCCAAAATTTTTTTGAAAAAGAGGGAGAGTCATTCTATGAAACATGGGAGAGGTTCAAAGACACTCTAAACATGGTTCCACACCATGGTTTTTCTATTCCTGAACAAGTGAGAATTTTCTATGAAGGTTTGGGTCCGGGGAACAAACAATTCATTGACATGATGTGTAATGGAACCTTTAAAAACAAAGCCCCAAATGATGCTTACGAGTATCTAGAAAGACTTTCTGAACAAAACCAAACATGGGGAACTTCACCTTATTCTGAAAAGCCACAAAGAACTACTGGAATTCATACAATTAGAGAAGAGGAAAGCCTTAGGGCTAAACTCGCAGCACTCTCTAGGAAGGTTGAACAGATAGACCTTAGGAAAGTCCATGAAATCTAAACTGTTGACCATGCTTTCACAATTTGTGACAAACATGACCATAAGACAGACAACTGCCCAACCATTCCATCCATCAATGATGTTCTCTTAGTAGGACCCCCAGCGAATGTAAATGCTTTGAACTTCCAAAAGCCTCAATACCAAAACACCTTCAACCCAAGGTATAACGACCACCCAGGCTTCCGCTGGAAAGATAACCAACAACCTAGCCAACCACAGGGACAAAATACTTACCCCCATCAGAACTACCAAACCCATAACCAGTTCCGAACCCAACCTATCCAATACCAACAGCCACCAGTCCATTTTCAACAAACCATCCCACCTCCAAAATATCCCCCTGGGATAAACCAACCTACTCAAGAACCCACCCAAACTGTTCCACAAAGCCTACTAGAACAACTGTGCAAACAAATGGAGAGGATGAACTCGGAGGTATATTCCCTAAAACAAGAACTTCAAACCATCAAAACTGGAAAGGCACCCATGCCTACTCAGGCGGCTCCATCCTCAACTTCAAGGGGAGAGTCAAGTTGTGCTCAAACAACTCATGAACAACTAAAGGCTGTGACTGTTTTAAGAAGTGGGAAATCAATTGAGAAACCTGAACAACTAATTCAGAACCCACATGAAGATTCAAACTTGGATGAAAATTCAAATGAACCACAAGATCAAACGGAGGAAACTGATAACATTGTCAAGGAAACAACTCTTCAACAAACAACCCCACAACCTGCACCATTTCCTCAATGCATGAGGGGGAAACCCAAGCCTGAACTGAGTGAAACATTGAGGGAAATCTTCTCACAAGTCAAGTTGAACATTCCTCTTCTCGATGACATACAAACCATACCTGCCTACTCAAAGTACCTTAAGGACTTGTGCACTTGTAAAAGAAAATTTTCACATAAAAACCAAGTCCTTTTGGCTGCTAATGTGAGTACCACCATTCAAGGGACCATTTCTCCTAAGTTGAAAGACCCGGGTTGCCCTTACATCAATGTTGAACTAGGAGAAAACAAAGTTGTCAAAGCCTTGTGTGACCTAGGTGCTATTTTCAATCTCATCCTATATGCTGTGTACTGCCAGTTAGGCCTAGAAGAACTCCAACCCACATCTGTCACACTTCAACTTGCTGATCGTAGCATTAGGGTTCCAAAGGGGATTTTAAAGGACGTTTTGGTAAAGGTTGAAAACTTCATCTACCCTGCTGATTTCATTGTCCTTGACAACCATACAAACTTAGGAAATAAGGAACAAACCCCAATCATCCTTGGTCGTCCTTTCCTTGCAACAATCAACTCTGTTATCCGAGTCTGAAATGGGAACATGACCATAACATTTGGGAACATGAGTCTAGACTTGAACATCTATAATGCAAGATCACAAATAGGGGATGACGAGGACATTCATGAAGTAAACATGATAGGAAGCATTTATAATGAATCCATGGAACATCAAGGAATATTTGATGAATGTTTAAGTCAGAATGAGATTGATTTACTTTGTTCATATGAAGGAAGTTTATCTCCTTGGCTTGAATTATTTTCATATTTCTCTTATGATGAATTCTTAGGTCCAACAATCAGTGAAACCTTTCAAGAAACCACTTTCATGAAGACCACTCCAAATTCCTTCCCTAAAGCTGATCAAGCCAATCTAGTAGCTGAAAATTCTTCATGTGGGGAATCAATCCTATCTGAAACTCTAAAAAAAGAAATTGAACTTGATCCAATGTCCCAATCTTCTGCTGAAATTCTGAACCAACCTGATCTTGAATTGAAGGAACTTCCTGCTACACTCAAGTATGCTTTCCTAGGGGACAATCAAACACATCCTATTGTCATTTATTCTTCTCTTGAAGACATTCATGAGAGGATGCTTCTAGATGTCCTTAGGAAGCATAAGAAATCCATTGGTTGGACCCTTTCTGATATTCCTGGGATTAGACCACTTATCGGGACTCATAGGATTGTTATGGAATCTGATTCAAATCCATGTCGTCAACCTCAACGGCGAATCAATCCTAATCTCATGGAGGTAGTAAGGAAAGAACTTCGGAAATTGTTGAAAGCTGGTATCATATATCCCATAACTGAGAGTGAATGGGTGAGCCCAATCCAAGTGGTTCCAAAAAAGGCTGGAATCACAGTGATAACCAATGAGGATGGAGAGATTCTTCCAACAAGGGTGAGTAGTGGATGGAGGGTCTGCATTGACTATAGGAAACTAAACTCATTCACCAAGAAGGACCATTTCCCCTTACCATTCATTGACCAAGTCCTTGAGAGAGTGGCAGGTCATGCCTTCTACTATTTCTTAGATGGGTACTCAAGGTATAATCAAATTGAGGTCTCCCTAGAGGATCAAGGGAATACTACATTCACATGTCCTTTCGGAACCTTTGCTTTCAAACGCATGCCCTTCGGGTTATGCAATGCCCCTGGAACCTTCCAACGGTGTATGATGGGAATCTTCTTAGACATGGTAGGGTATTTTATTGAGGTCTTCATGGATGACTTCTTTGTGTTTGGGGATACTTTTGAGGGATGTCTGCAAAATGTTGAGAGAGTCTTGTCAAGATGTGAAGAAAAGAATCTGGTCCTAAACTGGGAAAAATGCCATTTCATGGTTAAAGAGGGACTTGTTCTAGGCCATCTAGTCTCGAGTAGGGGGATTGAAGTTGATAAAGCAAAGGTTGACATCATTCGTCACCTTCCATCACCCAAAACTGTCAAGGAAGTGAGGTCTTTCTTAGGACATGCTAGTTTCTATAGAAGATTCATCAAGGACTTTAGTTCAATATCCCGTCCCCTTTGTGCTCTCTTAGTAAAGGATGCTCCATTTGTTTGGACAAAAAGCTGTGAGGGTTCATTCTCAACCCTCAAATCCTCTCTCACCTCTCCTCCCATTATGAAATCTCCAAATTGGAACCTTCCTTTTGAACTTATGTGTGATGCTAGTGACTTTGCTGTTGGAGCTGTGTTAGGACAACGTTGTGATAAAACTCCTTATGTCATTTCTTATGCAAGAAAATCATTAAATGATGCCCAAATAAACTACACCACTACTAAAAAGGAGTTATTTGCTATTGTGTTTGATTTAGAGAAGTTTAGGTCCTACCTCTTAGGATCCCCCATCGCTGTGTTCACTGACCATTCTACACTGAAATACCTCTTCCAAAAACAAGATGCCAAGGCTAGACTAATTAGGTGGGTCCTTCTCTTACAAGAATTTGACCTCACAATCAAGGATAAAAAGGGTGTTGAAAATTTTGTAGTTGATCACCTCTCTAGGATGGAATTAAAAGACAACTCAAATCACCTTTCTGTATCTGATTTGTTTCCTGATGAACACCTATACTCTGTGAGTGACTGCCCTTGGTATGCTGACATAGCAAATTTCTTAGTGACATGAGTCATTCCAAAATTCTTAGGGACTCAAGCTCTAAGGAAATTTATTTATGATGTTAGACACTATGCGTTGGATGATCCATACCTCTATAAGTTCTGCCCTGACCAAGTCATTAGGAGGTGTGTTCCAGAATCTGAACAAAAGTCCATCCTTAAATTCTGTCACAGTGAGGCATGTGGAGGTCACTTTTCCTCTAAGAAAACATCTGCTAAGATTCTTCAATGTGGTCTTTTCTGGCCCAACCTCTCAAGGGACTCCTACACATTTTGTCAAAGTTTTCCTAGGTGTCAACAAGTAGGGTCCATCACAAAAAGGAATCAAATGCCACTCACTCCCATCTTAGTGGTTGAAATATTTGACTGTTGGGAAATTGACTTCATGGGTCCCTTCCCAAACTCTCGGGGATACCTCTACATACTCTTAGCTGTTGATTATGTCTCAAAATGGGTTGAGGCCATTCCCACTAAGTCCAATGATCATAAAGTTGTGATTCGATTTCTAAAAGAGAACATATTTTCGAGATTTGGAATTCCTAGGGCTATAATCAGTGATCGAGGAACCCATTTCTGCAACCGCCCATTCGCTTCACTCATGTTTAAGTATGGTATTTCTCATAAAGTGTCCACTGCATACCATCCTCAAACCAATGGTCATACTGAGTTAGAGAATAAGTAGATTAAGCAAATTCTTGAAAAAACTGTCAACCCCTCTAGGAAAGATTGGTCTGAGAAACTCTTAGATTCTCTTTGGGCCTATAGAACTTCATATAAAACCATTTTAGGAATGTCCCCATATAGGTTGGTTTATGGTAAAGCATGCCATTTGCCAGTGGAGATTGAACATAAGGCCTTTTGGGCAATTAAGAAAATGGATTATGACCTCTCATTGGCCGGAACAAAAAGGAAATTTGATCTCAATGAACTGGAGGAATTAAGGATGGAGGCTTATGAAAATTCAAGGATCAATAAAGCTAGAGTTCAATCCTACCAATCTAGGAATATCAAGGTAAAACATTTTGAACCTGGAAAACTTGTGCTCTTATATAGTTCAAAACTTCATTTACACCTGGGAAAGTTAAGGTCTAGATGGTCAGGTCCTTTCATAGTGCATCATGTATACCCCCATGGGGTAGTAGAGATTCAAGATCCCACAAGTGGTCACATTTTCAAGGTCAATGGTCAAAGGTTAAAAACATTCATTGAATCATTCAATAAACAGGAAATAGATGTTGAGTTAATTGATCCAATCTATGAACCAGGAAAAAATTGATAAGTTTGGGATCTATGTTGGGCTAACGACGTTAAACAAAGTGCTACACGGGAGGCAACCCGTGGTTTTTATGTTTCTAATCTTTCTGAATCATATTTATTTTTCAAATAAGATTACTTAATCATTTTTATATTTAAAAATAAAAAATATACTTTTGACCTGTTATTCTATTATGAGTATGGATGGGTACGAAAGAGGACCACCATATTCATCTGTGTCATGTGGTGTGATCCTTGAGTAATACCTTACCCAGAAATTTAAAAAGAAGACAATGTATCATCAGTTTATTTTGTTTTATTTTTATTATTTTATAGGTTAAGATAAAAATAAAAATAAAATAATAAAAAAAAAGTCCACGCCATAGGCCGTGGGGAAAACCCCGTCACAACCAGCAAAGCCGCGGGGACTCGAACCCGGGACCGAAGGGAGACAGGGGCGCGTGCTTACCACTGACCTGCGGCTTCTTGTGCTTCCTTATTCTATAATTTTTATATATATTCTTATATTTTACTTCCTTTATTATATAAATATATATATATATATTGTTTGCTTTTGTTTGTTTTGTTTGTTTTGTTTTTCCTTTTTCCACTAGGGAACTTTGCAAGCGACATGGATATCAAAGGAATAAATTTGAGCGGCAAGAACTTCAAACATCAACCACCAGGTGACTTCATTCAATGATCCTCATATTTCAATTTCCTTATTGAACTCCCCTTTTTTCCTCTTCCCCATTCTAAATTTTTTTTATGAAACTAGGGACTGTTTCATTCTAAGTTGGGGGGTGTGGAAACAAAATGTTTGTTAAAAAAACAATGATAACAAAAAGAAGTAAAATTCCTTTATCATTCATATAATAACATATTTGCTCACATAAAAACTACATATCAAATAATTATTATTTCCTTGACTCTTAATTTAATTCATGATTAAGTTTAAAAGCATTGATTTTGGAAGTTTGGTTGTCAAATGAAAATTTTCATCATTTTTATTTTCATCCATTAAATCAAAATGCCACAATGCACGTCCTTTAGACTGTGGGGTAATAATTTGAATTTTTGGGGTCCCATAATAAATAGCATAGGCTAGTTTTATTTTTATGAATAATATGAGTATTCAAAAAAAATTAAACAAAAAAACAAAAACAAAAAAAATGCGTGTAGAGCAATGGATTGATAAAATGCGAGGCTTTCGGCACTTGGGGATCATGACTCCAGAGTTGTCTAGCCCTGAGTTTTTCAATATATCTCTATTTATGGTAATATGACTTTGTTTTTGATTAAGTTAACTTGAGACGATGCCCGAGTATGTGGGCTTCACTTGGTGCCCTAAGGCCTTTGAGTCTGGGAGTCATCGGCAAAGTCTTGCTACATGGGTTAATTTGATTAACTGCAATATCAATTACTATGGCAATATTGCAAAAAAAAATAAAAAAAAGAAAGAATGAAGAATACTCATATTATGATTAAATGTGATTCCACCTAGCGCTTCCCTGATTTCCCCCTTGAATGAAAATGAACCCCCATATCTATTGTGATACACAACACATCATTACACCTAATTGAGTTGGATGAAGTATGATGATGGATTTGATCAAAGGAATGGGCTTTGGATTGGGATCTACTTTCAAATTAATCTTGTTTTAAATTATCTTGATAGGTTATAAAAATATATTTGTGTGCAGTTTACATTGTGAGCACTGTTTGTTATAATGTGTTTGAAGAAAGGAATTCAAATAAAATCATTGAATTATTTGCTCGGGACTAGCAAATCTCAAGTTGGGGGGTGTGATTATCCAATAAAAACATATATTTTAATTAAATTTTAATGGTATTAAATGTTCATTTTTGATCTTATGGGCCTGAGTTAGTGCATTTTCATTATGAACATCCATTCTCATCATTTGTGCACTTCATGCCTAATATACACCAATTTAGGCCCAATGAGTCATCTGATTATAAGGAATGTAATTATCAATTTTTTTAAATTGATATTTTGGGAACTTTATCTACACTTAAATTTTAACATTTTTCATTCAGGGATCAATGGAGAATTCATTGAAGAAGATGGGGATATTTTGTGATGAAAGGAAGCAATTCTAGAGAAGGCAGATTGGACACTAGCCCACTGATGCAACTGTGGGGCCCAACAAACAGGCCCAATGAATCCCAACTTTTGTGGGATGATATAAGATATTCATAGTAACAAATAAATCTTCATGAGCCAATGCTAATTCTGCCTCTATTGTGGTCATTAAAGCAGCCCAATTTAGAGATACAATTCTAGGCCAGATTCTGCGGCCCAGAAAAACAGTCCACTAATTTTATCATATCTTGGAATCCGTAACTCCTAATGGGCCCAAATTTATACAGACGGTTAAAATACATCCGGAGATCCATTTTCGTCTTCTATGGCCCACTCTGATTCGGCCTTCTAGAAGGTCTTACAGACGCGTCTGTTCGGTGAAGGAAAGCTGGCTGCCACCTCGGGTCAAATGTGGAAAAGTTCAAATTCCACAATCTTTCCACCACCTATGGCCTACCAAAATTAATTGAGATGCTTTGTACTATTTGAGGCTCGACCCAAGGCTCCCAAAATTCCTATTTAAGGTAGTGGTGGTGAAGGAGTTTAGGATCTTGGATGCTTTGTTCAATTGTAATGTTATGCTGCATTTTTGTTCCCTCAAATTTGTCTTTCACATGTAAGTTGTTTAATTCACTTTAGTTTCTTAATAAAAGTTCTTCTTCTACTCTTATTCTATTGTTCTTAATATCACTTTGATACCGTTGGATAAAGGTGTGAATTTATTCACACCAACCCTTGTGAAATTATTCACACAACGGTGGAGTGATCATTTTATTTTTGTTGTTTTCTTTACTTCTCCATTTCCTCCCTCATGAGTCTACTTTCCGCTTCCATTGAAACCATGGGATCAATGGAGGGCTAACCCACTTATGTTTTGATCCAAGGGAGTAGCAAGGGGCTGGATTGGATGCTATTTATCACCTAATTAATGTATAATCACTTCTTTAATTGAGATTTTTATTTCATGATTTTTAAACTCCATCATCCTTGTTGAATTTAAGGCCACACACTTCAAGTACTAATACGAACCTTTACCTTGAAGTGCTCAAAACTTTGATCCTTAAAGTGTATAGGTGATTAGTATTCAAGGGTGTAGGAATTAAATCAGTAAGTGATGATGTTGTTTTATCTCCTTAAATGAACCCATCTCAAATTTAAGAAATTGAAATCATTAAAAAGAAAATACGTCCAATCCAGCCCGAGCTATAACTTAGGATCAACTCATTATTTTAAATTAAATTCACTTTAATCTATTAGATATCTTTAAAACCCATCCAAAATCAATCCAAGTTGGCCACTTCATAGCCGAAAACAGTCCATAGAATGTACGTGTCTATAGGTTTCTTCTTAGGTCTCTGTGGATTCGATAACCCAAGCTAAACTACAAGGACCATCTTACCTTCTTATCTTGGGTAAATTTGAGCGAGAATCAATATCCTTCATGGATAGAGAGGATTCATCTAACCTTCAGTCGATGGTTTTCACCCCTCCACTCTTATAGCGAGTTAGGGAGGTGCATCTTGGGGATGTCGACTGTGAAGTTTTACGTGCTCAGTTATCCACATGACATGCTCTTGATGGATATCCGCAAGGTGGGGAGCACATACTTTTTTTAAAAGGATGCATTGTAGTACCAGTGGTGTTGCAGGAGGAGGTCTTGAGGGAGTTTCATACGTCCCCTTTGGCGGTATATCTGGGAGTGGAAAAGATATAACAGGATCTCATATAGATGTTCTGGAGGTCAGGCATGAAGAAGGCAGTAGCAGAGTTCATTTTTTGATGCCTTACATGCCAGCAGGTGAAGGTTGGGCACTAGGTTCCAAAGGGATTAGCACACCCCTGGAAGTTCCAGAGTGGAAGTGGGAAGGAATATCTATGGAATTCGTGACAATATTACCATAGATGTCCAAGGGGCATGATTCCATCTAGGGGATTGTTGACCAACTCACAAAGTCATCCCACTTCCTAGCTATCAGGGAGCAGAGTTCCGTAGAGATCTTGGGATGCCTCTACGTGCAGGAGATAGTTCGGCTTCATGGAGTCCCTTTGACAATAGTCTCAAATCGAGATGCCTATTTCACATCCTGGTTGTGGAAGGGATTACAGGAGGCTTTTGGGACTCACCTATGCTTGAGCACATCATTTCATCCTCAGACCGATCGTTAGATGGAGAGGACCATCCATGTTCTCGAGGATATGTTCCAGACCTGTATCTTGGACTTTGGTCACATTTAAGAGGACCACCTACCACTAGTGGAGTTTGCATACAACAATAGTTACCACTCCACCATTGGTATGGCACCTTCTAAGGGTTTATATGGGAGACCCTTCTGGTCACTGCTTTGCTGGACCAGCCCCAGAGAGTCAACACTCATGGGTCCAGATTTGGTGCAAGCTACCACCGAGAAGGTGCAGATCATCCAGGAGCAGATGAAGACAACCTAGAGTCAGCAGAAATCTTATGTTGATAGACGATGGAGACCTCTGGAGTTTGAGGAGGAAGACCACATCTTTCTTCGGGTCTCACCATGATGAGGGTTGCGAAGATTTGGATGGGGCGACAAGCTATCTCCAAAGTTCATTAGACCTTTCCAGATACTATGCTAAGTTGGAGAGGTGGCATACCTCCTAGGTCTACCGCCACAGTTGCATCAGGTACATTATGTCTTCCACGTGTCATAGCTGAGGAGGTATGTGCATGACCCATCGCATATCATCAACTGGGGTGACTTGGACATTGAGGATAAAGTGACCATTGCTGAGTAACTTATGGAGATCAATGATCGACAAGATAGGATCCTTTGTGGGTGATCAATTCCCTTGGTGTGCATCTGGTGGCAGCACTGGAATCTTTAGGAGAGCACGTGGGAGTGGGAGGCTCAGATCCGGGCCCAGTACCCACATCTTTTTGAGTAGCATTTGTTTTGGATTTTTAAGGGCTCAAAGCCCCAAGGTGGGGAGAATGTAATGTATAAGATTTTTTATATTATTTTTAAATATTATATGGAATTATTATGAGACCATACCATTTGAAGACGTGTGATTCTGAGGCCCAGATTTCCCAGAATAAATGTTTGAAATAAATTGAACTTTAAACAGCGTGCACAAGAGGTTTTCTTGAAAAAGTGAAATATCTTTTAAACAGGTGCCCCAATCAGAAATCTTATGGCACTCTTGCATTCAGAGCAGTGACTTTACCTTAGGCGGGGCCTATCTTCGATTGGCATGGGTTATCTATGAGGGTTAGTTTTTGGACATTTAATGGAAATAAAATAAAATAATAAATATATTATTTAAAAGTTTCCTTTTTGGCGCAGCAAACTAATTCCTACCTTTTTAAATACCTGCTTATGGAAAGTTCGCAGTGTTAGCCTCATAACCCTATGAAATTTTGAGAGAGTCTCTTAGAGCTTTGGAGGAGAACCCTTTGGTAGACGACAATGACGCCTCTCAGATCTGATGAGCCTCGCCGATGAACATGACACGACAATCGTTCTTCAACTGGATCGAGGTAGGGGTTGTTATTTCGATTCTTCTTTCCTAGTTTTTGGATTTAGTGATGAACACAGATCAACCACAAACATGTTGATCCTCGGATCGTGCGTTCTTTCTAGAGGGTCCTATTTTCCATTTCTTTCAGAGTTTGTTTTTTCAATTTTAATTGTGATAATTGTTGGATTATCATTTTGATTCTCCTTGTTTAATCCTTTTAACGGGAGAGGATCAACGTCGTGATGAACGGTGAAGGAGGTTCATTTCTCATTTTGGTTTATTTTATTTCTTCCTATTTTCCTTGTGTTCTTCTTGTTCTTCATGGGGCGACGAACAACGGATTGATGCGCATCTGTTTTGCGACACAACGATCCAAACTTGAAGATCTGACATCGCAAAGACCTAGTGAAGGTGCGATGATGATGGAAGATGATGATACATATTGGACCGGGAGATACCGTTATTCAAGCGTTCTTCACACAGGTGGATTAACACACGTTTTGGGAGATGATCGGAGGTCTGAAAACAACGAAAATAGCTTTGCGGCATTGGGGTGACCTAGAATCTGGAGTTTTTGGGTGATCGGATGGGTGGATCAAATAAAGGAACACCACAGGAGGTGCGCTGGTGAGAAGCGTTGTTTCTAGAAATTTCCTCAATACAAGGTGTGTATTCCGACGAATACGCCATGTGGATCGGCTCAGCGGAAGCTAGGGTTTTGGGTGTCAGACAGGTAACATACGACATGTGACCCTAGTCACATGGCATGTTAGACCTTCCCTGAAGCTCAGCATGTATTCTAGGAAGTACACGGACATGGAATGAACTACATGACTTCGATGACATGGTGTGTAAACACTATGTGGCATGCTATAGGCGACTAAGCGGTACTCAGTGTGTATCCAGGGGATACATGAACATGAGATGGAGGACATGGCCATGTACTCCACCACAAATCCAGGCGAGGCCAGTAACGCAGGTCACCTCATGTATCGATTACACGGGTTTTCGTACATGGGTTGAGACCGTGTACATGCACATGGACAGTGTACACGGGGAGGACCCTAGGTACCTGGACATAACATGTGATCATTATTACATGTCGTGTAGTTTCTTTTTACATGACCACCCTTGTGACATGGGTCGTTGTACACAGGGAGTACCTAGGGTCAGAAGACATGGCATGTAACACTTCTACACGCTGTGTACTTTTCAGTACATGGCATTATATTCTTGTCCACTATATCTTGGACATGTTTTTTTTGTTTAGTTCTCCTTTTTATCGTTCCCCTAAAGGTTGGGTATCGTTTCCTACTATAGGAGTATGATCTCTTCTGCAGGATTTTCTAGGATAGAGTCAGGTATCCCTCTGAGAGGCCCAGAGTGGGATCCTCTATCCATTCTTAACCCTAGGTAGAGTTAGGAATCGACATGACCAAATCCACAGATTTTCGATCCTCTACCTAGAAGGTAAATCCGGATGAGTCATAGTATCCGCCAAGGCCCTGGTAGTAATCCTCATCTGTGTATCATGATCTTTCCCACTCAGAAGTGTGTTCTCCCTGAATGAGTGTATCTATCTCTCGTGACCTTTCTCGATAGACTTTACTTCTCATATGGACGTCATCGAAGCTATCAGACTTGTGGAGTGATTTCCCCAAAATTAGTGCTTTATGGAATCTTCGAACTAAATCCCTAGCAGGGGTATGCGGTTGTGCGACTTGTCCCTAGACTGGGGGTATGGGTTTTGAGTATATCTGGATATTTATTGTGTTCTCCTATTACATCTTCAATAGACACATATTGTGTAGAGATGATTGTACATTTCCTTTTTGTATTGATTTGTGGTTTTTAGGGTCCTCTACTGAGTATTTTTATACTCACCCCTGCACAGGATTTTCCCTCATCTGTCGTGTCTTGTGCATATGAGTAGCCTTTTGACAGAGTCCAGGGCAGACCAGTACAAGACCGAGATTTCTGAGTTCCCTATAGGCCGAGGTGATCCTATGGCTAAGAGAAGTATTCCCAGTACCTCTTTGTGTTTACAGGTTGGACTTTTTAGTTTTCAGACTCTTGTTTTGGGTGGGCTTGTATTCTAGCCCAGTTTACTTTGAGTACTTTACTTTCTGTCATACTCTGTTGGTTGGGTTTAGTTGTATGCATGAATTCTGTCCCCTAGTGGTTTTTACATTGCAGCATTGTGGGCTTGGAGATGCGTGTGTGTACAGGTACTTCTTATTCGGTGCTATTCCCCATCCCCTGGCCTATTGGAGGTGGGCTTGGGGAGTTGCGGCACGGGCCCCACCGAGATGGGTCATGACAATTCTTCATTCTGATCTTTTGGACTATTCATTAACATAAAAAAACCAAGTTTGTCTTTATTCCCACCGCCACTTCAACTATTCCTACAACCTTCAAGTGGTATCAGAGTGGTCACATTAAAATTTATAATTATTTATAAATCATTGATCAATTTACACATGTTTTTGTCAGTATTTTTGGTAACGAACCAGACTTTTATTTATGAAAATTATTCTTAATCTAATTAAATGTATTAGTATGTAAAATGGTTATATAAAATATACACTTCCTTAGTTTTATGTTTTTTGGATTTAAAAATACCATTAATAAATGTTACCATTGCTAATATAGTTGTTGAATAGTGTTCACATGATTAGTATAAATATAAGGCTTTAAAAAATCCAATTTACTCTCATAAAGGAAAGGATAGCCTCATCCAGTAAAATTTCTCCATATGAATCCCATTTGTCAGAGCTCATAAAGAAGGTGGAATCACTTGGAGTTTCTATTGACCAAGCCCAAGCTGAGCTTTAATACGTTAAGCTCGAACGAAATCACTTACAAGAGAAGTGGAAGTTGATAGAGATTACCACCCGAGCAATGTTATCTAAGCCACCCCAAGTGTTTGTCACCATCGCACACCTTACCCTTCAGTATTATGCAGGTGTTATAAAGGGTTATTTAACAAGACACTATCACTATGATTATGTGCATTATTTTTTATAGAATAAATAATATACCTTCATTTTATTATTGTTACTTTGTAAATAGTTTTTAAAGAACAAATATTATTTTTAGTTAATATTTAATTAAGAAATATATTTTGATGAATTAATGGATTTTTGAATTAAATAATATTAAAAAAAAATATTATTAATGAATTAATTTTTATTAAATATAAGTGATCATATAATTTTTATGAATACAATTTTGATTTTTATTAAGGTTTGAAAGCTGTTTTTATCAAAACCCACGAATTTTCGATAAATGTCGGTTTTTATTTTAAAAGTAAAAAATCAAATATTTAGAAAATTATTTAGATAAAATCAATACTATTTTTTGAATCTGTACATCAAAATGATTCAACAGTGAATTTTTAGTAATTTTCCAAGACAATCAAACTATTGGGTAAAATTTAAATATCGTTTAATTATATAATGTAAGTTATAACATCATAATGGCCCAATAGTGATGTAACAAAATACTATAAATGTGATTTTTTTCCAATATATGTTTTACCATTAAAATAATTTTATTTTAGGGTTGTTTGATTTATTTTACAAAGCTTTAGTGGACCCTCCAAGCCTTATAAAACATTTAACTTTTTAAATCGATTTCCTTGAGAGTGTGACTCATCTCCACATAAGCAAGCCTAATATTTTAAGAAGTTCATCCATTGGCCTTATAGAATAATGTTTTCCACTCCCCTTTGTAAAAACCCATGGGAAAAAATATTTTTTGGTTTGTGGTTTTGATTAGTTTAATGTGAGGTGTTCAAAACATAAATAATAAAGAATTTCCTCTCTTTTCCTATATAAATCAAACCAATATCCCACTTCCTATTCCCTAAAAGACTTTGGAGCTCGACCAACCTCTTCCATAATCTCTATAGAATCCTCCCAAGGTTCCCCAATCTCCCAAGAAGCCTCTATCAAGCCACTCCTAAGCCTTTGGGATCACACCTCCAAGTAAGGGATTGGTTCCTTTCTCATTTTTGTCCAAATTTCATTATGTTGTTATGCCCTTTTATTTTTAATAAAAAATTTTAGGGTATGATTTCTCACCTCCCCATACTTTCGTACTTATTTTTTAATGAATAGATACATCTTTCTCTCTCATTAATCCCTCCCATGTACACCTGTTACCATGCCAAAATTCTGTAAGTGATTTCTCTCTCTTCATTTGCATTCAAGAAATTATTTTGTATTATGAGTCTGACTTCCATTAAATATGTTGGTATATGTATATATATGATCCACTTACTTTCCATTTCAATTAAATTTGATGTGAAACCTCTTTCTCTCTCATCAACCATTTTTATGAATTCTTATGTCACATCGTTATGCTGTTGAAATTGCATCGCGGTTTTCCAAGCTAAAGTCATTGTGTAGTGAATACCATGCCTATTTCTCTATCAAGGGTATTCAAATTTATGAACTTTTATTTATTGATTATATTGTTTAATTTATGAATTCCATATTATTTTAACTTGGAATAAATAATGATGTTTAATGAATCCATGTTATATGATCCATGGGGCACACTTATGCATGAAATGAAATGATTAATAAGGGTTCAACCTGATAGCGCTCTAATGCATTGGGTAAAGATTATTATCATGATACATAAAGTGAAATGAGGATTTACTCATTATAATTCAAATTCAATGAGGGTTTACTCATGCTCCATGTGAAATGATCCTTGGATCATCCTAATATCATGTTTAATGTTGATGCCACATTTCCTTGTTATGATAATAATGCTATATCATGCCTTTATGTTCATGTTTATCTTGTGATCCATTTATATTCCTATTGAAAAAAATTTAATATATTATTCATGTTATTATTTTTTTACTCACTTACTGGGATTTATATCTCACACTTTTCTTATGCATGCCCTCAGGTTATCCCATGCAATGCTAAGTACGAAGGAACATTGTGGTCATGTAAAAGAAGTCTTCAATAATGCTGTGTGTTTCATGTTTTAAGTTGTTATGTAATGTTCATAATCCCCAAAGACACTAGACCTATCAATATTCTATGTTGTATTAAGTTAAGGTTTTATGTAATAAATTATGTTTAAGTGTCAAATAAAGAGCAGGGTTGTTATAATTTTCATTGATAGTTTATTTTTTCTTTAATATGAAATTCAATATATCTTCATCATTCATCTTTTTATAACCAAGAACATAATAAGAACACATAAAGAACATTTTAAGAACACATTCAGACGTGTTAATGAGTCTAAATAGATAACATGGGACTACATGGTGTGTAAATAAATGTACACATCATATACCCATATTCACCACACTATGAAATAGCCACAAAATACATGTCTAGTTATTTAGAGGAATACAAGGAATCATTACATGTATCATGTTGACTAGAACCACCTGACACATGGTTTTAAGGACTAAATTCTATGTAGCCAGTGTACATGTTATGTATCCATAAATGGTTTGGAAACTATGTGGTAAAATTGTAACATCTCGGATCAGGTTCCACACACTGGTGCCTCGATTCGGTCTACTATGTGACCTCAAGTGCATCTCCCCATATGCCAGAGGCTAAAGAAAAGAAGAGAGGGTCTATTATCATTCATGGGGATACTATACCCTTATTGTCCTTATATTAATACATCAACAGAAATAAATAAACAATAATAACTAAATAACCAAAGGATATCTTGACCAAAACAGTACCATTATTAGAAGATAACAAAAAATAGAAATACAATATCAAAACTAAATTGTATATATTCCATGCCAGAATACATGTCAGTGTCAAAATTCAAATCTAAGTAAAGAAAATAAAAACTTTCATACGATTACCAAACCACATCTCTTTCCCTCATCCATGAACCATCCCGACTCAGCTACCTAACATAGGGACCTTGACCTTATCATATCCCCCTACCATTAAATCTATTCAGGTACCGATCAGGCATCCTGAGTAGGGTGTGAGTAAAACTCAGTAGGCCACCATTAACATTGTCTAAAACAATATCCATTCAATATCAAGTGTATGAAGTTGTATAAAAAATAAGTACAATGCATAAATAAATAGTTATCTCATTATCAATTTATTATTTATTTGACCACATAAATTCCCCAGGTTTCCAAGGATACCCGAACCTCAATACATTCTTCAGCCCAAGCCAGATTCTACACTATCCCTAAGGGATATCATGTTCTAGAGTTCCACTGTTAAAATTCTATATCTCATCTCAATATCATAATTCCATTGTTACCATTCTAGATCTAAATTTTAATATGAATTACATTTTTACCATTCAAAATTTCATTAATTAAGTCAATAAATAATTAATCATCTCAATCTCATTAATTAACCTAATAATTAATTAGTCTTATCAATCTCATTAATTAACTCAACAATTAATTAATCTTCTCAATCAAATTAATTAACTCAACAATTAATTAATATTATCAATATTATTAATTTACTCAATAATTAATTAATATTTTCTACTTAATTACTAATTCAATAATTAGTTCATCCTCAAGATGTACTTCCAAACATTTATAAGATTCATTTAAAAAAATATCAGTCTATTGAGCCCTTATATAGGCTCCTCTCTTCCAAGTTTCCTCCTTCACACATCCATGCTTCCACAATATGTAAAATATTGGGATGGTCTTTTCCCTCAACACTTTCTCACTGTGATGAAACACACATATCTGATTCTCTTGAAAGGATGCATCTATCTCCATCTCAACATCTTCCAAATAGATGACATGAGAAGGTTTGGGGTGATACTACCAAAGTTTAGACACATGGAAAAAATCATGCATAAAACTCTATTTCTATAGAAGACCCAAATGATACGCCACCATCATGATTCTCTCCATAACATCAAACAGTCCAATGAACCTGGTGCCAGATTTCCTTATCTCGGTATCCTATAGTGACCCAACCTTGACGATACTTGAAGGAATATATGATCACACTATATAAACTATAGGGTTCATCTAAATTAGATAGTATATGAATTCGGTCTACTCTAATCCAAATCCTTACATTTCTGAATGAGCTGTATCTGCTCCAACGTCTCTAGCACGTGACTTAGTCCCAAGAACTCTAACTCACTTGCCTTTAACTAACATATAGGTGATATGCATGGCCTACCATTGATATTATAGTATGGTTACATCTATATATAATCCTGATAACTTTTGTTATATCCAAACTCCACCAAAGCTAGGTGCTTTTCTCAAGACCCACTGAAGTCTAGGATACACACCCGTAGAATATCTTGAATCCCATGTATAGTATGCTCCAAAAACCCATTTGTATGTGGGTGGAATGTTTTACTCAAAAAAACATCTTTACCAAGTGCCTTATGCAAGAATTTCTAGAAGTGTGATGTAAAACATGAGTTGAGATATGAAACAATAGTCTGTATAACCCTGTGAAAACAGACTATCTACCATGCATATAGTTCTTATAACTTCTCCACTAATAAAGTCTCACATATTGGAAAGAAATGTGATACCTTTGTGAAATGGTATAAAATCACCAAAATTGTGTCATTCTTCTAAGGCGTCTTCAGGGGACCCACCAAAAAATCAATGGTAATGTCATCCCACTTATATTCCAGAATGGATAGTGGATATAGAAAACCACTCGGTCGTTGATGCTCCACCTTTACCTAATGATAGTTATAGAATCATCTCACAAACCCTACTATCTATTTTTTCATTCTTGGTCACCAAAACTATAATCATAGGTCACATTGCATTTTTTTCACACCCAAATGCACCAACCACTTCTAGCTATGAAATTCCCACATCAACCCCTCTCGCATACTCATTGACACAACAACCTGGTTTTTGACATTGATGATAAGGTGTATCCCCACCTTCAAGGCTTTCCCTCAAAGATAAACATTTCATGTCCCCATAATTCATATCCATGATCCACCTCAAAAGGTTGGACTCCACTAAAACTGATACCAGACTCATCTTCTCTTGGTTCTCCTAAACCACCACATGCATATCCACTAGTAGAGTCAATATATTACACTCATCAATAGACTCCTGAGCAACCTAAGTCTATGTTTTTATACATAAATCACCAGTAACACTATTCCCTTTCCCGACTATATATTATAGTTTACAATAAAATGACTACATATACTCAACCCATATCCGCTGCCAAAGATTCAAATATCACTGTAAGAACATATTCATTAAGATCTTTTGACCAGTAAACAACATAAAATTATCACTCAATAGATAATGTTTTTAATAATTCAAATAATAAACCAACTAATCTAGATCAAGGATGTGCATAGGGTAATTTCATTCATGTGGCCTCAACTTTAGATACCCATACGCCACAACTCGACCTCCCTACACCAACAATGCTCTAAGACCTATCCCATAAGCATCACAAAACACCATGTAATCCTCACCTGGATTGGGTAAGATCAAGATTAGTGATGATGTTAAGCACTTCTAAAACTACAAGAAGTCATTTTCACATGCTTATAACCATTAAAGCTTTGTCTTATTCATTTTGAACCTGAAAGAGGGGATACCAATTCGTAAAAGTCCTGGATGAATCTTTGATAATATCCAGCTATCTATAGAAATCTATAGATATCAAAAATATTATTAGGTTGATCCCAAGAAACCACTAACTGTACCTTCTATGGGTCCACTAACCACATTATTCCGAGATGATGAGTCCCAAGAAGTGTACATGATCAATCCAAAATTAACACTTTGATATCTTGGCGTATAGACGATGCTCTCTTAGTGTACTCATGATGATGTCAAGATGTTGGGAATGATTTTCATGAGTCTAGGAGTGAACCAAGATTTCACCCAAAAAGACTACTAGAAAATGATCCAGGTATGGATGTAAGATTATATTCATTGAGGCTATACACACTAATGGTGCATTTGTTAACCCAGATGACATTACAAAGAACTCATATAGGTCATACCTACTTCTTAAAGTAGTCCTTGATATATCAGAAGTTCAAAATAAAAAATCATGATACCCAGATCTCAAGTAAATCTTGGAAAAGGCACAATATCCTCTCAACTAGTCAAAACTATCATCGATTCATGGAAGAGGATATCGGTTCTTCACTGTCATTCATTTGATCTTCTAGTAATCAACACATAAGAACAAAATCTCATTGTCCTTATTTGGAAACAATATAGGTGATCCCCAAGGAGAAATACTCAGACAGATAAACCCCTTATCCATCAAATCCTCTAGTCAAATCTTGATCTCTTGAAGCTCTTTCAGCACCATTCTATATGGTGGAATAAAAACTAGTTCAGCTCCTGTCATGAGATCAATATTGAATTCTAAACCCCTATCAAGTGAAAACCCTAAAAATTATTCAGGAAACACATCATAAAACCATTCCACTATAGGTGGAAGGACATCCTACTTTACACCTCTCTCATCTGGAAATAGAATAGAAACTTGGGATATGATCTCTCCCAGTTGTAGTGTAATTGGATCTGATCGGACTTCCTGGATATCCCACTCTCCATAGTGAACAACAATATCACCCTTAGGATATGTAAAAGTCACTCTCCTATGATAACAGTCTATGTGGGATTAGTATGTTATTAACTAGTTCATACTCAGAATTAGGTTGAATCCTAATATGTCATGAATATAGAAATCCTATAGAAAAAGATACTCTCCATCCTTGAGAGAACACCCCTTGCACATGAAAATGTATATGATTCATACTCCCAATGGTACATCTATCATCAAAAGTCCACTCACAAAATCCATCACTAGGCTTAAAATATTCATAAATTTTGCAGAAATAAAGGAATGAGAGGCACCGAAATCAAATAAGGAATTAGAAAAAGTAGAGTCTACAAGAATATAACCTCTCATTATCAATGTTCCAATATCATTATCCAAAAGGTTAGGTTGCACTGTATGCAAATTACCTACCCATCTTCCATGTGATGCAGTCAAACTCCCTGAGCTACACCACTTTGCTGATATGGGCACTCTTTCCCAAAAGTATCGCATCTACTTCCTCTACCTCCACAGATAGTAAAAATCCAACTGCCAACTTGATATGGAATAGAATATCCCCTTCCTACACCCTCATTCTCTCTAGAAACCTCTTCATTACCTATATTTCATGGTTTCTTGTAGAAATTCAACAGATGTCCTATATTGCTTCAAGATCGGCACTACATTGGAAGTAGGGGATGGTGTATATGATAATGGAATTCCCTATCATACTGGTGAAAAATAACTATAGAAATGTATTGTATAACTAATTTTCCCCTTGGTAACATTTTTTCCATTGCTTTTGATAAAGTTATCATAACGACACTTCCTACTCTCGAATGATGTACCTCCTAATAATCTAGAACCAACCACCTATCATGCACTAGAAGCCTCCTTCAAGTTCCCCTCAGATATGAGAGCCTGATTCACCACTTCAAAAAAAAAATTATCTTGAAGATATTCACCTGAGACTTAATTTCACTCTTAATTCCTTCCTGAAATCATTTTTTTGAAGAAGCATCATCTACTACCAACACTGGAGAAAAATGCTAAAAATATATAAAGAGTCTATCATAGTCCATCATGGACTTTCTCCCCTGAGTCAACCTCATGAACTCTAGTAATCTATCCATCCTCAACATCTCTGGATAAAAGTGATTTAAAAATTGCTCCAATAAGTCCTTTCATAACACATCATCAGCATTTCCAGTCAAATCTTGAACATCTCACCAGTTCTTTGCTGATCCTCGTAGAATATAAGCATCCATCTTAACCCTCTTCTCAGTAGAAGTCTCTAAGTGGTCAAGTATAGCCTAGATAGTATCAATTAAGAACTCATCTCCCTCATATCCACCTTCTCTAGAAAAATTCATAGGTTGATGCAAGTAAAACTCCCTCATCAAGTCATACATGCTCTTATTGACCCACCCTGGGCCCCTTTCCATAAATTGCATGAATTAAGAAAATTTCTCCTAGAACTTCTCTCCAACTTCCTCACCTGATACTATCGGTTCATTGGGTTCCACTACTGTAGGATCAATCATCCCTATCCATTTACTCCTATCATCATCTCAACAATCATCATCATGGAGGAATAACTCTGCAATCCAAACACAAAATTTAGGATACTCGTCTCAACATTAACACATTTATGGGAAAAATCAATAAGGCAGAACAAGTATTTTCCCCCAAACCCTACCATATGGTAAAAACCAAGGTGCTAAAACTACCCTTAATCATCCTATATCTTTGTAAATATTAAAAAAGGGTACTCATTTTCATTATTATAGCTTCTCATCTAGAAACCTAGTTATTCTTATCTGGCATCATTTTACCACTTTCAATTTCAAATTAGGAATAATTTTCAATTCAATTTCACAATTATGGAAAAACTGTTCAAGTTCAACAACTTACCCAAAATGCATTTTCCAACACATTCCTAAAATGATTCATGTAAAAATATTGTTGTGTTCCTAGAATGATGCATGAAAACTCAACTCTCGTGCCTTATCGGGCCATGATTCAAATATCAGAAAAAAATCTAAAAAGAATCATATCACACCACAAGTGTGTCACCTGAGGTGAAATAATATTCAACTATAACAATAAACAACAAGAACAACAATCCCTCCTTGGGTACATGGGTTCTCTCCCATACATGGGTAATATACTCCCATACACAAGCTCATAACCAAGCCTCAAATCTTCCTAGTATCATGTCTACCTTTCCCAAATAGTAAGATAAAAGAAAATAAAATAAATTCATATCTGATACCACTTTGTAATATATCAGCTTGAGTTCCACACACCGGCTCCCTGAGCTGGTCCACTACATGACCTTAAGCACACCTCCCCTTATGCCAGAGGTTTTCGACTAGTAACAAGGGTCTATTATCAGTCATAGAGAGACTATACCCTATTTTTCCTTAGAGTAATACACCAATGAAAATAAGTAAACAATAAAAACTAAATAACCAAATGATATCGTAACAAAAAAAATACTTCTATAAAAAGATAACCGAAATAGAAAATACAATATCAAAACTAAATAGTAGATATGCCATGCTAGAATATGTGTCAGTGTAAACATGAAACTCAATGTAAAAAAACTAATGACACACAAATGAGTCCTGGAACACATCTAGTTCCCTCATCCATGTTACATCATAAATCATCCACCTAACATAGGGCCCTTACACTTATCCTATCCTGCAACCATGAAATCTATTGGGGTACCAATCAGGAATCTTGAGTAGGGTTTGAGTACAACTTAGTAGGCCACCACCACCAGTTTCTAAAACAATATCCATTCAATAACAAGTGTATGAAGTTGTATAAATATATAAGTATAATGTATAAATAATTAGTTATCACATTATAAATTTATTCTTTTTTTGACCACATAAATTCCCTGGGTTTTTGAGAATACTCGAAACATAATATCTACTTTAACCCACACTAGATTCTACACTATCCCCAAGGGATATCATGTTCTAGAATGACACTGTTACCATTCTCTATCTCTTATCAGTCTCAAAATGCCATTATTTCTATTTTAGATATCAATTTTCATATGAATTCCATTGTTACCATTCATCATTCCATTAATTAATTCAATAATTTATTAGACATATCAATATCATTAAATAAATAAATAAATAATTAATCTTATTAATCTCATTAATTAACTCAACAATTAATTAGTCTTATAAATCTCATTAATTAACTAAAAATTTAATTAATATTCTCAATATTATTAATTAACTCAATAATTAATTAATCTTCTCTACTTCATTACTAATTCAAAAACTAGTTCAACCCATCAAATCCTTTAATTAATTTTCTAATTAATTAATCCAAATCTACCATCCTAATAATCCCATAATTAATTCATCAATTAATCATTCAATTACTCAATCTCATTATCCTATAATTAATTCGTCAATTAATTATTCAAATTCACAATCTCAATAACTCAATAATTAATTTAAATATTAATTATCCCTTTTCCAAAATCACATTATTCACTCAAATCTCCAATCCTTTAATTAATTAATTGACCAAATTAATTAATTCATCTTAAGAGTTTCCAATTGGTAAAAGTGCCCTATAAATTCTATAATTACGTGCACATAATTTAAATCATGATTATGATATTTTAATAATTAACCACCTACATCAATTATTTGAGGAACGATTGCACAATGTAAATCCCCAAAATTGGAGCAGCACAATGACGTAGAATGAGATTCATATCTAAAACCCTAAATCAAGATCCATCAATTATAGATCTATATCTATAATCCTAGATCTAGATCTAATCAAAATTTGAAGAGAAACCCTTTATAGTATGGGAGAAGAAAGAATGTGGAATGGGAAACCAAGTGGGATAGGATTATCATACCTGTAAGGGTGCAGATCTTCGATCTGGGATTCAAATCACGAAGAACAGACATCAGGAAGGCTTGGAATCCATTAAAGAGGCTTTAAAATCATGAAAGAATGTCCATGATCTAATAGGGGTCAAATGGGGTGAGTTTCGAGGAGGGGGGGGGGGGTTCAGGTGATTTAAATTCTCATTTTTGGGTAAACTAAATTCCCTCACATGGTATCCTAAGTAGGGGTGTACAATTTTCCCTAACCATGCACCTAAACCATGCACCTCTTCTATAGGGGTCCACAGTTTGAGAAACCGTGTGCCAATCATGAAAATACCCACTGTCAAGGTTTTCATGCTTTTTTGGGTTGGGGCACACAGTTTTCTTTAACTGTGTGCCAACCGTACACTTCCCTCTTTCTTAAATGTTTCTCAAAATTTCACCCATGAACTGCCCAAAGTAAATACCGAACAAAGAGTAATCATAATAAAGAAAAATATTACCTAAAATCATGTCCGAGACATCTCTAATTTTTTTTTAATCTTACACAAATATATATTATCCATTTATTACACATCTCGTAAAAACATAAAGCTGAGAAACAGGATCCATATAAAAATACATGAAATTCAGCTAGTATACACATCATGTAACCCGTAAATTTCCAAATTAATTACATGAATATTCCCTAGTTGTGTATCATGGATGAATAAAAAAAGTGATACATGGAGTTTATCCAATTGTACACACCATGTAATGCATACTTGTTTACATGGAGTGCGTGATGATCTATTATGTACACCATATAATTAATTTACAAGGAAATAAAATCAATTATGGTATTAGAGTAAACTACATTGTGTGTATCTGATATACATGTTGTGTTATAGGGTCTAATGAATATTAAATAATTAATTAATTTCTATATTAAATTCAAAAATACACATTGTGTATGGTCAACGTTACACACTGTGAACTCTGAATGCATTAAAAGTTGGATACACTATGTAAATTGAAATGTGTCCATATGTAATTATTTGATAGCATGTTCTATGAAATTATACGACACATCATGTATGATACCTATCATGTGAGTTCACAATACACGATAAGGACCAATCCATCTTCCATAGAGTCTAGATAGGTACACACCGTGTTGCCTCCAAGTACACTCCATATACTTAATTAATTTAAAATAAAATTAATTAATATAATTTATTTAAAATTACAGTGGATGGAAATATTCAAAAATGGTTGGATTTATATTAAGATAAATGAATTAATTAAATAATAATACAATTAATTTATTAATTTGGGTAATTTATCTTAATAATTAACTATTGAAATGAATGTCGACTAGTTGTTTTAAATGCACATTCATTACATGTATGTGACTGATCATGATATTAATCAGCAAATTATGGTATTTGATTTATATTTAATATAATATTATCACATGAGTTTTTATATGTTTTAAAGATTTATGAAATTAAATATGAACGTCTGTGTATCATCCCTATAATATTTAATATGTAGGACCTTCATATCCATGAATTATTTTATATATCGCATTTCATTAGTTTCCCTCACCTACATGTGAGTTAAAAATATATAAAATATGGATTTCTAATGATAAGAGGTGGTTTAGAACCTTAGTCAAGGTGAAATTAACCATGAATATATAAAGGTTGATGGTGGAATACTGTAACTCAAGGTGATCTTAGTTCAAAAAGTTTTCTCCTAGGTTCATAGTTTGATTTATCATATTCTTAATAAATCAACCATTATAAATATCTTGATTAAGTAATTTTATTTATTTTAAGTCTATTCAATGCATGGTTAATTTTTATAGTTTCTCTATCTGAATTACAAAAATAAATGAATTAACATTTTTGTAATAAGAAATTAAAACAAATTAGATTATGTGTAAATAATAAAAACATGGTTAATTAAAATACATAAAATCCATATAATATTAACAAGACATATAGAAGTATAAAATAAGGAAATTTATACATAATAAATAAAATACCTTAGGAAAATCTTAATCCAAAAACCGCTTCCATTTTCTGAGTTAATATGGAAACATAGTTAAAAGTTTTAATTTAGTGATATTTGGGACAATGTTTAATGAATGAGGAGACTAAAAAATATGATGGGTTGACTTAACAAAGGTTTTATTGAATTTAATTACCATATATTATTCAAAAAATATTTAGAGGTTAGTGTTTAGGAAATTTGAGTCAGGATTTTAGGATTGGAGAGCCCACTCAACAGTTCAAGGAGCAGTAGGTAATCTATTGGGAATACTGCCTACCTAAATAACTTTTCATGATTTTAATGGATATAGTGTTGGTTATGGAAATGTAAACATATATTCATTACACTATAATGTCTTTATTTAAGAAAATTCTGAGTCAAATGGTTAGGGTTATTAGGACTCCATAAAATTACAGAAGACTAATAAGATAATTATAATTATTTCATATCACATATTTTAGTAATCAAGTTTAAGGTACTTAAAATAGGCTTTTATGCTGTTGTATAAAAATTAAAATTTTATTGACCTTGATATACCTAAAATATTTACTAGATAAGGAAACTCTATTTATTTTCATTAACTTCTAGGAGTGGTATAAGTGTTTTCGCATTGTACTACACAAAGAGATTATATTTACATGCTAGAGTCCTTAGTTTTTGATCCAACTACTAAGAAGGTGGTAGATGAGGCTCTCTCTATCCACCTCAAACAATTGTATGATTTACTAGATTTGTATTGTTTGATGTTATCATCCATGTTGAGTGAAATCCAAAATTCACATGAAAATATGGGTGCATATTCCATGATAAAAAATATACGAGATCTTAATCAAGAGATAGATAGAGAGAAGTGGTTTTAGATCTCCACGAATATCTTCATATTAAGTCTTAGATAGGGTTCACCAATTGGACCTCATATAGTCGATATTATTGGCTATATTAAATGTATATACATTCCATGGATTAATCTTCCCTCTGACTTGTGTTTGGATCTAATTTTTTTACTTTAGTAATTCAAATCATCTCTAGATTTACTATGAATTATAATATCATCAACATCAAAAAATATCACCAAGATATTTTTACTCTACCTTTCTAGGTAAATAAGGACATGAAGTGAAAAAATCATTTCGTACTTATGGAATAATAGAGGAAGTTTAAATAAAAATGCCAAAATATTAACTCCATGTCTAAATATTCTTTGTACCACACTTCTAAGAATAGGAACATCGAGTAGAATGTAATATAACATGATGTTATCTACTTATCATTTGTAAAGAAATTTCATTGTAAGAATAACTATAATAAATTAATGTATAACATTCTAATTTATAAATATTCATAAAAATAATTCTTCTATCTTACTTCTTGGGTCTTAAAATATAATTTGTTTTCAATATATGTATTCTAATATAATTACCAAAAAAATATGGTAAATATTAATGGCATTTTGGTGCATTTTTAAAGGAGATAAAGAAGGGTGATTCTTAGATCATCCTAGAGCAGTTCATGACTTTAGAATTGTCTGATGGATTTAAATTAAACAATTATTATTTATTTTTTAATACTAAATATTTTTATCAGTGACTAATTAGTAACAACAAGGCATTATTTCATTTTTGGAATGAATGTTGTGATGATATTTCATACTTAACTAAAAATTTATCAATTCTTGAATCATAGAATCAATAGTTATTGATATATATATATATATAATAATCAAAGTACCTAATTGTGGAAAGATAATTATGTTTCAAATTAAATTGATAATAGTTGAAAAGTTTATATCTATAAGGGTGTTTTAGTATCTCATGAGATAAAACACTTATTATATTAACAAAATTTCCTTAATGTTTTAGATAAAATAACCTTTATAAATAAATGTGTGACACAAGGATTCTAGATTTAGTTCATCTAGACCATGTGAACTACTCTAAATTTTAATCTAATAGGTTAGTTTATTTGTTTCGTGAGATTTATTTAATATATGTTTGGAATGCTCAGTGATAAAAATAATTCACCTGGTAAAGGATATGATATTCTTTGGGTAGGTGTTTCAAAGCATACAATAATTAAGTATTCATAGATCATTAATATTTGGAGTGAAGGTAATCCTAAAACAACATTAAAATATACAATTCTAATGGTATTAAATGGGGTTCAATTAAATGTCTTATATGTATTACATATCATCCATAATTTCTTATAAGAATTTTAAAAAAAAAATAAAAGTACAATAACTAACCATGTGACAACTATATTGACTAATGGATATCATATTTGTTGAAATTTTATAATGAATCCATTAAGGAGAGACTCTAGTATTTAATTAGTACTCTTTTGTTAAAATTTTATTTAATTAGAAAAAAATATCAATAAAAATACAAGCACATCTTCATTAATTATCCTACAACCACTTGGGATATTAATATCCCTAAAAAATAAAAATATTAGTTAAAAGAAACTGTATTTCTATAAATAGGGAATATATATCTTTTGAAATAGCAGAAGAAGGATAGGATTAAATGAATTATAAGATATTAATGCACATAAGTTTCTATAAGAATATAAACTCTACTAATATTTATGGGAGGATTTGTTTGAGAAGTAAACACTATGTAGTAATTTCAAACCAAAGAGGTGGTTTTGTGTTTACTAAGACATGTGATATATTATTCATTGAGTTTAATGATTCCTATAAGGATTTAGTAAATGGAGACATGCTAAAATTTAAAATTATGAATGAATTTAGTAAATAGATTTCATATACCAAAATTCATGGGATCTATATATTTTATGTTTATAGACTTGATACTACTGGTGGGTATTCAAGAGAAACTATACATGGATGGTACAAGCTGATACTAATAAATAATAATTGATTATTTAATGGTTTAATGTTGGTCTGGACATAGTGTATGATGAAATATCTATACCAATCATCATGATAAAATCCATTGGCATTCAAATTGTCATATCAAAATTCAATTATCATTATATTGGGTGGTTGGATGTCTTTGTGGGTTTCCTTAATTGAGAACTTATGTAATATATCTATATGACATAACCATAAGGGTCGGTGATAAAAATAAATGTAAATGAGATATTAAAATTTCAAATATCCATTTATGGATAAAAGTGAGTATAGTGATCATAGATATTCATTTGAAATAAATGAGTTTCATGTGTCTATAAGAGGTTAGTGGGAGAAATATTATTTTCCAAGACATATATGTTGATAACATATAGAAAATAGATATTTAGTCTTATAATCTTGTTAATATTAAGGATCCAGTTTATCTAATAATTACTTAAAATATAAATAAGAGTTTTAAAGAATAATATCTATAAAAATAGATCTAAATGTTAATAAATTTAATCCTAGAACATATGTTTACCTTGTATTGAAATTATATAATGGAAAAATTTAAGATTGAATTATTTCCTAAGCGGCATGGTATTAAATTTCTACTATGTAAAATTTATGGGAACAAGGGGAGATTATTATTATGAATAGAATCCAAATTCTTATGTTCTAGAAATATATCAAATATACAATGATATGTATTGAATTTTGATATTTTTTATGCATAATTAACAGTAATAAAATATCAAATAGAAATGGGAGAACTATATTGACTTATAGATGAACTATCTGACAATACTTGATAAAGTGGAATTGGATGAGTTTTTGGTAAATAGAAAAATGAAAATACTAGTGTTAAAGGCTATATAAAACTTACTTTGGATCATTTTGATCTAGGATCATAGTGAGGATAAGTTAATATGAAATAAGAACTCATTACAGCTTATGTATTCCATATCTACAACAATATAGTTCTTTTTGGAATATAATGTAACTTAAGAAGTGGTTTGAGAAATGGTTTATCCCAATTTTGGTTTGTTTCCGACGCTTTTGTTGGGGCACGTGCATCCGTCTGTGAGGACGCGCAGCTATTGCCCCACATTCCAGCTTTCCAAAGGTGGGTGACATCCATTCCTTGTTCAGGGACGTTTTCTCCTTGATTGAAATGGGAAGATGGGATATTGGTTCTTCCTTTTGTGGATTCCTACTCAGAACACGTCACCTAGTCTGGGTCTCCCACATAGATTTAAGTCGTGGTTCGTGAATCTCGTTCCCAGTGCCATATCTTCATGGACGCCGGTTAATTACACTACTTCTGTCAGGACATTCCATGGGGTCTTGACATGGTATAAACCTTCGGTCGGAGTAGATGACAACATCAGGCATTTCGGGGCATCTTTGGGTGCGTGGACATTGGGGAACCTATATTTTTCCTCATAAGATGGAATCTCAAGGGTGTAGAACCAAAGGAATCCCATGTCGAATGCGGGGAATCATACGCCATAGGCATGTATCTGAGGTTTTACCCACCTTCCCATGTTTAACATAGGGTATGCCGTATGTTTAACATCTTGAGAAGACGGTTATGCCAAAGGAGTATCATCCGAGGTTTTCCTCAGGAATCTCATGTTTATCACGAGGTAGGTCGTGAGTTTAACGTCTTGCGAAGACGGAATGAGAGTGATAAGAATGTCCCATAGAGACAGATCAGATTGGTACATCCGTAGGAGGGAACACCTGGAAGGTTTACCGAGTGGGTGGATTAGAACGACCAATGAGGACGGATCTGAGGTGGTGCGCCCCATGGAGGGGAGATGTCACACCGTAATGGCTGATCTAAACACCACTGGGTGTGGATCAGGGAGAGTGCACCCCAGAATGGGGGGCATCATGTTTTACCATTGGCTGGGATTGAACCTCATGGAGGTTTCCTACGTACCCTGTGTAGAGGACAGGGATCAAAACCCACGTAGTTCGAAGGGGTGATGAATCGGGGTGTACACAGAGAATGAAGACTCGAAGACATACTGGGGCTTACGTGTGGATAGCGGCCCAAGTACTACTAGGATCAGCGAAGAGGGTGGATGACATGATCCCACCGGGATGTGGCGGCCCGGGTGAGAATCAGGATGGATGATAGATGGATGAATGAAGTGGAGGGGGAATGAAATGGGACCATCGCAAGGGCGACGGCAAATTTGGGATTGAGCCTCGAAGATACCTCCTACGTATCCCTGTGGCAGGGAATCAAAGTCCGCATAGTTCAGATGGTGAGAACCGACGTGAAGGGGGTCAGAGCGACCAATGGGTGGTGGTCTTGAACCTCAGGGAGGCTTCCTACGTACAATGCCTTGACATAAATCAAAGTCCTTGTAGTTCGGAAGTGGATGCTGGTGAACCGACCTGAAGATGGACCTTGGTCCGATGGGTGTTGGGCTTGAACCTCGGGGAGGCTTCCTACATACCATGCCTTGACCAGGATCAAAGTCCTTGTAGTTCAGGATGGTGTACAGTTTTATGTCATGCAGGATGGGGGTGAACCGATGTGAATGAGGTTGGAATGACCGGGTGGTGGGCTTGAAACACGTGAGGCTTCCTACGTGCCATGCCTTGACATGGATCAAAGACCACGTAGTTCAGAAAAGGGCGTGTCGGAGAACCGATGTGAATAACGACCTTGGACCAGGTGGATGGTGGGCTTGAACCTCAAGGAGGCTTCCTACATACCATGACATGACATGGATCAAATACCACATAGTTAAGAATGTATGTGTGGGGCTTACACTCTAGGCTGCCCAAGGTGGTGGGTGAACCGATGTGAATGCGGTCGGAATGACTGGGTGGTGGGATTGAACCTCGTGATCCTTCCAACGTACCATGCCTTGACATGGACCAAAGACCACATAGTTCATAAAAGGGTGTGTCGGAGAACTTATGTGAATAATGACCTTGGTCCAGGTGGATGGTGGGCTTGAAACTCAGGGAGGCTTCCTACGTACCATGCCTTGGCACGGATCAAAGTCCACGTAGTTCAGAAAAGTTCATGTCAGAGAACCGACGTGAATAAGAACCTTGGTCTAGGTGGATAGTGGTATTGAACCTCAGGGAGGCTTCCTACGTACCATGCCTTGACATGGATCAAAGACCACATAGTTCAGAATGGATGTGTGGTGCTTACACTCTAGGCAGCCCAATGTGGTGGGTGAACCGACGTGAATGTGGTCGGAACGACTAAGTGGTGGGCTTGAACCTCGTGAGGCTTCCTACATACCATTCCTTGACATGGATCAATGACCACGTAGTTCAGAAAAGGGAATGTCGGAGAACCGACGTGAATAAGGACCTTGGTTCAGGTGGATGGTGGGCTTCAACCTCAGGGAGGCTTCCTATGTACCATGTCTTGACATGGATCAAAGAACACATAGTTCAGAATGGATGTGTGGGGCTTACACTCTAGGCTGCCCAAGGTGGTGGGTGAACCGACGTGAATGTAGTAGAAATGACCGGGTGGTGGGCTTGAACCTCGCGAGGCTTGCTACTTACCATGCCTTGACAGGGATCAAAGACCACGTAGTTTAGAAAAGGGCGTGTCAGAGAACCGACGTGAATAAGGAACTTGGTCCAGGTGGATGGTGGGATTGAAACTCAGGGAGGCTTCCTACATAGCATTCCTTGGCACAGATCAAATTCCATGTAGTTCAGAATGGATGTGTGGGGCTTACACTCTAGGCCGCCCAAGGTGGTGGGTGAACCGACGTGAATGTGGTCAGAACGAACAAGTGGTGGTCTTGAACCTCGTGAGGCTTCCTATGTACCATGCCTTGACATGGATCAAAGACCATGTAGTTCAGAAAATGGCGTGTCAGAGAACCAACATGAATAAGTACCTTGGTCCAGGTGGATGGTGGGCTTCAACCTCAGGGAGGCTTCCTACGTACGATTCCTTGGAACGGATCAGAGTCTACGTAGTTCAGAATGGATGTGTGGGGCTTACACTCTAGGCTGCCCAAGGTGGTGGGTGAACTGACGTGAATGCGGTCGGAACGACCAGGTTGTGGGCTTGAACCTCGTGAGGCTTCCTACGTACCATGCCTTGACATGGATCAAAGACCACGTAGTTCAGAAAAGGGTGTGTCAGAGAACCGACGCGAATAAGGACCTTGGTCTAGGTAGATGGTGGGCTTGAACCTTAGGGAGGATTCCTACGTACCATGCCTTGGCACAGATCAAATTTCACGTAGTTCAGGTGTATAGTTTAACTTCATGAGGTACGGGGGTGTTGTCATGGTCAATGCTTTCTCTAAGCCCACGTGAGTCGTGCTCGGTGTGAGAAACAAGAGGCAGCGAGGACCTCATGATCATGATGCAAGGGTGCATCCATGAAGGGTGGTGAATGGGATGGAACCGTCATGAGGATGATGATGGTTTCATACTTGATTATTGAAGAGGCTTTCTACGTATCCTCATGGTAGGGAATCAAAGTCAACATAGTTCATCTGATGAAGGCTTACCGCCGATTGGGGGTTTCAACGGTTCACTGCTGGATTGGGTCACAATAGCTTACCATGGAATTGGATCACAACAGCTTACCGCTGGATAGGATAACAACAACTTACCGCTGGATAGGATCACAACGGCTTACCGCTGCATAGGATCACAATGGCTTACCGCTGAATTGGGTCATAATAGCTTACCGCTAAATAGGATCACAATGGCTTACCATTGAGTAGGATCACAACGGCTTACCGCTGACTAAGATCACAACGGCTTACCGCTGCATTGGGTCATAATGGATTACCGCTGGATAAGGATGTCAACAACTTACCACTGAATGGGGTCACAACGGCTTACCGTGGAATTGGATCACAACAGATTACCGCTGGATAGGATCACAAGGGCTTACCGCTGTATAGGATCACAACGACTTACCACTGGATAGGATCACAATGGCTTACCACTGCATAGGATCACAACAGCTTACCACTGCATAAGATCACAACGGCTTACTACTGGATAGGATCAAAATTGCTTACCGCTACATAGGATCACAACGTCTTACCACTGAATAAGATCACAACAGCTTACCGCTACATTGGGTCACAACAGCTTACCAGTGGATAAAGATGTCAACGACTTACCGCTGAATGGGGTTGCAACGGCTTACCACTTGATTAAGAGTCAACAGCTTACTGCTGCATTGGGGCGGAAATGGTGAATGGTTCTAACACAAAGAAGCTTCCCGGGTACTGTTACAGAGCGACAATGGTGAATGGGGCTTACGCAAGGAAGCTGCCTGAGTGCTGCTAAGGAGAAACAATGGTGAACGGGGCTTATGCAAGGAAGATTCTCGGGTGCCGCTATGGAGAGGCAATCGTGGATGGGGTTTATGCAAGGATGCTTCCTGGGTGCCGCTAAGGAGGGGAAATGGTGGAGGGGGCTTACACAATGATGTTGCCCGGGTGCCGCTAAGGAGCAGCACTGGTGAACGGGGCTTACGCAAGGAAGCTTCCTGGGTGCCGCTATGGAGCGGAAATTGTGGATGGGGATTATGCAAGGATGTTTCCTAGGTGTTACTAAGGAGCGGAAATGGTGGATGGGGCTTATGCAAAGAAGCTTCCCGTGTGCCTCTATAGAGCGGCAATGGTGAATGGGGCTTACGCGAGGAAGCTGCCCGGGTGCCTCTAAGAAGCGGCACTGGTGAATGGGGCTTACGCGGGGAAGCTACCTGTGTGCCTCTATGGATCGACACTAGTGAATGGGGCTTATGCACGGAAGCTTCCTGGGTGCCTCTACGGAGCGACAATGGTGAACGGGGCTTACGCAAGGAAGCTGCTCGGGTGCCGCTAAGGAGCGGCAATGGTGAACGGGGCTTATGCAAGGAAACTGCCCGGGTGCCGCTATAGAGAGAAAATCGTGGATGTGGCTTATGCAAGGATGCTACCCGGGTGCCGCTAAAGAGCGGAAATGGTGGATGGGTCTTACACAAGGATGGTGCATGGGTGCCGCTAAGGAGCGGCACTGGTGAACGGGGATTATGCAAGGAAGCTGCCCGGGTGCCGCTATGGAGCGGAAATTGTGGATGGGGCTTATGCAAGGATGCTGCCCGAGTGCTGCTAAGGAGAAGAAATGGTGGATGGGGCTTACTCAACGAAGCTACTCATGTGCCTCTATGGAGCAGCACTGGTGAATGGGGCTTACGCGAGGAAGCTACCCGGGTGCCGCTATGGAGCGGCACTGGTGAATGGGGCTTACGCGAGAAAGCTTCCCGGGTGCTGCTAAGGAGCAGCAATGGTGGATGAGGATTACACAAGGATGCTGCCCGGGTGCCGCTAAAGAGTGGAACTAGTGAATAGGGATTAGGCGAGAAAGCTGATCGTAATGTCTTCCTCATGTCTGGCCATGAGGGCATCTCAACTTACTGGTGGGTTGAGGCCTTCACCTATGTGCCTGTGCACAAGAGGGATAATGCCAAGGGGCATTGGAATCTATCCAAACAAAGGGAGATGAAAACTGTGAATTACATGCCCGAAATTCGGAACCCAATGAGGGTGGCGTGGCAATGGAGGATAGCTGTTGACTGTGTTGGAAACGCAACATCAACATCGCGTTAGCCTAAAATGAGTGTAGACAAATGAGGGTCCACTGCTGACCATGTTCGAAACACATGACCTGTTGCAAATGTCGTCTGAAGTCTTCTGGGGTGTTGGCCCAGGATGGTAGGTGAGCCAATGTGACATGGGACTAGGCCATTGGGGGGTTTTTCCAGACATGGAAGTGGATGATGATCCGAATGAAGGACACGCAAAGTGTGAGGTGGAGTGATGGAATGATTGAATGGATTCCAACACTCTTGAAATTACGCTACTATAATCAATGCATTAGGAATCTCATGCTTGGAGCATAAGGCATCTCTTGTTTGGAGCAAGAGGCGTCCTATGATTGGCACATAGGGTGTGCTACAATTTAGAGTCATGTAGAAAGGACTGTTGGCATCTCATGCTTGGAGCATAAGGCATCTCTTATTTGGAGCAAGAGGCGTCCTATGTTTTGAACATAGGGTTTTCTACAGTTTAGAGTCATGTAGAAAGGACTGTTGGCATCTCATGCTTGAAGCATAAGGCATCTCTTGTTTGGAGAAAGAGGCATCCTATGTTTGGAACATAGGGTTTGCTACAGTTTAGAGTCGTGTTGAAAGGACTGTTAGCATCTTATGCTTGAAGAATAAGGCATCTCTTGTTTGGATAAAGAGTCATCCTATGTTTAGAACATAGGTAGTACTACAGTTTAGAGTCTTATAGATAGGACTCTTAGGCATAAGGTGCTTGGGAATGGATGGTGTTGGGACTTATGCAAGGGCGGACCTTTCTAGTTCCACCTGGCATAGGAGCCATGTGATGAGGTTTGGAGGAGTTACTTAAGGAATGGTTTGACTCAAGGTACTCGGGGAATTGATGATGAGAATCTCAACCCATGACCTGGGAATGAAACCAAGAGGAATATGTCGACTCAAGGTGTTTCTTGGTGTGTGGAGGAGTATCTCAAATCATGGTTTTTCATAGGTGTAAAGCGGGTGCGCAATAGAAAATGTTGACGTCCTATCCCGAATAGATCATGGTACGACTCTCCATTTTTCATGGGGGTTAGTGACGGTAGTGAAGGGACCGGCCCGGAGGGCCGGGAACGCAACTCGACACTTACCCCGAGCTAGGGGGTGGGGGCGCTGCCCCCGCGGTATGGACTGGTGGGCACGAAGGTAGGATCCTCGCAAAGGATAGGTCTTCACAAAGTAACTTCGCAGAGCAAAGGGTCTTGGGGAGCATGGGCTCGCGGAGCAGCATCGCGGAGCATAGACTTGCGGAGCATGTGCTCATGGAGCATCGGCTCGCAGAGCATCAGCTCGCAAATCATCGGCTCGCGGAGCATAGAATCACGGAGCAACAATGTGAAGGAAGCTGCTCGCGGAGCAGGGACCCGCGGAGCAGCAACACGAAGGAAGATGCTCACGGAGCATTGATTCGCGGAGCCGATTCGCGAAGGGAAGTGGAGATCCGCGAACAAGGAGATCGGCCGCCCAAGGGGAAAAATGATCATCTAGAGAAGGAGGCACGAGCTATATATTTATAGGCAAGGGGCGCCGCGAAGCAAAGCTCGCTCGGCGTGAAGACGGAGCTTGCTCCACAGTGGATCACGAATGTCAAATGCGGTCGCAGAGCCTCCCGCCTCCTTGCTTCGCGGCGAGTCTTCACAGAGCATCGTGAACGTCAAATGCGGTCGCGGTGCTTCCCACCTCCTTGCTTCGCAGCGGGTCTTCGCGGCACATCGCGAATGTCAAATGGGTTCGTGGAGCATCCTGCCTCCTTTCTTCGTGGCGGTGCTTCGCAATCGCGGAGGGGGATTCGCGAACGGGCTTCGTGAACCAGTTTTCCAGCCCAAATTCAAATGTCCATAACTCTTAATCTTTAACTCCTTTTGGGCCCTACGACCTACCAAATTGAATCTTGAGAAATGGGATATGATCTTGGATCATGTATGGAAGAATTTGGAAAATTTTGGGGACGTGTTTTCCGGTGCCAACAAATGCCACCCCTAAGAATGGGGTCCAACGAGGACGAGGAGGGCGAGGCGGACCGCGTTATGAGGAAACGACAGGGGAAAAATGTTCATTGGGGTCTATTCTATCTCGATCGTATTGAGGAGATAGTTGACTAAATCTATAAGCTCGCATGAGCCATTGTCGGTGCGGGAAATGAGAGATAATAGGAGCACCTATACGAGAGTGTAAAACAACGGAAGGTGTGAGGGGATTAGCATGGGACATCGATCACCATGTCAAAGAATCCTAAAAGTGAGAGGGGTCGCAGCTGGATAACAGGGATCTCTAGACAGCCATCTTGCTTCTCCCACCATGCTCTAGTGCATGAGCGAGGTAACGCCAGGGGCATTAGAATCAATCCGAACAGAGGGAAGTGGAAGATGTGAATCACGATACCCAAAATCCAGAACACTATGGGGGTGGAATGACAATAATGAATAACTGTTGACCGAATTCGAAACACAGTATTCTTATTATATTATCCTGGAGTGGGGGATATCAAATGAGGGTCGATCGTTGACCATGTTCGAAACACGGGACCTGTCGCAAAAGCCATCCGCTAGTCTTCCGGAATGTTGGCCCAGGACAGTAGGCGTACCATAGGCCAAGTATCCATACTGTTAGGGGGTTCCTCCAGACATCTGATAGTCTTCCGGAACGTTGTCCTAGGACAGTAGGTGATCCTTAGGCTGAGCATCCATACTATTAGGGGGTTCCTACAGACATGAAAGAGGACGAGGGTCCGAATAAGGGGCACGCAAAGCGTGGAACGTGGAGTGAGGGTTTGTTCGAACAGAATCCAAAACTCTTGAAATTACGCCACCATGGTGGGTGTACGCTAGATGGGCACATTGGTTTGATCATGGATCATTCCTTCTTTCAGATAGGGCCTCTCTGGCGAGGGGGGCTGTCGCTTCCCAATATCATTTTGGGCCATCCCAAACTTGTTCGGGGAAAATTTGCAGCTATGCGGTTCCTCACGAGGGGTCAGGGCAGGTGGCCGGAAATGGGGAGGAATAGGACTTTACGACTCCTGGGGATGGACCCTGGGAAAAATACCAGGGTGTTTCTACGTATCCCATGAATATGGAAATCAAGCTGTACGTAGTTCTTGGGGCACATTTTAACATCATTTAGGATGATGAGAAGCCTGATTGTGCTAGTACACATCCCACCAAAACTACTAATCCCACGTGAGTCGTGCTCGATGTGGGAAACAAGAAGTAATGGGGAACTTTCCCGACATAGGAAACGACATGGTATGGCAAAGGGACGCTCGGTAAATACCGTCCCAATGATGCTAGCCCATCCATATAGCACACCTAGATTCACGAAGAGGTATAGCTAAGTATGTCGGAATTCCACTTGAACATGAGGAAGTGGAAATGTGTGAATCATGACGCTCAAAATTTGGATCATAATGGTGGTGGTGTGATGATGGAGGATAACTGTTGACCATGGCGGAAACGCAGCATCCATATCGTGTTAGCCTGGAATGGGGACAAACAAATGAGGGTCGACTATTGACCATGTTTGAAACACGAGACCTGTTGAAAATTTCATCCGAGATCCTTAGGGATGTTGGACTGAAACGATAGGAGATCCCTTAGGCCCATCATCCATAGAGATCCCTTAAGCCTAGCATCAATGTCGTCTGAGGGTCCTTTTGGATGTAGAAGAGGATGAGGATCCAAATAGCGATCTCATAAAGCTTGGACATGGAACGAGGGGAATGTCTCCATGAAAATTCCACACTTCCGGCTCTTTGTAAAAATGCATATAAATATGACAATGAATTGTATTAGATAAAGGGGGTCGAACCCATTCCCATAGGGAGATCTTATTTTAGGATCGTAGAGTATGGACCATGGATGGGAGGAAACACAAGAGGCACGTGGTGGGTAATTACAAAAAACCCGGTGTGAATGGGAACCAGGGATGTGTACGGCGCGGTGAAAAACCTAACGTGAATGAGGACACAATCCCATACCACACCGCACAACCCCCATGGGAGGGGTTTTAGGTCAAGGGACCGAAAACAAGAGTTGAGATGGGCCTGACGCAAAGTGCAAAGGCGTTCCTACATACCCCATGAGGATGGGGATCAAGCTGTATGTATTTCTTGAAAGGGTATTAGTTTAAGGTCATAGAACTCGGACCATATATGGGTAAGGAGAGAAGGGGACACATGTTAAGGTGGTTATAAGACCTTATGTGAATGAGGACATAATCCCTACTTACCATGTGTTCTCTCGGGAAGTGATCGAGTCAAAAGACTGAACACAAACGTTAGGCTGGTCTCACGGGGAAGTGCTCGGGCACTCCTACGTATCTCATGAGGATGAAAATCAAGCCATATGTAATTCTTGAAGGGTGTCACGACACGGTAAGGTACTAGTGAAAAGGATGAAAGGGCGTGCGTGCGTGGCCCTCATGCCAAGAGAAGCGATATTTGATAAATCTTCTTTGTCCTTTAAAGTGAGTGTTTTTTTTGTGAAGCAATAGGCCTAGGGTAGAAATCCCTGACGTCACCATAAGAATCAAGCCGTATTAGGAATTTACAAATGGTATGGTGCATGACCAATACCCAACGAGATGTCCTTTACGATGAGGTCATCCCAATGTAGTGCCATTTTTCGTCATGCGGCCAGGACAATAATGCCACAATTTAGGGTCGTGTGATAGGACCAAGCATACATTTTAACGTCATGCAACACAGACGTAGTAGAGACGATTCTATAAGGGGAATGGGTATGGTTCCATGAAACATAACCGACGTGAATAGGGACATGATCCCACATCACACCGTACGCAATTCCGAGAGAGTACCCTTGGGCCACGGGGCCCAAATAAGGGTGAATGTGAAAGGGGCCTGAGAGACTAGCTCCCAGCTGAGCTCGACCCGAAGACGAGATGCCCGGGTGGTCCTATGTATCCCTTAAGGATGGGAATCAAGGCGAATGTAGTTCTGAAGGGTGCCTTTTAATGTCATGCGGTACAACATACAATTTAATGTCGTGCGGGATAGGAAACATGAGGGATAATTCTCAGAACAGGGTGCACGTGGTGCGACTATTGCAAACCCGATGTGAATGAGGAGGTAATCCCATACCACGCCACGTGGTCCCGTAGTCAAAGTCCCGAAGGCAAGACAGAAAAGACAAATTAGCAGAACTCAAGATGGACCTAAAGACAAGAGGTCTGGGCTTTCTTACGTATCCCAACAGGATGGGAATCAAGCTAAACGTAGTTCTTGGGAGATCTTATTTTATGGTCTTTGAGCTCGGTGTGGGAAATAAGGGAGGAAGATGTCTTTTGAAATACCTAGAACGCACGCCAATGGGGAAATCAATGCGGAGCCCCGAATGACGCCCCTATCACGGATTTGGTCCTCTTAATGTGCGAATGCACACTGAGGAATAACACTAAGAGTTTCAAAGCTCTACTTGGACATGATGAGGTGGAGAAAGATGTGAATCATGTAACCGACATTTTGGGATTAATGGGGTTGGCGTGGCGATGGAGGATAACTATTAATCGTGGTGGAAACGAAGTATCCATATCACGTTAGCCTGAAGTGGGAACAACAAATGAGCATCGAATGCTGACCATATTCACAATGTGGGATTTGTATCAATTTTTTGTCTGAAACCCTCGGGGGCGTTAGCCCGTAATGGTAGGAAAGCCCTTGGGCGTTGTATTCAGGCAGTTTTTTGGGGGTCCCTCCAGGGGTGAAAGGTGATGAAATCCCTGATGAGGGGGAACACAAAGCCTAAAAAGTAGATGAGAACATGTCTGAGCAGAGTCTGACATTCTAGGTACTAGACCAAAGTACCCTTAGGCACATTGGTGAACCACCGAAAAAGGGTCGACGAAATGGCTTAGGAGGGAGAGAGACATGGCGTGGTCATTACAAGCCCAACGTGAATGAGGATTTGATCCCATGCCATGCCATATACTCCCCTCATGGAGGAAGGGTAGGCCAATGGGCCAAGGTGAAATAGAGGTTTCTGGGAGATGGGGCTGGACCCAAAGCCTAGACATTCGGGTGGTCCTACATATCCCATAAGAATGGGAATCAAGCCACACATAGTTCTCGAGACATAGTTTTAATGTCATGCAGGATGAGTAGGGGAATAGGATTCCCTAAACAGGGGAGGTGTATGGTACAGTGAATGAATGGGGACATAATCCCGCACCACACCATATACTCCCATAAGGGAGGACTCAGGCTGGGGGGCCGAAAGGCCAAGGGGCCTGAGGCTGGGCCTCGGTTGGGAAGGCCTGACCAGCTTGTAGTTTAACATCTTGCAGTGAGGACGAGGAAAGAAGGAAGATACCCCAGATAAGGGAGGTTCATGGAACGACAAATAACCTTACGTGAATGAGGACATAATCCCACACCACACTGTAACCTTCAAGTAAGAACTCAGGCTAGGGCCCAAGAAGGCCAAGGGGCCTGAGGCTGGGCCTCGGTCAAGAATGCCTGACCAGCTTGCAGTTTAACGTCTTGCAGTAAGGACAGGGGCTGGGGGAACGAAAAGGTCGAGGGGCCTGATAGCTGGCATCACCCGAGGGGAGTTCGTCGCTTGGGGACGGGGTAGAACTAACCATTACACTCGATGTTTGGGACATCTTGGGGTAGTACTAACGATCCAAGACAACTGTTGACCATGTTCAAAACACAGCGTCCCCATAGTGACCCAAAATGGGAGCAACAAATGAGCTTCGACCGCTGACCACATTCGCAACACGAGACTTTTATTGGCTTGTTGCTCGACATCCTTGAGGGCGTTGGCCCGAAGTGGTAAGAGGGACCTTAGGCCTAGAATCCATACCATTTAGGGGCCCTTTCGGATGGGGAATGTGATGGAATCCCAGTCAAGGAGTGGGTGAAGCATAGCTGTACCCATCTACGAAAGAGGAAAACATCTCCAGGGAGGGGTACATACAGCCGGATCGAGGCTAAGTCGATGTGAATTGGGGAACAAGTATGCACCCTTACATATTTCTTGACCCGAGTGGAAGGTTCCGACATTTGGTCTAGGCCAACAGAGAAAACGTATGGGCGTTTCTATGTATCCCATGAGGATGGGAATCAAGCCATACATAGTTCTTGAAGGCCATGCAGTTTAACGTCTTGCAGGGAGGACATGGGTCGGGGGCCCGAGAAGGCCAAGGGGCCTGAGGCTAGGTCTTGATCAAGAAGGCCTTACCAGCTTGTAGTTGAATGAATTGCAGTGAGGACGAGGGCCGAGGGACTGAGAAGGCCAAGGGGCCTGAGGCTAGGCCTCGGTCAGGAAGGCCTGACTAGCATGCAATTTAACGTCTTGCAGTGAGGACGAGGGTCAGGGGATCAAGAGGGCCAAGGGGCCTAAGGCTGGGCCTCGGTCAGGAAGGCCTGACCAGCTTGCAGTTTAACATCTTGTAGTGAGGATGAGGGCTGGGGGCCCGAGAAGGCCAAGGGGCCTGCGGCTGGGACTCAGTCAGGAAGGCCTGACTAGCTTGCAGTTTATTGTCATGTGGGACAAAATCTGAGTGGTTTTATGTCCTTAAGTTGAGATAGATCACACAGTTTAAAGTGATGTGATATAAATGGTTGTGATCATAGTTTAAGGTCATAGATCTTGGGATGTTTTGCAGTTTATTGTTGTGCAGAACGATAATGATCAGTTTAACGTCATGACAGACAAAGATGAACAGTTTAACATCATGTAGGACGATGGTGCAGTTTAATGTCATGATGGACAAAGATGAACAGTTTAACATCATGCAGGACGAAGATGAACATTTTAACGTCATGACGGATGATGATGAACAGTTTAACATCATGCAAGATGATAATGTGCAGTTTAACGTCTTGACGGACGATGGTGCAGTTTAATGTCATGCAGGACGATAATGATCAGTTTAACATCATGACAAACGAAGATGAATAGTTTAACGTCATGTAGGATGATGATGTAGTTTAATGTCATTCTAGACGATAATGATCATTTTAACGTTATGATGGACGAAGATGAATAGTTTAACATCATGTAGGACGATGATGCTATTTAAAGTCATGCTGGACAATAATGAGCAGTTTGACATCATGACGGATGAATATGAATAGTTTAACGTCATGAAAGACGATGATATAGTTTAAATTCATGTTGAACGATAATGAGCAGTTTAACATCATGATGGACGAAGATGAACAGTTTAATGTCATGCAGGACAATGATGCATTTTAATGTCGTGCTAGACGATAATGTGCAGTTTAATGTCATGCCAGATGAAGATGAATAGTTTAACGTCATGCAGGATGATGATGCAGTTTAAAGTCATGCTGGATGATAATGAGTAGTTTAACATCATGACGGACCAAGATTGTTATGCAGTTTAATGTCGTGTAACTAGGACATGGTTGTCACGCAGTTTAACATCTTACAACTAAGACATGGTTGTCGCATAGTTTAACATCATGCATCTAGGACGTGAAACCACACAGATTGTGTCGGTAGAGGAATGGTCATCTCTACCCCATTTTGGTGGGTTGGGATGAGGGGGGAATCTATATGATGGGATTTCCCTAAAATTCCTCAGTCACAATGAACCTTCCACGAGCTGGTGTCAAGGCCATAGGGAGGACCTCTATTGTAGATTTAATGTGGTAGCTGGGATCACACAGTGTGTCGCAAGGGTAGTAGAGATGACTACATTCCCTCAATCTGGAGGGACAAAGAAGCCAGGATTGTGGGTACGACGGGGCAATGGAGCCCAGAAGGTGTGAAGGCCTGGAACGTCAGTACAACAGGGTGATGGAGCCCGGGAGGCGTGGAAGACTTGATGTCGGTACGACAGAGTAAGGGAGCCCGGGAGGCATGGAAGCCTGGAACGTTAGTATGATAGGGCGATGGAGTCCGGGAGGTGTGGAATCCTGGACGTCGGTACGACAGAGTGATGGATCCCGTAAGGCTGGAAGCCTCGATGTTGGTATGACGGTGTGATGCAGCCCAGAATGCATGGAAGCCTGGACGTCGGTATGACGTGGGCGATGGAGCCTGAAAGGCGTGGAAGCCTAGACATCGGTACGATGGGGGCGATGGAGCCTGGAAGGCATGGAAGCCTAGACGTCGTTACGACGGGGTGATGGAGCCCGAAAGGCGTGGAAGCCTGGACGTCGGTACAACGTGGCAAAAGAGCTCGGAAGGTGTGTAAGCCTGTAATGTCAGTATGGTAGGGCGTTGGAGCCTGGGAGGCATGGAAACCTTTGTGTCAGACAGTTATGGTATGAGGAACGCCTCTGTAGCGGCTGGTGATAACGATGTAGGGTCGAAAAAGAGACGATAGAGTCGGGGAAGGATTCCCCCTGCATGGCCTCTTGAGGCGTTGGGGTCGGCGAGGAGCCGAAGGAGTCAGGTGGCTAATTCCACCTACGTGGAGGCTTCGGTGAGGAGCCGATGGAGTCGGGTGGCTGATGGCACCTGCGTAGCCTCTTGAGGCGGCGGCGTTGACGAGAAGCCGATGGAGTCGGGTTGCCGATTCCACCTGTGCGGCCTCTTGAGGTGGTGGGATCGGCGAGGAGCCGAAGGAGTTGGGTTTCTGATGCCACTGGCACAACCTCTTGAGGTGGCAGCGTCGGCGAGATGCCGATGGATGCAGGTGGATGATTCCACCTACACAGCCTCTTGAGGTGGCGGGATTGGTGTGGAGCCGAAGGAGTCGGGTGGCTGATGCCACCTTCGGGGCCTCTTGAGGTGGCGTGATCGGTGAGGAGATGAAGTATTCGGGTGGCTGATGCCACCTACATGGCCTCTTGAGGCGGCGTGATTGGCGAGGAGCCGAAGTAGTTGGGTGGCTGATTCAACCTGCGTGGCCTCTTGAGGCGGTGCAGTCAGCGAGGAGCCGACAGAGTGGGGTGAAGGATGCCACCTGCGTGGCCTCTTGAGACGACAGAGTCAGCGAGGAGCCAATGGTGTGGGGTGGACGATGCCACTGGCGCGACCTCTTGAGGTGACAGATTCAGCGAGGAGCCGATGGTGTGGGGTGGAGGATGCCACCGGTGTGGCCTCTTGAAGCGGCAGATTTGGCAAGGACCCGATGGTGTCGGGTGGCTGATGCCACCTGCGCGGCCTCTTGAGGCGGCGAGATCAGTGAGGAGCCAAAGGAGTCGGGTGGCTGATGCCACCTGTGCGGCCTCTTGAGGCGGCGGGATCGGCGAGGAGCTGAAGGAGTCAGGTGGTTGATACCACCTACGCGGCCTCTTGAGGCAGCGGCGTTTGCGAAGAGCCGATGGAGTGGGGTGGTGGATTCCACCTACACGACCTCTTGAGCCCGTATGATCAGCAATGAGCTAAGGGAGTCAGGTGGCTGATGCCACCTGCACAACCTCTTTAGGCGGCGGGATCGTCAAGGCGCTGAAGGAGTCGGGTGGCTGATGCCACCTCTACGGCCTCTTGAGGCGGCGGCGTTGGTGAGAAGCCGATGGATTCGTGTGGCTGATGCCACCTATGCGGCCTCTTGAGGTGGAGGGATCGGCGATGAGCCAAAGGAGTCGGGTGGATGATGCCACCTGCGCGGCCTCTTGAGGCTGCAGCGTTGGTGAGGAGCCGATGGAGTTTGGTTGCGGATGCCACCTGCGCGGCCTCTTGAGTCGGTGGTGTCGGCGAGGAGCCGAAGCAGTTGGGTGGTGGATGCCACCTGCGCGGCCTCTTGAGGCGGTGGAGTCAGTGAGCAACTGAAGGAGTTGGGTGGCAGATGCCACCTACGCGGCCTCTTGAGGCGGAAGAGTCGATGAGGATCCGATGGAGTTGGGTAGAGGATGCCACCTGCACGACCTCTTGAGGTGGCACAGTCGGCTAAGAGCCGATGGAGTTGGGTGGCGGATGCCACCTACGTGGCCTCTTGAGGCAGCAGAGTCGGCGAGGAGCCGATGGATTTGGTTGGCGGATGCCACCTTAATGGCCTCTTGAGGCGGCGGAGTCAGTGAGGAGCCGAAGGAGTTGGGTGGCAGATTCCACCTGAGCAGCCTCTTGAGGCGGTGGAGTCGGCGAGGAGCCGAAGGAGTCGGTGGCGGATGGCACCCGTGCGACCTCTTGTGGCGGCGGAGTTGGTGAGGAGCCAATGGATAGTAGTCTTCAAACACCAGATGTTACTCATCCTATACTATATAAAGGAGAGGGGATTCACATGGGTGATGAATCAATTTTCTCAATAGATTTGGTCTAATCGCTATTGAAGGAGAATAAATTCACGTCGGGTTCACCATTTTTATTTCCAACGCTTTTGCTGGGGCACGCGCATCCGTCTTTGCGGACGCGCAGTTGTTGTCCCACATTCCTGCTTTCCAAAGTCAGGCGGCATCCGTTCCTTATTCCGGGACGTTTTCTCCTTGATCGAAATGGGATGATGGGATGTCGATTCTTCCTTTTGTGGATTCCTCCTCAGAACTCATCACCTAGTCCGGGTCTCCCTCATAGATTTAAGTCATTGTTTGTGAATCTCGTTTCCGGTACCATATCTTCATGGAATCCCGTTAATTATACTACTTCTACTAGGACATTACATGGGGTTTTGACATGGTAGCAACCTTCGGTCGGAGTAGATGACAACATCAGGCATGTCGGGAAATCTCTGGGTGCGTGGACATTTGGGAACCTGTATTCTTCCTCACAAGGGGGCATCTCAAGGGTGTAGAATCTGAGGCATCCCATGTCAAATGCAGGGAATCATATGCCATAGGAATGTATCTGAGGTTTTCCTCAGATTCCCATGTTTAACATAGGGTATGCCGCATGTTTAATGTCTTGCGAAGATGGTTACGCCAAAGACATGTCATACGATGTTTTCCTCAGGCATCTCATGTTTATCACGAGGCAGGTCTCGAGTTTAACGTCTTGTGGAGACAGAATGAGAGTGATCAGAACGTCCCATAGAGACAGATCAGATTGGTACATCCCTAGGAGGGAACACCTGGAAGGTTTACCAAGTGGATGGATCAGAACGCCTAATGAGGATGGATCCGAGGTGGTGCGCCCCATGGAGGGGAGATGTCACACCGTAATGGCTGATCTAAACACCACTGAGGGCGGATCAGGGAGAGTGCACCCCATAATGGGGGGAACCAAGGTGTACTGTTGGATGGGATTGAACCTCATGGAGGTTTCCTATGTACCCTGTCTAGAGGACAGGGATCAAAACCCACGTAGTTCTAAGGGGTGATGAATCGGGGTGTACACAGAGAACGACGACCCGGAGATATACTGGGGCTTATGTGTGGATAGCAGCCCAAGTACTTGTAGGAGCAGCGAGGAGGGTGGATGAAATGATCCCATCAGGATGTGGCAGCCCAGGTGAGAATCAGGATGGATGATGGATGGATGAATGAAGTGGAGGGGGAATGAAATGGGACCATCGCAAGGGCGATGGTGAAGTTGGGATTGAGCCTCGAAGACACCTTCTACAGATCCCCATGGTAGGGAATCAATGTCTGTGTAGTTTGGATGGTGAGAACCGATGTGAAGGGGGTCAGAACGACCAATGGGTGGTGGGTCGAAACCTCAGGGAGGCTTCCTACATACCATGCCTTGACATGGATCAAAGACCACATAGTTAAGAATGTATGTGTGGATCTTACACTCTAGGATGCCCAAGGTGGTGGGTGAACCAACGTGAATGCAGTCGGAACGACCGGGTTGGGGGATTGAACCTCGTGAGGCTTCCTACGTACCATGCCTTGACATGGATCAAATACCACATAGTTCAGAAAAGGGCATGTCGGAGAACCGACATGAATAAGGACCTTGGTCTAGGTGGATGGTGGGCTTGAACCTTAGGGAGGCTTCCTATGTACCATGCCTTGGCACGGATCAAAGTCCATGTAGTTCAGAATGGATGTGTGGGGATTACACTCTAGGCTGCGCAAGGTGGTGGGTGAACTGACATGAATACGGTCGGAATGACCGGGTGGTGGGATTGAACCTCGTGAGTCTTCCTACGTACCATGCCATGACATGGATCGAAGACTATGTAGTTCAGAAAAGGGCGTGTCAGAGAACCGACGTGAATAAAGACCTTGGTCCAGGTGGATGGTGGGCTTGAACCTCAGGAATTCCTCCAATGTACCATGCCTTGGCACGGATCAAAGTCCACATAGTTCAGAATGGATGTGTGGGGCTTACACTCTAGGCTGCCCAAGGTGGTGGGTGAACTAACGTGAATGCGTTCGGAACGATCGGGTGGTGGGCTTTAACCTCGCGAGGCTTCCTACATACCATGCCTTGACTGTAAGGGTTGCTGTCCTCAGAACCAACTGTTTTGTAATTTTATTACATAAATGTTCACTTATTATATATTGTTCATTTTTACGCATGACTATAATATGATAATGTCCTGTAATATTTTTTGCATTAATAAGGTCATAGCAGATCCCCACTATGATGAGAACCTTGAAATGCTATAACAATATTCTTAAATAAAGTTTTGCAGTTGGATGACATACTATGATAGGACACATAGTATACAGACCGTTATGTGCGAGTACTCGTAAGAAGATGAGACTCTCTCTCATGGAGTTCGCACTTGGTAATCTCCAAGATGGGAGATTATGAGAACAGACCCGCCAGTAGTAATTCTGCATGTCTTGGTGTCATCAGATATTTCTATCTGCGAGCGTGTGTAATGGTCCTTAGACTGGAAGATTATCATTAACTCATGTCATGACTCGCAAAATTAGATTTACTGATGAAAACTGTCATACAGACAGTTGGCGGGAAGTAGGGTACGTTGGGTGTGTCACGAGTGACATGTTGTTAATGGATAAGTCGAGGAAGGATTTGTCCCTTCCATTTATGGAAGTTGATATCTCGACCCTTTGATTGAAATAGAACTGTCGCATTAAATTCCATGGCCATGGTGTAAACGACGAGTTTATTTCAGGTAGTCAAAGAACGACATATCAAACATATAGGTTTATGAAAATGCCATGAAACCTGCTTGATGAGATATCGAGACAAAGGGATTAAATTACAAAGTAAGCGTTCATATGAGGTGATACGTCAATGCGGTGTCAACTTCTTTCTCTTGGGTTCCTTGACCCGTTGCTAGATAGTAATCTTGGACTTTAGGCAAGCCCGCCTAATGCCAACGAGAAAGAGGCCTAGATGGTCACACACTAAGTGTATCCAAGTATCTCAATTTGAATAAAGATTATTCCCGTACGTGGCTTAATAATTATTCAAGGAAGCCTAAGTTGTTTTAAATGATGGAAGAAAAAGAAAAAGAAAATAAAACAAGTACAGGCCGTGTATTATTAAATGTACACGCTGTGTAGTTTTATTTTGGAAAGGAAATGAATAAATGAAAACAAGATATACACACTGTGTACATTTAATGTACACGCCGTGTAGTTTTCAATGAAAAAAAAGTACATGCCGTGTATTTATTATTACACGCCGTGTAGTTTTTCCAGTCAGGATTTTGAGGATATAATATTGTTTTAAATGATATTTATTATAATCAGCATGAGCGCATGTCAAGGAATTAATTATTCGACATGGGGGTTTTCAATAAGAGTTAATGAAATAAATGAAACGCCTAACGCGTTTATTTATTGTCATAACTCTACAACCTCAAACTCGATTATAAATATCCTCACAACCCAACTCTTTTACTACACAAGAGAATCGTTGTGCACAACATCTCTAGAGAATTATTTCAAGACCGAAAGAACCTCTTCCTCCAAGAACTCTCTCAAGACCGAGAGAGATCCTCTTCAATCGGATCAAGACGATCTATGGCAGACAACGCAAGCAAAGGCTTATCCATGCTAGCACCCGGAGAATCCTTTGGAGACGTCCAGAGATACAAGGTACACGTGTAGATCACCGCTAGTGGGAGTCTACACTTGGCTTCTACGACGCAACGACGGATCACATCAACAACATGATCGAGAACATCAACGAAGAAATAAAACCCAAAAGGTATTTCTTTATAATTAATTAAATTAACTATAATCAACCTGTAATGATCCTTGTTTGTGGTTCCGGGAAAAACCATCTTCTTTGTCTTTTTCTGTGATTCGATCCGTGGAGACTGACGTTTAACGTCATATTTATCCCGGATTGATCATTGCTAATGACAAAAATCCAAGTGGGCACATCCACCCATGCGCTTTCGCTGCACCCGAAACCTTCAAATGGTATCAGAGGGAGGTTACAACTTTGATTATAGTTATTTAATTTTCATTGATAATTTACGCATTCATATTTGATTCAATTAGAAATAAATCGTTCTATAAATCTGAATTAACGAGATCTATTCTTCCTCCTTCGTTTCTCGATTCATATCACAGAAATGACCTTTTAATTTTAATTTTGATTAAAATAAAAATGAGGAACTCATCCGGAGGAGCCGCTCTTTCTGTCTGTACAATACGGGATTACACGACATGTAATTAAAACTACACGCCGTGTACTTAGGTTCAACGAACCAGCACTGGTTCGCCAAACCACGCTGTGTGAATTGATTATTCCTAAGTTTTAATCATTCCGTGTTGACCAGAATAGAACGGCGCGTGGAAACCGGAATACATGGCGTGTATGTTGGAACAACACGCCGTGTAGTCCGTTCCGACCCAGGTGAAACCGTGTACAAAGATAAGCCGCGTACCGCATACACGAGATCGCCAGGCCGGTTACCGCGTAACAAGGAAGTACACGCCATGTATGATTCATCTACTTGCCATGTACTCTAAAATTTCCAAAGTACAGAAAACACACCAAAGCCCCGGCGTGTACTTTGGATAAAGGGTGAAAAGAAAAATACATGCCATGTAATTATAAACTACACGCCGTGTACTTTCCAGAAATGGAATTTCACCAGGTTTCCTCCAATGTACAAAGACCTATACAAGGAATATGGATGAGAAGAATCTCAAGGAAATTCATAAAGGAATTTAAGATAAAGAATTGATTAATTATAAGATCATAATTAATTGAATTCGAGCACGTCTTATCTTAAATAAAAGAACGATTGAAAGAATTTTAATTCTAAATATGCGTAAATATTGTTGCATACTATGGATGATCATGAGATAGACCAAACACCCTTTGTATGTGTATGGTTTCATTTAAATTTATTTAATTTAAATTTGTTGGCCTGCGAGCCTTCTTCCAATAAAATGTAGGGCCTGCGTGCCCATGGTTTCTTTAATGTAAACCCATGTAATAGAGGATCTCCCAAGCCATAGGAGACGGTTCAAATCCCGAAGCCGAGGCGAAACTGACACAAAAAGATACAAAGGTGGACATGTGGGAGCTGAAAAACATGAACCATCAGGTTCAAGGTGTTTTCCATAGTTCAGGGTTAGTTATCAAAACTGCTAGATAAGCTAACCAAATAGAATCTCATGATCATGACATCTTATATTATTTCTGTCGAATTGCATGGTTTATTTATTATGTATGTGTTGTCGTGATCACATAATTAATAAAATGAACAAGCATGCAAAGATGGAATAAAATAAAAACCGAACTATTCATAAACATTATCAGAACATGGTTAATAACTTAAGCAAGCATCACTTAATATTAACAATCATGTGATAATGCAAAGATACACATAAAGAATAAAATACCTCAAATACCATATTAAGTCAGACCAAGCCTTCCATTACTTGGTTAAGGGCAAGAATCAATAAAACTATGTGTTTGACCAACCCCTGTTGGGACACTTACTTTTATAAAGGAAGCCCTTATGAAAGGTTTCAGGTTGACTTAACCATATTACATCAAGAGAAGTAGCCCTTTCTAGACTTGATGTAATATTGGAGGTAAGAGTTGAGGAAATCCAAGTCAGGATTTCAGGATTGGGGAGTCCACTCAACAGATCAAGGAACTGTAAGCTCACAGTTGGCAAAGACCTGCCTACTTAAATACCTTCAAATATCTTGACCAACCCTTGTTGGGGTTATGCGAAGGGGAATATGGATCCTTTCCACTAGAATGTAAAAGAAAGTGGACATTCCGAGTTCAATGGTGAGGGCCATTGGGACTTGATAAAATAGTGGGAGAATTAATAAAATTTATTATTTCTCATAAAAATATAATCAAGAAAGTACTAATAAATCTGCTCTTTTAAATTGTAGAATCAAGATGACAAACTCGTCAACCACATTTTCTCTGCGATCAATACTGGATAAAGACAATATCCTCACCGGCAATAACTTTCAGGAATGGTTTAGGCGCCTTCGGGTTATCCTACGCCATGAACGAAAGTTTTACGTGCTGGAGTCCTCACTTCCTGATTCTCCTGCCCCAGGGGCAAGTGATGAAGATTTCCTAGTCTATGATCAACATTTGAACGATGATCTCGATGTTCAATGTTTGATGCTATCATAGATGTCTAGTGAGCTCATGAAGTCTCATGAAGACATGGATGCCTATAGCATGCTCGAGCACCTCCGTGGTCTATACCAGGAGAGAGAAAGACAGGAAAGGTTTGAGATCTCCAAGGCTCTATTTCAGAGCAAGCTCGGAGAGGGTTCCCCAGCTGGGCCTCATGTAGTCAAGCTCATTGGCTACATTGAGCACTTGGAGGTTCTAGGGTTTAAAATCCCTGAAGAACTGGGTACTAATCTCATTCTCACATCACTCCCCCAGAGCTTCTCAAACTTTGTTGTTAATTTCAACATGAACAATATTGAGAAGTATCTATCTGATCTTCTTATCCCTATTCACCAAGTGGACAATGACATGAAGCGTGAAAAGCCTTTTGTCCTTATGGTGAATAAAAGTAAAGGGAAGGCGAAGAGCTTTAAGCCCAAAGCTTCTTCAAGGACTTCGAAGAAAAGGAAGATCAAAGGTTAGGCAAAGGAACAGGATGCTGTTTGTTTCGCATGTGGCAAGAAGGGCCACTGGAAGAAAAACTACTCCCAGCCAAGGAAGCAAGGGGAAGCTTCAGGTGCGTTTGTTATCGAATGAAATCTATCTGTTTCTACTAATTGGGTATTAGATACTTCTTGTGGTTCTCACATCTGTATCCAAATACAGGAACCAAGTATATTCAGAAAGATTGATCGAGGGGAGGTAGATCTACAAGCAGCCAACGGAGCCAGACTCGCTGCTGTAGCTGTCGGAGACTACCACCTCACATTGCCTACTGGGATGGTCTTGGTTTTGAAAGGTTGTTATTATGTGCCTTCTGTTACTAAAAACATTATTTCAGTATCTAGATTAGATACTTATGGATTCATATTCATGTTTGGAAATGAATGTTGCTACTTTTATAAAGATAGCATTTGTTTTGGTAGGACACATTTATATAACGGCCTTTATGTGTTAGACTACACAAACCAAGTAATTACAATCGATAACAAAGTTAATTCACATGACTCATACCACACCCAACTTTGGCATCACCGGCTAGGTCATGTCAATGAGAAACATTTGACAAAATTACATCAAGTTGAGTATTTAGATTTCTTTCGAACTAAAACCACTTGGTGTATGTCATGCGTGTCTATAAGGAAAAATGGCCAGAGCTCCATTTAGTGGTAAAGGTGAAAGAGCTAAAGAGCTTCTAGAATTAGTTCACACAGATGTGTGTGGACCATTTCCAGTTGAATCAAGGGGTGGGTTCTCGTACTTCATAACTTTTACTGATGATTTTAGTAGATATGGATATATCTATTTAATGAGGTATAAGTCATATTCTTTTGATCGGTTCAAAGAATACAATAATGAAGTTGAGAACCATCTTGGTAAGAAGATTAAGAAACTCCGCTCAGATAGAGGATGAGAATATCTTAATCAAGACTTTATTTATTTCTTACGGGAGTTTGGGATTCTATCTCAACTCACTCCTCCTTACACACCATAGTGGAATGGTGTAAGTGAAAGGAGGAACCGCACCCTGTTGGACATGGTGAGATCAATGATGAGTCATGCAAGTCTTCTATTATCCTTTTGGGGATATGCATTACAAACAGCAGTGCACATACTAAACCAAGTACCAACTAAATAGATAAATGGTATTCCATACGAATTATGGAGTGGACGCAATGCCATGTTATCGAATTTACATGTGTGGGGTAGTGAAGCATTTGTTAAGGCCTCTTCAGGTAACAAACTTGCACCCCAAGGCACAAAGTGTATCTTTATAGGATATCCCAAGGAAACAAGGGGATATTACCTATACAACTCCTCTGACAAAAAGGTTACAGTTGCAAGACACACCATATTCCTTGAGAGGGAGCACATATCCAAAAGAGATAGTGGGAGCGAGATAGACTCCGATGAAGTCGAGGATCAAGATACACATGAGTTGGTACAAGAACGGATTCCACAAAGACCCATGGAAGAACAATCTGTTCCAGAGACACAAGAACTGCGTAGGGGCACGAGAGAGGTGAGAGAACCAGAACGATATGGTTTTCTTGTCATCGAGGATGGTGACTCATTATTAGTTGAAAATGATGATCCTCTTACCTACAAGGAAGCAGTTGAAGGCACAGACGTTGCCAAGTGGAAAGAAGCCATGAATTATGAAATGGATTCCATGTACCAAAACCAAGTCTGGATTTTGGTATATCCTCCAGTTGATGTAAATCCTATTGGTAATAAATGGGTATTCAATAAGAAACTGGAAATGGAGGGGAAAGTCAGCACCTACAAGGCACGAATGGTTGCAAAAGGTTTTAGACAGCGTCAAGGAATTGACTATGATGACACCTTTTCACCGGTTGCAATGCTGAAGTCCATCAGAATCCTATTGGCCATTGCTGCTTACCATGACTATGAAATTTGGCAAATGGATGTCAAAACAGCTTTCCTTAACGGGAACCTCCAGGAAGATGTCTACATGACACAACCTGAAGGGTTTGTGACTCCAAAGGATGCCAACAAGGTATGCAAGTTGCAGAAATCCATTTATGGATTAAAGCAAGCATCAAGGTCATGGAACATTCATTTTGAAGAAGCTGTTACAGAATTTGGATTTGTTAAGAATGAATTTGAGACTTGTGTATACAAAAGGTTTAGTGGAAGTGCAGTCGTTTTCCTAATAGTATATGTTGATGACATATTTCTAATTGGAAATGAAGTACCTGTCTTACAGTCAGTTAAGGCATGGTTGCATAAATGATTCTCCATGGAAGACTTGGGCGAGGCGGTATATATTCTTGGGATCAAGATCCATCGTGATAGATCCAAGAGAATGCTGGGACTGAGTCAAAGTACATACATTGACAAGATACTGAAGAGATTCAGTATGGAACAGTCCAAGAGAGGATTGTTGCCAATGTCACATGGCATTCATCTTTCCAAGAAAATGTGTCCTCAGACACATGAGGAAAGAAAGAGGATGGGAAGGATCCCTTATGCATCCGCGATTGGGTCAGTCATGTATGCTATGCTATGTAAGAGGATAGATGTTGCTTACACATTAAGTGCGATAGGAAGATATCAAGCTGATCCAGGAGACTGCCATTGGATGGAAGTCAAGACTATCCTTAAGTATCTGAGGCATACTAAGGATATGTTCCTGGTTTATGGAGGAGATGAGAAACTAGTCATCAGAGGACATGTAGATGCTAGTTTCCAGACTGATCAAGATGATATGAAGTCGCAGACTGGATACATCTTTAGTTTGAATGGAGGTGCAGTGAGCTGGAAGAGCTCAAAACTAAGTGTGGTGGCAGATTCTACAGCAGAGTCCGAGTATATCGCAGCTTCTGAGGCAGCTAGAGAAGTAGTATGGATGCGAAGCTTCGTCCAAGAGCTGGATGTAGTACCTAGCAGTAAAGATCCCATCACACTCTATTGTGATAATACTGCAGCGGTGACACTTGCAAAAGAGCCAAGGTCACATAAGAGGACAAAGCACATACTTCAGAAGTATCATCTCTTGAGGGATTTTTCTCAGAGAGGTGAAGTTGCAATGAGCAGTATTTCCACGGAAGACAACGTGGCAGACCCATTGACTAAAGCCTTGACTCAGCAGAAACATGATCATCATGTGTGGTCTAGCGGACTAAAAGTCGTAGGCAGTTGGATCTAGTCTAAGTGGGAGTTTGTAAGGGTTGGTGTCCTCAGAACCAACTATTTTGTACTTTTATTACATAAATGTTCACTTATTATATATTGTTCATTATTCTGAATGACTATAATATAATAATGTCCTGGAATATTTGTTGCATTAATAATGTCAAAGCAGATCCCCGCTATGATGAGAACCTTGAAATGCTATAACAATATTCTTAAATAAAGTTCTACGGTTGGATGACATACTATGATAGGACACATAGTATACAGACCGTCATGTGCGAGTACTCGTAAGAAGATGAGACTCCCTCTCATCACACTTGGTAATCTCCAATATGGGAGATTATGAGAATAGACCTGCCAGTAATAATTCCGCATGTCTTGGTGTCATCGGATATTGCTATCTGCGAGCGTGTGTAATGGTCCTTAGACTGGAAGATTATCATTAACTCATGTCATGACCCGCACACTTAGATTTACTGACGAAAACGGTCATGCAGACAGTTGGCGGGAAGTAAGGTACGTTGGGTGTGTCACGAGTGACATGTTGTTAATGGATAATTCGAGGAAGGATTTGTCCCTTCCATTTATGGAAGTTGATATCTCGTCCCTTTGATTGAAATAGAACTGTCGCATTAAATTCCATGGCCATGGTGTAAATGATGAGTTTATTTCAGGTAGTCAAAGAACGACATATCAAACATATAGGTTTATGACACTGCCATGAAACCTTCTTGATGAGATATCGAGACAAAGGGATTAAATTACACAGTAAGCATTCGTTTGTCGTGATACGTCAATGCGGCGTCAACTTCTTTCTCTTGGGTGCCTTGACCCGTTGCTAGACAATAATCTTGGACTTTAGGCAAGCCCACCTAATGCCAACGAGAAAGAGGCCTAGAGGGTCACACACTAAGTGTATCCAAGTATCTCAATTTGAATAAAGATTATTCCCGTACATGGTTTAATAATTATTCAAGGAAGCCTAAGTTGTTTTAAATGATGGAAGAAAAAGAAAAAGAAAATAAAACAAGTACACGCCGTGTATTATTAAATGTACATGCCGTGTAGTTTTATTTTGAAAAAGAAATGAATAAATGAAAACAAGATATACACACTGTGTACATTTAATGTACACGCCGTGTAGTTTTCAATGAAAAACAAGTACACGCTGTGTATTTATTATTACACGCCGTGTAGTTTTTTCAGTCGTGATTTTGAGGATATAATATTGTTTTAAATGATATTTATTATAATCAGCGTGAGCGCATGTCAAGGAATTAATTATTCTACATGGGGGTTTTCAATAAGAGTTAATGAAATAAATGAAACGCGTAATGCGTTTATTTATTGTCATAACTGTACAACCTCAAACACGATTATAAATATCCTCACAACCCAACTCTTTTCCTACACAAGAGAATCGTTTTGCACAATATCTCTGGAGAATTATTTCAAGACTGAAAGAATCTCTTCCTCTAAGAATTCTCTCAAGACCGAGAGCGATCCTCTTCCATCGGATCAAGACTATCTAAGGCGGACAACACAAGCAAAGGCTTCTCCACGCTAGCACCCAGAGAATCCTTTGGCGACGTCCAGAGATACAAGGTACACATGTGGATCACTGCTAGAGGGAGTCTACACTTGGATTCTACAACACAACGACGGATCACATCGACAACGTGATCAAGAACATCAATGAAGAAAGAACACACAAAAGGTATTTCTTTATAATTAATTAAATTAACTATAATCAACCTGTAATGATCCTTGTTTGTGGTTCCAAGACAAACCATCTTCTTTGTCTTTTTCTGTGATTCGATCCGTGGAGACTGACGTTTAACATCATATTGATCTTGTATTGATCATTGCTAATGACAAAAATCCAAGTGGGCACATCCACCCACGTGCTCCCACTGTGCCCGGAACCTTCATTGACATGGATCAAAGACCACGTAGTTCAGAAAAGGGCGTTTCAGAGAACCGACGTGAATAAGGACCTTGGTCCAGGTGGATGGTGGGCTTGAACCTCATGGAGGCTTCCTACGTACCATGCCTTGGCACAGATCAAAGTCCACATATTTTGGGTGTACATTTTAACGTCATGCGGAACAAGGGCATTGTCATTGTCGATGCTTACTCTAAGCCCACGTGAGTCGTGCTCAGTGTGAGAAGAAAGAGGTAGCGAGGACCTAACGATCACGATGCAAGGGTGCATCCATGAAGGGTGGTGAATGGGATGGAACTGTCATGAGTATGATGATGGTTTCAGACTTGAGCCTTGAAGTGGCTTCCTACGTATCCCTGTGGTAGGGAATCAAAGTTCATGTAGTTCATCTAATGACGGCCTAACACTGATTGGGGGTTTCAACGGTTCACCGCTGGATTGGGTCACAATGGCTTACCACAGAATTGGATCACAACGGCTTATCGCTGGATAGGATCACAATGTCTTACCACTGCATAGGATCACAATGGATTACCGCTACATAGGATCACAACGGCTTACCGCTGAATTGGATCACAATGGCTTACCACTGAATAGGATCACAATGTCTTACCACTACATTGCTAAACTGTAGTACTCCCTATGTTCCAAACATTGGATGCCTCTTTATCCAAACAAGAGATTCCTTATGATCCAAGCATAAGATGCTAACAGTCCTTTCAACATGACTCTAAGCTGTAGCAAACCCTGAGAATGGATGGTGTTGGGACTTATGCAAGGGTGGCCCTTTCTGGTTCCACCTAGCATAGGAGCCATGTGATGAGGTTTGGAGGAGTTTCTTGAGGAATGGTTCAACTCAAGGTACTCGGGGAATTGATGATGAGAATCTCAACCCATGACATGGGAATGAAACCAAGAGGAATATGTCGACTCAAGGTGTTTCTTGGTGTGTAGAAGAGTATCTCAAATCATGGTTTTCCATAGGTGGAAGGTGGGTGCGGATAAGGGAGCAATGAAAAATGTCAACGTCCTGGCCCGAAAAGATCAGGGTGAAACTCTCTATTTTTCATGGGGGTCAGTGATGGTAGCAAAGGGACCATCTCAGAGGGATGGGACCGCAACCCGGTACTTACCCCGGGTGGGGGTGCGGGGTCGCATCCCCCACAGTATGGACCGATGGGCGCGAAGGTAGAAGCCTCGCAAAGGATAGGTCTTCGCGAAGTAGCTTCATGGAGAAAAGGGGCTTGGGGAGCATGGGCTCAAAGAGTAGCATCGCGAAGCATAGAGTCACGGAGCATGTGCTCGCGGAGCATCAGCTCGCAGAGCATCGTCTTGCGGAGCATAGACTCGCAGAGCATCAATGCGAAGGAAGCTGCTCGTGGAGCAGGGACTCAAAGAGCCGCAACATGAAGGAAGCTACTCGTAGAGAAAGGCTTCACAGAGCCATTTCGCGAAGGGAAGCGGAGCTCCGCGAACCGGGAGATCAGCCACCCAAGGGGAGGAAAAATGGACGTTTGGAGAAGGGGGGCACGAGCTGGGTATTTATAGGCAATGGGCACCACGAAGCAAAGCTTACCTGACATGAATACAGAGCTTGCTCCATGGAGGATCGCGAAGGTGAAATGCGGTCGCGGAGCCTCCCACCTACTTGCTTGGTGGCGGGTCTTCACGGCGCATCGCGAACATCAAACGCGGTCGTGGTGCGTCCCGCCTCCTTGCTTCGCAGCGGGTCTTTGCGGTGCATTGAGAATGTCAAATGGGTTCACAGAGCATCCCGCATCCCTGTTTCATGGCGGTGCTCCGCGATCGCGGAGGGGGCTTCATGAATGGGCTTCACAAACCAGTTTTCCAGCCCCAACTTCAAATGTCCATAACTCCTAATACGGAACTCCATTTCGGCCCTACAACCTACCAAATCGAAGCTTGTGAAATGGGCTAAGATCTTGGATTATGTATGGAAGCATTTGGAAAATTTTGGGGACACATTTTCCGGTGCCAACATGGTTGTACAAAAAAATATAGTAATATTAATTACATGATAAACTTTGACTGTGGTGTTAGCCAAGATTTCATTTTATGGCAAAGAGATAAAGGAAAAAATTTAGGTATGTCACTAATTGAGGAATTTTATCAAGACAGTGAGGTTTATGTAAGCATATTTACCCCAAATATGTTTTGGAAGACCAACCCTAACCATAAAAGAATGTGTTAGACCCAACAGTTAGAGTCATACTTAGAAAAATAATGAATATCATGTGAGATCGAGTGGATTAAAATTCATCAGTAGTTGGTTCTAGGAAAGTGGGAGTTTTTTAGAGTTGGTTCTCTAGAACCAAATAATTTTTACTTTAGATTACTTCTATATTTAAATATATAAGTATTAATAAATGTCTTATGGAATATTGAGTTTTCATCTGCATAATAGTAACGTGATAATGTCTTAGAGTATCTATCGCATTGAAAAGGTTGTAATAGTTATCTACCATGATGAGAAACTTGAAGTACTATAATCATATTCTTAAAATTATATCCTAATGTCAAGATAAAATTCTATAATTGGACACATAATATGTTGAATATTAGGTGTGATTACTCATATATGGATGAGATTTCATCTCATGAAGTTTTCACTTAGTGATCTACAAGATAGGAGATTATGAGGAAATACCCACCTATAACAATTCCACATGTTTGTGTTTTATTGGATATTCCTTTCTATTAATATGTGTAATGATCCTTAGACATGAGATTAATATTAAATCATATCATCATTCACATACTTTGATGTATCTCCCAAAATCATGACACAATATGTTCATGGTGAAAAAGGTGACAAAGTCGTTATTTTTAAAACTTTTTTTGTATTTGAATTATTTAATCCTCATCAATTTTTTTTTAAGTTAAATTACATACTTTTTTTAATTTTAGTGAATTTTTAAATTAAATATAAAAATTTCTTAATTTTTAAATTTTAATAGTTTTTTTATCACTTTGGTATTTTGGGTGTAACATTTTGTAAACTGATCCAAATTGTGAAATTATTTTTTTTAGGATTTTATATGTATTGGGATTGAATATCTCCAACTAGACCTTGCATTAATTCAAACTCTAAGAGTCCCAAATAAATCTCTCAATGTGAAAAAATGTTTTTGGCCAGCAAAATTGATATACTTTTATTAAATGATCCATATCTCAATAAACACAAACCCAAATGAGCATATTCAACCTTATATAAACATTGGACTCAAATATTTAAATTTATATAAAATTTAATGGATAATTTTTTTTAGTAAGTTCGTTTATGCATACATCAATACAGAGGAAGATGAAGATTTTTTTCATCCCTAAAAAGTTTAATTAATTAATTTGAACATAACTTTCTCTAAATGTGTTATATGAATCTAAAATTTTTAGGGTTGATAGATAATATTTTTTAAAAAAATTAAAGAAGAAACTATCCCATGATTCAACCTCCTACTAGAACAAAACAACTACAACTTTATATGGAAAAAAATATAGGAAGAATTTTTCTCACCTTTAATTTATATATTTAAGTCTTCACTTCTATTTTATGAGGTTATCTAGATGGAGGAAACGAATATATAAGAATATCATGAAAGATGATGTTGGATTTTAAATTGAGTAATCTAGACATGATGGGATAAACTCCCAATGGAAGTAGTAGTGTAGATATAAGCATATTCTTCTTTTGAGTTTTTATATACTTTTTTGTAAAGTATCTTTTTAATTATTCTAGTATATTTTTTTTATTTTAGATGGTTTTTTTCTTTATTGAGTTAATTTTATTCAAAAAAATTTGGGACAGTTTTTCAACTTATGAAAGTAAATTAGTCATTCTTTCTATTTAAACTTCTTTGCTGAAGTATCATTATTGAGCACAATAGGTTTAGTTTGTTTTGGTTTCTCAGAGGTCTTCAGGTAATCGAATCAATTTCATTAGATGATAAACACCCATATTTGAGTTCTAGATATGGCGTCTAGGAAATTTTGGTGTATACCTTTAGGCATTTAAGTATACATTCAATTGATAATCATTTTATAAAATTAATAAGGGGATGTCTAAAGGTCAAAACATATCCACTACCACTATCTCAATTCTACTTCCTAATATATTTTCAACATGTACCATATCTAAAAATTAATATAAATGTTTACTTAGTTTTTACTTTAAATTTATTCAAAATCAAAAAATATCCAATTTTAACTCTCTCTTAGCAAGAAGCAATTAACAAAGTTACAGTTTACAAACTTAGACTGAAACCTTCATATGAGAAAACATTGTGGTCCCCACTATATTGTATTTATAAGGGGTTGAATTATTAATTAATTTAATAATAATGAATCCTCATTTTATTTATAGAGAGGTTTCCTTTTTTAGCATCACTATTCTTTTTACCATTAATTTAAAACTTTTATAAAAGATAGATTTTAGTGCTTACTCGTATCCTTTTCACATTCATGAAAAATTCCATGATCCTAATTATGATAATCCTTTATAAAAAATAATGAAATATGAAATTGTATGTTTTTACCATATTTTTAAACAAATGGAACTTATTTATACACCCATGATATAATTGGAAAAATAATTCTAAAAGAATAAAATATTGTCCTGCCAAATTTTAATATTGAATAACCTTTCATGGCTGATTTAAAAAATGAATTAAAATTTTATTTTTTATATTAAAAAGAATAAATCACCAGTGATTTATCAATTTATATGAATTTCATAAATCAATATTCAATATAATTTTTTGGATGACTTTATAGAAATTAAAATTCCTTTTGAAACTATACTTTTTGAAGAGGAAAAATCATATCATTTATACTAAAATTTTTCCAAGGAGGAAGAGAAACTTGTGCCATTAAATTTTTAAGAACATTTTGAGGAACCAAATATATAATCTACATTCAATAAAACTATTGTATACTCATAAAAAAGGATGGATCCTAATAAAAAACTGGGAGAAGTCTCAAATTATGATCCATTTTTTTAATATTATATTGATATAAAATTATTAATTTCTCTTACCTATGTAGATTTTATGCCTACTTATTTTGTGTAAATTACTTTTTAGAAGAATAATAAGTGAAATTTAGGTTTGAGGATGGAATAGAGTAACTGATTGAAGGGTACATTGGTTTATATGAGGATGGTGGTACCAAACTATTTTTCAAAGAAGTGATCATTTTTTAATCTGAAATTAAATATGAACCACATCATTGAATTAAATTTTAGTAACCAGTGAAATTTGTTTTTAAAAACAAAGTGAGGTGGTGATGACCTTACATTTTTTTTCCTCTTTCTCCACTTCATTAAAATAACAAATTTATATATAGATACATGAAAAAATATCTTTTTGAGAGATTCAATAAGCATTTTAAGTTGAATAACATTGGATTTAAAAAAATTTGTTAGTTTAAGAGGCAGAATCTATATCCACCTTATGATTAGGGATGGATTTTTGGAAATACCTGACTAGGAGAAGTAAAATCATATAACCTATTGGGGGTTCAAACTAATATTATTTCCCATTTAACTTTTATTTTATTTATTTTATTTTAATAAATTTTTTATTTTTTCTTTCCTTTTTTTAATATAGAATTTCAAGTTGCATATTTTAGGAGGACAGCTCAAGGCTGTTACTTCTCAATATAAACTAGGTTCTATCTTTTTGTTCCACTTTTATTGATCATATATAAACTTTTTTTATTCTCATTTCACATATATATTGTGTTAAAATGAATAAATTATACAAAATAAGTGTGAGGGGAGGATCATCCCTAGTAATAATATATTTTGGTTTTCTTTTCAAATTTCAATTTTATATGATTTTTTCTTTCAAATTTTTTGTGTTATTTAAAATTTTGTTCATTTTTAAAACTTTTAATCTAAAATAATTATATTTTCCTTTTTTAAAACCCATTCCAATGAGTGAACCAATATTAACCATGAAACTTAGCTTAAATAAATTCTGAAATTTCATTATTTTAAGTTTAAAACACTGATAATTTCACCAAAAAACTTCTGAATTTTTAATCTCATTCCACATATCACTATCTTTAATTTATAAATTCATTATCCTATAAGGCTTCTGAATCCTTTTGACATATTATTTACATTCACCCTACTTCTTGAGAAAGTAAAACACTTCATATTGTACCATTATTTGATCTATTTTGGTAAATACTTGAGAGTTTGAGTTTTTAAATGATTGATTCATTTATTTAGATTTAAAATCCTCCTTTTTAAGAAAATATTTTTTATTCAATAATAATTGAACATTTAATATCTATAACCCTTAGTATCTATGAATGACCTATTTTTTAGCCACATTACCAGACACTTTTCCCCTTCCATCCTACTCTATAAAATGAAATTCGTGATGTGGTTGAAATTAAGTATGGGGGAAGCTAAATTTTAATGTTATATGTTATTTGGAAAAACTTTGAAAGAAAAATAAAAGTTTGAGGAGATGTTTTTACAGTATAAGAAATGATTCTTCGGCTAGTATTCTAAGAAAAATTTATGAAAAATAATGTTGAAAAAAATTATTAATCTGATTTTTCTGAAAAAAATAGAATAGAAGAATGAATTTTTATAAGATAAAAAAATAATAACAATTATTAAAGAGAAAGTCTCTAAGTCACACCAATTGTTTCAAACATAAAGAAACCCTCACATACTTCAAAAATCATGTTATTATGAATTTGAAAATATTAATAAAAAATTTAATTCTATTAAAGGAAGTTGATTTGATATCATGTTACTTTTGAAATGATTAATGGTGTACACTTTCAATTAAGTTTTCAATATGTTTGTAGGTTATTTTACACTAAGGGAAGTGAAGAAGAGAGAATACTTGAGTACAAATTAGAATCATGCATTTTTTCTTCTAAAATATCCAAAACCTTTTATTATTCTTCATAATTGTTTACATCTAAAACCAACCATATCAAAGCCTCAAAACAACCCTATAATTTCTTCATGATTAACATAAATTATTTACTAATATCAAGTGGATTTGCATGGATTTATCATGTTTATGGTGACCCTTTCATGTGTTTTTAGGATAAACACTTTTTTGAATATATATAATTATGTGATGATGGTAAATTCATGTGAGGTGATTATTTGTGTGAATGGGAGGAGAAATTAAGTGGGAATGAATTGAATTAATTGAATTGATAAATTTAAATGATGGGTTTTAAACAGAAAATATATGTATATTAGAGAGATATGGAAAGAGGGTGTGAATTACCTTTTAAAAATAAAACAATAAATTAATATATGCTATAAAAGATATGGAAATATCATCCAATAAAGAAATTTTTTCAATTTAAAATCATAGTGAAAGATAAAAAAAATATGAATATGAACTTTTTAAAAGTAAATACAGAAAGTAAAAAAGGAAAGTAACACTTTAATAAAGCAATTTATCGATATCACACAAAGTGACCCTACATATCCTCCCTTCAAGAAGGCTTGAGAGGGATATATTTAAACCCATGGTTTTAAATGATATACAAGAACCAAAAATAAATGAAACAATTGGTTTTTATGAAAACCAAGAACAAAACAAGGAGACCCATTCTTTTTATATGGGGAATTAGGAAACCAATAGGATCCTTGATTTTGAATGGAAAAAATAAAAAATGATAAGAAAGAGGAAGAAGAGAGATGGTTTGAATTTGGGAAAACCCATTACAATATGATCTTTACTATCAATAAAAGATAATAAGATGAAATAATGTGTGAGATACGAAATATATAGTGGTGAGAGATAAGGGGTTACAAAGATATAATACAAAGGCTCAGGATAAGAAGAATGAGGAGGGCATAAACAAAGATAAATTTATGAATATTGTATGTGTTTAATGATTTTAAATTATTTTCACACCTTTAAATAGTACTCATTGATATTCTCAATTCTCTATGATGAAGTACACTTGGTCTTCTTTGGAAATTTATGATAAATTTTTAAAACTTGAAGATCTTTGAATATTGTGGAGGAATCCTTGATCATTGGTGATTGGAAAGTGTTTATATGGAATAGTACTTTGTTTAGCTGAAGATAAAGGTATTCCTTGAACTTTATTTATATCCTCATATAATATTTAGGTGGTCTAAGATAGTATATGAGATTTAATGTCTTGGGATAAGCCTTTTGGACCATTATTTAATGCACCTTGAAAGGTTATGGAATGGATCCATTGACTAGTTTCCTGATGCCACTGGCTAGTCCGTGTGTAAGACATAGGAGAAGGTGTATTGGAATCTCCACTGGCTAGCTAGTGCACTTTCACTAGGTAGCTGGTAGAGTGTTTCTAGCTACAAGTGGTTTTGTTAGTCCTATTGGCCAGTCGATGCACACCTTTATCAGTGCTAGAAAAGCACTGAATATGAGAGAGAGATTAAAAGACCTGGGATTTTATCAGTGCTAAAAAATCATTGATAAAGTGTACTTTTAACAACATTTTTTAAAAGCACTGATAAAGGGGCATACTGCAGTGTGTTGTAATAGCACACTGAAGCACCAATATGGTGTGCTATAACAGCACACCGCAACATTGGAAACACAAAAAAATATCAACAAAATTACGTACCAATACAAAATTTAAATGAAATTAAATTTACAATAAAAATATAAGAAAAAACACTATATTATTGACATTTCAAAAATTGGTTTATACAATTATATAAGTACAAATTATTACATACATTCAAAAACATAAATGTTCCTTAATCTTATGATCCTGACCTCGACTCATGATATTTCCAAACAAACCACCCCTAATCAAGAAAAATAACCCATTTGTATAATAAAATAATTATTTAATTAGTAATAATATAATGAAATTAATTAACATAGAGTGTTAATATTAAACTAAAATTTGAGTCATACTAGGAATAATGTGTATCAGATTGATTTGTGGTTGATTCTTGCACATCACACCATTTATTGTTCATATTCAAGAATTATCTATGTTAAAATTAATTAATTATAAGATAAAAATGATAAGGAAATCAATTAATTAATAGAATATAGAATGATGACAAAACAATCTAGGATCACTTTCTTGGTTTTGGGGATGTGATGCACATTTTAAACTAAATGAAACTTACATATTGAAAAGACACACTTGAAGTCATACCAGGAACACCATGCATCATATTGAGGTATGTATGATTCCTACAGATCCCAAATTACTTATAGATCAGTTTCTTAAAGTATCAATCTAAATTCATTTTCTGGGTTTTGATTACATCACTTGTTTTTTTACTAAAATGTCATTTTAAATTGGAAACACAGACTTTGACTCATACTGGTCACATAATGTGTTATTTTGATGTGAAAACGATTTCTAAATGTAAAAAATGGCATGTAAACCATTTTATGAAATTATCAAGACAATCTGATCATGTTTTCTTGGTTTTCAATGAGTGGAACTTTTCAAACTAAACTGTCAATTTTAAACTGATAACCTAAACTTTGAGTCATGTTGGGAACATTGTGTATCATATTAAGGTGTATCTAATTCTTAAACATCACAAATGACTTATGGATCATTTTTCTAAATTATCAAAAAAATTTGAATGCATTTGATCGGTTTTGGGTAGGTCAATTGTTCTTTTTACTAAAATTAAAGTCAATTTTAAATAAAAAGATGCACTTGGAGTCATACTAGTTTCACCTTGCATTGGATTTAGGCGAGTATGATTCCTACATGTCTCAAATGACTTATGGATTGTTTTCATAATGTATCAAAATAGAAAAAATACATTTTCTTAGTTTTGAGTATGACACTTCTCTTTTTTACTAAAATGTCATTTTAAACTAAAAACAAACACTTTGAATCATACCGGTCACATCGTGTATCAGTTTGACATGAAACATAAAAAATGATTTATTAATAATTTTAATAAATTATTAAGAAAATTCAAGAAAGTAATCTTGGTTTTTAGTGAGTGATATTTTTTGAACTAAAATGTAAATTTTAAACTGATAAATACACTTTGAGTCATAACAGGCACATCATGTATTAGACTGATGTGAATCTAATAAATACATGTCAAAAATGGATTATGGATTTTTTTTCATAAAGTATAAAAATAATACAAATGTATTTTTATTAGTTTTGAGTAGGTCAGTTGTCCCTTTTAATAAACACAACTAGAAAAAAGGGCTATTTCCATGGTTCAAAACCATGGAAATAGGCCCCAAAACTGTGGCCGAAGGCTATGGCCATGGTTTTGGCCAACCGTGGCTGCTATCATTGTGGAAGTAGGTCTCGAACTATTTCCAAGTTTTAACCGTGGCAATAGCTACCTATTTACACAGTTTTGAAAACTGTGGCAATACGCCTCCAAATTTGAAACTGTGGTGCTTGACCTCTAGCTATAGTTTAAATCATGGCAATAGCCTCGGAAAACCATTGCAATAGCCAAAATTATAAATGTCTGCAGAGGGTTTTGATCCCTGCACCTGCACTATGTAGTCCAACACACTTAAGACTACACCGTGCCACAATTTGGGTATATATATATATTATGATATATATATATATTAATAAAAATAGTGGGAATAGACTCAAAACCGTGATAATAGGGCTTCCCGCTAAATTTTTGGCGGGAATTTTTTTCCCACGGAAGTGTGGGAATCCTATAGCCAAGGTTTTGGAAAACCGTGGCTATAGATTTGTGGCAGTAGCTCCATTTTCATGTTGTGAAAATTGATATCAATTTTAAATAAAAAGATGCACTTGGAGTCATATCGGTCACACTATTTGTCAAATTGAAGTGAGGCTGATTCCTAAGTGTATCAAATGAACTATGGATAATTTTCTTAAAGTATGAAAACAATACTAATACGTCTTTTTGGTTTTGAGTACATCACTTTTCTTTTTTACTAAAATATCATTTTACACTAGAAAGATGCACTTTGACTAATACCAGACACATCATGTATTAGTTTTATATGAGACCAATTATTACATATCACAAATGATTTATGAATCATTTTAATAAATTATCATGAAAATCCAAGCATGTTTTATTTATTTTTAGTGAGTGAAACTTTTTGAACTAAAATGTCAATTTTAAACTTATAACAGACACTTTGAGTCATACTGGGCACATCGTGTATCAGATTGAGGTGCAGTTAATTCCTGAACATAAAAAATGACTTATGGATCATTTTTTAAAAGTTTAAAAATAATCCTAATATGTTTTCTCAGTTTTGAGTACACCAATTGTCATTTTTACTAAAATTAATGTCAATTTTAAATAAAAAGACACACTTGGAGTCATACCGGTCACTCCGTGCATCGGATTGAGGTGTGGTTGATTACTACAAGTTTAAAATAAATTATGGATTTTTTAACTAATGTATCAAAATAGTACAGATGCATTTTATCAGTTTTGAATACATCACCTATTGTTTTTGCTAAAATTTCATTTTAAACTGGATACATGCACTTTGAATCATATTGATCACAAAATGTATTGGTTTTATGTGAGACTGATTCCTATACATGAAAAATTATTTATGAATCATTTTCCTAAATTATAAATAAAATATAAGCATGTTTTCTTAGTTTTCAGTGAGTGACACTTTTTGGACTAAAATATCAATTTTAAACTGATAACGGACACTTTGATATATACCAAGAACATCGTGTATCATATTGAGGTGAGGATGATTACTACACATCAAAAATGACTTATGGATAATTTTAGTAAAGTATCAAAACAATAATACTGAATTTTCTCAGTTTTGAGTTGGTCAGTTGTCCTTTTTACCAAAATTGATGTCAGTTTTAAATAAAAAATGCACTTGGAGTCATACCAATCACACTATTCATCGGATTGAGGTCTGGATGATTCATAAATATCTTAAATGACTTATGGGTCATTTTCATAAATTATAAAAACAATCTGAATTTTTTTCTCAGTTTTGAGTGCGTTAGTTTTCTTTTTTATAAAAATGTCATTTTAAACTAGACACATGCACTTTGACATATACTAGTCACATAATGTATCGGTTTGAAAAGATACCAATTCCTACACATCAAAAATGATTCATGAATTTTTTTTCTAAATTATAAATAAAATTCGAGCATGTTTTCTTGGTTTTCAATGAGTTAAACATGTTGAACTAAAATATCAATGTTAAACTAATAACAGACACTTTGAGTCTTATCGGGCACATCTTGTATCATATTGAGGTGATGTTGATTCCTAAATGTCAAAAATTAATTATGGAAAGTTTTACTAAAGTATAAAATCAATAAAAATGTGTTTTATTAGTTTTTATTAGGTCATTTGTCTTTTTTATTAAAATTGATGCCAATTTTAAATAAAAAGATGCACTTTGAATCATACGAGTCACACTATGCATTGGATTGAGGTCTGACTAATTCCTACACGTACTAAATTAGTTATGGGTCATTTTATTAATGTATAAAAACAATTGGAATATATTTTCTTGGTTTTGAGTATGTCACTTGTCTCTTTTACTAAAATGTCATTTTAAACTAGAAACATGCACTTTGACTCATATTGATCACATCATGTGTCAGTTTTATATGAGAATAATTCCTACATGTAAAAAATTATTAATGAATCATTTTACTAAATTATAAAGAAAATATTATAGAATTTTTTTTTCTTTTTATTGAGATCAACTTTTTGAACTAAAATGTCAATTTTAAACTGATAACAGGCACTTTGAGTCATACTGGGCACATTGTGTATTGGATTTAGGTGCAGTGGATTCATACATATCAAAAATGAATTATGGATAGTTTTTTAAAGTATAAAAACAATATGAATACGTTTTCTTTATTTTGAGTATGTTAGTTGTCTTTTTTATTAAAATTGATGTCAATTTAAAATAAAAAGAAGCACTTGGAGTCATATTGGTCACACAGTGTGTTAGATTTAGGTATGGACGATTCTTACATGTAATAAAGTCCCAAAACAATCCTAAATTACAATGTTCACATGATTTCCATTGGATTTATTTTTATAACTCCCAAAAATTTATATTAACTCGATGTTATTAGTAGAAAAACCTTTTGGCTACGAAGATAGACTCAATATAATGTGTTGTAGTTCAACAAAGAAATGAAATAGAAAGAATGGTAACATTAGAAGAAAGGAACATTTTATCTCTTTTTTGGATTTTTGTAGATAGTGGAAAGAAAAATAATTCTTCCCAAAATATATTTCATAAAAACTAAATAAGTATTAAATAAATTTTATAAGGAAATTAACTTACAACTAGTAGATAAATTGATGACAAATTTAATTAAATAAGTATTATAAATTAACCTTTTCATGATGGTTGTATGTATTATTGGCACATTTCATTATTGTCATTATCTTATTTGTATCCTTGAATTCCAATCTCTAATGAACTTTAGCATCTTAGAACAAACCACTCCAAATCAAATGAAATAATCCACCTATATAAAAAAATTATTATATGTGTAATACTAAAAATAAATAAATTAAAAAAAATTGAAAAAAGATACATTAATTATATGGAAAATCATTTTATTGTAAAAACATACATATTACCTCTATGATTGAGAAGTGGAGGAACTTGAATAAAAGTGGTAAATTCAAACACTATAGGGGTGAAAAGGTTTTTAGGGTAAAGAAATATGTGGAATATTTGGTGTAGAAAGGCATGAAACATGGATAGAAATATTCAAAAATAAAGTAATTGTGAAAATATGACTTACCAAAAGATACGTGAAAAAAACTAATTAAGTATTAAATAAAAATGAGAAGGAAATAAAATTAAAAATATTATATAAAATGATGAAAAATTAATAAAAGAAGTAGTGGTAATTCACAATTTCATGATGGTTCTATAAATTCTTGACTCATTTCTTTGTTGTCATTATATTAGTAAAATCCTCGAAGTCCAATCTCTCATGAGTATGAGTATCTTCGAACAAACCACCCAACTCAGACAAAAGAATCTACATGTATAAGAAAATAATTCTTATGTGAGTAATAATATTAAGAAATAAATTTAACATAAATGTGAAACAATAAATTAATTCTATGGAAAATGATTTTACTGTGCAAAAATCAAGATTACCTAAGTGATTGAGCAATGGAGGGAACATGAAATAAATTGATAAATTACAACACTGTAGGGATGAAATGGTTTTAAGGGAGAAGAAGTTTGTGTAAGTTTTTGTTTATGAAATTTTGAAATATGGAAAAAAATATTATAAAATAAACAAACTCTGAAAGGAATAATGAAAATTAAATCAATGTTTCATTATATAATTTTTCAGCAAAAGATAGGAAGTACGTCATAACATCACCCTTACGTATTCCCAAAAGGTTTCCTTCATTGTATTTTTTTCTTCCATCAGATTGGTAACATCATTATGTGTATAATACACTATCTTCATGAGTAGTCAAACATTTAATTTATATTATGCTAATGCAGAAGAGAAAAAATAATACTATGAGGAAAAACATGGTATATTAAAAAACACTTTTACCTTATCATTGAACTATATTTATCTTTTTTAAAATGTTTTATGGATTTGGTTCCACTATTGAGAATCCAAATCCACTCTTTATGGACCCCTCTATTGTAAAATAGATTCTCTACATTGGGACTGGCATGAACTGATTGTGATCTCCTAATAAAAGGGTTGTCCTTGATTGAATTTTCATCTGATTCAACATTTATTTTAGTCTCCAGAAACACAATTGACTAATTATTGTTTGCTAGATCCGATACATAAAATACTTGCACTACTTGTGATTCAATTATGAATGACTCATCTTCTCCTCCTTCCACACTGAAATTCACCTTCACGAAGCCCATTTCATCAACTTTCACTACACTCATATTTTCAACCCATTTTTAAAATAAAATTAACACTTGAAATTTTGTATAATATAACTCTTGTATCTTTTCTATAATTACAATATATGACATATTCTCATAAACTGGATTTCTATCCTTGGAACCAGATATGTGAATCGCTTCTTCGATAAGCACAACACCACTATTTTTTATAGTAATTCTGTCATCGTGTTATTTTTTATAGAATGTATAACAATTGATTACAAAACCTTTGTAAGATATAACATTTTCATTCATTCCATTTTCTAGACATCAAAGTCATTTAGAAATTGAATTCAAATTTTCAGATAACTTCTTATAAATTTGATCTTGAGACCATTTATAAAATTTTGATTATGTGTATTTGAAATCTATCTTTCAGCCCTTGATGAATTAAAATATGTAAGAATTCATTTGTGGGATTCAATGTATGTATCAATATCTTCACTATTGTGTAAAATGTTAATGTGTGAATTCTCTCACTCTTTCAAGGAAATTGTAACATCATCTCTTCCAAAAATACCTTCACTCATAAGGAATCCATTTTTATGAGACTTTGGCAGACCAATGCTTTTAACATCTGAAAGGAAATTGGTACAAAATTCAACATCTTCTTAAAAAATATACCATTATTCAATATATATATCATTCTTCAATATATCCTTCTGGATGACTTTGATTATTGACATACCCTTTCAAAATATTCATATACTGTTTAGTGGGTTACATCCATTTGTAATTGACTGGAACTCATAGTTGAACCTCTCTAACTGAGTAAACCATCAAGTGGACTATTATATCAAATAATGACGGTGGAAAGAAAATATCTAATTCACATAATACGACAATATCCTCCTTATTCATGGTTGGAAACATCATCGGGTCTATTACTTTAGTTCATATGGATTTGAAAAAGATGTAGAGTCTGGTTAAAGTATGCCATACATTTTTATGATAAATGAAACATAAATAAATAGGTATCCAATATGGCATCAAAACAAGACAGTAGTGTGATTTTAATCTTTATAACTTCAAATTAGTCATTGGAATGACTTTATTGATATTTTATGATTACACCTAGGGAACTTTCACACTATTAAGGAAAATAAAAAATACAATTTTTCCTATCTTAATAGAGTGTAAACTAATAGAGGAAGAATATTCCACCCTTTACCCATTAACATTTCCAACTCTTCCCTTATCCCCATGTCAATCATGTACAATCTATTATTAATGCCATATTTCATTTTTCCAGGGACATTATGTAACATTTCAATGACACTATAAAATACATTTTTTTCTATATGCATGACATCAAGAAAATGTATGACATACAAAAAATTCCAATACAGTAATTAAAAGAAAATTGATCTATTCTTCCAACTTGATTTCGTATGTTTTCTCAAAAATATTTTACCGAAAATAGTGTCAATATATTTTTCCTTATCGAATAGTTGATCACCCCTTACTGGATCTGGTGTTGTAACTTGTTCAATATTCCAATAAAATTTTCTCATCTAGTATCGGTATTTATTTTGTCAAGGTAAAAAAAATTATGTCTTAAAAACACAGACATAGATGAATGTTTCAATTGAACTAAGTGTGTGCATTTTTCATAAACGGGATGCCCCAACATTCCTTTAATGATATATCTTGATAAATTTCTATAAGTGGGGAATTCATTTATCATCCCACACAACATAGCCCTCGATGTGAATTCTTCACTTCTATGAGCATCTTATATTGTTACACTTGTATCCCACATCAATTTCAAATCTTCGATCAATGGATCCAAATAGACATCAATATCATTACCAGGTTTCTTTGGTCCAGATATAAGAAAAGAAAACCTAATGCATTTTTACTTCATGCATAACCATGGTGGAAAGTTATAATTTACCAACATGAAAGACCATGCACTATGAGTACTTCTCTATATACAAAAAAGATTAATTACATCTAGAGATAACGTAGGATTCAATTTTCTCAAATCATTTACAAATTCGGGATATTCATAATCATTTTTTTTCCAATGGGGAGAATATACTTGATGACGTAGGTTCTCATATTTAATTATTGTATATGCATTCCATGTCATTTATCATATAGTTTCTTAACATCCATATAGTCTTCTAAATTATATAATGATAGGAAAGTACCATATAGATTTCAATGGAATTGATTCATTTTTCTTTTATCGATCTGCGCCACACTTAGGGAATTTTATGATTGATTCATAGTCCTTGTGAAAAAATATGAAATCATTTGGACAGGTATGCATTTTTTTATAGATCATTCCCATTGAATGTAGAATTCATTTAGTGTCATATTTTCGACATGTTAGTTCATTTTATTCTCATAGAATATCATTCAAAAGATAAATTAGTTCTATAAAGTTGGTGTCACTCCATCCACTACCATCTTTCAAATTATATAACTTCAATATAGCTGATAATGTTTTGTATTTAGTACAAACAGTATACAATTGATTCTTACCATAAATATTTAACTTCTCAAACAACTTTGGAAAATCATGAAGGTTATCTTCAATTTTCATTATCATTTATTCTATTCGATTTCCATCATCATTTACATTGCTATTCATATTAAATGATATATAAACTATAGTCTCATCCCAATCATTGTGTACGTTCATATTTTCCACATGTTTAGTAGAACATTTATAGCTCTGATCTATTCCATGAAAAATCAAATGATTTTCCAACTCTTCCAGACTAATTTCTCTTTAATAATAACAATAACGTAAGAATAAACAAAGGATTTGAGAAGGTTAGTATGCATACTCTATTATAAACTTGATGAACTCTTTAACTCCATACCCATACACTTTTGTCAAACTATTATCATGAATCCATTTTTGATTCATATCCATCCCATTGGTTTCCTAAAATGTTCATTTTTTAAAATAAATAAATAAATAAAAATAAGATATTTATTATCAAAGGTGAGAGTTATAGATAATTCTAATAAGGGAAACCAAAAATTAAATTATTTTAGAAAATTTTAGTGTGCTTTGAAGAAAATGGGAAATTTAATTTAAGAAAAAGAATTATTCCACAATGGTAGGTGTTATCCAATGAATTTATCCGAAGGTGAAGGTTATAGAGAACTTTTATCCTCTTTAGCTAATATCCCAAATAGTTATAATTTCATTTTGTTCTTTGACACTCATCCTCCATATCTTATGGACATGAACCTATGTTTCTTGAAATAATCTAAATATTAGTCATCCATGGGATGAATACTACTCTAGGTAGTATAAGAAACATAAAATATACTAGGGATAAGTCTAAAGAAATAAATTACAGTAATAAATTTTCTAGAGATGAAGCTTATAAGGATGATAGTTACACCATTAGAACTAGTTATTAACTCACAAACTATTTAAGGTGATATTTTGGGAGCATATATGTTCTTGTCTGTGATTCAAGTGGTATCAGTAGGGACATGTTATGATATATGAATCCTTGGGGACTCTATGAATTCTATATTTATAAGGTAAATCCCACTTTTAATATTTTAAATCCTATAACTAAGACTAGTCCTAAATCTATTAAAATGAGGTATCAATACTTTCTTAAATCCCCTAAATAATGAAAATATACTATAGAAAACTAAGGAGTAATAAGAAATCAAAATATGATAAACAAGAATAAAAGAGTCTCATTCCATCAACTAAAAGATATAAAAATGTATTCATAAAAAAATTTAATTAATAGAGAGTTATTTTATATACATGGATGGTAATAATAGATTCATAGGGGTGTAACCAATAAATTTAGACCTAAAATGATGAATACCTAAATATAAGTTCTAATAATTATTCCAACATACATAGAATTTGATAACCTTCATTTTATTTTTTTGTAACAAGTGATGTAACAACCTAAGGAATTATTACATTTAATATTAATGGTGTATCAAATATATGAAAAATATTAAAATTATAATTTCAATTTCAATTAAAAATCAACAAGGAAAGGAAAAAATAATTTTAGGAAAATAATATACCTAATAATGATAAAGGTTTTAAACATCTCAAAATTCTTAGTTGATAAATTGATTCAACAATTATGTCTAGAAAGGTTGAAAAAAATAATTATTTTCAAGTAAAGGAAGAGTAGGTTATATAATAAAATTTCATTTGCATGGCCATTTTGTGTTCTATAGTGATTTTAGGAACATAGTATAAAATTTAATCATAATGATATAAATAATAGTAATTATGTAAGATATAGAGGTTTTAAGTTAAAGGAGAGATGGACCACTCTTTCAAAAATAGTTTTGAAGTGAGACGAACCTTCATAAGTATAATTTGATGAAGAATTTCAACCATTGAATGAACTTAACTAAACATGTGACAAATTAAATGATTTTATGAAGGATTGTCAAGATTTTATAAAAACATAGATGAATGAGAAGAAAGAATTAGAAATGTATTGTATGAAAAATAATGGAATGTAAGAGTAATTTATTATTGATGTCACACTAAAGGATTTAAAAAAGAAACATCCTTTCATATTAGATATTGGTTTTTCATCTCACATATGATAGGTAAATTGATGTAATTAAAGATTTTGTACAAGTTCAAAGGGTAATTATTATTTCAGAAATGGTGGATCACTTAAGATAAATTGTTTGCATTTAAAATATGTTAAAAATAAAAAGGAAATGTTAAAGAATGATTTGTTTTTAGATAGATTAATAATTAAAATAATAAATTAGATATTTAGATGAAAAAACCCTCAATGTTTATTCACTATTTTATATATGGACCCTCAAAAGTATAAATAAATAAAGTGGGATAAGTATTTCATTTCAACCATTTATAATTATACTTAGATAATATGTATTATACTTTAGTCACACACACACACACATATAATTCTCTAAATGGGATTACAATTTTAAGAATAAGTATTAAGAATGAGTTTTATTATGTGGTAAAGAAGTCTATATTAGATTATGTCATTGTTGTCAAAGGCGCATGCCTTAGTGTTCCTTGGTGTGAGGTGAGGCAAGTCACACCTGGTGTGCCTCGCCACTAGTGAGGTGGTAAAACCTCATCAAGGTGCGCCAAAGACAAGAACCTCACGTTCCATATCGAGAGGCACTATAGTGATAGGTGCAGTAAAGGTGCACTATCAAGTGTTGAAATCAAGGGGAATAGGGCGGTGAAAAATTGTGGGTACAGGGGAGGTAGAAATCAAGGGTGAACCAATGGAAATTGGGGGTGGCAGTGGAAGTAATGGTGATAAAAATATGCAAATAAATATTGACAAACAAGAAATCAACGATTGAGAAGGAGGAGAAACAAACATACCATGGATTGAAACTTTGAATCATTCAAGAGAAAGTAGATATATCTCCAAACCTGGAATTTATTCGATCTTTGGCTTCGTTCAACCGTTGAATCGTTCGAGCTATTTATTCAAGTCTTTGAATTGTTTGAGACTTGATTTGATCTTGGATTCAAAGAGGAGGATCACTGAAATTAGGTGGATTCCATGAAATGTTTCAGATATTGCGACTAGTTTAGGATTTCTAGGTTTCTTAAAATAGACCAGGGCACTTTTATCAATGCTTCCAAAAAATCATTGATAAAAATCCCATTTATCAGTGCTAAATTAATAAGCATTTGTAAAAGAAATCTTTATCAGCTCTTTTTTTAGTGCTGATAAAATCCATCTTTATCAGGGCTAAAAAGCACTGATAAACATTCCCTTTATCAGCACTTATTACATAAGTGCTGATAAAGGATTTATAATTGTAAATATAAATAATTTTTTTAAAACATATTTATATAATTATATATATATATAGTAAATATATTCATTATTTAAATATATAATTATTTATTTATAGTTATATAAATACTTTTTTTAAAAAAATATTTATATATTTATATCATTATATATATTTATATAACTATATATATATATATTCAATAAATATAGTAAATATATTTATTATTTAAATAAATTTATTATTATTTTATAGTTAATAATATATATATACATATATATATATAATAATTTATTTATAATTATATTAAAACTTTTTAAAAAATAATATTTATTTATGTATAATTATAAATGTATAAATGTATAAATATATAAATATATAAATTTATAAATATATGTATTTATAAATATTTATTTAAAAATATATTTTTAACATTATTAATGAATATTTAATTTGAAGTGCATTATGTTAAAAATGAGTGAAATTGAAAAATTAAAAATTGGTACACATTAAAAATATTGAAAAAATGGAAAAGTTTTATTTAAATATAAATTATTAAAAATATATAGATATATATTGAAATAAAGATGAATACATATTGAAAATATTAAAACATAATAAATAAATATAAATAAATAAATAAAATAAGTTGATTAAATTCCCAAAAAAATATAAAATAAAAAATAAAAAATAAAAAATAAAAAATATTAAAAATGAATTAATCCCTAACTATAATAAAATTTAAAATAAATAAATAAAATTTACTAATTAAATACATTATATATTAAATGTATCAGGTTATAATGAAATTCTAAAATGAATACTAAAATTTGAATAAATGACATAAAGATTTAATTAATTATGTAAATATATTTGTGTGTGCATTGTATATAAAAATTCATTAATTACATATATGTATGTGAAATCCATATAAAACATGTTTGATATTTGTTAAATTGAAAAAATAAATTGCATTCAATTATTTCTATTACTCGATGCAATTAGTCAGTATTTTTTATTCATATTATTTTTTAATTATAATATATTCTTCACAAAATATATGACTCTTTAATGTAAAGCATAAATATTTTTTATTATATAAATCATACTTATATACATTCATATATATCAATATATTTAATATATATTATTTATTAATATTCTCAACATTTATTTAATCAATAAAATGATTAATATTTTTCCTAAATTTCTTATTTTTAATTTTAATTTGTTTAATTTTAATTTTACATATATATATATATATTTAACATATACTATTAACTAGAATTTATAATTTATATATAGTGTAATAAATTTATCCATTTTTATCAGTAATTATTTAATAATAAAAAATTTATCTTTTTTTAGTAAACTCATTTATATTTATTTAATTATTTTATATTATTCAGGACCATTATCAGCACTAAAAATAAAGTGCTGATAGATGATACATTTTATCAGTGCTAATTTAAAGTGGTGATAAAGGGTACCATTTTATCCATGCTAATGAAAAGCACGCATAAAGGTTACCCTTTAGTAGTATTAAAAAAAGTATTGATAAAGAGTACCTTTTATCAGCACTAAAAAAAAACTTATAAAAGGTACCCTTAATCATCGTTTATTGTAGCAATAATAAAGGCCAATGATGTAAAACTCGTGTTTTGATGTAGTACATGGGCCTTTGTTTTGAATTTTCATTGATATTTTTTTCAATGCTTACCTTTCCTGAATTCTAATCGTTATGCATAGGGTAATTTATAGATATGATATTTTCAAAAAAAATATGTATTTCAATGATATATTTCACACCATTTTTTATTATTTTAAATTAATAAGTTTCATAATTTTGGTTCATTTTTTAGCATAAATGTGAAAATTTCTTAATTTTTTAATTTAAACACTATTTATCATTTTGGTATTTCAGGTATAAAATTTTTGTAAACTGATGTAAATTGTGAAATTATTTTTTATAGGCTTATATGTATAGTTTTATTCAATTGCGTAAAATTTCCCAAGTGATGATTTGAACACTAAAGGCCCAAATAAATCATGCAATGTGGAAGACACTTTTGGATAATAGAATTGACCTACTTCATTGGATGAGGCCTATCTCGATCTATACAACTCACCCTCCTAGTCAAAAGAGCGCTCTCTATGTTCTCCACAGAGGGAACTCTCTACGATCATCTTCTCCTTTCCTCTAGGGTTTCATATTTTGGCCTTGGCTTATCCCCTTCACTCCCAGCTCCCCCCGTCCACTCTTAGTCTCCCCTATCATCAAGTGCTTACCACTGTAGGATTTTTACAACAGTTCTCTTGTTTCTTTCGTCAAAGGTTTGTGTTTTGGATACCCTCCTTCACCTTAGCCTACTCTAACCTTATTATCCTTCATACCTATCTGAGTCGGGGATGGTGTGAAGTTATCCTAAGACTTTGGGATTGTGGTTTAGTGGAAGTTTGGTTTCCTAATGCTACTTGAGCCAATATTTCATTTTCATCTTCCCAAACATGCTCTGACCTAGTGTTCCATTGCTTCTCTCTAGTTAGAAACTAGAGGAATGGGTAAACATGGTTTTGGCCATATGGTTTATGGTCTCCAAGGTTATTTTTGGGTTTCTTTCCTGGCCTTCTTCAAGGATTCATTCCCAACATTTTTCAGGGTTTTTCTCTAGTTTCATGTTTGTCTTCTTTCTCAATGGAGGTTTTTATTTTCATAAGTGGTCTCTTTTTCTGGTTCTGGTTATTTGTGGTGAGATGTTGTGATTTTGGTTTATGTAGATGGGTTTATTCATTATAGTGGGTGATTTTTTTGACACAAATAGTGTTTTTTGATGTTGTGGCTGACGTTGATGACTTCAAGTTAGCGATGCTCAAGATGTTCTGATGATGGAGAAGGTGATGTGATGGCGTGGAGAGGTGGTGTCAACAACATTTCATCCTACCTCTATTCTGTTGGTTCTATACTCTGGTTCTAGTATTATTCCATTTTCTATGAGGCGGATTATTGCATTGGTCTTCACGATTCTTTGGTATGTGAGTTTGAGTTTCCAGTTCAGGGAAATAGATGGTGGTGCCGGTCTATTTCAACATCGAAGGTCCAGGAGACGTCAGTTGTTCAGGTAGTCATCATAGGAGTAGAGGCCAAAAGTGATGAGGCATGGAGGATACAGACTTTGGTGATGTGTTTACGTGAATACGGTGATGGTTTTTGGATAGCGACGTGATGATGGCAATGAAGTGAGTGGTACTTGATGGTTGGTGTCTTGGACAGAACGTGGCTCATGGATCAATATCAGTTTAATGACTTTTTGGATTTAAAAATTGGAAAATTTTAAGGATCATTCTTTTAAATCTGAATTGGGTGGGACATGAGGCAATATTTTATAATTTGGTTTTATTTTGAATTTCTTTTGTGGAAGAAACCAGAACACTACAAGAATTATATCAAGATAAGGATCAAGGTAGGAAGCATTCAACAAAACATAGTAATTCAGATTTGGATAATCAAGAGGGTATAGATTTTCCATCAGTACCAGGCCCATTCAACCCTACATGGGATAGCTAGTTGAGTGGTCATGTGAAGTTAGAGGCTTTAAATCATGATGTAGTCACTAGAGAGGGGCAGTTCCTAGTAGTGTTGATTTGGAATAAATTCTTTATGATTTTAATTGGATGAGTTGTTTGGAACTAGTGGTTTTCTCACTTTTTCCTCAAAAGTGTTTTGATAATAAAAAAGTTATGTTTTAGTCATTAAATATATAAAAATCCAAATTATGATATTACATTTGGTATCGATAAAAAAAATATAGGTACACATTCATTTTAAATTTAGTCAAAACCTTAGTTCATTAAGGCAGTTGATACATGCATAAAATTGGAGGAGGATGAAAATCCATTTCATCCATAAAAAGTTCACTTCAGCAATTAGAATATATATTTGTATAAAAGTTTCATATAGATCTCATATTTTAAAGACCTGAAAATAATATTTTTAAAACCAAATTAAAGATGAAATGCTTTTTATATTTAACCTCCTACATGGCCAAAAGTGTGCTAAATTTCTGTGAAAAGAAATTGGAGGGGAAATCTTCTTAACCTGTCATTTATAATTTTAAGTCTACACTTCCATTTCAAATGTTTTTATATATGTAGGAAATTTATATTCAAGAGGATAATTCTAGTGGATATATGAGTTTAAATGGATTAATATACCATAAAGGGATAAAATCTAAGTCGAAGTGGTAGTGGAGATATAAGGATATTCTTCTTCTGATTTTTTCTGTGCTTCATTAAAAACTCACTTTTGAATTATTCTAGAATCTATTTTGATGAATTAAAAAATTATTTTTATTTATGTAATTAATTTTATAATATTTTTTTCTCGAAATTTTTTCAACTTATGAATGTAAAGTAATCATTATTTCTATTTAAACTTCTTTGGTGTGGTCTCACCATTAATCATAATAGGTTCAATTAGTTTAGGTTAATCAGAGATATTTGGGTAATTGAATCACATTCATAAGGTTATAAACACCCATATTTGAGTTCTCAATATGATTTATATGAAATTTAGGTGTATAATTTGAGTTACTAAAGTTTACATTGAGTAATTCAAAAGGAATTTTTTTAAACAATGAAGAAGGGAGTGTCTGAATGTCAAAACATGTTCATTGTCACTATCTCAGTTATGATTTCTCATCTCTTTTTAGGGTTTCTTATATCTAACTTCTAACATATTTTTTTATCTTATTTTTTACTTTAATTTTTTTTGAAAACAAAAAAATCTTCACTTTTAACTATAACATATTTTGAACAAAATAAAAAAGTGGCAGTTTGTGAACTTAGCTAGTAACCTCTTCATGAGACAATCATATTGTCACCACTATACTGCATTTATAATGTAATAAATTATTAATTAAGGTAACATGATCGAATAATCACCACCAATGGGATATGTATGGGGCACCGTGAGTGATATTATATTAATTAATAAGTCAATATAGTTTTTCTCTTCGAAGAATGAAATATTATATCTCTAGCCCTTTGATTGAAATGAAACTAACAAATAAAAATCCATGACCATGGTGCATTGATGAGTTCATTTCAGATAGTCAAGGAAATAGAAATCAAGCATAAAAATTGATGAAATTAGAATACAACCTATTTAATTAGAGATATAAATAAAATGGATTATATTATATAGTGAGTGTTTGTATGTGGTTATTGTCATTCTGACCATAACTTCTTCCTATATGGGTGTCTTGACATGTTTTTAGACTTTGATCTTGGAATTTGGGCAATCTCACCTAAGGTAATTATAGAAGAGGCCTAAAGGGTCACACACTTAGTGTGTTTATCATTATTAGTTAAATTATATTTTAATTTAATAGTTTAAATTATTATTATTATAAATACAGAGTAATAATATTTATTTAGTATATTTTAATTGATTTCAAATATTTAATCACCATTTATATTCAAGATAAAATATATATGTGAGTTAAATATTAAATAAAATTTTATTCTCAAGACCACTTAATAGAATATTATTTATCTATTATATTAATTGGAAGGTATTAAATAATATTTTTTATTAAATAAATATTTATTTAATTACTTAAATCTCAAAATAAATATTTATTCGCAAGATCATCAAATATAATATTTATTCATTTTTCATTTTATTCCCAAGGCAATAAATAATATTCTTATAAAATAAATATTTATTTAGTTATGTGAACATTAAAAATAAATATATATTCATAAGGAAATGAGATTAATATTTATTTATTAATTTAATAAATAATATTTATTTACTATTCAAGGATTCATAAATTCAAAAGAGTAAATATGAACCATGTAAATGGTCTGGTAAAAATGATATATTAAATCTCACTTAAATAAATATATTTTTTGATTTTTTATTAAATGATATTTATTTTATCAACAGGCATTGCGTATGTGAAGGAAATAATAATAATAATAACAATAATAATAATAACAATATTATTATTATTATTATTTGATATGAAGTTCGCTAAGGATTAAGTAATTGGTTAAGGGATTATGTGTAATAAAAAATTCTTAACTAATCACTATAAATACTTGGTTATATAATTTTTTAGGGTCTGATTAAGGAGACATCATTGTGCACACCAAATCCTCTCTAAATAATTTTCTCTCAATGAAGGACATCTCTATGGTTTATCTTAGTATCGAGATAATTATTCAAAATTCCTCATCCATCTCAAGAATGAGAGAACAAGAGAGGAAAACCTTTAATCCCAAATGATTGTGATGTGATCACGATGAATAATGTAGGATGATCAAATTGCACACCTGATTTTACATCAACATCATTCAAAGATTAAGGATTATGTGTAGATTACCACTAAAGGGATTATATTTTGGATCCTCTCAGTGAAACGATGGTTCAACTCAAACAAAGTTTATTCAATCAACACCTATATCAAAGAAAGATCACATAACCAGGGTATTTTTATTATCATTAAATTAATAATAAAATTTAATGTAAAAGATCCTATATATTGGTTCCAGAATTATTTTTGAAATTTATTTGTGTATATTCATTGACATGAAGATCCTTCATTATGTTATTAAAGATTATTAATTGAAACAGAAAAAAACCAAGTTGGGCATCACATCCATCACTGCTTCTTCTATATATGAAACCATTATCTAATTCATGTAGGTTTCATCAATTAAATTTTTTACATGAACATATACTAACTCTTGAAAAACTCTAGAAAATAATAAATATGTATAATTTCAAATAAAAAATTTAATTAAAATAGTATATAGAAAACTTATAATTCAATATATACACATATAACATCTTCAAGATCTCCTATTATGCATTTAGTGACCTAGAACCAAAGGGCTAGTGACTATCGCTATGGTTCTATTTTTTTCTTTGGGGAATAATTTACCATATTTAAAAAATATAATAAGTCATGAATGGATTCCCCTGAGGACTCAACATGAATTGTCAATATATTTTATCCTCATAAGGAAGACATGAAGAAAACACTAAAATAACTGAATCTAAACATAAGAGATAATTAATTTTTATATAAATGTAATCAGGAAAAAAATCCAGACAAAATGTAATCGTAAAGTCAAATTCATATATATCAAGATAGAATTGACATCATAGATTGGATAAAATTGGTTATGTGTTGACACTACTCTTTCCATATTTGGAATCTAACTCAAATAATTTTGTAGAGAAAATACTTGAACCCATACCCATATCCTTGTTGTCAACACCACATCTAATAGATACCTATGTACCTATAATACCTGAAATGTAGTAAGTAAAGTTACATGTCTACCAAGTTATCCAAACATGGTGTGAGAATAAATTCCCATTAGGGTACCACCAATGGCACCTCAACACAATAATTAATAACTAGGCGTATACATAAATATATATACTCATTTACATGGATATAATAAATGATATCTTCAAAAAAATAATGAAAAATTAGGAAAAAAATTCAAGTAAGTAATTCATTGATTAAAATAAATTAAAATTGGTAACTCCCTATGCTAGGAGTGTCCATATTATCTTCAAGTTTAGAACTCATAATTTGAGATATCCTAGGGAGGAGAACCATGATACCCATTCTAGTAAAGATACCACAAGGATGTCATGGAATCAAACTCATCATGTGGGAAAGGGGGGGGGGGGTGTATACTAAAGATAGGTCATCTTTCAGATCATCCCTTCAGAAATAGGGGATTGGGTATGCCAAAGTAAGGGAATTTTTCATCTCATCCATTCGGGGATAGGGGAATGGATATACCAGAGTCATGGAATTTTTTAACTTGTCCCTACAGGGAAAAGAGAAGTGGAATACCAGAGTCTAGGTGTTGTAAGACCATCCCATTCATCATTTTCCCTTCAAGGAAAGGGTAAGTTGTATACATGAGTCCGGGTGTTGAACCTTCTTCTAGTTTACATAATATAAAATACACCCATTCTAATATACTCATCATATATCAAAATAATAGTAATGATCAATGAAAAATTACTATCTATATTAACAAACATTCTGAATGCAATGATCAAAAAACATGCTCAATAAATAAAATAAATATCCACGCTTATGTAACATTTTAATTATGGAAATAAATTAGCATGATTCCAATCAAAGTTTCAAGCAATATGGATGTACTAATATCATGGAGGAAATACAATATAAAAACAACTAGAATATAAAAATTACATCAATAATGATATTATTCATGGAGGAATCATTACTTGGATGCAATTTAATAACAAATTACATGAATTTTAAAGAAATACATAAATAACAGTTCAATTATTATTAATAATGAACCAAAAATGGATCTAAAAAAGGATTAATAAATGACTTTTATAAACTAAAGGTAATTTTATTTATCAAAATAATTATTTCATACTTAAAATATAATTTAGCTAAAATAGTTATTTAAATAATAGATTTTATTATAAATCTAGTTTCAAACTTTATTATTTCACAATTTAGAAAGTGGTTCAATTGGTTTACCTTACAACCGATAAATTTATTTAGATATAGTAAGACTAATTTTTAATAAATAAGTAGTTTCATAAAATAAAATTAATATTCAGAACCTTAGTTCAAAAAAAAAACCAAATATAGTACTTTATAAAAGAAACAATTTAATGTTTCTCACTATAATATTTTGTTTTCATAATACCCCAGTTAAAAGAGTTATATATTTTCAAAAACCATATCAATATTTTCCACCTAAATTAACCCATCTGTTAGATCACCATTGATAAAAACTCCTAATTAAGGTTAAGTATAGATCATTGACTTATAAACCATTCTGGTTAAAGTGGAATGAAGTGATTCTCATGGTAAAACATGTTAATGACCTCAAAAGAGAATACTCTAACAAAAAATAATCACACTACTCTATATTTTAATTAAAAGAGATATGTATTTAAAAAAATTAAGAAATAGAAACATCAGTTCATATTAAACAAGAATATAAATTATTAAAGAAAACATGGAAAGTATTTTTAGGTTAGAAAGACTATAGTGTTAACACAAGAGGGGGTGAATTGTGTTATTTAAAAAATTTCACAATTCTTTTGATTCACATCTGCATTAGATAGAGATGAAGACATTTCTGTATGAGAATATATATGCAGTGGATATGAATAGAGAACAAAGCACAACAATTTATAGTGGTTCGGGGCATGAAAATCTCTTAGTCCACTCCACCAATCACCCTCTCAGTGGGCTTGGTGAATTTCACTATTAAGGACCTCATATCATAAGACTGATCCACAATTGAGTGTCGGCAGTTTCCACCCTCACAAACAAAGGCTTATAAAATAAAGCCTTATGGTTCTTTTACAGGGAACCGATAAAACCACAGCTTAGTGCGAGAAGCTGACACTCCACCACAACTGAATATGAGTAGTATAAACTCAAGATATATAAGATATAGTTTGATGAGAAATAGATATAGCTCACAGTTGCAGCATCACACGACTGAGAGAAGATGGATCTTTCAAAATCAGAATAAAATAAACTTTGAAATATATTTGAAGAGATTCGGTTGCAGAAGAGATCTCTGATTTTAATAACTACAAAAAAAAAGAATCATGCTTCCAGGATTAGACATGTATATCTCCAAAATGCAGTCCTTGTTTCTGAGATACTTTATTGTTGTAATATTGTAAAAAAAATCACAAGAATAATTCAACAAATAACATTTTCATAGATATCTGAGAGGTATTCACAAATTCGAGTATTTTTAAGATGATATTCAGAGATATATATAATGGTAAATCTCCCGAATGGTTTCATATCTGCAAAAGATTCCTGATTAATCAAGGGAATTAAAATTCAAATAATACAGCTCAGAGTAATCGTAACTTCCCTTAATAATAGGAGTAAAAATCTCTGTTGTAAATGGATATTTAAATCATTTAAAAAGATCTTTTAATCATTCTTTACATAGACCTAAAATTCCATACAAACTGTTGAAAAAAGCTCTGATAAAGACATAAATTCAAATTTACAATGCTGAAAAGTCAATCGTAAGGTTCCTTCATAAAATGAAAAAAATAACAAACATAGGGTTCAACTTCATAACGTAGGGTTGATGATCTATGCGTTTATCTATGTCATCATAGATCACTGAACGGAACATTGATTATTCATAATTTTACTTTTCCCAAACATAAGGTTGAAAATGTAAGGTTTATTACAAAAGTAAGGTTGATGATTCACACATTTGTAATGATTCACACATACATAGGGATCTTTAACCATACTTTTTATTTTTGACAAACGTAAGGTTCTTAGCCAAATTCAATGTTCCTTAACCATACATTTCTTCAAACGTAAGGTTGATTATCCATACACATTGATCCATCAACATAAATGTAAGTTATGTTCCAAACATTACTTTCTTAAACATATTGACTAAATAGTAATTTTATTAAAAGACAAACAATGAATAGTGTTTCCAGAATACGCTTAAGAGCATTCTAAACACTATAAATAAATTTCTTGCAAATAAATAGTTAAATATTATTTCAATATAAGCATATAAATTTCCTAAAATACACTCAAAATAAAATCATTAGTAAAACAAACAAGGGTATTTGTAAGCATCAAAATCAATAATATTTATAGAGTACTGTTGAGACAACACATGACCAACAATTTTCCCCTTTTTGATGATCACAAAACCAATAAATTAAAACTATAATTTTTGAAAAATAATTTTAGAATTTTTTAAAAATTAAAAGAAAATAATTTCTATTTGATAGAATTATTTTTATAAAGAGGAAATATTTAAAGTTCTACCCTAAAGGTAAATTTCAAAGAAATATTTATGTTTATCTAAATTTCTCAAATAAAAGAAATATTGTGTTTATCTAATTTTCTCCCCTGTTTTGATCATCAAAAAACCCATAAATTAAAACTATAATTTTAGAAAAATAATTTTATAATTTTGTAAACATTAAAATAAAATAATTTCGATTTGAAAAAATTATTTTAATAAGAAAGAAATATTTAATGTTCTCCCACAAAGGTAAATTTCAAATAAATATTTATGTTTATCTATATTTCTCAAATAAAAGAAATATTGTGTTTATATAATTTTCTCCCCCTTTTGTGATATTAAAAATGAAGTATAGAAATATATTAAAACACATTTAATATCAAATAGAATGTTAAGTGATTTTTATAAGTAACTGTAATGAATAAAGAGAATTTTATTTTGGATAACAGACAAACATATAAAAGAAACTACAATAAAAAATGTAAAATATAGATAGAAAACAAGTTAATTGATTAATAAATATATTAATAAAATAAATCATGTGACTTATAAAGAAGAACTATCATTGTCATGGTTCAAGGTATGAAAAATAAAGAAGGCTAAAAATTGGCTTGGTTGGAATTTTTAATGGTTTTAAACATCTCCTTTAGTTCAACCATCAAAAATCTTAGCTTCTTCATCAAATTGTCCCCTAGCTGAATTACCAACATCCTAAAATCATTATTGACATACAAATTCTCCACTATGTTGAACTTTAGAAACTCGTGAAGACTTTCCTCTTGCTTCATGAATAGCTACAACTTATCTGAAAATGACTCAACATCAATCTAATGCTAGGCTCTCCTTTAGTTAATTAATCAATAAGAAATTTATGATTGTCTAATAAAACTGATAGAGGGTCAATGTTCCATTGAAGATCCTGTAGCCGATTATTCATGTCTTCCATAACAGATGTAATACCCTAAAATATTCTAATCAAATCTGGACTTGTAGTAGAGGTAGGACTAGATGTACTGGCCAGATTCACTGAAACTTTTTCTAATTCAAACTGACTGCCCAATTAACACTTTAAATCTACAAAATATGTCTTCGAAATAGTTTCATATCTGATCTTCCCAGTCTCATTTAACATGTCCCTCTTGAAGTCATCAAAATCCATTATAGAAAGAGTATTCTTATTAAGATCTTGAATCTTTTTATTTTCAATTTCAAGTTCCTACTGCAGAGTGACATTCTCCTCTCGAGACATGTTGAATTTAATCACAATTCTTTAAATTGGTGAGATAATGAATCAGATGTCCCATTATCAACATTCATAGCCTAATTTTCACCATTAGGAAGAAAAGGATCTACCACTGTTTTCATTATTGATTCTTCATAGGAAAACGATTGATTATCTAAAACATCAGTCTGATCACCAGAAATATGAGCTGACTCTCCCAAAGTCTGATCTATAATTAAGGGTTGATTTTTTGTAAATGATTCTTGTAAAATCTTCCATTCTTTAATTACTCATTTTTTAGTAACTTCTTCTCTGAAAATTTGTGGTTGAACATTTTCAAATGGTGTATTCTATTCTTGAACTGTTTCTACCAGAATTCTCTCTTGTACTTGTTCACTTACCAGAGGTACAATGACTTTCTCTCTAGCTTGACTCTCCCCTTGAATTTCCTCTTCAATAACAGTTTCTTCCAAATTAACTGAGCATTTTTCTTCTCTAGAAGCCAACATCAATTCTTAAACTTGAGGGGCATTTATTTTTCTTGGTTTCATAACAAGTCCCTCTTTACTCTACTCTTCCTCTTTTTTCTTCTATGTTAAATCTAAGCCTCCTCTGAGTCGGTTTTGAAACTATATTTTTTCACGATTCAGATACACCCTTCGTTTGAATAGCTTCTTTCTCCCCCTGAGAAAAATCTCTTGAGCTCTGTTCTTGCTCATATCCAATAGGAAAATTTTTCCCTTTTACGGTGCTCCATAAAAATCCACATTTTCTTAATGTTCCAGCATTCAAAACATTACTATTATTACATTTTACTCTTGCCTCAACCAGTCTAATCATGTTCTCATTAAATAAAATCCTTCAAATTATCCATCCATACAGATAGAAATTAATTCTTTCATCTTGTGAACAATAATAATAAAGATACCAAAATAAATATTTTATAAAATTCAATATGATATCACTTAGAAAAAGAAACATGATATACATGTATGGGTAAAGAATTTTCTCCATCTTAGCCATCCTTAGCGCTATTTCTGTCAGAATAAACTAAACCAAAATCTTATGGTCAGGTTCTAAATCCTTAAAAAACATCTTTTTGATGTGTGTCTAACTGAATAGAAAAGACATTATTTCTTTAGAAGAATGTTCCTTATCACCAATCAATTTAAGATCGAAATAGAAAACTCATTCATGTGGGAAGTTCAAAATTTTTTCAACCTCAGTAGAAGAAATATGGAAATCCCTATCTTTGATACCTTCAAAAATCATATCCTCTAAATCTCCAAAAATAAAATGCACACTCTTATAAAAATAATTTAGTTCTACATCATATATAAATTATGAGTTGATGTCATTGAAAGAAATATCAAGTCCTTGAAAAGATAACAATTGTTTCAGGAGCAAGTCCATCTGATATAACCATTCGAGATCAATCACCTTTCCCTAAAAAAATTTCTACCTAAAACTCTGATGTTTTGGTTCACTTGATTCTCCTTATTCACTTCTCTTGGTTTTCTTCATTTTTTACGATATGAAAATATGTGGTTTTCAACTTCTAGGGTTTGAAAGAATGAATATTAAGGGTTAGGAAAAACTAGTTTTTTTTTTGTTTTGGGTAAACAAAAGTTTTCTAGACGAGGGGTTTGGAAGATGAACGATTTCTAAAAAATGACACATGTCCTCGTTTCTAATGTCATAGAGTTATTATGAATTTTTTTTAAAAATTATGAGGCATAAATAAATTTAAAATAATATAGATTAACTAAAATACAGTAAGATAAAAATAAATAAAGTAAGTTAAATTTACAAAAAAAATTAGGTATAAAAAAATTAAAATAAATTTAAAGTAAATAAAAAAATATTTAATTGAAAATTAAATAAACCTAAATCCCCTTAATAAAATAAAAACAAGCAATGGGAAGTGGTTTAGTAAAAATATCTGATAATTGATATTTAGTGTTAACAAATTATAAAGATATATCCTTTTTAAAAATATTATCTCTTAGAATATGATGTCTAATATCAATATGCTTAGTTCTAGAATGACTTATTGGATTCTTTGAAATTTTTATAGAAATTTTATTATCACATAAAATATGTGTATTATAAAAATTAAGTCCAAAGTATATGAAAGTGTATTTTATCCACAACACTTGTGCACAACAACTTTCTATAGATACATACTCTACTTCGGCTATTGATAGTGAAACTGAGTGTTGCTTCTTACTTGACCATGACACTACTGATTTTTCTAAAAAGTGATAGGTTCCTGAAGTGATTTTTATATCTAATCTACAACCTCCAAAATTTGCATCTGAATATAATAATAAATTAAAATCAAAAGTTTTTGGATAATGAATAGATTGAACAATTGTCCCTTTTAAATATCTAAAAATCTTTTTACAGTAGAAAGATGGGATTCTTTGGGATTTGATTGAAATCTAGCACAAATACATTCTAAAAACATAATATCAGGTCTACTAGTAGTATGATATAGTAAACATCCAATCATGCCTCTATATAACTTGTTATCCACTGGTTTTCTAGCTTCATCCAAGTCAAGTTTAATATTAGTACATATGGGAGTTTAATATGTATTGATGCTATCAAGACCAAATTTTTTCAATAAATCAGTAATGTATTTAATTTGATTTAATAAATTTCCATAATCTTTTTGATAAATTTGAAGTCCTAAAAAGAAATTTAATTTTCCCATCATTCTCATTTAAAATCCTTTTAGCATAAGTTCTTAAAAATCATTACAATGTTTTTCATTTATTGATCCAAAAAAACATAATCAACATTGTTTTAACTAATAATAAATTAGAACAAACTATTTTCTTAAATAGGGTTGGTTCTTCCAAACCAACAGGAAAACCATTTTTCAAAAGAAATAAACTTAATATTTTATACTAATCTCTAGGTTCTTGTTTAATGTCTATATGGAGCTTTAGTAAGTTTAAAAACAAAATCTAGTTTTTTGAGAATTTTCAAAACCAGGAGTTTGCTCAACAAAAACTTCCTCTATTAAATATCCATTTAAAATGGCATATTTTTCATCCATCTGATATAATTTAAAATTCCTATGAGATGCACAGGAAAAAATAATTCTAATTTCTTCTAGTACAGCTACGAGAGAAAAGGTTTAATCATAATATATACCTTCTTTTTTATTATACCCATTGTCTACTAGTCTAGCTCTGTTTCTAGTTATAATTCCTTGATTATCTTGTTTATTCCTAAAGACCCATTTAGTTATTATAATTGGATAATTCGATGGCCTTTCCACTAATTTCCATACTTTGTTTCTTTTAAACTGATTTATCTCTTATTTCATTGCTAAAATCCAAATTTAATCTTCTAAGGATTCTTCAAATGACTTAGGCTCTAACTGAGATAGAAAAGAAGAAAATTCCACTAGGTTTCCTACACTTCTTCTAGTTTTTATTCCTATTTCAGGATCTCCTATAATAGTCTCTAAAGGGTGATTCTTTAGGATTTTATATTGTCTAGGTAATGATATTTTAGGTTCATTGGTATCATGTTATTTTAAATTGGACTGAATTTCATTTATATTTTCAAAAGCATTTTTTAGGTTATCAAGTCTCATGTTGTTATAAAAATCATCAGTTTCATCTATTTGATCTTTTTATTTATTAAAATGATCATTTTCATAAACTTCACATGAAATGATTCTTCAAAAATCCTTGAATTCTTATTAAATACTCTATAAGATTTAGAATATTCAGAATATCCTAAGAATATTCCTTCATCAGCTTTTGGATTGAACATTTCAATATTATACTTGGTGTTCAAGATATATACCTTACATCCAAAACCTTAAAGTAATTTACCTTAGGATTTCTGTTATTCCAATGTTATTAAGGATTCTTTTTGAAAATAGGTCAAATTAAAACATTATTTATAATATGGCATGTGGTGCTTATATCTTCTTTCCAAAAGTATGTTGGGAGAATGTATTAATTTAGCATAGTTCTATCCATTTCTTGAATAGTTCTATTCCTTCTTTCAGTAATTACATTTTGTTGAGGTGTTCTTGGTGCAGAGAAAGTGTGTTTAATACCCATATTTGAGAAAAAAGAATTAAATTCTTGATTCTAAAACTCTCCACAATGATCACTTCTGAATGAAATTATCCTAAAACCTTTTTCATTTTCAACAATTTTATAAAAACTTTTAAAAATAGAAAAACATTATTTATGAGTTTTAGAAGATATACCCAAGTAAATATAGAATAAACATATACATATAATTTACCTTCCAAACTTTATATTCTAGATGGTCCAAAAAATTCATATGAATAAGTTCTAGGGGATTTGAAGTAGAAATTTTGTTAACAGATTTGAAGAAAGATTTGTGTTGCTTTCCAATTTGAAATGAATCAAAGAATCTATCACTATAAAATTTGTGACTAGGTAAATCTGAAACTAATTGTTTTTTAGTTAAATTAGGTAAATCAAAAATATTACAATGACCAAGTCTTCTATGACAAATCCAGGACTCGTTTATCTTAGTAGGTAAATAGATATCTTTCTGTTTACACAAAAAATTTAAATCCAAAGTGTAGACATCATCTGTTCAGGGTGCTCTAAATCTAAGTAAATTATCTTTAAAAATATAACAGTAATTATTAGAAAAATCAAAATAGTATCCATCATCACAGAGTTGAGAGATACTTATCATATTGTGCTTCAATCCTTGTACATAGAGCACCTTATTAATTGAGATAGTGTCTAGATCTTCAAATGTTTCGAGTCCAATAATTTTTCCTTTAGAATTGTCACCGAAGGTGACTAGGACTCCATATAATTTTGTTAATGTACATAAATTAGTTGAATTTCCACTCATATGTCTTGAAAATACACTGCCTATATACCATATATCTTTTCCTCTTCTATGGCAAGTTACCTCCAAGATCAAATTAAATAAAAATTTGTTTTGGTACCCATATCTTTTTGGGTCCAGCAATGTTATCTACCAAAGACTTAGGAATCCAAACAGATTTATTTTGATCAATACTGTTATAATTAAAACTTGATAAATATTTTGAATAATGAACATTTTTGGCACCAAATAATTGAGGGTTTTTTGAATAGCATTCATTAACAAAATTTCTATTAATACCATAATAAAAACATTTAACAGTAGACTTGTTTTTTCTGTTAGAACTAGGAACAAAATAGTTTTTGTACATTTTAGGTTTTTCACCCATACTACCAATACCAAATATTTCCCTTTTAATTAAATTTTAACCAAGAATTTCATTTAGTATATTTTATCCTTTTGTAAATATAAAATCATCACTTTAATAGGTTTCTACTTCATCCTATAGTTTTTTAATCTTATTTTCATGGTTAGTACAGTTTGTAGTATATGAACTATATTTCTCAACTAACTCTTGATGTTATTTAAGTAAAGTATCCCATTCTCCTAAAATAGCATTATGAATATTTTTTAAAGATTTGGGTTTCTTTAATAGGGATTCATATATTTCTTCTAGCATGGTATAATAGGTATTCATTTTATCATTTGAGTAATTAGAATCAGAATCAGATGAATAGTGGGATTATACCTTCTATTATTTATCCATAAAGAACATATTAGCTTTCAGATTTGATTCTTCCTTCTCTGAATCAGAGATTTACGAGATATTTGAGTCTTGAGAAACACTCCAAGTAGCCTTCATAGCTCTTTTGTCCCTTTTCTCATAATCAACATTCTTCTGATATTTATTTTCTTGTCTTTATCTTCTCTACTTTCAATTGAGAAAAATCACGTCTTATATAACCCAATTTTTTGCATTTGTAGAATCTAACTTACCTTGAGTATTTATCGTCCTTTTTTAAGGGTTTTATAAATCCTATATTCTTCCTATAGAATTTAATGAATTTTCAACTAATTGAGCCAGCTCAATTTCTGGATCAGATGAGTCTTAATTTCTTTCTTCTTATTTCATTTTTCTATTCTCTTTTTGGGAAACAACTTTTAATGTAGTGTTATCCTTTTTTACAAGGACATTGTGATCTTTAACTTCATCTTCCATTTCAGTCTCATACATTGTTAAAGTTCCAATCAATTCTCTCATTTTTAGGGTTTTAACAGGTATTGATTGGCGGATTGTATTAGAAATTCCATTCCACTTCGCAGGTATAACTCTTAGAACTTTCAAAGCTTGATCAGATTGGATAATAGGATCACCTAAAGATGTTATATTATTAATAATTTCTGTCAGCCTTCTATTCATCTGGGTGATGATCTCTCCATCATACATTCTGAAAGTATCAAACATTAATTTCACTTTAGCATATCTCATTTTTATAACATTTTCAGTACCTTCAGAGGCTACTACAATTGTTTTCCACATTTCACAGGCTGTTGGTAATTGCGATACACGATTGAATTCATTTGGTACAAGACCACAAATAATGGAATTCATTTATTTCAAATTCATATCATACCAAACCTATGTGGAAGTAGACCATGTTTCTGGGTTTTCAGGAATTTTGTAAGGTGTAGTAATCTTTGAGTATGCTCTTAATCCAATATTTTTAAGTATATTATCATTCAAGACTTATAAAATCAATAATTCATACCATTGAAATATCGAGCATGAACCATTTACTTTCCTTCCTTGAGATTCTCCATTGTCATCACTAATATAGATCTTATGCCTTTAGCTTGCTATAGCTCTGTTCAAAAGCTCAGCCTTTGATACATAATGTTAGTTTAGAAATACTATAGTGATAACACAAGAGGGTGTTTAATTGTGTTCTTTAAAAAAATCAAAATTATGTCGATTCAGATCAGTATTATATATAGTTGGAGACATTTATATATAAGAATATATATGTAGTAGATAGGAATAGAGAACAAAGAACAATATTTTATAGTGGTTTGGGGTACGAAAATCCCCTAGTACACTCCACCAATCCCCCTCTCAACAGGATTGGTGAATTTGAAATTTAAGGCCCTCGTATCATAAGATCAATCAAAAATTGAGTGCAGGGAGTTTCCACCCTTACAACTAAAGGCTTATAAAACATATCCTTCTGGTTCTTTTACAGGGAACCGATAAAACCAAATCTTAGTGTGAGAAGCTGACACTACACAACAACTGAATAAGAGCATCCAAAACTCAAGATAGATAAGATGTAGTTTGATGAGAAACAAATATAGCTCATTGTTGTAGCATAACACAACTGAAATAATATGGATCTTTCAAATTTAGAAGAAAATAAACTTTGAAGTATATTTGAAGGCATGAGAGATCTTAGATTTTAAGAACAACAACAAAAACAGAGCATCTCAGTTCCAGGATTAAACATGTATATCTCCAAAATGTAGTCTATGTTTCTGAGATACTTGATTACTATAATATTGTAAACAATTTTCACAGGAAGAATTAAATGAATAAAATTTTCATAGATATCTGAGAGGTATTCACAGATCCGAGTATTTTTCAGATGATACTTAGAGTGATATATAATGGTAAATCTCCCTCAGGGTTTCAGATCTGTAAATGATGCCTGATAAATCGAGTGAATTCAAATTCAAAGAATACAAATCATAGTAATCGAAACTTCCCTTAAGAATAGGAGTAAAAATATTCACTTTAAATGTCTCTTTCAATCAGTTAAAAATATATTTGAATAATGCTTTAATTATCCTTAACATTCTACAAAGACTATTGCAAAAAGCAATGATAAAGATGTAAATTCAAATTTTTGTTGCTAAAAAGTCAAACATAAGGCTCCTTCATAAAATGACAAAATAACAAACGTAGGGTTCAACTTCATAACGTAGGGTTGTTGATCAATACATTTATCTACGTCATCATAGATCACTAAACGTAACATTGATTGTTCATATGTTCACTTTTCTTAAACGTAATGTTGACAATGTAAGGTTGATTAAAAAAGTATGGTTGACGATGCACACATTTGTAAAGATTCGTACTTACATAGGTTTCTTTAACCATACTTTTTCTTTCTAAAAAAACGTAAGGTTCTTATCCAAAAGTAATTTTCTTTAGACATACATTTCTTCAAAATGTAAGGTTGATTATCTATATGCACTAATCCTTCAACATAAACATAAGGTATGTTCTATACATTACTTTCTTCAACGTATTAAATAAATAGAAATTATAGTAAACAACAAACAGTGAACAGTGTTTCCAGAATATGCTTAAGAGCATTCCGAACACTTTAATGAATATTTCTCAAAAATAAATAGTTGAATATTATTTCAAGATAAGAATATAAATTTCCTAAAATACACTCAAAATAAAATCATTAGTCTAACAAACAAGGTTATTTGTGAGCATCAAAATCTATAATATTTATATAGTATTGTTGAGACAATACATGCCCAACAAGTTTCATGTCATGGAACTTTTATAACTAATAAATAAGACTTAACTAAAAAAATTATATAATTATGCACATTTAATATCTGATTCCAAAAAAATTAATTTAGGAAAACAAGACATTATCATATTTCATAATATGTATAATGCATGTAAGGACATATAAATATTCTAATACAAACAAACAATGATATATGGTTAAATTGAATTACTCAATTTAAACATCAACATAAAAGAACAAGGTTTTACTAAAACCTAATTTTACACAATGGTTTAAAACAAGGTTCTAAGTAAAAAAAGTATTAATTGAAATAATTACAATATTTCAAATTAATATTCCTCTGAAAATATTTAACAAATTATAAGAAAATATCATTTAAAATAATTTATTTATAATTATTAAACATATTCATGTGAACTTTATTAATAATTTGGACGAGTAGTATGAATATTATATGTAGAGCCTAAGAATTAACCTGATGGGTTGAGACCACACACCATAAAAGTTAGAAATATTTACTAATCTAAAATATCCTAAAAAAAACCTTAAAATTAATTAACCAAGAATACATAAAAAAATAACCCCAATAAACAAAACATCATAACCAAATCATACTAAATCTCAAAGAAATCCTAGGAAATTAACTACTAAAATACAACCAAGAACATATTAACCTAAATTAATGATTAAAACAACCCAAACATTCATAAATTTCACCCTAAATCCTTAAAAACTCTAGAACAAATAACACCTCAATAATATTGAATAAACATGAAGGTGAATGGAAACCAAACCACCCATCAAGGATTCCTTTAGATAATGGAATCTAAAACCCTAATATTAGAGGTGATTTCATCTTGTCATGGTGAAATCACAAATAAAAAATCTCTAACTATGGTAGAGGGGAATCGATAATAAGGGTATATATGAGAAGAAAATATGAGGGATATATAGTACCTATATTTTTTACAATGAAAACCCTTAAAACTACAAGATTTATATACTAAAATGAGATAGGCATGACATAACAGATGTCATGATCTATGTGAGAATGCTCTGTGACATATTGAAATTCATTATACCATGGTGCATCATATGGTGGTTATAAATTTGGCCAATAAAATATTGTATTATTCATTTATTTATTATAAATTCAATCATACTCAATTATTTATCATGTGATGATGAATTTAAGGAATTAGAATATCTTGTATGACTATTTAAACTTTAAACAATGAATGGGGAGAATAATTGAGAATTTTATAGTATTGAAATGTATGGAAAATTTGTGAAATGTTTTAATTAATATTGGTCAGAAATTTTAATCCATGATGGCCTATATAATTCATTTGGTTCTTATGAAGGTTTTGGATTTCTATTGTTTCAAAATTTTGTGTAAAACTCATTGAAACCCAGATCATTCTTAGCTCTCAATTCTCTTTGTTCTTAGTACTTTAGGTCATATAAAACCATGAATATGACAGACATATCACCCAAGAATTGGGTGATTCCCATGATATATGGATTGTCACACCCCGACCACAGACACCAGTTATTTTATTCTTTTATCGGTGTCACGTCGTTTGGATGAGGTTTAGTTGGGTACATGTTTGAACTTTCCGAAGTTTGATGTTTTTGGAAGGTCGTGGGTCGGTGCACAGTAACTGCACTGCTAGTGGCGACCATGTGTTCGGTCCTGGAGACTGCACGGTTGGCCGATTATTATCAATATTCAAAATTAAATGAAACAAGCTTTCCTTTTAAATACCATTTAGTTTATATTAGTACTATTTTGTTGTTATTAATATTATTATTATTATCACCTTCTTTTTACTAATAATAATATTATTATTAATGCTGAGAAAGAATTTTATTTTAATTCTAGTATTGTTATTATTAATATCATTATGTGTAGATTATTATTATTATTATTATTATTATTATTATTTTATTATTATAACTATTTTAATTATAATAAAAAGGAAAAAAATAACATAAACCCTAGTCTACCCCGTATTTTCCCCCTTTTCCTTGCTCAGCGCCGCAGGCCATGTCCCCCCACCCCTGGCTTCCTGCACACAGCGCCCGACCACCGGCCACCGGATGACCCTGCCCGTGATCGCCTACACCCCCCTTTCCCATTGCCCTCGCTATGCACCCCCGCACTGGCCCTCCCCATCGCACTCGCCTAACGTTGGTCTTCCCCAGGTCCTCCCTGTGCTCCCCTCAGCTGGCTCACCCAGCGCCTCCGTGACCCTGCTCCCCTTAGCCGGCTCGCCCTCCTCCCGGCCGCGACCCTGCACCCCCTTCTGCGTCCGGTTCCCAACCGACCCAGTCCGACCCTCCTGGTCCGGCGTGACTTCTCCCCGGTCTAGAAAACCCGCTCCCTCCATATCCTATTGTCCCCTTCTACTTTCCGGTAGTTCAGTCCGTTTCCGACCACTGTCTAGCCGCTGCTCTTTTGTGCCAGTGCCCCGGCTCACCCCCATCCGAATCCCCCTCCATGCGATCGGATTCTCTTCGGACATCTGAGGTTGCGCAAAGGGCCACTCAAGGCCCATTGGTGTGTGTTCCGGCAATCGCTGCCGAAGGCGAGGCAGTTTCAGTCCGCCGCTGACATCCAAGGTATAGTTTTATGCCCGTTGTTTGGTTTCACAGATTTTTTATACCCTTAATTATCTTTCAATAGAGTTTTTAAATTTTTAGAATTTGTTAAAAGTATGTTTTGAGTCAGTTCTTAGTCTATTTCATCATGTGTCTAAGATGATTTTCTTATTTGTTTGATTAATCTGCTATGTTATTTAATTAATTTATTTGGTGTAATTTTGGTTTTGTTGGAGTTTAGCAAGCGTCTGATTTGGTTAGTAGCTCTCCCATATGATATGGATGCATTTTTCTGGAAGTTTATGTTTTGTCAATTGTTTTCATTTGAAAAAATTGTGTAGTTGAATGTTAATCTATTTAAGTGTTTTGATTTGTGTTTTGACATGGTATATTTTGTGTGTTTGGTATTGAAGACGTCGTGTGCATTGAGTAGGTAAAGATAAGTGAATTCTTTTTAAACTATCATATAAAATTTTATTTATGATTTATTGAGTTTTATGAACAGTGAAAAAGCATTCTATAAATGGAGTAGAGTTTTTCCAAAATGTTCATATGGACATGCCACATTTTTGAAATCCCGTTTGAGTGTGTGTGGTGTTGAAATACGTTTTGGGTGTGTAAATGGTGATTTTGATTTGTGTAGTGTTGGTTTGTATTTCTTGCGTGCTTAAGCATGTCTTATGGTTTGATTGTGTGGTGTGAAAATATAGTTTGGAAGTGTTTGACATACATATATGATGAGGTGAATTTTTGAAAGGAAAAATGGCTATGCCTCACGTGAAAAGTGCAAGATGAGATTTCAAAGGGATTTGAAAATGAAATCTAGTTGTTTGATAAATCTTATAATGGTTTTCTTAAATCATAAAATGGTTTTTTTTAATTATACAGTTGGCTTATTTTATTTTATGAAAGTTTATATTGAGTTTCAAAAAGTTTCTGGTGTGCGCGTATTGGAAAATTTTATTTCTTGGAGATGCGTTGGATTTTATATATACATCTTTTGTTATTCCCCATTAGTGTATTTTATAAATTGTTTATGTGGTTTTATAAAATGTGTGAATAGTGAGAATAATGTGGGAAATTGGTTTTGGGTGTGTAAAACCGTGAGTCTCTTCGAAATTGTTTTATTAATTTTAAAGTGACTTATTGAATAATACGAATGGTGTGAGTCATGCATTGAAAATAGGTCACATTTGTTCTTTATGTTTCTCCGTTTGGATTGTTTTAAGTCTGTGTTCATGTATTTTATTTATCTATGCGGTTGCAATGCGTTGGTGGGGTAACCCCGCGTTACCACGATCATCAGTTTGTGCGTGCTTGTGTGCCTGTGTGAGGCGTGTCGCACTGTCGCATTGTCGCATTGTCGCATTCGAGCTATGAGTTGAGGTAGGTTTCCATTACACTACTTTTTAAAATTTAAGTTACATTATTTCTTACTGTTTTTGCTCACTATTTGCTCAGATTAAATATTTTATTAATTTTAATAAATGTGATATAATATAAGACAATTAATTTTTAAATGATTATTTGGTGTAAAAAAGAGCCATTTATTTTATACAATAGACTTGAAATATTTTCTTGATGAATGAACACCCAATAGTGAAAGAATTCTAGTTTGGATTTTAAACATAATTCAAAAAATTTCAATTATAGTTCTGGTTTTAATGATAAAATATTTCTTCTGAATCTTGAAAAAGTGTTTTAGTTATTTTTAAAGTGGTTATTGTGAAATGTATTTAATACCTATTTGGCACTTTATGGAAAACGATGAAAATGTTTTGATAAAAAACCTCCTAGGATAAATCTCCTGCCTTGGTTGCAATTGATTGTTTGGGAGGCCACGCTTAGAGGCTCCCAGGTACTTGAGTAGTTTAAAGGAAAGAGGTTGTCTCATGGAGTGGATTAGGGTGATGCATGTTGTGCTTTATATATATATTATTGGATACTCGGTTGGCATCGGTTGGATCACCCCCTTTCCAAACACTTGAGACATGGGAATCTGGCATATTGAGGGAATATTCTAAGAATGATTGCTGCACTGGTAGGTTATGGTACTGACCAGTGGCCCATAGTAGGTGGATATATTGGGTTTATTACTGTAGGATTTTACCTCGGCCTACCTGAGAAAGGACGATCGAGCATATTGGGAATTTTGATTTCATCTTGTGTGACATGTCAACGAGGTTGATTTCTCATGTATTGGTGTATACTGGTTTATTCTTGATCTCCTAGATTCACCCATGTCTGTTGGATTTCAGTTACTTGCTGTGATGAATATGGTACTTGTATATATTTCATTTTCATTGCCCTTACTGTGTAACTACTGTAGCGTTTTCATGTGTAGTGTTTTTACTAGAAAGTAATGTGTGGTTTTAAAGTGGTTTATAAAAACTGTTTTCAAAGAAAGGTGTTTTATACTTTTTGTGCAAATTGAAAATGTAAACATCACTTCCCCATTGAAAAATGCTAATGTCTCACTAAAATAATGACTTGGGTTTTTGAGAAATGAATAGCGGTAATGGCTCGTACTTTGTTTTTGAGTAACATGTAGAAAACCTTACTTTTATAAATTGTTGTTCAAACTTGAAATGGTGTTTCTTTTATTTTCAATGTAGTGTATTGGGAATAGATATCGGGCTAGCCTACTGAGTTTTAATACTCACACCTATAGTTCTTTTCTGTTTTTAGTATTTTTGCATGATACAACTTGGGTGTGTTTGCCTTGGGCAATGTTTGGTCGTGAGTTAGAGAGTGACCCACGAGGTCACATGGGGATAATGGTTGTCTCTTTTGGTTAGTTTTATTTTATTTTTTTCTTCTTTAGTTACATTAATCTGTTTATTTATTTTGCGCTTCTCTATTCTATTTCTGATTCTTTATTTGTTTTTTTACTGGGTTAAATCATTCCCACAACCTATATTGATGTCCAGGCACTTGTCGCCAGCCTGGGAGGATCGGGAACGCCTCTCAGGCCTTGTCGCAGACCGGCTCAGGAGACCGGTTCAGGGTCGACCCGGGTTTATTTGTGACAAAATGGTATCTAAGGCATGTTGGCCCTTAGCAGACATCGCTATTCAGAGTTCCCTTTGTTATTTGGGATGTCTAGTAGATGAAGATTAAGACTGTCAGGGCTCCGGAGGTAGGTTATGGGTTGGTGCCTGATCACCACCGCTCATGACGAGACCTCAGTTATCAAGGTTAGTCTGGGATTTGAATATTTTATCTTTGGTTGTTTTGGATTGAGGAATGAAAATATAGGGTGAATTGGTTCAAATTGCGGCCTCACATGGGGTGGTGACCCAGGTGAAGTCCAAGTGTCTGGATCAAGGTCCTCTTGGTTTTATGCTTTACTTGGGGCATGGATCACCACCATGTTGTTGGGTCAGACATATGCACTAGTACCTCATTCTAGTGGGTTATTACTGCTTGTTTTTTTGTTTTAATCTCGGTTCATTTGAGTGCATTAAAAGTGAAATTGGGTTTGAAATGGAAAAGTGTTTCATCCAAATTATTTGTGAAATTACTAAAGTGGGTTTTTTGGAGAAGGTGTATTGGTTTGGAAAACATGGTATGTGTTTGAATTTGGTAAGGAAAAAATGAGTGTTTGAACCTTGGAACTCCTTATGGAAGGTCACACATGCGTGAGTATGTACAAGAGTGCGTAGGGGAACTTTTTTGCAGATGATGTGAGCGATATTGAATGAATGCAGATGTGACGGTTCATAAGGTGCCATAGGTGGGTTTTAAAATTTTAAAGAAATGATGGTTTTGGAAAAGTGATTTATGCTTGTGTTTGTATATATTTGGCTTATGGAAATGTTTCCCTTGGCTTGTGTTGTTTCTTTGATTGAGTTTCGTCTTGATGCTAGTTTCGATTGTGTTTTTTATGTTGTTATGAGTATGTTGCCCAGAAATCCTCCAAAAGTTGTTAATGAGTTATGCCCGGTTCCCAGTTCTTTTGTGTGTTGCTTGCTTATCAAGGTAATCGAGGTCTGTTAGAGGCAGTTGTGTAGTTTGGAAAGGTAGTGTGTCTTTGGGTTGTTGGGAACTCTCAGGGTAGTTATGGTTCATACCATCCAAAAGATGGTTGAGGGTTTAGTCTTAGAATAGTAAAGGTGGGATGTATCATCATCATTAGAGTCTGGGTGTAGTTGGTGGAGGTTGGATCTTGTGAAGGTTCCTCATCTGGTAAGGACCTTCATCTGTACCGACTCCCAGTTTGTTGGACCATTCTATCACATGCCACTAGTGTGATCGTTTCGGGCATTCTAAACCGCTTTGTCACATCCCTCCGAAGTCTTGTTATCGTTCGACTGTTTGGGTAACCATAGAGAGTTCTGAAAGAAGAATTATTCGGTAGGAATGAGTTAGGGACCGGAGGATGCAAATGCTTGACTGTGAGGCAGGATATGCTTCAGCCATCAGAGCCCCAACCATAGGTCTCGGGGTGAATCTCGCGCATATTCAGGGGTTATAGAGGGTGTGTGGAACCTCGTTTCGAATAATGTTTTCAGCTTTGGGATGGAAATATCCGAAATTTCCTTGTTCTATTTTCATCGCTGTTGTAAGCTCATCCTTGTTGTGGTGGCGTGATGAGTCTATTACACCACAATCCCAGTGGTCGTATCGGCCCTCAATGTAGTTTTTAAACTGTTCGGTCTCTTTGAATGGTGTCGGCCAGTGAATAAACTGACTTGTTCTGATTTGAGTTGGTCTTAGAGGTGTTCGATAGGGGGATTTTCGTTTTGTGAAATTGGTGGAGGTGTTGAGTTAAATTCACATCCTCAAGTTGCTAGATTATTCTGTAGAAAGATTTCCATCAAAGTATCAGGTGTGTTGTTTGGTCCATGTGGGGAAAAGGAATGAGTCTGGTGTGGGAGTTCCCGTGTTTCCCCCCTGGGGGTGGTTTGTTCGGATTTCAATGGTTTCTGTATTAGTGAATCCTCATGGTGGGGAGAACCCTCCCGTGTTCTCCCCTCAATATCAGGCTATAGTCCTCCTTCAAATGGTTGGTTGTGATGTTTGTTGGGAATAGTTACTCTGAGACTCTTGTTTTCATTTGGTTTTGTCTGGGCATGGACTCTATTTGTGTCGACTGTTGGCTTGGTGACTTTCTGGGGGCAGAATGTGTCTGTGGTAGGGAGAATTGTCACACCCCGACCACAAACACCAGTTATTTTATTATTTTATCATTGTTGCATCGTTTTGATGAGGTTTAGTTGGGTCTCTGTATGAACTTTATAATGTTTGATGTCTTTAGCAGGTCGCGGGCCGGTGCGCGGTCACCGAACCACTAGTGGCGACCGTGCGTTCGGTCCTGGAGACTGCGCAGTTGGCCGATTATTATCAATATTCAAAATGAAATGAAACAAGCTTTCATTTTAAAAACCATTTAGTTTATATTAGTAATATTTTTTATTAATATTATTAATATTATCACCTTCTTTTTACTAATAATATTATTATTATTAATATTGAGAAAGAATTTTATTTTAATTATAGTGTTTTTATTATTAATATCATTATGTGTAGATTATTATTATTATTATTAATTTTATAATTATTTTTTTTCTTATTATAACTATTGTGATTATAATAAAAAGGAAAAAAATAACCTAATCCCTAGTCTACCTCGCATTGCCCCCCCCTTTTCCTTGATCAGCGCCGCGGGCTGCGTCCCCCCTCCCCCTGGCTTCCTGCGTGCAATGCTTGACCACCAGTCACCGGTCGACCCCGCCTATGATCACATACACCCCCTTTCTCATCGCCCTCACTACGCACCCCCACACAGGCCCTCCCCATCGCCCTCGCCCAGCGCCAGCCTTCCCCAGGTCCTCCCTGTGCTCCCCTCAGCCGGCTCGCCCAGCGCCTCCACGACCCTGCTCCCCTCAGCCGGCTCGCCCTTCTCCTAGCTGCGACCCCACACCCCCTTCCTCGTCGGGTGCCCAGCCGACCCAGCCGGCCCCTCTTGGTCTGACATGACTTCTCCCTGGTCTAGAAAACCCGTGCCCTCCCTATCCTATGGTCCCTTTCTTCTTGTCAGCAGTCTGGCCCATTTTTGACCGTTGTCCGGTCACTGCTCTTTTTCACCAACGCCTCGGCCTGCCCCCTCCGAATCCCCCTCCATGCGGTAGGCTTCTCCTCGGGCATCCGAAGTTGCGCAAAAGGCCACTCAAGACCCATTGGTGTGTGTTCCGGCAATCAACGCCAAAGGATAGGTAGTCTCAGTCTGCCGCCGACATCCAAGGTATAGTTTTATGCCTGTTGTTTGGTTTTTCATCTTCTTTATACCCTTAATTATCTTGCTATAGAGTTATGCAATTTTTAGAATTGGTTAAAAGTATGTTTTGAGTCTGTTCCTGGTATATGTCAGCATGTGTATACAATGATTTTCTTGTTTGTTTGATTAATCTGCTATGTTCTTTAATTTATTTATTTGGTGCAATTTTGGTTTTGTTGGAGTTTAGCATGAGTCTTATTTGGTTAGTAGCTTTCCCATATCATATGGATGCATTTTTCTGGAAGTTTATGTTTTTTCAATGGTTTGCATTTGAATAAATTGTGTAGTTGATTGTTAATCTGTGCAAGTGTTTTGATTTATGTTTTGACATGGTATATTTTGTGTGTTTGGTATTGAAGACGTCGTGTGCATTGAGTAGGTAAAGCTAAGTGAATTCTTTTTAAACTATCATATAAATTTTTAAGATTTATTGAGTTTTATGAACGGTGGAAAAGCATGCTATAAATGGAGTAGAGTTTTCCCAAAAATGTTTATATGGATATGCCACACTTTTGAAATCCCGTTTGAGTGCGTGTGGTGTTGATATATGTTTTGGGTGTGTAAATGATGATTTTGATGTGTTTAGTGTTGGTTTGGATTGCTTGTGTGCTTAACCATGTCTAATGGTTTGATTGTGTGGTGCGAAAATATATTTTGGAAGTGTTTTACATACATATATGATGAGGAGAATTTTTGAAAGGAAAAATGGTCATGCCTCATGTGGAAAGTGCAAGATGAAATTTCAAAAGGATTTGAAAATGAAATCGAGTTGTTTGATAAATCTTCTAATGGTTTGCTTAAATCATAAAATGGTATCTTTTAATTATGTAGTTCGCTTATTTTATTTTATGAATGTTTAGATTGAGTTTCAAAAAGTTTTTGGTGTGCGCGTGTTGGAAAATGTTTTTTATTGAAGATGGGTTGGATTTTATATATACATATTTTGTTATGCCCATTGAATGTATTTTATAAATTGTTTATGTGGTTTTATAAAATGTGTGAATAGTGTGAACAATGTGGCAAATTGGTTTTTGGTGTGTAAAACAATGAGTCTCTTCGAAATTGTTTTATTAATTTTAAAGTGAATTATTGAATAGTTAGAATGGTGTGAGTCATGTATTGAAAGTAGGTCGAGGTGGTTCTTTTGTGATGTTTGTTCGTTTGAATTTTTTTATGTCTGTGTTCATGTATTTTATTTATCTTTGCGGTTACAGCATGTTGGCGGGGTAACCCCATGTTACCGCGATCATCGGTTTGTGCGTGCTTCTGCACCTGTGCGAGGCGTGTCGCATTGTCGCGTTGTCGTGTTCGAGCTGCAAGTCGAGGTAGGTTCCCATTGCACTTCTTTTTAAAATTTAAGTTATATTATTTCCTACTGTTTGTGCACACTGTTTGTTCAGATTAAAAATTTTATTAATTTTAATAAATTTGAGATAATATAAGACAATTAATTTTAAATGGTTATTCTATGTAAAAAAGTGCCGTTTATTTTATACAGGACACTTGAAATATTTTCATGATGAATTGTCACCCAGTAGTGAAAGAATTCCAGTTTGGATTTTAAGCATAATTAACGGAATTTCAATTATAGTCTTGGTTTTAATGATAAATGATTTCTTCTGAAGCTTGAACAAGCATTTTGGTTCTTTTTAAAGTGGTTATTATGAAATGTATTTAATTCCCATTAGGCACTTTATGGAAAACGATGATAATGTTTTGATAAAAACCCTCCTAGGATAACTCTCCTACCTTGGTTGTAATTGATTGTTTGGGAGGCCGCGCTTAGAGGCTCCCGGGTACTTGAATAGTTTAAAGGCAAGAGGTTGTCTCATGGAGTGGCTCGAGGTGATGCATTTTGTCCTTTATATATATATGATTGGATGCTCAGTTGGCATTGGTTGGCTCACCCCCTTTCCAAACACTTATGACATGGGAATCTGGCATATTGAGAGAATATTCTATGAATGATTGATGCACTGGTAGGTTATGGTACTGACCAGTGGCCTATAGTAGGTGGATATATTGGGTTTATTACTCTGGGATTTTCCCTTGGCCTTCCTGATAAAGGATGGTCGAGCGTATTGGGCATTTTGATTTCATCATGTGTGACATGTCAAAGAGGATGATTTCTCCTGTATTGGTGTCTTCTAGTTTATTCTTGATCTCCTAGGTTCACCCATGTCTTTTGTGTTTCAGTTACTTACTGTGATGAATATGGTACTTGTATATTTTTTTTTTTCATTTCCCTTACTAAGTATCTACTGTAGCGTTTTTCATGTGTAGTGTTTTTACTAGAAGGTGATTTGTGGTTTTAAAGTGGTTTATGAAAACAATTTTCAAAGAAAGGGGTTTTATACTTTTTTTGCAACTTGAAAATTTAAACATCACTTCCCCTTTGAAAAATGCTAATGTCTCACTAAAAGAATGACTTGGGTTTTTGAGAAAAATGAATAGGGGTAATGACTCCTACATTGTTTTTGAGTAACATATAGAAAACCTTACTTTTATAAATTGTAGTTCAAAATTGATATGATGTTTATTTTATTTTCAAGGTAGTGCATTGGGAATAGATATTGGGCTAGCCTACTGAGTTTTAATACTCACGCCTATAGTTCTTTTATGTTTTTAGTATTTGTGCAGGCTACATCTTGGGTGCATTTTCCATGGGAGATCTTTGTTCGTGAGTTTGAGAGTGACCCGCGAGGTCACACAAGAATAGTTTTTGTCTCTTTCGGTTAGTTTTATTTTCTTTTATTCTTGTTTAGTTACTTTACTCTATTTATTTTTCGCTGCTCTATTCTATTTTTGCTACATTATTTAATTATTTTTACTGGGTGAAATTGTTCCCACAACCTCTGTTGATTCCCTGGCGCTTGTCGCTAGCCCGAGAGGATCGGGAACGCCTCTCGGGCCTTGTTACAGACTGGCTTGGGCGACCGGTTCAAGGTCGACTTGTGTTGGTTCGTGACATGGATACACTAAGAGGGAGGAAGATTTCAGTTTCCCCTCAGTGATTTCAATCAAATTATTGTTTAAATCATTGACAGTCCAATCATTATAGTGAAAGTTACATAATCTTCTTCATTTTATTATTCAATACAAATGTAAAGATATTTTCTTGGATTAATGGTTTTTTTATTTATTCTTCCACTATGTTTTACTTGTTAGAAATACCTTTTAAACCCTTCAATGGTATTATATCAAATTTATGAATGTTTGTTTTATTCTTCTAATAAACAAAGAAAACTAAAAAATTGAGTTTTCCAATCACAATGGTGTAGCTGAATTGAAACTATCATTTTTTCATACCACTATTAGACCATGGAATATAGAACAATGAAAACAAGAATTTGTTTCTTAAAATATTGGATACCATTTCATAGTATATAGAAAAAAGTGTTATAGGTGAAGATAAAATTTTAATAAAAATAGAGTGTTTTAAGATGGTACTCAACACCTTTATTTGGAATGAACTATAGCATAGTGTCCTTAAAAATTAGGATCATCCATGACATAGAGGAAGTAGAAAAGATATTTTGGGACTTTATATATCCTTTCAAAAATATCTACGTATAGTGAAATAGAATAGACAAAACGACTACCTCCTAAAAATACTAGTCCAAAGTAGCTAGCCAAAATGTATTGGCTAGGTGAGATGGTTTCAACTCAAAATACCTTGTATAATAAAATAAGAAAATACAAAATAGTTTTTATTGTCTAAAATAGCACCCAAAATGAATCTAGGGGGTTTAAAACACACCAAAACAATTTTGGTAGATGTGATCTTGGTTTAAAGTGTGGTTACTTGGTTATAATAAGGTGAAAAATAAAAATGTTTATAATGATTTATGATTATATTGTAAATGTAAATATTAAATATTTATATCAATAACCTTATTTGGAAAAGTGTGATTTATATAAATGGTTTCATAATTTTTTAAATGATTATTATATGATAATAAAAGTATGCATTTATGTCACGCATTTCTAAAATATGAAGGGGTTCATATTAAAACTATATAAATGATCATATGAAAAGTTCATGTTGGATAAAAGTGAACTATTCTTGTTTATCCATTCCTAAATTAAAAAATGTTTATAATTAATCTATCAATAATTCATAAATGTTTATCTCATGTTGGATTATATGAATTATTCATTTATTTATTTTATACCCTTATTTATTATTCATAGTTATCAATTTTTCATATTATATATAAATGTATGCTCTATTTTAAGTTGTTAAACTAATTATTTAAATTATTATACATGTATTTAAGGAATTATATTCCATTTTTGATAATTGGTTTATTTTACAACTATAATGACTTTATCTTTTTCAAAAGTCATGTAAATAATTACACATCATTATGGTTTGAACATATTGATTTGGTGGAAGGAATATGGTTCCAAAATAAATCCTTAAAATCATGCATACATGTAAAGGGGATACATGAGATAATATGTATAGATTAAATAACCATTAAAATCTAAGTGAAAAATTCCTTCCAAAGTAGGCACATTCAAGACCTCGATCATCCAACTAGGTAGCTCATACTAATGTTGAGTGCTCATAGATTATCATATGTTAGGAAATAGAGTAATGAGGTAACTCTAAGAGTTATGTGCCTTGATTTTAGTGTTTTATTTATGTTAAACATTTCTAGGAGACCCTATGATATAAGATACTATAGAAACAACATTGAGTTTATACATATGATCAATTGGGTAAGGAGTTATTCACTCAACCTTCCAAGAATCATATCTAATATTAATAGAATAATGGATAACCTAAATAGGTAAGTGGTGAGAGGAACACTAAATTTGAATAATTACTTATTGAAATATGGATCCTTTTACACTAATGGGTATCATTTATTTAAAAATCATCATCATTTTAGTGGGAGTTCATTTAATATAAGTTATTACTAAATAAAGGTAAAATATGATACTCAAATGATAAAATTTTATGTTGTTGATATATGTAATCATAATAATTAAATATATCTTCGAGATAAATATTATAAAAGAAAATATTAATGTATTCAACTTGTTATACTGGTATATGAACTTAAGAATCATTCTTAATAAAGTAATAATATTCTATGTAATATCTTCTTAAACATCTATTTATTTAAATTGTTCAACATATGGATCTAATAGATGCTTATGAAAAGTATAAAAGGATTCACTTAAGTTTTAAAAGTAATTTTTATATTAAATATAATAAAATACATTTTAGGATCTACTCATATATTCAATATAATTGAATATATTAATGACTTTGAGAGATGAAAGGTTTACTTTAAGGCTTGTTTTGGATATATAATTCATATTATGATCCTTGTGGTAAATGTTCTAGATATTTGAGTGATTCTATAAAATATTAACCTATCCCCTAATTTTTTTTAGGATAAATGTGCATGACACGTGTTGTTTAGGCTTTGGTACTATGTTGATAGTACAAGTGGGTAAAAGATCAAAATAGAAGAAGAAAAATTAGGTAGAAAGTCCAAAAATGTTACTTCAAGAAACTAGTCGAGGTCATAAAAACCTAAAGGATATGTTAGGAAGGAATGTAAATGATTCCATAGGATATAATTTTCTAGGATACTTTAAGGGTATTATAAAACTCCATGGAGAGTCCATTTTAGGAATCAATGTTATATATGTCAATTTTTAAAATTTTCAAGGGTGTGATACCAAATATATAGTATACAACTATTATAAATATATCAAAGTAAAAAATAAAGGTATTAATTAATGTGTCTTGAAGTTAACATTTAGATGAAAAAGCAATGGGTTATTAAATCATAGAATTATATGCAAAGAAATTTTTCATGTTCATATGGATGTAAATAAAGGATGTGTATTTTCATTTTATTTCTCTTATATGATAATAATAGTTTTTTATTATTAAATATTTATTATGAAAAAAATAGATTATAGTTTTTGATACACATGGTTTATGATTTGAAACACTCTGTAACATTTTTGAGAAGAAGATAATGATTAAATAAGTTTTATCCAAGATAAAACAAGCTAATATAAAATATTTGTTAAAATATGAGGGAAATTTTTATAGAACCTAAAAGTATTATATTTTAAAGAGAGTTATATTATTTTCATGCTATTTCTCCAAAAACATAAAATACCATATAATATTTGGATATCAATAGTTTTAGTTAAATATTTCCATTTTATAAAATAAGTATTATATCTTGGACATAAACTTTTTTTCATATCTATTATGAATTTTTGGAGAGAATATTGATTCTAATAGGTCATTGGGGGTATATTTTGACCTATATAAGCTAAAGTATAATAAAAAAAGATTATATAATTCAAAATTAAAAGAGATTCTTACTTAATATCCTAAAAGAGTATAGGTTATATTGGCAAAGAGACATTTAAAGGTATGTATTTTTTTACCATAACAAAATGGGTATCACTTTATATCCTAAAATAGTTTATGATGTGGTTGGTAAGGCAATATTTTAATGTAAATTGGTAAATTTTGTAACAAAAGTGATCTCAAATAAATATTTAATTGTAAATGTTCCATAATGATGACGGTGAACTTAAAAAAAGTTTTAAGTAGATTAAAAAGTTATTAATATTGTAACATTAGATTTTGTGAAGTATAGAAGTTTTAATACTATGTTACAGGAGTTGAAAATTAGGAATATAATACCTAAGTCTCACTATTATTGAAAAAAAGTTCTTAAAATATGTTACTCACAAAAAGAGTTTAGTGAGATTTTTTTAGCAAATGGTCATATAGTGATGAAGAAATAATTGCGCAGAGATGTATTGAGTTTAGAAAACCTTAAAAGTGTAGAAAAACGTAAATCTTATTTGGGATTATTTCATATGAGATATTATTTAGATGGGTACTTATGTATTATTTTTATGTATTCCTAAAAAAGTTTAAAAATATAAAATTTATTGTGTTATACTAAATTTTGTCTCCACTTTATCATTCATTCACATCAACTACATATATTCCATGAAGTATAATGATAATCGGCCTCTAGAAGTATGACTTTGAGTTATCCTTAGTTGATGTTCATCATGGATTATTATATGTTGTGTGAAAATATTAAATTTAAAGCGGGTAAGATTTCATATAGGGATAAAAAAAATCTCATGATGTATAAAAGGAGTTTTATGAAATAGATTAATCACTAAGTATACCATACATAAGGTATTTGGTTTTTTAGGGGTGCATGTTTCACATTGAACCCCTATATCTAAGGTTTTTAGGATACTTAACTCTAGAACCTTTATAAATTAATACCTTTCTTATATGATCCTTGGGGATTAGGTAATATGGGATTGGTTGGGTATGCTATTAATCTTGTTGTCAATTGATTATTAGTTAATATGATATTTTTCCTATTATATGATGAGTATGACATATGGTCCCTCAATTGAGATAGATTGGGGAAATGTGTGTCCATGCTGAGATAAGGTTCATGTGATGTTATTATCTACTTGGATGAGGGAAATTTTATATAATCATATACATAGATAAATAACATATTATGTATTCATCGACACAATCACGCTATACTTAGAGAATTGAGAACATATGATCAGGCTATATGGGATTAACATATTTGGTATCATAGATTCACTTGATCTTTAAGAAAAATGGACTGTTGATTACGAATAATTATATATGATATAGTAGGTGGAAGCACGTAAGAAGATACATGTCTTTAATATATATCAAGATAAATAATTTTGTAGATTGAGTATCATTGGAATTTTTATAACGTTCCACTAGTGGAATAATAACTTTTCAGGTCATTTTTTTATATTTCAGCATCAATTTTCATTCTGGCATAAACATAGCCAATTTTGTAAGTATTTTTTTAATATTGGTTATATAAACTGATGTCAAAATCATTATTTAAGTTAAATTTAAGGCTTTAAATTCCAAATATTTTAATAAAAAATGTTTAAAGTCACCTATAATTCCAATTATATAAATAATAAATGTTATAATTACCCTTCCACATTGGTTATGAAAATAACTGATGTGGGATGCTATAGTTTCTTTTGAAAAATCCAATACACATAACCCCATTAAAACAAAAAAAATGATTAAATAATTATAAAATTTTAGAAACCAAATGATAACATGAAAAATAGACTCAATTATTTGAATTATTTTATTTTATTTTGGTGGTGTCATTCAAAGCTAAATATCGTTTATTGATATTCATATTATTTTCAATAGATAAATTTTAAGGAATTTTTAAATTTTTCTATTAAATCTAATGTAGAATCTTTATCATTTGTAATCGATCTAAAGAAGTTATCTTTATAAAAATATAAAACTTTTAAAAAATACCTATGATGAAAACAAATCATAAAAAAATAGATAAAGATAAAATAATTATAAATACCTTGATGAAGTGGTGGAATGAAGATACGATAAAACAACAAATAATTGGAATGGTGAAAGAAAAGTATATTGATAATATATAAATGGGTAGAATGAAACATTATGGATGGTGTTGGAAAAATTGTACATGCAGTATGATGAATTTATAGGTGGGAAGATAGAAATTGAATGGAATTGTTGTGGGAAATGTGAAACATCATTGGTGCATAATGTGAAATTTTACTTTTAGCATCAGTTATTCATATAACTAACAGAAAAAATAAGTTTTATCATTGGTTATTATAAAATTGATGAAAAAACCCATCGTGAGCGGGGTTTTATCATTGGTTATATGAATAACTAATGTTAAAACTCTTTTAACATTGATTATTATATAAAGACAATTGAAACCCCAGCGTAAAATCTATTTTTATACTAGTGGAATCCCTTTATTATAGTTATATATTTTGAATTTATAATTGTTTTAAAAACTAAAAACTACCATGACATCATACTTTATGGTTGTGAAAATGAGGATTATGTTTATGGAACTTTTAGAGATACCTTAAAGGTGTTGTGAAGGATATTCAAAAGTAGTTATGTATGGATGTTCCTAAGTTGTTATATATGATGCAACACATTGTGAAAATGTATGATAACATTTTAAAAAGGGTTTTAAAAATATCTAAAATGAGGTTAGGATATTTTTTTAAAAAAAAATTCATATTATATTCCAAAAGGTGAAAGTGTATTAAGTCCTTGAGTCTTTTAGTGAAAGTGGGAGTTTGAATGAGTTGTGCACTAAAATAGCACAGGACATGATATAATTGATTTCAGGGTATATATTATGATTCTTCAAAGCATAGTTAAAGTCAATATTTTGGTTCATCACATGGTGCTGGAATGGCCCAAAGGACTTCAATATTTATCAATTATTTATAACCCCCTTTCAAGGGTTGAATGGGAATCCTTATAAGGACCGAAGGCTTAAGTGACATTACATGACCCATAGGTCTTATAGAAAATCATCCCAAACAAGACAACTTGGAACTACCTCTCCCTAGAAAATATCGTGATGACATCTTTCTAGATTCACATGGTTAGTCAGCTAGTTGTCTTGTGAAGAGCTACATAGGCCATGTACTTATGGAAATTCTATACACTCTCAATCTTTAAATTCTAGTTAGCTCTACTCTAGTGAATGTGCTTTCTCTGAATCTTCATCTAGATCATTTTTTCTTGTAATATATCTAGTTTTATCTGTATATTTCATGTGGCCCAAAATCTTAGAGGTGTCTCAGAGGTCTTGGGTGGCCCGAAGGCCTTGAAGGACTCAAGAACCAAACTGGTGACCCATAGACCCAAATGGATGAATAGTTCTGGCTACTACAGTATAGAATATTACCTACTGTAGTAACTACTATAGTATCTACTACAGTGACTGCTACAATACTATTATAGTAACCCAGAAATAATCATCTTCCCGGATTTGATCTCGGGTCTCTTGGATGCACTTTTCGAGTCCTCACCAATCGGGTTGAGGCTCATGTGCATCATCACATGGTGGTTATCATGTTTAGTGATAGAATTATAAATTATACATTTATCTATTCCAAATTATATCATAATTAATTATTCATCATGTAAATATGAATTTGATGAGTTCTATAATCTTTCAGGATTTCTTAAATATTAAAAAATCAATAAGGAATTTAATTATGTATTTAAAAATGTTGAAATGTATGGAATGTTTATTAAATGTTCCAATAAATATTTTTTAAAAAATTGAGTTATTATTCAAATATATAATTTGGTTAGATCTCATGAAAGGTGTGGTTTTCCATTATTTTGAAATGCAGTATAGAACTCTTTAAAACTATGATAATTCTTATCTCTCAGTTCTATCTATTCATAAAACTTAAGGTTCTAGCATAACATGAATGTAAGAGATATCTTACATAAGAATTTAGTGATTCCCACAATTAATTGATACCATGAGAGGGATGAACGCTTTTCTTTCTCCTTAGTGATCTGGATCAAACACCTATTTAATGGTTTGATTATCAAAATTATCAAGAAAAAATTAATAAAATCTTTATTTTATTATTCATTTGAAATGTATAGATATATTCTAGTTTTAATAGTGTTTTGGATTTTCTCTTACACTATGTTTTGAATGATAAAAATCTACCTAAAACCCTTTAGAAAGACCACTGATTCATGTATCAAAAATTATGGGAGAAGAAGAGTAAGTAGGATCCATAGAAGAAATCTTGAACAAATGGAGAAAATAAGACCTGAAGGGAACCCCAAAGAGTTTTTAAATATTTAAAAGAAAAAAATAAAAGTTCCCTTCATCTTATAAAAAATGTAACACCTATTGAGTACCTTGTATGGGCCACTGAGTACTAAGTGGGACTCCTAGGTCCCTAGGAATTTTTCTAACTTCACCGGGTACCCGGTACCTCCCACTGGGTACCTGGGACCGCCTATAGTTTTTATAATAGAGGTGAAACCACCTCAAAAATCACATGAACTCTCAAATCATTCAAACCAACTTAAATAATAACAAAAAACTCAAAATAATTCATTATTTCAAAATTTAAGACCAAATATTAAAAATAAAAATGGCCTCTCTTTTAAAACCAAAAATTTAAACAGTCTCATCTATTCATCACTATAAACCTCCTTAGAAACCTAAATTTCCCGTGAAATTAATTCACCAAGGACATAATTCATTACAAGTTCCCAACCATCTCATCCCCAATAATCCCAAGGAGACACTCAAGATTCATTATTTTACTAAATCCTTGATTCATATCCAATTATCCAATAAATCCACAAAAGCATCTATCACATTCATTATTTACAACTTCAAAAACGATCCTAGATCACTAAAAAACATAATATTCTAAAATCAATAATAAAAATGGAAAAATAATATACTAATATGTATCCTAGATACCACCACGATTCTGGTTCATGGTTCCAAAAATTCTTACCCCATATCTTATGCCTAATACCTGAATCCATTACAAACCAATTGACCATTAAATTTTAATACCCAAAAAAATCCAACCAATCTTACATCCTCAAAATACAAATAACTAATAAATTATAATCTCTTGGTACTCCCCACAATAGATATTACCCCTGGTCTAACTATTTCTTTTCTATCATTAAATTCTAATTCATTAAAAATTATCACTGGTCAAAATAATTTTTATATAAAATTTAATTCTCATTTCAAAATCATAGATTAAATCCATTTTCAAAATAGTAAACTTTCAAAAATTATCTCACTTTACTAATTAATTTTGAGAAAATAGTTTATCAACATTATAAATGATATCTATTTTTAAAATAACCACTACTTTACAAAACCATTTTTCATTTCAAACATAAGTTTTTAAAAAAATCCATAAAAACATGAAAACCCTTTCTATAAGCATGAAAATGGAACACTAAATAACATTATCTAAAACTAGTTTTTATACAATTATAATAATTAATTACTAAAAAGAAACTCATGTTTAATAGTACATCGTTAACAAGATATAACTACTAATAATATCATTTCACTATGTAAAGAAAAAATAGTATGCCCATAACCCTAAATCAAGACAATTTATTTTTTATAATATTAATAGGAAACAAATAAAATTATTAAATATATAAATAATTTGTAATTTCTAAAATACCTTATCAAACAAAGAATATATACCATGATTTAAAATCTAAATCATAAAAACTTATAAAATATATAAATAGATAGAATATTATTAGGAATGTAAAGCCTTATTTCATGTTTTCATTAGTAGACTAGAATAAGAGGATCTAAAATATATGACTCAGCATATTCGAGTAGCAGTAATGGAATTCAGTAGAGGTAGCTTGGATTGGAAGTTAGTAATTTCACGTAACAAGAAGTGTAGGTGGTTAGTTTTCTGGATGATGGTTCATTAGAAGTTATAGTGTTTACATGGAAGATTAAAAATAATGATATGTAAGATTCTCTTCTCATGATCTTATGGAAAAGGGGTAAAGTGTAAGAGTCATCAAAGAAAACTTAATAGTAACTACATCAATTTACCGTATACAAGTGGTCAGGTGATGATTGTAATAAGAAATCCAAGGTTTCAATGTTTAATAAAGTTAATTACATAAATTTTAGAATTTATTTCAACTAGAAGACTAGCTTGTACCCACTATAAAGGATTCATGGGACCATATATGCGCATGTCAGGTGATTAATTGAAATCAGTGTTCTAATTGGTTAACTAGACCAATGTGATTATAGTTATTGTAACTTCCAGTTAAAATGAAAATAAAATAATATTATCCTATAGACACTGGACTTGGTGTATAAACCACACAATCCATTATGTCCTTTAGTTTATTTTTTTCACTAGAATGTGTTTATGATATTTTCCTAAGTGTATGAGATCTATCAACTCAGTGGGGTGATTTAGGATGAAAATCCTTCCTATGTTTTGGTACATAGAAGTTGGAGGGGATTTTCTGATATAAGAAGTTTTAGAGCTTGTTACAATATGATAGTAGTTTCAGATTGTGTATCATTTTGTGACCAGTGGTTCAATATCTTAAAAAAGTGGAATCTGATCTTGGTTCATGGATTGAAAATTCATACTCAACAATATACTTGGGTAACATTCACATTCTTTTATTGATATTATTCTAATTTAGTGGGACTTATTGTATTAGATGGTATAGAATCATAAAATGGTAAGGTTTTCATAGATAAATTATATGGGTCAGACTTTGAGTTTTGGAGGATTAAAATAGAAGACTTTCTAATTCAAGAGGATTTGTAAGTTCCATTAAAGGGAGTCAAACTAGAATTTTTGATTAAATCTGAATGGGAAAATTTTGGTAGGGAGGCACTTGGGATGATAAAGATGTATTTCACTTGAAATATATCCTTTAACATCTAGAAATTGAAGACCATGGTTGAGATAATAAAATTTTTAGTGGATATGTATGATAATCTAACTACTTTGAACCTGGTTTCCATGATGAAAACGTTTTTTGGTTTGATATTATTGGCAACATCTTGATATTTCAATATGTATTTCTCCTTTAAATGAATATTATTTTTGATAGTTTGTGAAATACTCAACATAAATATGAAATAAGTTATGATTCTTTTATTGAGATAAAATATTACAATAAAATATAAACACTAATACATTATGAGGTTGTAATTTGAAAAAACATGAATAAAAGTACAAGTAGAGTAAATGCACATATATATAAAAAACTACAAACATAAAATATTTATCCTCATGGTTATCTATGAAGATAGTGAACCTAAATAAAACTATATAAATAAATAAAAAAATTAGTAATAAAATGGACATGATGAGAGATAGGTAAATGAATAAATTTTAGTAAAGAGTGTAATCCTACATATAGGAATGTAATATAACCGTTATATATATGGTCGTTGGAAACATAACCATTATATATATAGTTATTAGATATATAGTTGTAAGTTATATTTAAGACCAATTGTTATATAATTTTTTGATTAATATTTTTAATAAATATGATTCACAACACTCATATAATTATTATTTATATGAAATAGATTAAGACCACTTAAAGTTCAAAAAGTTCATTTTTCTATAAAATTGGTTTTGCTGTATATTTTAGAAAAAAACTAAATTTATAAATTTTAGAAATTGAATTTGGTAAAAATGATTTCATTTTTTGTTTCATCATATCAAAATTATGTTATGGTGATTTTTTAGATTTTTCTAGAAGGGTTTATTTTTGAGTGAATAGTGAAAATGCCTATTTTTGCAAAACCATCATTTATTTTCATTAAATAAAGTAAATTAAAGGAAAAATTATGTTTTGGATTTTGTATTAAATTAAAATAATTAACATTTAGTTATACATAATCTAATTAATCATATAATAATCAATATTTTATTTTATTTTTTCATAAGCTCATTTTTAGGCTTAAAGACGATTTTTTTCTAAAAAACTATTTTTCATTGCAATGTAAAAATTTACATTAAAATTAATTTATTAAACTTATATAAATTAAATATTGAAAAATTTATTCCATATTTGGATTCATTAGGTTTAAAATGGGATAAAGGACCTACTTTATTTATTGTCGTAATGAATAGTAACCTTGGTAAAAATGTTGTCACCACAGTAAGGGAAAGACCTGGGTATGATTTTGGAAGGTGGATCAAATAGAGGTATCAGTGACCGAGTGAAGGAGGTCCACCTGGTGGAAATGTCAATCCAGATGGTTCCAGAAAATTCATCCACTGTTACTAAGGTGGTCGAGGGAGTTTGTGATGACCCCGACTCTGGTGAGGATTCCTAGTGTCTGGCTCTGGAGGACACCTCAAATAAATATCAATATATGGAATGAGGTTATCAATAGGAAGGATCCTCTAATATTCCAATGCATAACATGCAGACGACCCTTTCTTATGCTGAGAAGGTTATAGTTGGGGGATCAAAAATGAACTTTCAAAACTTGTATGGAATGCTGGGAGATGACGACTACCAAGATAGTGGGGAACAAAATAGGAAGAAGGTTACACATGGAGAAGATCACTTAGTGTATGTGGGAGATAGTCAAGAGGATATGGATGATGTTTTGGATGCCTCTACTGAGTCCAAGGAAGTGGCCATTACGAAGGAATATCTCAAATCCACCTTACGGAAGGGCTAATACACTACTATTGATTCTGATGGATTTATTAAGAACAAATGGAGGTGGATACATAGGAAGGAGTATTCTAACCTACTTATTCCTCCTATCACTAGATCTGCAAGTAAGGGAAATCTGCCACCAAAGGCTCCAATTACCGCGAGCAACTCGTATGAAGTGGCCAACACATTTAGTGACCTGGTGTCTGCGGGAGGTGAGGTTCTCGTCCCTTCCACTCCCCTGAGTGGTAAGAAGATGAGGTATTCTAGAAAAAAATGTGATATAATCTCCATTAGAGACCCTTAGTGATATATATCCTCAATTCTGGAACACATGGATCTACTTTTCCACTCAGATGAAGAAATGGCAGAGGAATCTATAGATATCAAAGAGTTGAAGAATACTGGAAGAACGCTTCGTGTGATCACCACTAAGGAGAAAGACGAGTGGATTGATAAGTAGGCTCATATTCTTCTCAAAGGCTTTAATATAGATAAGATATACATAGAGGAACTCACAAAAGTTTGGGATAACTTGGCACATCAGTATGAAGGCATCTTAAAGGGATACCCTAACTCCCAAGTAAATTCTATTCCCTAGATATTGATTAGTGAGATTGATTGCAATCAGCGCAAACTGTTTTTCAACAAATCTGTAGTTTCTTTTGGTGTTTAATACTGTGAAGGTTCTCAGTTTCTTCTTAAAAGTGTTTGAAAATAAAAAAGTAATGTTGATGACCATGGTAAAGGTAAAACAAATAGAACAAGGTTAAAATAATGAAATAAGGATTAAATATCATCCATACACCTGACCAAATTTTATTGTTTAATGTAATTAGACCAAAATATTAAAATAATATAAAATATGTAATTTTGGAACAATTTTTCTTTAATAAATACCATTATATTATTTTAAGTAAAGTAAAATTACAAAATGTCCCTTTTAGGATTTTAATATCTATAATATTTTCTGACATGGGTAAAAACAAGTTATGAATAGTAATAAAATTTTATTTTTAATATGATTTTTTTTATGATGGTATTTTTTTAATTTTTGGTGTTGAAATAATTACCTTAAATTATTACGCAACTCTGATATAGGGGTTGTATAAGTAATAGAAAATAAAGCGAATGATTTAAAAAAATATAAAATTAATATTTTTTGGTGAGTTATGGTGTTTCACTAATTGTTTAGATAAATAAAATTTATTATTAACGTGTTAAACTTTTATATTTGAAATATATTATTATATTGATATTTTTTAAATTTCAATTATGTGAATAGTCCCAAAATTGATTTTAATGATATTTTATGTTAAATTAAAATTTTATTAAATGATTTAAAATTAATAAAAGACTTATATTTGGCCATGTGAATGGGATATGGTCTATAATATCAACCATTATCCACTCATGGGTCACTTATACTTTTATAGTATCTTTCTTTACCCCTAATGTGTAAAAATATTTTTATTATGATAATCATTAAATATGGATAACGAGGGGTTAAAACTATGAGATAAGTGTTATATAATCACTTAAACATGTATAAATTTTATTTTATAAGATTATTTAGAATTATATCCATAATATATTATAAATATTTCAATTTTAAACCACTTTAAGATGAAAATTAATTTATATTAATTTAATACTTTAAGTAATTCCAAGGGTTCCCCTACCACCACTTAAAAAAAGACACCACCTCTTCTCTCTTCCTCACACTTATTGAGATAATTATCTCAAAAAAAAACAATGATAAAACCAATTTTTAACTTACTTATATAAATTATATAGGTTCTATTATTCTTAAAATACCATCCCCAGGGTTATTAAGAAGATATCCAAATGAGGTTCTTCAAAAAGGAGGTAATTGCCTAAACCGACTATTTTCATTTCATTTCATCTTCTACCACCTTAAAATATTCTATAAAAATTTTCATATAATAACATAAGTATCCTTAAAAAACCTAAATTTTATTATTCTATAGGTATAAATCTTATTCATATCATTTCTATCCTATACAAAATTAAAACATCGCTCGTGCATATGTACGACCCACCATCTCCATGAAGTGGTGTAATTTGTTTTTCATTGACACTTTACATGGATGGTTATAAATATGTAAATAATGAGTATATATGATATTTATGAAATTATTATTATTCTAGAAATATAATATATCATTTACCTTTTTACCCTTCTATCTGTTAACAAATGATAATGTCGCACTTGTGTACGTTTGGAATACCACCTCCACGAAGCAATGTAATTAATTTTTCATGTCCAAATTTAAAGAATTATTAATAATATGTATATAATAATATAATTATTAAAATTATGGATATAAAGGAACCATGAGAAAGATATATGGAACAAAAAAACCGAACTAAAACTTACATGAAAAAATAGTTGATACTCAAAAATGATGATTTTAATGAATAATTATTAATAAAAGGGTGTTTAAATATTATAATTGGATAATATATTATAATTATAAGTATTTATAGTTTTTATATAATTATAATATATTTAAATTTATTATGCCAAATTTTAAAAGAACTTATGATGGTAGGCAGACCTAAGGTAAAGGGTTTAATTACTCAATTTCTTTTCATTGGGTTATATCACTTATTTATTTTATATGTTATGATGAAATTATATGTTTAATGACCTATAGTTATTTAATGTTTTATTTATTATTTTTTTGTGCATTTACATTTTCTACACATAGTCACATTATTTATTAATTCTCACTTCAATATTATGATCTTTGTAAAGGTTTCTCGTTTCACTTTTGTTTCTACGAGACATATGTCATATTCACCAATTATATTCTTTATGTGGTGTTTATAATTCTTAGTTGATATTTTTTATCTTGAATCTATTTATATTAATTGTATTTAAAGGTTGTTTTTAGTTTATTTATTTCAAGGGTGTTATGATTCAAAAGTTACCAAAGTGGCAAGGGTTTATTTCAAAATCTTATCATTATTCGAGATTGATTATATTTATGTTTCCATTTAGGGATTTATATGATATTTATATATTAAAAAATATAATTTTCTCTCCTATGGTTATATAAATTACATGTTATTTCATTTTCCTCTCTATAATTACTCAAAATTCTAAAAGAATGTTTTTATTAAAAATTGGCTTTATTTTTCTATTAGTTAGGGAATCATTCTATTATATGTTCATATTTTATTGAAAATGTTTTCAAGAATTATTTTAACATTAACCAACTATTTTTTGAAGATATGTTTACCCGTTTATAAGTTTTTTATAAAAAGGTTTAAAAGTAATCTTCTTTTTTTTCTGAATGAGGTGCTTTTTTCCAAATGTGATAATGAAATATTTGTTTGAACGCTTATAGCATAGAAAAATTTTCATGCCATCACAAATATTATTTTATTTGAAGCCTAATTTAAAAATTTACATGGATCTTTTTTAATAAATTTTTTCCTAATATTCGGGAAATTTTCAGATTTTAATATAAGTGAATCCAAAATGAAAATCGTATTTTCTTCCAGAAAAATTCCAATGATATTTTTAGAGTATTTTCATCTATATAAACATAAATTAATGAATATTATTCTTCAATGAGGATATAATATATTGATATCATCTTCCATATTACTCTAGATGGATTATAATCATATTTTTTTACTAGGGAAAATATTAAGATTTTGTATGCTAGTTTTCCAAAACTAATTTTTTTTGTTGATTATGTATTGAATTTCTATTCAGTTATTTTATATGATGAATAAATTAAACATAATTTGTGATGGTTGGGTAATTTTATAGCCCCTAGATACATCAATATTTCTCATGATACAAAATAGGTTGTGTATTTGGCATATGAATTACCCATTTATGTATGATGTCTTGGTGTAAGGTCTCAACGGTAAGTTTAATAGGTCTAACATTATATATTATATCATTATAAAATTAGTTATTAATGTCTATTCGATTATTATAATAGTTATGTTATCCATGTATATGTTTTAACCTCATTTTATTATTCATATGACATTATTTTATTATCAATTATTTCTTATATATTATTCAAGACTTATTTATTTTATAATATATTCCATTATAAGCATTCCCTTACATAAAATTCCAGCTCACCCTTTTATTTTAATTCTTTTATATATGATTTTAAGAAGTGTACAATTATTGATATGCAAGGATATGATAGAGAGAATAATAATTTTATAAAAGAAAATAATATGTTATATTTTATGTTTTCAAATGTAATGTGAGATTCAAGAATGTATCTAGTTTTCTATGACTAAAAAATTATTCTATCACTTAGGATGTGATCACTTTTATATACTACCAGTGTAATAAAGTAAGCATCGTCTTAAGGATACTAATATTGAGGTTGTTATAGTTAGTATATTGGACATTTTAGTATGACCCTTAGACACTTAATTTAGGAAAGGATGGATTATAGAACAAAACCCAATGATAGATTCTAGGGAAAATTCTATGTATGGGGTAAAATTTTAATGCTTTATAAAAGTATATATTGTGTGGTTTTCTTAGAAAATACATCTATATATGGATACTAAAACGTGGATATGCTTGGGTTAATTCACATTTTCTTTATGAACCATTATGATGAATGAGAGTATAGTACCTATAAAATCCTATGATATTCTAGAGTAATATTGGATAAACCTAAAGTGTCATGGGATGATAAGTACAAGGTTGATCATAAGTTTAAATATATAGAATCCTCTTTTGAGGTTTTATGTGATGGAAGTTTAAGATGATTTAGGATATTTTTATAGACATTTACATAATAAAACTCTTTAGTTTAGTATGTGTTTTAGTGAAATGTTTATTTGAGGTAGAATGATTTTATATTTTTTGAGAATTATTTGAAAGGTGTTTATAACCATTAGTTTTAATATGGTATTTGATATTAATATGGTTAATTGGGATAAAAGTGTTATTACATTTTGGGAACATATTTTTTTATCATATAGGTAACCATTGGATCGAGAATTTATTTGGAGAATAAGTTACTAAATTTATTTTTGATAAATTTAACTATATAGGGAATATTATATGATTAAGTTAAATGGAAGAATTTTTTGTTAAGATGGGAGTTTTTTTGAGGAATAAAGGGTTAATTATCTTTTGGAAGTATACATGATTTTATTATGGATTTATGGTGATTCAAGATATTTATGGGAAGGCTTAGAATATTTTAGTGATATATGATTAGGGAATATACATTTTTAAAATGTATGAGTTATTAATATTGTTGAGATATTAATTTCAAGTTGATCTTGGAAGAATATATGATAAAATCACTCTAATATTTTAGTTTAAAAATTTTCTAGAATATTTTGAAGTGTTTTAAGGTTAGTCACTTATGGAGTGATTTAAGTTGAACTTTGGGTGTTATTGTTGAGGATTTGAAGATTAATGTAATAATTCCTTGTAAAGGTTTATTCATATTTGTTATTACTTTATCTTATACTAACCATTTTTATTTTATATAAAATTAATAACATTTCATCATTTTTTTGTAACTTATAGTCTCATAAAAGTTGAATTTTGTGCTTCAGGCATAACAAATTCAACTAATATATCCATTGTTTTTAATAAGAGATGAGATAAAAGTTTAAATTGATCAAACCATAAATGAAGGAATAAATTATACATTTTTAGTGAAAATAAACCAAGTATGTATATGTTCATAAAAAATCTATCTAAATGGAAAAATAATTTCTCAAATCTATTGAGTTTTATTTTGAAAGGAATACTCGACTATAAAGTTACACATTAAGAAAATATTCTATATGCATAAGTCTTATAAAGGTATATTCTTTTATGAGATAATAAGATTCATAATTTGGACCAAAAAAATAATATTCATGATAAAATATACATTTGATTTTATTGCTTAAATACATTTGTTTTATAAAGAAAAAATTCAAATTGTGAGGATATAATTTTTTATAAGAGGGGGAGAATGTAACACCCCAATATTTCACTATGTATTTCCCCATTAAATGAATATTATTTTTGATATATTTTGACACATGAAACATCAATGGAAAATGAATTGTTATGCTTTCATTGAGAAAAAAATGTTAAAATAAAAGATAAATTGTATGTAGAGTTAGTATCTCAAGAGGGGGGTGAATTGAGTACCCAATAACAATTTTTGTTTAAAAGGGATTAACTTGAAACCCCATAATTAATTTAAAATATCCTACATAATCAATATAGCAGATCATTATAAGTTATAATCTTTTAAACGGGTTTTTAATGATTGATTAGTTATCAGGTAAGTAATATACAATATTACTTAGTCCTTTGAAATCAATTTACATCATTAAAATCAGATAAAAAAATAATAAAGATTAACTATTAAAGTATAAGTTTTTGTTTGGTTAAAACAATTTAATTTTTAAAGGTGCAAGAAAAAAACAAAAAACACATAGTGGAAATTGAAAAAAGAGGTTTAATATCAAGTTGAGACTCATTCCTATTTAATTGGTGATCACCTTATACCAAGAAGTTTATAAAATAAATAAGTTCATCCATAACCTGGATCGAGTTTACAATAGTTTACAAATTTTTTAGGTCACACATAACCTCTTCCATAGTTATATGTGGGAGTTAAAAAAAAAATCCACAAAAGGACCTCTAACACTATTATCTATGGGTGTATAGATGAAAAGAGATAATAAGATATAAAGTATCTTCTAGTTAATCATAGAAGATAGTGTGCATGTGATGAAATGGAGCATTCACACACACTACTTGAAATGTAATAAAGATAAACAGAACAATGCAATCTAAAAGTACAGAGATAGAAATTATCGGCCTGTTTTAGTTCATTTCATGACTCTTGATTTGATTTTTCAATGAATCTTGAGTCAGCTTCTCTTGAAAACTTCAGAATAAATGAGTGTCGTAGACTCATGTTCTTGACTAGAGGAAATCCGCTAATGAGTACGAGTTTTGTCTTCCTCTGTCAAGTGTTTCTCAGGATACAACAGTTCATCTATTCATATCTATGTGTTTTTGTAGTAAGCATGGGATCTTAGATTTCTAACAGCATGCTTCACACATCTATTGCATCTATTCCGCTTGTGGGAGTTTTCTTCAGTTATTAATAGAAATAGTAGTAATATTATCCATGTGAATTTGGATATTATTCTTATTTTTATAACACATCTAACATCCTATTAAATAAGTTATATTGAGTATTTAAGAGACAATAATTAAAATAACATTATGTATTCACTGAAATAATATTGCTATTAGAATATTTTAAACGAAAGGGAGTGAGTATAGAAAACAGTGGTGGTGTCTTAGTCTGGAGGTCTCACAAGGTCTAGCGGTGACTTGTTCTGGCGGCATGACACTGACGGTATCTTTCTCTAGAGATGCCTCAAAATTTTACTTTTCCAAAGTTTTGTGTCTAACGGTGTGTGGATGATGGTGTCTCATGGATGGTGGTGTCTTTGGTGGTGGTAGGTCATCCTTCTAGCGTTGTGTTGTTTGATGGTGTCTCAAACTTAACAAGATTTCTATTTCAACAGTAAGACATCCTAATAGTGAGATATCCTGATATTATCTCATACTTTACAAAATTTTCACTCTGGAGGTATTTCATTTGATGGTGCCTCGGACTTAGAAAGATTTCTATACTAATGGTGATTCATGGAAAATGGTGCCTCGAACTTTGTCAAAATTCTGTATTGGTGATGTGTCAGCTCAGTGGTGAGTCAGTATTGATGGTTAGTAGTGTCTTAACTTCAATGGTGACTTGAGGTGACTCATAGTTAGATAATTTCATCACTTGTCTTAGAATACAAGATACTTATAAAGAAATATTAAATACATTAATATTATTAGAACCATGATTTTGTGATCATTAAAAGAAGGAGGTATATAACCTCCCCCTTTTTGATGATCACAAGTCATGGAATAAAAGATATCGCAAATAAAAAGCATGATATCAAATGTAAGATCAAAAATATAAAGCATGAATTATCATTCATAGTATGTGAAGCTGGTATTAAGGATGAATAATAAAAAATTAAAGTTAATTAATAATTATGAAAGGGAAAATCAGATTAAAAATAGATATTATCAATGGTAACATAGAAACATCACTGTAAAAACGGGAAATAAATTCCATCGAGTTTTCTCTAAATGGAAATACCATAGTGTTATCTACCTTTTGGGATTATCAAAATGGTAAAAATTAGCAGATTATAAAAGTAAAGTAATAAAATAGAAAAAATAAGGAAATATTTAGGAATTAAATGGAGAAAAGATAATACACAATGTATCAACAAACAAGTTATTATAAAAAAGTAATCCCATAAAAACATAAAATATAATTTCAACAACATATTCAAGGCTTGGTTGAAGGATCCATTAGTTCTTTACTTTTGTCCTTGGATTTCTAAGAATTAGAGGTAGAAGGAATAATAGCAGATGTTGGAGGAGCTGTAGGAAAAGAAGATGGTACACCAATGGGTTGTCTAGCTATAGCTCAAGGAGGATGATCCTATCCAAGAATAACTAGCTTTATTTGTTGCATATATTGGGAAGGAATAATAGGTAAAGGTTGGAACTGGGTAGGTAAAGGTGCATGAGGATCCCTGGTCACTCCTAGTCTGAAGGATAACTGAGGGGAAATAGTAATGGATTCTTGAGAAACAACTGTAGTGTCATGAAAATGAATAAATGGATTCATCATATTAATAAAATCCATAATTATTTGTCCACCAATTTCTATTTCACTAAATAGTTCACCTTTTCCCTCTGTAAACTGATTGAGCATTGGGGTCATTTCTTTCAACTAGTGAGCTTTCTCCTTGAAGGCCTAAGTAACCAGTGGCATTCTCAAATTTTCATCTGAGAATTTGAAATTAGAATCCATTGAATGTTTTGTATAAATATGTGATAAATAATATCTTATGGCCTTGGTTATTGTTTCTCTGTCAGATTTTATATCATGAGCATATAAGCTAATCAGATTAATAATATGGTCATTTTTTAATCTTATTTTGCTCAAGGTTTCTTGGGGATGTTTAGGCAGAACACTAGAAGCACTAGATGGGGCACTTTTTAATTCTTATTTGATAGAAGATTTGATCACTTCATCATCAAACACTTGAGGAGAAGGACCACTTAATCTAGTGGCCACTGAGGTAAGATTTTCAATCTTTCAAGAAGGGCATCCTTACTAGTTTTAAATACAGATTTCATTCCTTCTATAATTGACTTCATGGATTCTTGTTCACCACTTATTATTTTATTTTCAATTTCAAACTCTTGGAAGTGATGAATTATTTTATGTTGGATGTGTTGAATTACCAACTTGAATAGATATCTTGTATCATTCTCACTAAGTTTGGTCAGGATAAGTGATTGATTTTTCGAACACTTATCAAAATTGGACAATAAATTTTTACCAAAAGTATCCAAATCACTTTCTATGACTACATACACCAGAATAATAGTAGGATTAGGTGTTGGTTCTCTAACATTGGAAAATTTTTTGAATAGACCATCAATCAGACCACATGTTATCCCCCATTATTCTGCATTGATCGAAGTTCCACCTCGCATCACTATTGATTCACACCCACCTTGAGTCGTGCACCAATCAAACCGAAGCACCAACAATATTGCCAATCAGAGCACTGACAAGCCTCCACCTAAGTCCATCAACGCCGACATAGAGTTCAATGATGGCGAAACACAAAACAACACCGTATCAACCAAGAATACCATCAACACAAAAAAGGATCCAATTTCGACACCACAAACACATAGACATCATCATCGTCGGCATGACAAAGTCGACGTGCCATCAAGGAAGGACATCAGAAATCACATAAGGAGAGAAACATGGGAAACACACACTGACACACCTACCATCATCCTGAACCAAAAAAATACCATTGACGATCAATGTCCACTGATACCCACTGATGCGATCAATAAAAAACCTGAAAAAGTGATCTGCTTGAAGATCTCTACACCTTAGCCACCAAAGTCCACCAAGAAACAAAAATAATAGAAAAATGCAGTTGGAAAAGGAACTGAAACCATGAATCCATCACCAAAAATGATTGGAGCTGGCGAATATGATACTACCATAATCCACTAGCCACCCTAACACACATCCCAAAGTTCATGGAAGACCACTTCGCACAACCTTCTCAGAAATGAAAGTAGAAACATGGAAGTAGAGCAGAGAAGAAAGCAGGATGGAGGCCGTTAAAGATCATCCTCGATAATCTCCACCAGAAGACCGACCATAGAGAAAAAAACAACATCCAAAATACATCATGCGAAATAGAAGCCAAAACCTAGAAAGGGAATGGATATATGGGACTAAAACAAAGAGAAGAAGAAGCAGACACCGATAAGACCTAGGATCACCAAGCCACTAGCCCAAAACCTAGAAAGGGAAGGGAGATATGGGACTGAACAGTTGAGCTCTATACATTAACTTTCTTCCTAATAATAGGTTCAACTTATGCATGGGTGTCAACTGGAGGCTCATCATTATCCAAAAACAAAACCTGTTCATCTATTCCTTGATCAAAGGAAGGCATCTCCTTTTTATCTTTCTCATCCACATGTTATTCCATATCAATAATAACACCCATATACTCTACCAAGGTAGAACCATTGACAGTAGAATTATCCTCAATTCCATCACTAGTTTTAATTTTTTAAAATAATTCCATAGATGTGGATTGATACCCCTCAATAAATTAACCAAAGCTATGTGTCCAGTTCTCTAGGAAAGTCTTGTTTCTCTAAATATTCTCTTAGTGATACAAGAAGTTATGTAGAAATATCTACACATTTCCTTCTGATTTCTCTTGGTGAACCACCAGGTTCAGAATTATCATCATCAGCATCATAACCATTTCCAATCTTTTCATTTTCATTTTAATTTTCATATTCTTATTCCTCATCCTTATCATCAACTTCCTCATCATAAAATTTATAAGAAAATTTAAATTTATCCTCACCAGAAACTTCAATTTCCTCTTCATCACTTTTTACATGATTTTCTCTTTTTGACAGTCTCCAAGGTGGACTAAGAGCACCAAAAGTAATGGAAAATATTTGGGAAATAGTTCTATATCACTTCCTTCATCAACAGATGGTTTTTTTTCAACTCCTTATTTTGAAACACCATATTCTTTATCATCAGAGTATTCAACAACCTCATATGGATCCAATTGATGATAAACAATATCTCTTTGTCTGGTAGTATGATCCACTCGGTTAAAATCAGCATAAAACTTATCTCTATCTTCAACCCATTCATTTTTCTAGGGATTCCAATTAATTTTCATCCTTAAAAATTTTTCTTTTGAAATAAAAAAACCTCCACAGTCAAAAATTGTTTTCTCATCATCTGAAACAAATAATTTTTTGTTTAGAATGGATGAAATCATCTTTGGATAAATCAAGGAGTTAGATCTGAAAGAAGATTTGATCATCTCAGGTAGATAAACCATTCGATATCTACACATATTGATTTTCAATCCTCTTTTCATAAGACAAATCAAGTTGACATTTTGGTATCTCAAGTTGAAAAATTTTCCTTTCCTAGGGAAAATCATGTGTTGAATAAATTTGAAGAAAATCCTACATTCCCCATAAAACTATGAGGAAACCATAATTTTAATATATCCATCACTTTTCATCTCTTAAAAACATTTTTCATAAATAAATAAGTCACTATACTCAGGAATAGATCCTTATTAGTCATCATAAACACCTCCATGAAGAACTCCCAGGAATTTAGCCCACTATCTTGAGAAAAAGATTAATCTGTGACCTTTAACTCATACTCTCATACAATATTCTTCCTTATAATTGAATCTAAACTCAAAATATTATAATAATTCATGAAAAATATTAGGATAAGATGATATTTCATTCAATGGAAACCAATCCAACCAAACTTGGTCTTAACGAAATTTGAGCACCAGAGACTTGCGAGAAAATTTCCATTTTGATTATACTTCCCTTCAATATACAAAAATCTTGTTTGGAAGCTCCAGATGTAATGGTTCAATTGGATAAGGAACACTTGGTTATCTATTATGGTTATTAGATAGTCGTGACTTTCCTTTAGAGTATTTAGAATAATGATTTTCTTTAGCCATGCGAATCGGTAGAGTTTGATTAGTCAAAGGATAAGATAAAAGTTTTAGGTTTGAAGTTCAAGAGAAGAGAGGTCACTCAGGTCTTGAGAGTATTATTATAGGCTTGAGGGTTATTAGAAATAGACATAGATTTGTTTTTGTATCATTTTGGATTTAGGTATATCGAAAAATAAAATTCTAAATAATACTGAAAAAATCAAAATTATAATTTAATATCAATGAAAGATACTTATCAGGTCATGGAATAAAAATAAATTGGAATAAATTAAACCAGTGGTTTAACAAGAGAAACAAAAAAAATTGTAAAGTCATGAAACCAATGGTGTGTAAATCAAAATGGTTTGACAACCCAATAGTGAGATAAACCCAATGGTGTGTCACCCGACGGGGTGTCATACCCTATGAAGTGTCACCCAACAGTGTTCACCCAATGGTGTTCCCCCCAACGGTGTGTCATAGCCAATAGTGTGTCATAGAATATTTAAACTTAACCAAAATTAATCATTCTTTGTTCATGTTTGATATAATTCATTCTCTTAGAATTTAAACTCTTAGTAAATATATCATCTAACTAATGTTATATGCCAATAAAATCAAAAGTGATATCAACTTTTTGAAAATGATATCATACAAATTGATGTCTTATATCAATGTTCTTTGTCCTAGAAAGTGAAATAGGATTCTTATAAATGTTATTAGCACTTTGTTTTTCACAATTAATAGAGACATGTCAGAATTGATATCCATAGTCTAGTAAAGTATGTTTCATCCATAAAATTTGTGCACAAAAACTACCTACAGCAATGTATTCATCTTCATTATTAGATAATGCAACACAATTTTTCATCTTACTACACCATGAAACTAAATAATTTCCCAAAAACTAACATGTTCCAGTGGTTATTTTTCTATATAACTTGCATACCAGCATCATAATAACTCACTAGATCAAATGCTTTTTTTAGGGTAAAACAGTCCTAAATTAGTTGTATACTTGATGTATTTTAAAATTATTTTAACAAAAACCAAGTGTGACTCTTTTGGGTTATATTAAAAACAAGAACACATATATACACTAAACATTATATCTGGTTGGTTGGAAGTAAGATATAGAAGAATTCCAATCATACCTTTGTAATTGGTTTGACCCACTGTCTTACCAGCTTCATCAAGAACCAATTTACAGGTGGTACTCATAAGAATATCACTACTCTTAGTTCCATCCAAGTTAAAATGTTTTAAAATATCTTTTGTATATTTATTTTGGTTCAAAATAATTCCTTCTTTATTTTGAAATATTTTAAAACCAATAAATAATTTGGGTTCACCCATTAAACTCATTTCAAAATCATTTTACATCATTTTTAAAAAATCATCACATAAATAATTTCTTGAAGATCCAAATAAAATATCATCAACATATGTTTTTACTACTAAAATATATTTTGAAATTAATTTTATAAAAAGATTAGTGTCATCTATATGTTTTAAAAAACATTTTGAACTAAGAATATTACAAAACCTATCATACCAAGATCTAGGAGATAGTTTTAAACTATATGAAGCATTAGTTAATTTGAAAAAATGATTTGGAAAATAGAGATTTTGAAAACCGGGGGGTTTTCTACAAAAATATCATCAACTATAAAACCATTAATGAAATCACTCTTGACATCCATTTGATAAATCTTGAAATATAGATGTGTTGCATAGGCAAGATGGATTATTATGGACTCGAGTATGGCTATGGGTGAAAAGGTTTATTAATAATATATCCCTTCTTCCTGACTATAAACTTGTGTTACATGTCTATCCTTGTTTCTAACTATAGTTCATGACTCATCAACCTTCTTTCTAAACACCCATTTAGTGTCAACAGTCAGGGTGTATTTGGGTCTATCAAAAAGTTCCCCAACTTAGTTTATTTTAAACTAATTTAATTCTTTTTGCATAGATATTACCCAGAATTAATCATTAATGGATTCATTAATGTTATTAGGTTCAATTTGAGATAAGAATGCTTGATGTTCAACCTGATTCCATAGAGGAGATCTAGTTTGTGTTCTTATATTTAGGTTTCCTACACTAGCATCTAAAAAATGGTACATAATGGATCTAATAGCTTGAGAAAAGGATGGACTGATCACTTTAGTTTCTACAAATTCAAGTTCCTGATGTTTTGGAAAAACGTTATAACTAGATGATTTTTCTATCAGTTTGACAGTAGATTATAAAGGTTTTTAATTTAATTTCAAAGAATAAAAATCATCTTTAAGGTTTTATAGGTAGGTCTTAGGGTCATTTGTATTATTTTTGTGACATTTTAAATGAATAGATTCTTCCATAGTTTTGGTCTTTTTATTGAAAAATCTATAGGATTTTTTAGATATTGAATAACCAAGGAAATTCCTTCATCACTTTTGGAAGCAAATTTTTCCAAGTTATCCTTAGTATTAAGAGTTGATAATTTGAAACTAAAAACTCTAATGTAATTGACCTTTGGTTTCCTTTTATTCCAAAGTTCCTTAGGGTCATTTTTAAGGTTAGGTCTAATTAAGACTGTAGTTATGATGTAGCAGGCTATATTGATAGATTATTCCCAAAAATAGTTAAGTAGGTCAAACTCATTCAACATGGTTCAGGCTATCACTTGTAAAGTTCTATTTCTCTTTTATATAACTCTATTATTCCAAGGGTTATTTGGAGTAGAGAATTCATGAGTGTATCCATTATGTGATAAAAAATATTCAAAATCTTGATTCTAAAACTCACGGTCATGGTCACTTCTTAAGGACTTGATTTTAAGTCCACTGTGATTTTCTACAGACTTGGAATACTTGGTAAATTAAGTGAAAGATTCAATTTTGGGACTAGAAAGTATACCCAATTATACCTAGATAAATCATTTTCTTAAACATAAATAAAGTGCTTCCCATTTAAACTAGAAATTAATGATGGTCTAAAAAAATCCATGTGAACCAACTCGAGAGGTTGAGAAGTTGATACTTATTACTTTAATTTAAAACAAACTATGTGTTATTTCCCTTTTTTATAAGGGTTACAGACTTTATCAGTTGGTAACTCAAGCTTAGGTAGATCTCTAACTAACCCTTTCCTACTAATATTTCTAAGTGAGTTAATGTTTTAATGGAATGGTCTCCTATTACAAATCCAAGATTATTTATGAAATGCACTTAATCATGAAACATTTTTGTGAAACTAAATAATTTAAATCATCTTTATAAACATTATAATTTCTCAAAGAAGTAAAAATTAAAGCATTTTTAGAATCATAATAATTTCATGCATAATTTTCATATTTAACATGAAATCCATCATCACATAACTAAGAAATAATAAGCAGGTTATATTTTAAACTATTATCATATAAAACTTTAGAAATTAAAACTGAATCATTGTCACCAATTTGGCCTAGGCCAATGATTTTTTCATTTTTATTACTACCAAAGGTGACATGAACACCATAAACCTTGACAGGGTTATTAAATCATGAATAATATCATATAATATGCCTTGAACAACTATTGTCCAAGTACCATAGAATTATACAAGAGGTCTTCAAATAGTTTTCCTACAAAACAAAATTTATGCAAGAAATGACTTTGGTACCCAAATCTGTTTGGGTTCAATGATGTTAGTAATTAGATTTTTGGAAACCCAAAAATGCATGATGGGCTTCTTATATAATGATTTTAAAATTTTTGAAATAAAAAATATATTAGGTCTTTTAGAAAAATAGTTTGTAGAAGAACCCTCTAGTTTGGATTTAGGAACAAAAGTACTCTTGGTTATTTTCCTCTATCCAGGTTGACATCCAATTTCTGTGACATACATAGGTGAAAATTGGTTACCTAAAATTTGAGTAAGATTTTCCATACCGTTTTGTATCTTTTCTAGTTCTTTATTTAATTACTCATTTTAAATTTTGAGTTTAGTATTTTCTTTAAGTAGTTGAGAATTGTTCTCTTTTTCAACACATATTTTAGATTTTACATTTGTTGATAAAACATGTTATCTTTTGAGAATTTTATACTTTCCATTTAGTTCATTAAATGTGTCTTATAGCATGTAAAAGTATTCAAATAATTATTCATTTGACATATTATCATCATTATTGTGTTCATTTTCATAATCATCAGAATTACGCATTGGAAAAATATCAGAAATTGTGGGTAAAACAGATACCTCATTGACTTTAGTCATGAAACACATGTTTGCTCTGTCAGGTTTCTCCTCATGTAATGAATTAGAGTCACTAGAACTATCCTATTAAGTACTCCATATGGATTTCATATCCTTATTTTATATTTAGTAATTGTCCTCCTATTTCATTTTATACTTAAAATTTCGACAGTCTGATTTTATAAGTACTTTCCTTTTACGTTCATAGCATAAAACTTGTTTTGAATCACCATTATTCTTCTAGTATCTATTAAAAGTTATTTTGGATTCATATTTCCATTTTTAGTTTGGATTTATGAAATAATTCTTCTTCCTATAAAATTTCTTAAATCTTCTGGCTAGTGAGCCATCTACTCATCATTATCTGGTGGAGATTCACTATCACTAAAACTTATAGATTGACATTTTTCTTTTGTTTCTTATATTTATATGAAGTGGTCTTAAAGGCTATTGATATTCTTTTAGGATATTCATCTTCTTCGTGGTTTAACTTTATCTCCTCTTCATACAACATATTCTTACCAATCATCTCCTTTACTAGTAGCTTTCTAATATCACTAGAATATCTGATTGACATAGATGTACCTCTCCATTTTTCAGGTATACATTTAACCACCACATGATTTGATACTTGAAAAAAAATTCCAAGTAAGCTCATTATGTTGAAAATATCATTGAACCTGAGATACATGTCATAAATTGGTTCATTAGGCATCATTTTAAAGTTATAATACTTAATAATATAAGTATTAAGTCACATTTATTTAACCTTATAATTTCCTTCATGGGAAACTGAGAAAGTGTCCCAAATTTCTTAATTAGTTTTAGATGCAGAAATTCTATTAAAATCTTTACTTCCTAGGGCATAGTATATGGAATTCATTGATTTATAAATATTTTTTTAATCTAACTATGTAGCATCATCCCAATCTTTTCTAGATGTTTTAGGAATAACATAATCATCTTCAATTACATACCAAATATCAAAACCCATTCTTTCTATATGCATTATAATCATAATATTCCGTAGAGAATAATTATTTCCATTAAAGAAGGGAGGTATGTTTATATTAGAACCTTATTAACCATTATCCATTTTAAAGAATAAAATTTAGAAATAATAAAAATTTAAGATCGTTATGGATTAACTAAAATAATAGTTAAAATATTTGAAAACAATAATATCAAAGAATGAATTCCTCTAATAGCAAATGTTGGTTAGAGTGAACATCTCAAGAGGGGGTGAATTGAGTACCCAATAAAAACTTCTGTTTGAAAAGGATTAATTTTAAATCCACCAATTAATTTAAAATGGCCCAATTAGTCAATATAGCAGATCATTAAAAGTTATAATATTTCAAAACGTTTCTTAATGATTTATTAGTTATTGGGTAAGTAATATACAACATTACTTAGTCCTTTGAAATCAATTTATTTAATTAAAATATTATAAAAACACTAATAAAGTTAACTATCAAAGTATAAGTTTTTGTTTGGTGAAAACTATTTTAGTTTTAAAATATAAAATAAAATAAACAAAAACACACAATGGAAATTGAAATAAGAGGTTCGGTGTCAAGATGAGACTTCGTCCTCTCCACTTGGTGATCACCTGCCACCAACCATATTATAAAATAAAAAAATTGATCCACAAATTGGATCAAGTTTTACAATAGTTTAAAAACATTAAAGGTCACACATGACCTCTTCCATAGTTATAGATGGGAATAAAAACAATCAGGTTACACAAGGAACTCTACCACTTCTATCCATGGGAGTACAGTTGAAAATAGATAACAATATATCAAGTATATTCTAGTTCAGAAAAGTTGAAAGTGTTCATGTGATAAAATATAGTTTTCACACACGCTACTCAAAATGTAATAAACTTAAACCAAATAGATCAATCTAAAAGTATAGAGATAGAAATGTTTGGTATTTTGTAGTGAAGCTCGTGACTCATGATTTGATTTCATAGTGAAGCTTGAGTTAGGTTCTCTTAAAAACATCATAATAAAAGAGTGGCATGTACTCATGTTCTTGACTAGAGGAAAGAAGGTGATGAGTATGAGCTTTGGAATCCTCGGTAGAGTGTTTCCCAAGATGAAGCAGTTCGACTCTTTATCTCTATATGTGTGTTTAGTAAGCACGAACTCTCAGCTTTTTAACAGTATGTTTCACACGTCTATTTCATCTCTTCCACATAAGGAAGTCTTCTTTATTTCTTAATAGCGATAGTAGGATGAATATTTACATGCATTTAGATATTATGTTTCCTCATAAAACAAGTCTAACATCCTCTTCAATGAGTTATGTCGAGCATCTAAGATAAAATAATTAAAATAAAATTATTCATTTACTTCAATAATATAGTCCTTATAATAGTTTAAATGAAATAGATTAGGAAAAGAAAACAATGGTGGTGGATTAGTCTAGCGGTGCCTTAGGTTCTGGTGTTGACTAGTTTTGGCGACATCAAACTGATGGTGTCTCACTCTGGTGGTGTACCAAACTTGTACTTTTACAACTTTCATATCTAACGATGTGTGGATGGTAGTGTCCCATGGCTGGTAGTGTCTCAACTAGTGGTAGGTAATCCTTCTGGTGGTGTATTATCTAATGGTGTCTTAGACATAGAAAGATTTCTAGTTCAGTGGTATGATATCCTGATGGTGAGATATCCTAGAGGTATCTCATACTCTACCAATTTTTCACTATAGTGGTATGTCTTCTAATAGCGTCTCATACTTAGAAACATTTCCATGATGACAATAATTCATGGAAAATGGTGTCTAAAACTTTGTCAAAATTCTATCTCTATGGTGTGTTAGCTCATTGGGGAGTCAGTCTTGATGGTGACGTAACCTCTGGGGATTCTTAACTTCAACGGTGACTGGCGGTGATTCATACTTAGTCAATTTCATCACCTATCTATTAATACAAGATAATTATATAGAAATATGAAATTCATTAATATAATTAGAACCATGATTTTTTTATCTTTAATTAAAGGAGGTCAACATAAATACTAATACATTATGAGGTTTCAATATGAAACAACATGAATAAATGTATAAGTGGAGAAAATTCACATATATATAAAAATACCACAAACATAACATTTTTATCATCATGGTTTTCCATAAATATTATGACCCAAACTAAAACTATGGAATCAATTAAAAGAAGTAGGAATACAATATACATGATGATAGATAACTAAATGAATATATTCTAGTGAATTATGTAAGACTATATATAGGAATATAATATAATCATTATATATATGGTTACTAGCCACATATTCATTATATATATAGTCATTAGATATATAGTCATTAGGTATATTTAAGTATAATTGGTATATAATTTACTTATATAAAATAAAAAATGATATAATTCACAACACTCATATAAATATTAAATTATATGAAATAGATTTAGATCACTTAAATTTCTAAAATGCAATTTTTTATAAAAGCGATTTTGATGTATATTTTAGAAAAATAAATAAATTTATAAATTTTAGAAATTAAATTTGTTAAAAATTATTTCATTATTATTTTCATTATATCAAAATTATCTTAGGGTGAATTTTTGGGATTTTTCAGAAAGGGTTGATTTATGAGTGAATAGTGAAAATTGTTGTTTTTTGCAAAATTGTCATTTATTTTCATTATATCAAGTAGATTTAAAGTACCATTATGTTTTGGATTTGTTATTAAAGTAACATAAGACTAATTTAATTATTCATAATATAATTAATCAAGAATAATCAACATTATATTTTATTTTTGGCATAAGCTCATTTTTATGCTTAAAAATTCATTTTTTTTCTAAAAAACTATTTTTATTTGTCTTTTGCACATTTATATTAAAATTAATTTCCCACAATTATATAAATTAAATATTGAAAAAATGGATTTAATCTTTTTTAATCAGGTGTAACACATTTTTTAAATAGTTTAAATTTATTTTTGGACATAACGAATAGTAATCATGGTAAAAATGTTGTCACGACAGTAAGGGTAAAACATAAAAAAAATAAGGTTAAAACTATGAAATAAGGCCTAAAAATCATCCATAGATTTAAATATATTTAATTTAATGTGTTTAATTCAAATAAACCTTCAAAAATTCTAAAATATTTCATTTTGGTTTCATTTTTCTTTAATAAATACCACTATATTATTTTAAGTAACGGAAAATTCCAAAAATGTTTCTTTATTGGTTTTAATATATATAATATTTTGTAACAAGGATAAAAACATGTTAGTAATGGTTATAAAAATATATTATTAATATTAATAGTTTTTTTATGATTATAAATTATTTTTATTTTTAGTTATGAAATAATTACCTTAAATACTTACACAATATTGATACAGAGTGCGTACAAGAAAAAGAAAAATCAAGTAAATGATTTTAAAAAATTTGAAAGTAATATTTTTAGGTAAGTTATGGTGTTACATGAATTTTATATAAAAATATAATGTATTAGTTATGTTTTAAAATTTAATATTCTAACTACATTACTATCTTGTTATTTTTTAAATTCAATTTTTGTAAATAGTCCCAAAAATGACTTTAATGTAATTTTATGTTAAATAATATTTTATTAAATGATTTAAAATTCAATTTTTTTTATCTTTTTTAAATTTATGTTATATAGTCTATAATATCAACCATTTTATACTTATGGGTCACTTTTCCTTTTTAGTATCTTTTTTGACCCATAATGCGTAAAAAACTTGTTTTTAAGGTAATCATTAAATTCGGTTCATAGGGGTTAAAAGTGAGAGATTAGGGTTAAAACATCACCTAAAATTGTATAAATTTTATTTTATGATTTAATTTAGTTATATATCCACACTATATTCTAAATATATTAATTTGGAATCACTTTAACATTAAAACTAATTTATATTAATTTAATACTTTAAGTAATTCCAAGTGTGCCCCTCCCCTCACTTATAAAAGGATACCATCTCTCCTCTATTCCTCACACTTACTGATCCACTTATCTAATAAAACACATAAAAAACTCTTATTAACTTCATTATATACATTATAGAGGTTCTTTTATTCTTAAAATACCATCCCTATGGTCCTTAAGGAGAGATCCAAAAGAGGTTCTTCAAATAGGAGGTAATTTTCATAACCAATAATTTTCATTTAATTCTTTTTCTACCTCATAAAAATATTTTATAAACATTCCCACATAATAACATTAGTGTATTCCATATAATTAAATTTTATTATTCTATTGGTACAAACCTCATACATCTTCTATCTATCCTATGGAAAATAAAAACCATGCTCGTGTGTATATATGACCTATTGTCTCCACGTAACTGTTTAATTTTTTTTCATAACCCCTTTACTTGGATAGTTATAAATATATAACTAATTAATATATGTTATTTTATTAAATAATTATGATTCTATAAATATAATATATCATTTAACTTTTTACCCTTCCACCCATTAAAAAATGAAAATGTCGTTTGTGTGTACGTGTGGAATACCAACTCCATAAAGCGATGCGGTTTATTTTTCATGTATACCTTTCCAAATTGGATTTTAATATGTATATAATGAATATATATGATATTCATATCATGATTAAAATTATGGATATTATGGGACCATTATAAATACCCAAGGATTGAAACTACTGAACAAAAACTTACATGGAAGATGAAATAGTTAACACTTGGAAATGGTGATTTTAATAAAGAATTATTAATCAACTGATTTTGAAGTGTTATAATTAGATAATATATGATATGATATTTATTTATATGGACATGGTATATAAATATAATTAATTTAAAATTATTATACAGGAGGTTCAAATCGCTTATGACGTAAGTCAGACTTAAGGTAACTGGTTTCATTACTCAATTAATTTTCATTAGGTAATATTACTTCTCCATTGTCTATATTTTACTAAGATTATGTGTCTAATAACCTATAATTATTTTATGATTTATTTACACTTTTTTATTTATATTTACATTTGTTACACGTAATCACTTTATTTATTAATTCTCACTTCAATTTTATGATATTTGTAAAGTTTTTTCATCTCACTCTTGTTTCTATGAGACATATTCATATTCAACATTTGTTTATTTTGTGTAGTTTTTATACAATCCATTTTATATTTTATATATTGAATATTTTTATAGATATTTAAAGTTTCATTTTAAGTTATTTATTTCAAGGGTATTATTATTCAAAAGTTATCAAACTGATAAGGGTTTATTTAACAATCTCAACCTTATTCAAGATTGTTTATGTTATTCTTCTGTTTGGAGAATTATATGATCATTTTATATCAAACTACATATATTTTTATTTCCTTTGGTTATTTCTACAAATCAAATTTTTTTCTTTAATTTTACTATCTCTAAATACTCAAAATTCTAAAAATAATGTATCTAAGAAAAAAGCGACTTTATTTTTATATTTGATCAGAATTGTTTTTCTTCCATGACCACATTTTGTTTAAAATGATTTCAATAATTTTTTCACTATTCTATAATGATTTTATGAATTCATTGTTACCCTGGTTTGACTTTATATAAACTGTATTAAAAGATATATTCTTGCCATTTTCTAAATGAGGCACTTTTTATTGAAGGTGTGTATATAATTGTTGTTTGAACACTTACCATGTGAATGAATTTTCTTGGAATCATGAATATTTGCAACCACATAAAATTTTATAAAGGAAATTCCATTTTTGAATGAGTAAATTCTTTATTGATTAATTTTTTTATAGAAACAAAATGCACTACTTTGGTTATTTTAGACCAATATAGCTTGTTGGATTTAATATATCGTTAAGAATCATATCCATTGAAAATATAGTCCTTGTGTAGTGACTATTAATATTATTATATTAAAGGTTATGATAAAATACAATTAACACAAATGAAAGAAGTGTTGTCCTCGACTAGTATTATTATACCCCATGAAGCCCATTTATTATAGCTTCTAAGGGATATGAAAAAACTAGGATTTTCCCTTGACCAACCCAAGCCAGGACCCAAAAAATAAAGCTTAATATAAATCATTTACAGGAGAAGTTCAAGCTTATAAATATCACAAACCAAAAAATGTTTGTCGAACCACTATAAGAAATAACCACCATTACACACCTTTCCCTTAGGGAGTATTCTTGTGTAATAAGGGGTTTTGTTTCTAGTAATAATATTTTTTATTTTTTATTTTTTTAATAAAATAATTATTACATTTATCCCTTTTTATTATTACTTTATAAATGATTATATAATGTGTTTGATAAAAATCATATTTCGATACGGAGAAATCAAAATTGTATTTTTGGGAAATATATACTCTCAATTAAGACACTCTTTTGATAATTTCAAGAATTTTATAAATAAATTATATTTTAATAAAATATTATTATGAAATAATATTTATTTAAATATAAATGATAATATAATTTAATTAATTACAATGTAATTTTTATAAGGGTTGGAAAGTTGTTAGTATCATAAAAACCAGAATTATTATGTAAATAAGGTTTTTTATTTTAATGTAAAAATTATCATATTTATAAAATTACTTTGAAAAAACAAATATAATTTTTTGAAGTAAGAACATCTAAATTATCCAATGGTGATTTTTTCATAATTTTCTGAGACAATCAATGTTTTTGGTCAAAATTAAATATAATATAAATATACGTTATGTATTATGACATCATAATAGGCTAAAAGTGATGTAATAAATTATATAATTATTATTAATGACAAAAATCATGTTTTTGTTTTAAAATAATTTGTTTTTAAAGTTATTTGATTAATTTTATAATACTTTAATTAATCCTCAAAACCCTATATTACATTTTAAGGTTTTAAAATTAATTATTTTTGAACATGAAAAAATTCCACATTACCAATGATATTATTTTAATATTTTAGGTTATTGGACTAATAATATATTGAAATAAATCCTATTTGGAATAAAGTATGGGAAATAACCATGATATGGTTTGTGATTTTGATTATATTATCATATAGAGACTAAAACCTATGTTTAGAAATTAAGACAGAATTTCCCTATCTTTTTTTTGTAAATAACAACCAATACTCCCACTCCTATTCACTAAAAACCCTTTTATAATGACTTTTATACCACTATACCTCTATAAATACCTCCTAATGAGTTCTCATTCTCTTAATAAACTTCTCTAAAGCTTTTAGAAGAACCCTATCCAGGTAATGGATCCTCTCCTCTTTCATTTTATTTCATGTAATTTCATGGTACTTATAATTTTTATTTAAAATTTTTAATGTTATAATGTGTTTTTTCACATCCATTTTACTATAATTATTATCCCCATTTAATTATAGAACCTATTTTACTCTCATTAATCATTTCCATGAACCTTTATGTACACTTGTTATGTTGCTGAAATTATCCCATGATTTTCCATGACAAACATTTGTATTCTAAATACCCAACCCCATTTCCAATAAATGTATAGAGACCCAGGATTAACATACATGGATATTACATAATTTTATATGATTATTTAGTACGCTATAGAAATACATTCTTGAGGAACGTAACAATTTACTGTCTTTGGAAACTTCAAAACAAAATCTTTTATCCCGGTGAAATATCTTCAATATCTCCCATAAAGATCTCAACCTTTATTACCTCTACGTAAAACCTTCATTAATAACATGGGGAAAGGAACATAATAAAGGGGTGATATTAGGTTCTCAGTAAGGTTAAATAAATGAAATTCATAGGCATAATATGAATAAAAGGGCATGGAACTTGAGCATAACATTTAAAGATCATACCCTGTATATTAGATATTATAATAATGAATAGTAGTTTATAAGACTTGAATCATAAGATAATTAAGATCATAAGTCATGAAATAATAACATAGTATTAATACATGGATTTTGTGGCATACACATTGGTTTATATTATTTTGAACATGTATAAGTAGAAATAGGTTCACTCATGAAGTTAAGTAAATGAAATTAGGCCCCCACATCAACATATGGACATGAAACTGGGTTCATGAATAACATTTTGAACATGTAATCAGGTTCACACATAACCTTATGGACATGAAACCATGTCCATGCATAATATTTTGAACATGTAATCGAGTTCACACATAACATTGTGAACATGTAATCAGATTCATGAATAGAATTATAGACATGAAACTAGGAATATGAATAACACTGCGAACACATAATAAGGTTCACCTTTAACATTGTGAATATGTAATCAGGTTCACGCATAAGCTTATGGAAATTTATCTAGGTCCATGCATAACATTTTAAACACATAATAAGGTTCAATCATAACATTATCAACATTTAATCAGGTTCACCCATAAACTCAAGGACATGAAACTAGGTCTATGCATAACATTGTGAACATGTAATTAGGTTCACTCATAACATTGTAAACATGAAATCAGGTTCACACATAACATAAATACTCATGATTAATCCATTGTTACCCAATGCATTGGAGGGATATATAGATCCTACCTAAGTCATAACAAAATCATACATATGAGTGCCACAAGATTATAAAAAATTATCATATCACATCTGTAGAGACCCGAAGCTTGACGTACATGGACATTACATTACAATTGCGGAATACTTAGTACATAACAAAAACACACACTAAAGGATCGTAATAGTTTAGTGTCTTTGGAAACTCGGAACGTAATCTTCTAATCGTGGTGAAAGTTCTTCAATATCTCCCATAAAGGTCATCCCTTTTTTCTACCTAAAACCTTTCTTTATATCCTGGGGAAAAGAAAACATAAAAGGGTGAGCTCAAATGCTCAGTAAGGGTAAACAAAAGAAAAATCAATCACATCATATACATAACTTTTGGAAATCTTAACCTGCAAAAAGGCTCATAATATCATAACATGGGATATATCATAGAAGTGAAATGTAATCCCAATAATCATAACTTAAAACATGAAACTTTGTGGCATACACATATAATCATAGAAAATCATTTCTTGTTAGTCAAGACTCATTGCCAAGACTATCTTAGTGGACAAAGTCCCTTTCTGAATCGAGTAACCCTCGTTTCAGTCCTGTTTCACTGAACCGGTATAACCTACCATTTCAGCCATGTCTATCTCATGAGATATAAAATCTTTACCCAATGCATTGGAGGGAGATATAGGTCCCACCCATCTTATAATGAATCCTTTCTTATGTGTGCCACATAATCATAAAACATACATCATCGCATAACACATGTAACAAAAATGGGATTCTTGAAACATCATGATATCATAAATCAATTCATATAAGATAAAGGAATTCATAAACATAATTCCATCACAACATAGTCAAATCAATGTAAAAATATGGATAGAAACAGAACCCTTTATTATCTTAGATGGAAAATAATTTTGATAAAACACTTGAATTGAATTCTTGAGGAAAATATCCTTTCTTCTTCAAAATCAATTTCTTTTCACAAAACATCATGCAATTTTAAAAGAAAGAGATTTTATTGAAAATAGTCATGAAATATTTTAGAGTAAGCTTCTTGAAAATAAGGCTTTATAAAACAGTAGAAATCCGTTCGTGCCGTATAAGTTAAAAAAAAAACATTCTTCGTACTTTTGTCGGAAAAGTCAAAAAGTACCTCGTATGACAAAAGATTCCTTTCATAGATATTACTAAAAACTCACCGAAGGGTAAAAATGGATTTAAACAATTGTAGGTGGATGGAAATAATATTACATATTGATGAAACATGGATGTGGATGATAAAATACACCCCAGTAAATACTTATGAATAAACAATCTCGGATAAAAATGAGATTGTGATATTTCCCTTACCTTAGGTCCAATTTGCTTCGTATGTGTCCGAACCTCCTGTATAATGATTTAAATAATGTCATTGACTTATTACAGAATCATATTCATTGTTATGATATCATATATGGTTCACTTATGACATTATATTACCCGTTCTTTTGTAAATTCCATGTTAAAGAAGCGTTTTGGGTAAAATCGTTTCATTTATCGTAGGTGTTTTGACTTGTTGTTCTTGACATCATTATTACTTATATCATGATTTACTTACTTCCAGAATATAAAATATGATTTATATATCATATATATTCAGTATATATATATATATAATAGATAGATAAATAAAATGAAAAACACCGTTCATGGAGACGGTAGTCCGTATGTACGCATGAACGCCGTTTTTCTTTCCTTATTGTCTTGAAATGGAAGTAAGTAGATGACATACATATGTATATATATACATAAATCCAGTAGCTTTATAATGTCATATATTTCATTATTATTTCTTATATATACATTATAATCATTCTTAAATGGTTAACATGGAGAATGAATCTCATCGCGTCGTGGAGACGGTAGTCCGTACGTACGCACGAGCGATGATATCATTTCTATAAATATTGAATTGAATTGGAGTGGATTATACAATATATCAGAATCAATATGATGTTGTAATAACTATGTATAGTTATTCTTTACACCATTATACCCATCCATGTAAGGTGGTGGTGGAAACTAGATTACACCACGGCGTGGAGACGGTATTCCGTACGTACGCACGCGCGGTGATTTCTTTTTCCGTAGGATGGATAGATGGTGAAATAGGGTTGTTTCATACTTATAATAACATATCAGTATATTAGTTATACTGACGTTATTACTTCATAATGAAACAACCTAAGAAGAATAAGTGGAAGAAGAAATAAAGATGAAAGAATTGGTAACGGTAATTACCTCTTCTTTGAAGTGCCTCTTTGAGACCTCCTCTTAGGGAACTAAAATTGGTCTTTGAGGAAGACCCGAACCTCTAGGATGTTTCTAGGGAAGTGGATAAGAGATTTTGGCAGGGGTTGGCCGAGATTGAGTGCTCAAATTGGTGTGAGGAGGAGGGGGAGGAGGTGTCCTTTTATAAGGGAGGAGAGGGGCACCTTAGGAATATCTCAAAATATTATTTTATATTAAAATCAAAATCGGTTTATAATGGTTCCAAAGGGTCTTATTTCGAAGATAAGGTGGGGAGGGGTCGAAATCCTTTCAACAAATAGAATTTAGACAAGTTTAGGATATTATTTTAACCTTATCAATTAAATTTATCTCTAAGTTAAATAATTTAACTTTTACCATGTCTTTTTGTTTTCTTTCACTATATGGTTAATAAACTTACTATAACATGCCAAACGAACCCCAAATTGTTTATTATTAATATATATATCCTTATCTAAGTCATTTGGCCGAACCTTAGATTTTTAGGAATACAATAACAATTAATAATATAATATTTGATTTAAAAACTATTTTGTGTCAATTTTGACACTATTTGATATATGATTTTTGTGAAAGTCATAACAGAATCAAATGTTTGAACCAAGTTGATTAAATCAACATTAATATGTCATAGTAACCTATAAAATTAGTGGAATTCATAAAAAATCTCAAATTCCATTTATTTTGGTGTTTATAACATCAATTATGTCAATATTTCATTAATAAGATAATTACTGCATCATCGTTGTGTCATAAATAAAATAAATTATTTTATGTCTAAAAATTACAAATAAAATACCATCATGTAGGAAATATTTTTAGCTTTCTAATTAATATTTACAATCGAATTTTTCTTATGTATAACCACATATTAAAAATGATTTACTTATTAAACTTTGATTTTAACTATTTTAACCTTTCTTTAAATAAATTAATAATAAATGTCCTAATCTAATCCAAGTGGGCCTATATGGTCATATTTTATTCTTAAGTTTGTTTTTGGTCGAATTACACCTGTCCAATAGAATTAGGACATGTGTTAGGGTAATAGTAATATCATATTTACCCTTAGTTACCCTATTTATTATTAACCGCGGTAAAAAAGTAAGAAGTTACTATTCACCAAGAAATTATTTTCATCTCATTGAACCACATTTTAGTCCTTGATATTAACTGTGTCTCTCGGATTTTTGAAATTCCATTCACAGAAGCGGCAAAATTAAGTTTTATGAAAAATTCAGTTTTTTTAACTACCACTTAGTAGTTTCACTATTCATCAAAAATTGATGTTTTTCAGAACAATGCCAAAATTTCATCCTAAGCTATATTTCATATTCCGAATTCAAAAATGAAGTCTATCTTACCAAATTCATAACATAGAAGTTGCATTAATTAATTTTATAATTAAATCCCGCTGTTAAAACAAATAGCGTGTTTTTAAGAAACAATATCTATCAAAAGATTGACACTTGATTATGTCTGGTTTAAATGTGAAATTACAACCAATGACCAACATTGTATTAAATTGTAAAAATATATTTTAAATATACTTTAAAACCACTCAAATTAATGATTTATCACTATTAATTATTTCGATTAAAAAAGTTGTTTTTAATTATAATTTAGTAATTTTCACTATTCATCAGAATATGAAAGTTATCCGAAAAGCACCAAAATTTCACCTTAGGCTAAATTTGATACTCCGAATCCAAAAATGAAGTCCATTTTGAGAGCTAAAATTTCTAAAATTTAAAAAGTGGTTATTACTATTCATAACGGCTAGTTTTAATAATATTTTAATAGCATATCATTGTTTCGTAAAACTCAGTATTACGTACCACACACGCTATCGAGGAAGGTTGTGATTGCGTGTAACGCAAGGCAAGTCAAGGATCCGTGTTGTGCAAGCTCTTTTTGGTGTAGCGTACAACACAAGACATTAGTGAAATAAAAAAGAATATTTTTCATAGAATCTCGGGCTGTTACATTCTACCCCCCTTAAAATGAATTTCGCCCTCGAAATTCGTCGGGGTTATAAATGGTTTACTATTCGAAAGTTTCTTTATCGTAAAAAGGAATACAAAAACTTGGCTTTAAAAACTAAAGTATGAAATGTAACGATTACCCAAATAAACTAATCACTGGGTTTCCACATAGGTGAAAATATGGATATGGAAGAGAAATCTAACCATCATGTTCTGATGGAGAGTGGTAGAGAACATGGCTATGGAAAAGCCAGTAATCACAAATCCATAAATTTGTGACGATCTAAGGTACCATCTGATTCATCAGGTATAAGATCACTAGGACAACATTTTTGGTTTTCAAGATCATTTCCCTAAAGTTGAAAATTTGAATTAGAATAAATACTTACTTTATTTTGGTACAATCTCACTGTTGTTCGTGCCTTTAACAATTTCCACTTCATCTCTTAAATAAATGAAGTTGAATTTGTTATTCTTGAAGTGTTAGCAGATCATGTGATAGAATGACGGGTCATTCCATCTGTCTCAAACAAAAGGTTAGCAAAAATTATATACATAAGTCGATCTATAGTGAGATTAATCACATATGGTTCCTAAAATGGACTTATACTTCATATATCATACTGCTTAATATAATAAAACTAGTTTCTACTAAATAGGGACTTCCTGTAGGCCAGTGGTAGGCGATAAAGGCCAGTCGCACTTCGGTTGTGGGTTCGATTCCCACAGCCTTGTCTGAAGCGATGGGCTGTCGCCCGTCCTGCAGGTTGTCCTTTTATAAAACTATATTACTATAACATCCCATCAATAATATCGAAAAAACTTCTATCCTTAAACAATACTAACTTATGTCCAACATAATCCATTCCAATCTTTAGGCTTATCCATAATACTGCAGTCCATTCTCATAACATAGTGAAAACGATTACCAGAGATTTAATACCATCGTTGATCCCCATATATCATAAGATATATCTTGTTGGTCACATTCCAAACATTCAAAGGCCTTAATCTTGTACTCTCTTGAATAACCATTGAACCTTAGTGAAAACTTGAATGCAGTTAAAAGTTAACACTTTTCACATACTGAAATCCTCAAAATTCTATATACTCGAACCATGATATCACTTAGTCCTTATATCAATCATGAGCTCATGAATACTATCAAATATTTAATTTTCTCCTTATCCCTTCATTATGCGCATATCATCTACATTCCAAAAATATCTGAATAACCTTTCATGGATACTGGTAACATTAATCATACACTTTCAAAACAGAAGGAAAGACAACAGTGTAACAATCCATAGATGTCTCTTTATTCCAAAATTACACATGATAAACATGTAATCATTCCACTACATTCTCAAACCATTGACCGAGCTTCAAAAATTCTTTCATCTCACATATCATTTGTAGTCTCTTCATCATCATCCACATAAATACTACCCATATGACCATACTGATTCTCTTCATGAGTCTTTCCCTTAGGGCATTTGTTTGCATAATGCCCATACATTCCACATTTAAAACACTTAACCATTTTTGATGTCGTAGCAATAACATTATCCTCATCCATGGTGTTAACCGACCCTTTTCCTTTGCACTTACTTGCTTTGTGTCCTTCTTTTCCACACCCAAAGCATCTTCCAGTTCCCTTGAAACATTCTCCTTGATGCCTCTTCCCACATGATTTACATTGGGGAAATTGAACTTTCTTTTCTCTATGATCATCATGGAACTCCATCTTTCTCTTATTAGTCGAGTCAGGAAACATACCAAATTTTACTTTATTGATCATGTTGTGAGATTGCTGATTCGGCATAATATTGAGGTTTGGACATCCAAATCCCATTTCATTTGGTTGCTCATGAAGAATATCATTCCATTGTCCATCATATCCTCCATTATTGTGAATCATCTTGTTTCCAGCCATTTTCTAAAACCCAAACAGAATAGTGTTAGATGCAAAAATCATAATAAAGGGGGAGTAACTTAAATATCTATCATCTTTGGTTTAATCTAATATTGTTACCATAGTTCTAGGACTATATCCTATACGTATACTTATCCTTAGGGGCATCCCTAGACATACCTTAGAAATATCTCTAGGGATCTCACTAACGTTTTCGTATCCTAGTTTCCAAAGGATGACTAAACCTTTCCTCTGATACCAACTGTAGAGACCCGAAGCTTGACGTACATGGACATTACATTACATTTGCGGAATACTTAGTACATAACAAAAACACACACTAAAGGATCGTAATAGTTTAGTGTCTTTGGAAACTCGGAACGTAATCTTCTAATCATGGTGAAAGTTCTTCAATATCTCCCATAAAGGTCATCCCTTTTTTCTACCTAAAACCTTTCTTTATATCCTAGGGAAAAGAAAACATAAAAGGGTGAGCTCAAATGCTCAGTAAGGGTAAACAAAAGAAAAATCAATCACATCATATACATAACTTTTGGAAATCTTAACCTGCAAAAGAGCTCATAATATCATAACATGGGATATATCATAGAAGTGAAATGTAATCCCAACAATCATAACTTAAAACATGAAACTTTGTGGCATACACATATAATCATAGAAAATCATTTCTTGTTAGTCAAGACTCATTGCCAAGACTATCTTAGTGGACAAAGTCCCTTTCTGAATCGAGTAACCCTCGTTTCAGTCCTGTTTCACTAAACCGGTATAACCTACCATTTCAGCCATGTCTATCTCATGAGATATAAAATCTTTACCCAATGCATTGGAGGGAGATATAGGTCCCACCCATCTTATAATGAATCCTTTCTTATGTGTGCCACATAATCATAAAACATACATCATCGCATAACACATGTAACAAAAATGGGATTCTTGAAACATCATGATATCAAAAATCAATTCATATAAGATAAAGGAATTCATAAACATAATTCCATCACAACATAGTCAAATCAATGTAAAAATATGGATAGAAACAGAACCCTTTATTATCTTAGATGGAAAATAATTTTGATAAAACACTTGAATTGAATTCTTGAGGAAAATATCCTTTCTTCTTCAAAATCAATTTCTTTTCACAAAACATCATGCAATTTTAAAAGAAAGAGATTTTATTGAAAATAGTCATGAAATATTTTAGAGTAAGCTTCTTGAAAATAAGGCTTTATAAAACAGTAGAAATCCGTTCGTGCCGTATAAGTTAAAAAAAACATTCTTCGTACTTTTGTCGGAAAAGTCAAAAAGTACCTCGTATGACAAAAGATTCCTTTCATAGATATTACTAAAAACTCACCGAAGGGTAAAAATGGATTTAAACAATTGTAGGTGGATGGAAATAATATTACATATTGATGAAACATGGATGTGGATGATAAAATACACCCCAGTAAATACTTATGAATAAACAATCTCGGATAAAAATGAGATTGTGATATTTCCCTTACCTTAGGTCCAATTTGCTTCGTATGTGTCCGAACCTCCTGTATAATGATTTAAATAATGTCATTGACTTATTACAGAATCATATTCATTGTTATGATATCATATATGGTTCACTTATGACATTATATTACCCGTTCTTTTGTAAATTCCATGTTAAAGAAGCGTTTTGGGTAAAATCGTTTCATTTGTCGTAGGTGTTTTGACTTGTTGTTCTTGACATCATTATTACTTATATCATGATTTACTTACTTCCAGAATATAAAATATGATTTATATATCATATATATTCAGTATATATATATATATAATAGATAGATAAATAAAATGAAAAACACCGTTCATGGAGACGGTAGTCCGTACGTACGCATGAATGCCGTTTTTCTTTCCTTATTGTCTTGAAATGGAAGTAAGTAGATGACATACATATGTATATATATACATAAATCCAGTAGCTTTATAATGTCATATATTTCATTATTATTTCTTATATATACATTATAATCATTCTTAAATGGTTAACATGGAGAATGAATCTCATCGCGTCGTGGAGACGGTAGTCCGTACGTACGCACGAGCGATGATATCATTTCTATAAATATTGAATTGAATTGGAGTGGATTATACAATATATCAGAATCAATATTATGTTGTAATAACTATGTATAGTTATTCTTTACACCATTATACCCATCCATGTAAGGTGGTGGTGGAAACTAGATTACACCACGGCGTGGAGACGGTATTCCGTACGTACGCACGCGCGGTGATTTCTTTTTCCGTAGGATGGATAGATGGTGAAATAGGTTTGTTTCATACTTATAATAACATATCAGTATATGAGTGATACTGATGTTATTACTTCATAATGAAACAACCTAAGAAGAAGAAGTGGAAGAAGAAATAAAGATGAAAGAATTGGTAACGGTAATTACCTCTTCTTTGAAGTGCCTCTTTGAGACCTCCTCTTAGGGCACTAAAATTGGTCTTTGAGGAAGACCAGAACCTCTAGGATGTTTCTAGAGAAGTGGAGAAGAGATTTTTGCAGGGGTTGGCCGAGATTGAGTGCTCAAATTGGTGTGAGGAGGAGGGGGAGGAGGTGTCCTTTTATAAGGGAGGAGAGGGGCACCTTAGGAATATCTCAAAATATTATTTTATATTAAAGTCAAAATCGGTTTATAATGGTTCCAAAGGGTCTTATTTCGAAGATAAGGTGGGGAGGGGTCGAAATCCTATCAACCAATAGAATTTAGACAAGTTTAGGATATTATTTTAACCTTATCAATTAAATTTAACTCTAAGTTAAATAATTTAACTTTTACCATGTCTTTTTGTTTTCTTTCACTATATGGTTAATAAACTTACTATAACATGCCAAAAGAACCCCAAATTGTTTATTATTAATATATATATCCTTATCTAAGTCATTTGGCCGAACCTTAGATTTTTAGGATTACAATAACAATTAATAATATAATATTTGATTTAAAAACTATTTTGTGTCAATTTTGACACTATTTGATATATGATTTTTATGAAAGTCATAACAGAATCAAATGTTTGAACCAAGTTGATTAAATCAACATTAATATATCATAGTAACCTAGAAAATTAGTGGAATTCATAAAAAATCTCAAATTACATTTATTTTGGTGTTTATAACATCAATTATGTCAATATTTCATTAATAAGATAATTACTGCATCATCGTTGTGTCATAAATAAAATAAATTATTTTATGTCTAAAAATTACAAATAAAATACCATCATGTAGGAAATCTTTTTAGCTTTCTAATTAATATTTACAATCGAATTTTTCTTATGTATAACCACATATTAAAAATGATTTACTTATTAAACTTTGATTTTAACTATTTTAACCTTTCTTTAAATAAATTAATAATAAATGTCCTAATCTAATCCAAGTGGGCCTAAATGGTCATATTTTATTCTTAAGTTATTTTTTGGTCGAATTACACTTGTCCAATAGAATTAGGACATGTGTTAGGGTAATAGTAATATCATATTTACCCTTAGTTACCCTATTTATTATTAACCGCGGTAAAAAAGTAAAAAGTTACTATTCACCAAGAAATTATTTTCATCTCATTGAACCACATTTTAGTCCTTGATATTAACCGTGTCTCTCGGATTTTTGAAATTCCATTCAAAGAAGCGGCAAAATTAAGTTTTATGAAAAATTCAGTTTTTTTAACTACCACTTAGTAGTTTCACTATTCATCAAAAATTGATGTTTTTCAGAACAATGCCAAAATTTCATCCTAAGCTATATTTCATATTCCGAATTCAAAAATGAAGTCTATCTTACCAAATTCATAACATAGAAGTTGCATTAATTAATTTTATAATTAAATCCCGCTTTTAAAACAAATAGCGTGTTTTTAAGAAACAATATCTATCAAAAGATTGACACTTGATTATGTCTGGTTTAAATGTGAAATTACAACCAATGACCAAAATTGTATTAAATTGTAAAAATATATTCTAAATATACTTTAAAACCACTCAAATTAATGATTTATCACTATTAATTATTTCGATTAAAAAAGTTGTTTTTAATTATAATTTAGTAATTTTCACTATTCATCAGAATATGAAAGTTATCCGAAAAGTACCAAAATTTCACCTTAGGCTAAATTTGATACTCCGAATCCAAAAATGAAGTCCATTTTGAGAGCTAAAATTTCTAAAATTTAAAAAGTGGTTATTACTATTCATAACGGCTAGTTTTAATAATATTTTAATAGCATATCATTGTTTCGTAAAACTCAGTATTACGTACCACACACGCTATCGAGGAAGGTTGTGATTGCGTGTAACGCAAGGCAAGTCAAGGATCCGTGTTGTGCAAGCTCTTTTTGGTGTAGCGTACAACACAAGACATTAGTGAAATAAAAAAGAATATTTTTCATAGAATCTCGGGTTGTTACAACATCCCCTGAAATGTGATAGGTATCATGAACATTTAATCATATCATTACCTATAGAGAAGTGGTAAGTCTCATAATCACCACCCATAAAAATAAATGGGTTTCAAAATCATATAACTCGTGAAAGAGAAATGAGGTTCATAAACACCATTCCATCAAAACAAAAATCATTCATAGAGATAATATTAAACTTGTAAACATACAATGGAAGATTCAAAGAAATTATGGTCATAATGGTGTTATGTTTATATGTTTCAAACATTCCTTTTTTACCTTAAAGTTATAAAAAGTCCATTGATATGAAAATGAAAAGAAGATTAATTATAAGACTATATAAGGTAAAACATGGGTAAAATTTCCTTTAAAATCATATGATAAAAGTAAAACATTTTGGAAATAATTTTTACAAATCATGGGTTTGAAAGATCACAGATTTCCAACCAAAAGGAGAAATAAAGTCATATTTTTGTTAAAACGTTTTCATAGTTATCCTAATTAACCAAGAGTGGAAAAAAATGGCACTAATACATGAATATATAATGTAAAAATATATGATAAGATATTTAATTGGTGTTCTTGAGATATGTATCATTATATTTTATCAATTTAATCATAATCATAAATAATCGTGAAAAGCGATGAGATTGTTTCAATAAACTCTTATCACTTAGTAACATGGGATCATACTCTACATGTAAGAAAAGGAAATTATATGAAATATAAAATATAATTAAAATAATGAGATTCATGATATAACATGTAAAATTTAAGTATATACACCTTGAAAAATAATTTAGGTTCATAACAAAACATGAGTCTCAAAGAAGGCAAATTGAGACAAAACTTGTTTTGCTAATTCGGTAACTTTTGAAACTTAAACCTGTGAAATGAAGATAATAAAATGGATACATAAATACCCATAAATTTAATAATAATATTCATGTAATAAATTCATTTTCATTATATACACCACTAAAAAAGAATGAGTTTTGAACATGGCATGTATCTCATAGAAATAAATAGTGATTTGAAATCCCCTTACCTTGTGTCTTGACTCTGGTCTTAATCATTCCAAAACATTGTATAATAAATATAAATTTATGATAGGTATTTAAAATAACCATATTATTATATCTAATACCATATATATATTTATTATGACATTATATTACCCGCTTGTAAGCAATTTCATGTTAAGGTTACGCTTCGAGTAATATTCGCTTTGTTTTTCGCTTGTCTTAATTTGTTATATATTAAGTCATTATAATTATATCATGATTAAATAATGTAAAAAAATGATTTAAATATAATTTATATTCATTATATTTTTGTTATAATAATATATAGAATATATAAGTAAGAAATGGAATACACTGTTCATGGAGACGGTAAGTCGTACGTATGCATGAATATTGTTTCAATTTTTATTATTGAATTGAAAGAAAAAAATAAAATCAAATATATGTATCTATGTATATAATATCGTTAAATTATAATTATAATGTTATATATATGATATTATTTCACTAAACTCATCCTTAATAGATTCCATGTAGTGTGCAAACGAAGCACATCACTTTGAGGGTAATGTGGTCCATACTTTCTCTAACAAAATTATCATATTTACACAAAATGGAAATTAAAAAAGAAATGTGTTTTAAAAAGGAATAAATAATATTAAATAAATAATAATAGTAATATATTACATATATAAACATACTTTCCATCATAATTTCCACCTTGATTGGCGTTAATGGAAAAAATGAGCATTCATCGTTTAGTGAGGTGGTAGTTCATCATACACATAAACAGTATGTTCATTACCAATTAGATGAATGTGTGTGTAAGTGTAGGGAAAAACCTTATCATAACAAAATCAATGTATATTTAAGATACCGTTTTTATTATACAACTATGGAATAAATAGATTGTATGGGTGGATGAAGAAAATAAAATAATGGAGATTGAGCGAAGACGTTACCTCTTAATCAGGTAACTCCATTTGGTTTGTGTCAAAAGGAATCCTTAGATTTATTTCTGACCAATAATAGGCTTATAAGAAAATTAGTGGGATTTTGGGAATTTTATTGGTCATATATTGGCCGAACCTAAGAGGTTTTAGAGGTGTGAATAAGAGGGAGAGGTGGTGGCCATTTATAAGGAATGGAAAGGACACACTTAGAATTTTTTAAAACAAGTTATGTCTAACCATGTTTTTACCTAAAAAATGTCCTAAAAATCCAACCCAAATTAATAATTTAAGATTAATGGACGAATAATGTATAGAAAATGGTTGTTTAAAAGTTTTTAAGTCATTTTGGGTCTTAAATTTAAGGTTTAGTACTTTTTTAACCTAATTTTTCTCTTAATCATTGTAATTAATTTTAATCACTTTCACTAATATTTTTTGTCAAAAAATAATTTGAAATGATTAGAAATTAGAAATTATTATTATAAAAAATATGGAATCCATTTTACCATATTTCAATATTATAAGTGGCAGAATCTAATTTAAATTTAATTCCGCAGACAGGACGACAACGCGGGTTTTTTAAAGTAAAATGATCAAAATTTTGCTAAGTTTTTATATCCAAATTCAATGTGAAATTGGCTCCAATGAACTAAATTAGATTAATTTATAAAAATATTATCTAATTAAACATTTAATTAAATTTAAAATATAATTTAATCTTATAAATAAATTAGATGAAAATGCAGTTTTGAATTAAAATTCAGTATTTTTAACTATTCATTAAAAATGAAACATTACAGAAAAATACCAAAAATTTATCCTAACCAAAATTTTATGTCTAGATTTAAAATTTGAAGTTTATATTGATATATTAAATCAATAAAAGTTCAAAAAAAAATATTTAATATGGGTTCTCCATTAAAAAGCGGTAACACTCCCATTGTAAAAATATAGGTTTTTAAGCATAAAATTGGGTTTGTTCTTATCTTTTGTCTATAAAATATACTGGATGAATATCACAAATATTTTATTCAATATATAACATATATATTAAATTAATATCACTCACTAATTATAATTAATTTAATTTATTAGGGTAAAATATTTTTTTGAAAATAATAATATTTCCCTTTATATTCAATAAGTTTTCGTATTCATTTCTAATTAATTTCTAACCTATGAATTAATATTATATTTGTTTAAAACATATATTTTCATAAATTAGTTAATAATATTCATAACTTATAATTTAATATCTAGGTTATATCTTCTTATATTAAGTATTCACATTTTAATGATATACTATTGTACGATAAAACTCGGTTTTGTGTGTTACACAATCCATTGAGGAAAGTCATTATTTCATGTAATAAAAGGTAACCTCTGTGTTCCTTGTAGAGAAAGATGATGTTTATGTTTTGTGTGGTTCATAATTAAATAGGATTTGTGTATAATTCAAGCCAAACAAAGTTATTTAATATAAAATAAATTATCATCATTGTTTCATGAAATAAAAAATATAAAAATGGTAAAATTAATTTTAAAAAAACAAAACATATCTGGGTGTCACATAATTTCATTCACCTAGATTTACCAATCCTTCATTTAATTGATTTATTCCATGTATGTAACCCATAATTATTAATCATGGTATTAAAATTAATTAAATATTTTCTTATGCTGTATGATCTATGCGGCACACAAATGCATGTAAAAAATATAGATGTGATGGGTGGGCCTAGAATTAGACATACCTCAAATGCATTGAGTAATGTTTTTATATCATTATATTCCATTTATGGTGCATAAGATATTATCCTAAGCACACTTTGTTATGATGATTCAGTTTTTAGCCTGGACTTATGCTTATGATGTCATGTTTTATGTTGTTTCCATATTTCTATATTGCCTTGATGTTATCATCTTCTACCATGATTTGAAGTTTAAGATTATAATTATCACCTTTATATTTTATCATGTTATTCCTCTTAACTCACTTATACTACTTTACCATATGTAATTCCATGATTATTCCATTCTTGGGCCTTTTAGCTCACCCATTTCTTATGTACATCCCCAAGTTATCCCATGTAGTATTAAAAGATCAATATATTTTAAGGGAATGGTGTGGTTTTTTTAAATAATATAATTTTATCCTTATTTAAAGTTATTGTTTTATGTATCTAACTACACAAAGACGCTAGGAATTTTAATATTTTGGGTTTGTTTTATGAGTATTTTTTTGTAATAAATCATGAAATAAGGTGTATTAATGATATGGGTTTTCATACATGGTATTAGAGGAAAGTCTGGTTATTTTTAGGAATTATAATTATAAAACTTTATTGAAATCCTTAGGGGTAATACTAAACCCAGTAAAACATCCCTAAATTATGTTAAAGTATATATCAATTGGTTTTGAAAAAACAAAATCCCTATTAGGATACTACAAGTGGATGTGCCTCTATCATAGTGGTATATGGTGGTAATAACCTCGAAAAGGGTGTATTGGGAATTCACATGTTCATTACCTAGTGTGAAATAAAAATTCCCTAATTCACACCTATTTTGACACTCCCGAGTTGTATGATTTGGAAAATTCATAGGATCATTATGATCCATTTTGAAGAGAATAAACAAATTCCCAAAAAATCATCCTTGGAAATAGACCATGGATAACATAGATTAAAACCTATAAATTCATATGTTATAGAATGTATGTAATTTATAATTTATCCATTTAATTTTTATAGTTTCCATATTTTGTGTTTAATAATTTGAAAATTTTCATCCCTAATTTCCCCTTTATTATAGTCAATGTATGGAAATAGGAGGAACCAAGTCAACAACCAATGTGAGTGGCAATATAATGACTAACCAGATGAGATTCCCTACCTGCTAGGAGAAGGAATTAGGAACTTCATGAGATTAATTTATCAGGTAACTCATGTTTTGAATAGAAACTTGAAATGGAAGTAACAACCATATCCCCCTAAGAAATAGAATGTTATAATTGATACATTTATACGAAAAAGGACTCCAAAATTCAATGAATATTCTAATACCTTAATCATGGAACATTGGATCAAATCCATTGAAAAGATCTTCTCCATACTTTAATGATCTGAGTAAGATAAGTTCATTATTTTTTATGATATAGAGGTAGAATCTGAACAATGGTAGATGTTAATAAAAATTATGAATCCTGAAGAGGAGATCAAAGCAATAGAGTAGAAAGAATTTAGGAAAATGTTTTTTGATAAGTATTTTTCCTCGCGCTATCTAAATAAAAATAGATAGGGAATTACTTGTCCTCAAACAAAAGGATTGAGAATCCTTCAGGGTGTATGTGGTGAACTTCACAAGACCTCCACGATACACCTTTGGCTTTTTCATTTTTCCTAAATGTAAAGATGATTGTTTCTTTAATGGGATAAAACTAAATCTCTTATAATATTTATTGATTAAAGACTTTGATAACTATAAGGAAATTTTATAATGTCCCCCCAAAGTAAAAATGTATATAGGCGAGTCTCATGGGTATCAGGGGTCTAGAGATTGGAAGCATAGAATGGATTTTAATTCTGGTAGCACGATGGAGAAATCTCATGGGGAAAGAAATTACAACAACCCACTTTTCAAAAGTATGGGAAGAACCACCATAAAAATTGATTTAATGGTATAAGGTAATTATTTTGGTATGGGAAGGAATGAAACCTAGATATCTAATTCCAATGGGATAAACCCACCAATGTTATGGAAGAATGTAATACTCCATTCAACCCTTAACCTATTATCCAATGTTTCAACTACAAGGTACAAGGATAATATGAAAATCAATGCACTAAGAGAAGGGTTTTATATGATAATTGGAACCAACATCCTCTAAGGCCTAGAGAGAAAGTGTGAACATATTCCATCACAACTTCTATGGTAGATCCCAACAATGATGTGGTGATAGGTACACTCGTTATTCACTTAAGAATATTGGACATACTATTTTATTCTAGTTTGTATTCTTTCATATAAAAAAATTTTAGTATAACTATTTAAACACCACCTCAAAACATAGATTTGGAGATATCTGTAAAAATGAAAAATGGGTAAATTATTACATCTAAATTATATAACTTCACTATAGTCTATATTTGTAGGATTAACTTCCTAGAAAACCATATAAAAATCCCTTTAGCAGAATTTGATGTAATTCTAGGTATGGGTTGTATTTCCTTATATAGAGTAGACATAAATTACTGAAAAGGGAAATTACCCTATATATCATGAATCTCCCTCTGATTCTATAAAAGTTCAAGGAGGAGGATGAATATACTTTGGTATCATCATCTCAAGTATGGATATTAATGCCTTATGAGAAACAATATCACACTCAAATGATTAATACTATGGAAAAGATCATACTTGATGACATTCCCATTATAAGGTAATATACAGATGTGTTTCATTGAGAATTTCCCAATCATCCTCCAAGTTGTGAGTTCATTTCTTAATAGACCTTATACCCAAACATTTCCAATATCCAAGACTCCATATAGAATGACCATTTTAGAACATTAATAGATGAAGAAGAAACTACAATATAATACCGATAAAGGTTATATACTCCCAAGTGCTTCACCATAGGGTGCATTGGTCCTCTTTATCAAGAAGAATGATGGGTAAACGCACCTATATATTGATTATCGTGGACTAAACAAGATCATAGTAAAAAAAATACCCGCTTCCATAGATTCATGACTTGTTATATTTATTATGTAAATCCTAGTACTTCTATAAGGTGGATCTTTGGTTGGGATATTATCAAGTAAAGGCAGATAAGAGTGATATACCAATACTTCATTTCTTATAAGGTATAAAAACTATGATTTCATAGTGATTCTATTTGGAATCACTAATACTCCATCTATCATGATTGAATTAATGGATAGAGTCTTTATGTATTACCTTTATAAATTTATAGTAGTCTTTATATATGATATTATTTTCTAATCCAAAAGAAAGGATGAAAATTAGGAGCATTTTAATTTTTTTTTGAAGTCCTTGAGAAAAGAAAATTTATGTTTAAATTATAGTAAATTTTATTTTTGGATGGAGAAAGTAACATTATTGGGGAATTATATCCTTATAAAAGGGATATCTGTGGATCCTTAAAAAATAGTGGAAATTTAAGGAATATATTAGAATAACATCTATGATGTAGATTCATATTATAATTATATTAGATGGGTACTATGTTCAATTTGTGAGAAAATTATAATTATTTTCAAGACCACTAACCAAGATAACTCAGAAGGGAGTGAAGTTTTTTTAGAATGATGAATGTGAAGAGATATTTAAATAGTTAATGAACGGGATAATCATTATACCAATTATTACACTACCCAATAGTGGGGAAGAATTTTTAATCTACATAAATGCATCAAAAAGGCCTTGGGTTGTGTAATCATTTAATATAACAAAGTGATAGCCTATACCTTTTTCCAATTAAAACAACCATGATAAGAACTACCAAACTCAAGATTTGGAATTGGTTGTAGTGATCTTCATGTTGAAGTTTTGGAGACTTTATCTATATGGGGAGAAGTGTGGAATATACTAATATCATAAAATACTCAAGTATATATTCACACAAAATGATCTCAATATGTTTCAATGAAGGTGGTTATATCTGCTCTAGGATTATGATTTTTCAATTCATTATAATACAAAGAAGAAAAAAGTAGAAGATGCTCTGAGTAGAAATGATCATGAAAATGTATCCATGATGATGATTAAAAGGGATAAAATATTTTTGAACATGAAATGGGTGAATATGGGAATAATAAAATGATATGAATCATACTAAGATCAAATAACGGCTTAACGGTTAGTTCTTGATAGGATCAAGGAGGCCTAGAAATATGATGAGGTGCTACAAAAAAATGTATCAAATATTTTGGAGTTAAAATTTGATAATGATATATTTTAAAGGTTTGAAATCTTGATATCCATCCCAAAAAAATCATAAATAATAAGGGAACTTTTGGATGATGCACATATCTCATATTTTATTTATTCTTCTAGGAAGCACTAAGATGTACAAAGATCCAAAGAAAAACCTATAGTGGGATAACATGAAGGCTGATATTGTAGAATTTATATCTAAATTCTTGGTATGCTAACAAGTCAAGTCAGAATAATAGAAGTCTAAGGAGATGAATAAAACATTTACCATACTAGTATGGAAATGGGAAAATATAATCATGTATTTATTTATAGGGCTCCCTAAGACATCAAAAGGAAATAACTCCATCTGAGTGGTAGTCGATCACCTTAAAAAGTAAGTGTATTTCATTGATATGAAGGAATATTTCTCTTTCTACCAACTCTTGAAGTGATACATAAGGGAAGTGGAAATAATTCATAGAGTGAAACTACCCATTATATTTGATTGATATCTGAGGTTTACCTTGAGGTCCTGAGAAGCCTTCATTCTGAATTTGATGCAGAGATGTGTTTCAGTACTTCTTATCACCCTTGTAAGGGTTTTTATCCTGAAATAACCATTAAAACTCTAGAAGATATGTTGAGATTAGGTTTAATGGATTCCCAAGGATATTGGAAACAACACATTCCCCTAGTGGAGTTATCATATAACAAAATTTTCTATTCAAGAATTCAAATGGAAGATAATGAGGCTATGTATGGGAAGAGGTGTCAGACTCCTACATGTCTGGATGACATTGTATAGTAGAATATTACGGGACCTAATATTATCCAAGAGACGACAGAGAGGATTCAAACCATTCAACATCATATGAAATATACAAAAATTCAATATAAAAGTTATATAGATAATCATCGACGAGACCTGAATTTTGAGGTTGGAGAAAAGGTGTTCATTTTTATATTACATTGGAAGACATTCATGAGGTTTGGAAAGAAAGGAAAACTTAGTATTAGATACATTGGTCTTATTGATATCCCTGGATCACATCAGAGTAGTGGCCTATTTACTATCACTCCCACATAACCTATCTCAAGTATATGATATGTTCCATGTATCTCTCTTGAGGAAGTACATACCAGACCCCTCAAAAGTACTGAATCCATAGGTAGTACCCTTAAAGAAAGATATTTCATATGATGAGTAGCTATTTAAGATCTTAGATCATAGATAGAAAGTTCTACAAAATAAGAAAACTCAACTGGTCAAAGTTTTGTGGTGGAACCACAATTTTAAGGAAGCAACATGGGAATCAAAATTGGAAATGAAACAAAAGTACCGTCATATATTCTAGTGTAAAAAATGAGATTTATAGGGTGAAATTTAGGAAGGTTGGAAGAAGGTAATGACCTTAAATATTGTAAATTAAATTCTCTTTTTGAATGTATAAGTCACTTATTAATTAATTAAATTATAGAAAACACATGAACTAATTTAGTTATTTTGGACTGATATATCTTGTTGGAGTTAAAATATTATTAAACAACATAATCATTGATAATATATCCACTGTATAGTGACCATTTAGATTAGTATATTAATAGTTATGATAAAGTACAATTGACACTATTGAAAGAAGTGATGGCCTTGACTAGTAGGATCATACCATATAAGGCCCATTTATCAGAGATTTCAAGGGAGATAACATCATTGGGATTTTCTCTTTACCAAACCCAAGATGATATATAACAACTAAATATTGAGAGAAATAATTTAATGTATAATTGAAATCTTATTGACATCATGACACAAATAATGTTCACCGAACCACCCAAAAAAGCACCATCATCACACACCTTACCCTTAGGGTATATACTGGTGTAATAGGGGGTTATGTATTAAGGACCTGGTAATATGAATTAATATATTTTATTTTTTTTAATAAAATAATTAATATATATATTTTTTAATTTATAAATGATTATAAAATGATTTTGATAAAAATTATATTTTGATACAACGAAATTAAAATTTTATTTTAGGAAATATATACCATCAATTAAAACACTCTTTTTGTAATTTAAAGAATTTTTTAAATAAATTATATTGTAATAAAATATTTTTAAAATATAATATTAATTTAAATTTAAATGGTCATATAATTTAATGAAGTCTAATGTAATTTTTATAAGTGTCTAAAAATTGTTAGTAACGTAAAAACAAGTATTTTTAAGTAAATATGGATTTTTATTTCAAAGAGAAAATTATAATATTTATGAAATTATACTGATAAAATAAATATTGTTTTTTAAATAATCATATAAAAATTATCCAATGGTGATTTTTTTTCATAATTTTATAAGATTGTTAAATTTTTGGATAAAAATTAAATATGGTAAAAATACGTGGTTGATATTATGACTTCATAATAGCACAAAAGAGATATAATAAATGAGATAATAAGTATCCTTGATAAAAATCTTGTTACCCTTTAAAATAATGTGTATTTAATGTTATTTTATTTAATTTTATAATCCTTTAATGAATCCTCCAAAACCTATATTCTATTTTAAGGTTTTAAAATTAACTATTTATGAACATGGCTCACTTCCACATCACCATTGGAATTATTTTTGTAATTTTAGTTCTTGGATATATAAAATATTGAAAACACCTTTAATTTGGTATAAACCATGGAAAACCCATGGTAAGTTTTGTGGTTTTTTATTGTAAAGTCCTAACCCAAGAGCCACTAAAACGGTTTCTGAGCTAGTTGGTCACATGACCTCATGCACACCTCCCCATACACTAGAGGTTGCCGACTAATAGTGACTATCTAATGATGGTACATTGGGGAGACTATACCCTCTGGATCAATGATAAATATAGTATATGTGTATTAAAATGAATAGTAGTTGAAGATAATAATAACGATTGAATAACCTAAAAAGTGTAAAATACAACATCCAAACATGAAGATGCTAAATCATAGTATACGAAATCACCATACAAAAGATAATATAATAAATAGGGATAGACTGAAATAATAATAATAAATAAATGAAATGCTCTAACTCTAGAAGGAATCCCAAGTACATTCTTATCCACTAATTATATACCAAGGCCTAGTCCATAACAAATTACAACAAGTAGTACAATCCATGATCATAACCTGAAACCATGAGATCTATCCAGGTACCAAACGGTGGCCTGAGCATGGTGTGAGTAAAACTCAGTAGGCCACCACCAATTTCATTGAATTTAATCTATTCTATGAGTATAAAATGAAGCAGTATGATAGAATAATAAATCTTTGAATAAATAAAATTCATTCGGTTGGATTAGGTTTCTCAAAAGAGACATGGCCAAAAATACCCATTTCCTCCTATGTCATATTATCTCTAATCACAAGGATGGTGTAATGATTATAATAAAGTGAAATATGGTAATTAAGTATAATAGGGATGGTGATAATGTATTCCAAGGACCGATGGATTTAATCCTAGGAATTTCCATATAACAAGATGACTATAAAAGGTACAACATGTTACATGAAATTTATAGTTTAGAATTGGGGGTAAACCAATTATAAATTAAGCATAAAGTAATTTCATTTAACCTTTAAACCAATCCAAGGAATTCTGTATAAGAATCTGGGTATCACTCAAGGCATTCTATGATCCCATATAACCTATGAGCCCATCAATGGAAGTCCATATCCAGAGTCTAGGTATCACATAATGCATATAGCATGTCATGCAACCTATGATCCTATCTAAGTAATTATTTATAAGGAACCTAGGTATCTTTCATGTTGTGTCTTAATTAAATAAACCTAGAGCCTATCCAAGGCATTTTGAATAAGTAATCCAAGTTTCATCCAAGGCCTAATATAACATCATTTAACCTATGTACCCATCCACGGTAGTTCATATCAGGATTCCTGGTATCACTCAAGGGGATAGAAAATAAGATATATCACTGCATTAAATAATTAAACATAGACCCTAGTACTATCTAAGCCAAATATTAACTCATCACTAAACCAATCATTTAATAAAATTACTTCTAATTGTTCAAGATGGAACATGAAAGTATACATTTCACCTAACTATTCATTATGATTCATTTAATGTATCAATTCACTTCAAGAAGTAAGAAAGGCCATGTGAATAATAACTCCATTTAACAATTCATTATAAATCATTTAACGTCCCCCTATTTCCACTTTAATCATAATTAATAAGGTTAAAAGTGTGAATGTTTATAACACATACCATTTATCAAGTTCATCCAGCCATTCCTTCTAAATAAATAAACCAACACACCTTAAAACGGTGTTTTGTTTCCTAAGAAACATGGCCTTAATAAACATGTAATCATGTGATTTATACATCTCATTCAAACTCCATTATATTCCAATGAAATACTTCATAATTTTATGTATGCCTAGTATGGATTCATGATTGAGATTAATTCAATCAATTCTGTAACACCCCGAGATTTTATGAAAAATATTCTTTTTAATTTTATTAATATCTTGTGTTGTACGCTACACCCAAAGGAGCTTGCACAACACGCATCCTTGACTTTCCTTGCATTTCACGCAATCGCAACCTTCCTCGATAGCGTGTGTAGTACGCAATACTGAGTTTCACTAAACAACGATATGCTATTAAAATATTATTAAAACTAGCAGTTATGAATAGTAATAACCACTTTTTGAAATTTTGTAAATCTTATTTTTCAAAATGGACTTCATTTTTGGATTCGGAATACCGAAATTAGCCTAGGGTGAAATTTTGGTATTTTTCTGAAAACTTTCAATTTTTGATGAATAGTGAAACCACTAAGTGGTAGGTTAAAAAACTGAATTTTGCATAAAACTTAATTTTACCGCTTCTGTGAATGGAATTTTGAAAATCCGAGAGACACGGTTAATATCAAGGACTAAAATGTGGTTCAATGAGATGAAAATAATTTTTTGGTGAATAGTAACTTTTTACTTTTTTTACCGCGGTTAATAGTAAATAGGGTAACTAAAGGTAAATATGATATTAATATTACCCTAACACATGTCCTAATTCTATTGGACAAGTGTAATTCTACCAAAAACAAACTTAGGAATAAAATATGACCATTTAGGCCCACTTGGATTAGATTAGGACATTTATTATTAATTTATTTAAAGAAGGGTTAAAATAGTTAAAATCAATGTTTAATAAGTAAATCATTTTTAATATGGGGTTATACATAAGATAAATTCGACTATAAATATTCATTAGAAAGATAAAAATATTTCCTACATAATGGTATTTTATTTGTAATTTTTAGACATTATATAATTTAATTTATTTATGACACAATGATGATGCAGTAATTATCTTATTAATGAAATATTGACATAATTGATGTTATAAACACCAAAATAAATGTAATTTGAGACTTTTTATGAATTAAACTAATTTTATAGGTTACTATGATATATTAGTGTCGATTTAATCAACTTGGTTCGAACATATAATTTTGTAATGACTTTCACAAAAATCATATATCAAATAGTGTCAAAATTGACACAAAATAGTTTTTAAATCAAATATTATATTATTAATTGTTATTTTATTCCTAAAAATCTAAGGTTCGGCCAAATGACTTATATAATGATATATATATTAATAATAAACAATTTGGGGTTCGTTTGGCATGTTATAGTAAGTGTATTAACCATATAGTGAAATAAAACAAAAAGACACGGTAAAAGTTAAATTGATTAACTTAGAGTTAAATCTAATTGATAAGGTTAAAATAATACCCTAAACTTTTCTAAATCCTATTGGTTGGTAGGATTTCGACCCATCCCCACTTTAGCTTCGAAATAAGACCCTTTGGAACCATTATAAACCTATTTTGACTTTTATATAAAATAATATTTTGAGATATTCCTAAGGTGCCCCTCTCCTCCCTTATAAAAGGGTACCTCCTCCCCCTCCTCCTCACACCAATTTGAGCACTCAATCTCGGCCAACCCCTGCCAAAATCTCTTCTCCACTTCCCTAAAAACATCCTAGAGGTTCTGGTATTCCTCAAAGACCAATTTTATTGCCCTAAGAGGAGGTCTCAAAGAGGCACTTCAAAGAAGAGGTAATTACCGTTACCAATTCTTTGATCTTTATTTCTTCTTCCACTTCTTCTTCTTAGGTTGTTTCATTATGAAGTAATAACATCAGTATCACTCATATACTGATATTTTATTATAAGTATGAAACAACCCTATTTCACCATCTATCCATCCTACGGAAAAAGAAATCACCGCGCGTGCGTACGTACGGAATACCGTCTCCACGCCGTGGTGTAATCTATTTTCCACCACCACCTTACATGGATGGGTATAATGGTGTAAAGAATAACTATACATAGTTATTACAACATCATATTTATTATGATATATTGTATAATCCAGTCCAATTCAATTCAATATTTATGGAAATGATATCATCGCTCGTGCGTACGTACGGACTACCGTCTCCACGACGCGATGAGATTCATTCTCCATGTTAACCATTTAAGAATGATTATAAAGTATATATAAGAAATAATAATGAAATATATGACATTATAAAGCTACTGGATTTATGTATATATATATGTATGTCATCTACTTACTTCCATTCAAGACAATAAGGAAAGGAAAACAGCGTTCATGCGTAAGTACGGACTACCGTCTCCATGAACGGTGTTTTTCATTTCATTTATCTATCTATTATATATATATATATATACTGAATATATATGATATATAAATCATATATTATATTCTGGAAGTAAGTAAATCATGATATAAGTAATAATAATGTCAAGAACAACAAGTCAAAACACCTACGATAAATGAAACGATTTTACCCAAAACGCTTCTTTAACATGGAATTTACAAAAGAACGGGTAATATAATGTCATAAGTGAACAATATATGATATCATAACAATGAATATGATTCTGTAATAAGTCAATGACATTATTTAAATCATTATACAGGAGGTTTGGACACATACGAAGCAAATCGAACCTAAGGTAAGGGAAATATCACAATCTCATTTTTATCCGGGATTGTTTATTCGTAAGTATTTACTGGGGTGTATTTTATCATCCACATACATGTTCCCTCAATATGTAATATTGTTTCCATCCACTTACAATAGTTTAAATCCAATTTTACCCTTCGGTGAGTTTTTATTAAAGAATATGAAAGGAATCTTTTGTCGTTTTTTTTCGTACGAGGTACTTTTTGACTTTTCCGACAAAAGTACGAAGAATGTTTTTTTTAACTTATACGACATGAATGGATTATTAAAACATTATTTCCAAGAAGCTTCCTTTACAAGTTTTCAAGTTTATTTTTAATCAAATTCTTTTATTTTAAAGTCGTATGACATGTTATGAAAGGAAAAATGTTTTTGAAGTAGAAAGGATATTTTCCTCAAGATTGGAGTTCAAGTATTTTATCAAAATTATTTTCCATATAAGATAATAAAAGGGTTCTGTTTTTATCCCTATTGTTACATGGATTTGATTATGTTGTGATGGAAATATTTTTATGAATTCCTTTATCTTATATGAATTGTTTTATGATGTCATGTTGTTTAAGAATTCCATTTTTATTACATGGGTTACGCTATGATGTATGGTTTATGATTATGTGGCACACATAAGAAAGGATTCATTATAAGATGGGTGGGACCTATATCTCCCTCCAATGCATTGGGTAAAGATTTTATATCTCATGAGATAGACATGGCTGGAACGGAAGGTTATTTCGGTTCAGTGATACAGGACTGAAACGAGGAGTGAACTCGGTTCAGAAAGGGACTTTGTCCACTAAGATAGTCTTGGAAATGAGTCATGACTAACAAGAAATGATTTCCCATGATTATGTGTTCATGCCACAAAGTTTCAAGTTTTATGTTATGATTATGGGGATCTCATTTTCACTTCTATGATTTATCCCATGATATGATATTATGAGCTCTTTTGCAGGTTAAGATTTCCAAAAGCTATGTTCTTATGTATATGATGTGATTGATATTTCTTTTGTTTACCCTTACTGAGCATTTGAGCTCACCCTTTTATGTTTTCTTTTCCCCAGGATATAAAGAAAGGTTTTAGGTAAAAAAAGGGAAGATCTTTATGGGAGATATTGAAGATCTTTCACCACGATTAGAAGATTACGTTCCGAGTTTCCAAAGACACTAAACTATTACGATCCTTGTGTGTGTGTTTTTGTTATGTACTAAGTATTCCGCAAATGTAATGTAATTTCCATGTACGTCAGGCTTCGGGTCTCTACAGTTGGTATCAGAGGAAAGGTTTAGTCAACCTTTGGAAACTAGGATGCGAAAACGTTAGTGAGATCCCTAGAGATATTTCTAAGGTATGTCTAGGGATGTCCCTAGGGATAAGTATACGTATAGGTTATAGTAATAGAATTACGCTAACGATCATAGAATTAAACCTAAGATGTTGAATATTGAAGGTACTCCCCCTTTATTATGTTGTTTTCCCTAGCATGATTTTTGCCTCTCACACATTTCTTTTTGGGTTTTAGACGATGGCTGGAACCCGAAGGAACCGTGTTGATCAATGCAATGGACAATGCAATGATTGCCCTCCTGAACAAACAAATGTTATGGGAGATGGAGTGCAAAATCTTATTGCTATACTTACACAAGCTATGAATCATTCTGGACTTCCAAATGAGCAGAGAAGGGAACAATTTTCTATTGAGTCCTTCATGAGGCAACGTCCATCTTCTTTCAGTGGGTCTTCTGATCCACTTGTGGCTAAACAATGGATCAGTACTACTGAAAAGATATTTTCAGTTCTTCAATGTTCTGAACATGATAAAGTCATCTTAGCAGTATATCGTTTGGAAGGTGAAGCTGATCAATGGTGGAATCTTATCAAGAATACGAGGCCAAGAGATGAAATTGAGTCCATGGAATGGGACGAGTTCAAGAACTTGTTTTTCAGTAAGTACTTCCCTCGTATTCTTCGAACAAAGATGGAGAAAGAGTTTATTGAACTGAAGCAAAGGGACGATGAATCTATTGGTACCTATGAAGCAAATTTTACAAGACTTGCAAGGTATGCTTCTGGAATTATCATCCAACCTGAAAGTAAAGTTGATCGATTTTTCAGTGGCTTAAAACCAAGTCTTCGAAGGGCATTAGCTATAAGAGACTTCAGCAGCTATGAAGAAATTGTGCGTTGTGCTATCAAGGTAGAAATGTAAGTTGGTGTTACATATCCATCTCATGGTTTTGACAAGAAATGAAAGATGGAGTTCAAGGAGAAATCTCAGAATAATGGTGAAAAGAAGATGAATGTTTCCTTATGCACAAAGTGTGGAAAGAAGCATGGTGGAGATTGTCTTAAAGGGACTAGAAAATGTTTTAAGTGTGGAAAAGAAGGTCATCGAGCAGCTGAGTGTCGAAGTAATGGAAAAAGGGTTTCTAATGATGTGAATAAAGCAAACACTGCAGAGAACGCACCGCCAACACTTCAATGCTTCAAGTGCAAGGAAATGGGGCATTATGCTAATAATTGACCTAATCCAAGGGTTAGTGATGATCAACATGAGCAACCACTGAAGGCAAAGGACAAAGGGAAATCACATGCGATCACTATTGGCAATGTTGAATATGACAATGATGTGGTGGAATGATTAAGTGTTTATGTAATGGGATTCCAAAATAATGTTTTATCATTGAGTATTGCAATATTTATTGATGTGGTATTCAAAGTGATTGAGATATTTTTTTGGAAATAAGATGATATGCGCATAATGAAGACGAGAAAATGAAATGTTTAATAGTATTCATGAGCTCATGATTGAGGACTAAGTGATATCACGGTTTGAGTATATAGAATTTTAAGGATTTCGGTATGTGAAAAGTGTTAACTTTTAACTGCATTCAAGTTTTCACTAAGGTTCAATGGGTATTCAAGAGAGTACAAGATTAAGGCCTTTGAATGTTTGGAATGTGACCAACAAGATATATCTTATGATATATGGGGATCAACGATGGTATTAAATCTCTGGTAATCGTTTTCACTATGTTATGAGAATGGACTGCAGTATTATGGATAAGCCTAAAGATTGGAATGGATTATGTTGGACATAAGTTAGTATTGTTCAAGGATAGAAGTTTTTTCGATATTATTGATGGGATGTTATAGAAATATAGTTTTAGAAAAAGGACAACCTGCAGGACGGGCGATAGCCCATCGCGCCGGACAAGGCTGTAGGAATCGAACCCACAACCGAAGTGCGACTGGCCTTTATTGCCTACCACTAACCTACAGGAAGTCCCTGTTTAGTAGAAACTAGTTTTATTATATTAATCAGTATGATATGTGAAGTATAAGTTCATTTTAGGAACCATATGTGATTAATCTCACTATAGATCGACTTATGTATATAATTTTTGCTAACCTTTTGACCCGATCTGCTAACACTTCACGAATAACAAATTCAACTTCATTTATTTAAGAGATGAAGTGGAAATTGTTCAAGGCATGAACAACAGTGAGATTGTACCAAAATAAAGAAAGTATTTATTCTAATTCAAATTTTCAACTTTAGGGAAATGATCTTGAAAACCAAAAATGTTGTCCTAGTGATCTTATATCCAATGAATCAGATGGTACCCTAGATCGTCACAAATTTATGGCTTTGTGATTTATGGATTTTCCATAGCCATGTTCTCTACCACTCTCCATCAGAACATGATGGTTAGATTTCTCTTCCATATCCATATTTTTACCTATGTGGAAACCCAGCGATTAGTTTATTTGGGTAACCGTTACGTTTCATACTTTCGTTATTAAAGATTGGTTTTGGTATTACTTTTTACTATGTGGGTTTCTATTAAAGAAACTTTCGAATAGTAAACCATTTATAACCCCGACGAATTTCGAGGGCGAAATTCATTTTAAGGGGGGTAGAATGTAACACCCCGAGATTTTATGAAAAATATTCTTTTTAATTTTATTGATGTCTTGTGTTGTACGCTACACCCAAAGGAGCTTGCACAACACGCATCCTTGACTTTCCTTGCATTACACGCAATCGCAACCTTCCTCGATAGCGTGTGTAGTACGCAATACTGAGTTTCACTAAACAACGATATGCTATTAAAATATTATTAAAACTAGCAGTTATGAATAGCAATAACCACTTTTTGAAATTTTGTAAATCTTATTTTTCAAAATGGACTTCATTTTTGGATTCGGAATACCGAAATTAGCCTAGGGTGAAATTTTGGTATTTTTCTGAAAACTTTCAATTTTTGATGAATAGTGAAACCACTAAGTGGTAGGTTAAAAAACTGAATTTTGCATAAAACTTAATTTTACCGCTTCTGTGAATGGAATTTCGAAAATCCGAGAGACACGGTTAATATCAAGGACTAAAATGTGGTTCAATGAGATGAAAATAATTTTTTGGTGAATAGTAACTTTTTACTTTTTTTACCGCGGTTAATATTAAATAGGGTAACTAAAGGTAAATATGAAATTAATATTACCCTAACACATGTCCTAATTCTATTGGACAAGTGTAATTCGACCAAAAACAAACTTAGGAATAAAATATGACCATTTAGGCCCACTTGGATTAGATTAGGACATTTATTATTAATTTATTTAAAGAAGGGTTAAAATAGTTAAAATCAAAGTTTAATAAGTAAATCATTTTTAATATGGGGTTATACATAAGATAAATTCGACTATAAATATTCATTAGAAATCTAAAAAGATTTCCTACATAATGGTATTTTATTTGTAATTTTTAGACATTATATAATTTAATTTATATATGACACAATGATGATGCAGTAATTATCTTATTAATGAAATATTGACATAATTGATGTTATAAACACCTAAATAAATGTAATTTGAGACTTTTTATGAATTCCACTAATTTTCTAGGTTACTATGATATATTAGTGTTGATTTAATCAACTTGGTTCGAACATATAATTTTGTTATGACTTTCAAAAAAATCATATATCAAATAGTGTCAAAATTTACACAAAATAGTTTTTAAATCAAATATTATATTATTAATTGTTATTTTATTCCTAAAAATATAAGGTTCGTCCAAATGAATTAGATAAGTATATATATATTAATAATAAACAATTTGGGGTTCGTTTGGCATGTTATAGTAAGTGTATTAACCATATAGTGAAAGAAAACAAAAAGACACGGTAAAAGTTAAATTAATTAACTTAGAGTTAAATCTAATTGATAAGGTTAAAATAATACCCTAAACTTGTCTAAATCCTATTGGTTGGTAGGATTTCGACCCATCCCCACTTTATCTTCGAAATAAGACCCTTTGGAACCATTATAAACTGATTTTGACTTTTATATAAAATAATATTTTGAGATATTCCTAAGGTGCCCCTCTCCTCCCTTATAAAAGGGTACCTCCTCCCCCTCCTCCTCACACCAATTTGAGCACTCAAGCTCGGCCAACCCCTGCCAAAATCTCTTCTCCACTTCCCTAAAAACATCCTAGAGGTTCTGGTATTCCTCAAAGACCAATTTTAGTGCCCTAAGAGGAGGTCTCAAAGAGGCACTTCAAAGAAGAGGTAATTACCGTTACCAATTCTTTCATCTTTATTTCTTCTTCCACTTCTTCTTCTTAGGTTGTTTCATTATGAAGTAATAACATCAGTATCACTCATATACTGATATGTTATTATAAGTATGAAACAACCCTATTTCACCATCTATCCATCCTACGGAAAAAGAAATCACCGCGCGTGCGTACGTACGGAATACCGTCTCCACGCTGTGGTGTAATCTATTTTCCACCACCACCTTACATGGATGGGTATAATGGTGTAAAGAATAACTATACATAGTTATTAAAACATCATATTTATTATGATATATTGTATAATCCACTCCAATTCAATTCAATATTTATGGAAATGATATCATCGCTCGTGCGTACGTACGGACTACCGTCTCCACGACGCGATGAGATTCATTCTCCATGTTAACCATTTAAGAATGATTATAAAGTATATATAAGAAATAATAATGAAATATATGACATTATAAAGCTACTGGATTTATGTATATATATATGTATGTCATCTACTTACTTCCATTCAAGACAATAAGGAAAGGAAAACAGCGTTCATGCGTAAGTACGGACTACCGTCTCCATGAACGGTGTTTTTCATTTCATTTATCTATCTATTATATATATATATATACTGAATATATATGATATATAAATCATATATTATATTCTGGAAGTAAGTAAATCATGATATAAGTAATAATAATGTCAAGAACAACAAGTCAAAACACTTACGATAAATGAAACGATTTTACCCAAAACGCTTCTTTAACATGGAATTTACAAAAGAACGGGTAATATAATGTCATAAGTGAACAATATATGATATCATAACAATGAATATGATTCTGTAATAAGTCAATGACATTATTTAAATCATTATACAGGAGGTTCGGACACATACGAAGCAAATCGAACCTAAGGTAAGGGAAATATCACAATCTCATTTTTATCCGGGATTGTTTATTCGTAAGTATTTACTGGGGTGTATTTTATCATCCACATCCATGTTCCCTCAATATGTAATATTGTTTCCATCCACTTAAAATAGTTTAAATCCAATTTTACCCTTCGGTGAGTTTTTATTAAAGAATATGAAAGGAATCTTTTGTCGTTTTTTTCGTACGAGGTACTTTTTGACTTTTCCGACAAAAGTACGAAGAATGTTTTTTTTAACTTATACGGCATGAATGGATTATTAAAACATTATTTCCAAGAAGCTTCCTTTAAAAGTTTTCAAGTTTATTTTTAATCAACTTCTTTTATTTTAAAGTCGTATGACATGTTATGAAAGGAAAAATGTTTTTGAAGTAGAAAAGATATTTTCCTCAAGATTGGAGTTCAAGTATTTTATCAAAATTATTTTCCATATAAGATAATAAAAGGGTTCTGTTTTTATCCCTATTGTTACATGGATTTGATTATGTTGTGATGGAAATATTTTTATGAATCCCTTTATCTTGTATGAATTGTTTTATGATGTCATGTTGTTTAAGAATTCCATTTTTATTACATGGGTTACGCTATGATGTATGGTTTATGATTATGTGGCACACATAAGAAAGGATTCATTGTATGATGGGTGGGACCTATATATCCCTCCAATTCATTGGGTAAAGATTTTATATCTCATGAGATAGACATGGCTGGAACGGAAGGCTATTTCGGTTCAGTGATACAGGACTGAAACGAGGAGTGAACTCGGTTCAGAAAGGGACTTTGTCCACTAAGATAGTCTTGGAAATGAGTCATGACTAACAAGAAATGATTTCCCATGATTATGTGTGCATGCCACAAAGTTTCAAGTTTTATGTTATGATTATGGGGATCTCATTTTCACTTCTATGATTTATCCCATGATATGATATTATGAGCTCTTTTGCAGGTTAAGATTTCCAAAAGCTATGTTCTTATGCATATGATGTGATTGATATTTCTTTTGTTTACCCTTACTGAGCATTTGAGATCACCCTTTTATGTTTTCTTTTCCCCAGGATATAAAGAATGGTTTTAGGTAAAAAAAGGGAAGATCTTTATGGGATATATTGAAGATCTTTCACCACGATTAGAAGATTACGTTCCGAGTTTCCAAAGACACTAAACTATTACGATCCTTGTGTGTGTGTTTTTGTTATGTACTAAGTATTCCGCAAATGTAATGTAATTTCCATGTACGTCAGGCTTCGGGTCTCTACAAATTCATTAAATATCATTTAACGATTATTATTTAAAATTTAACCCAAACACACATAGAGGTGTTTTGGATAATTATACACATTAATTTTCAAGGGAATATAAGTGACACACCCATGGAGTGGTTCAAATTTAGGTCTCAACCTCTATCAACTCAAAAGGGTCTTATAAGGCTCTAAATTTTAGTATAGGTAATTAAATTTAAGGGTTCTGCATTTAAGGAGTGATGCATGGGGAATCCAATGTGCGACATAATGGGAAAATTTTATATATTGAAAAAACATTAATAAAAAATCCATAGAACACCAACCTTGTGATTATTAAGCTTTAATAATCCATTATTGGGATTTTATTCAATCTAGAATGAGATAAATCATAGAAAAATACAAATGCCCTAAAAACAAGGTAAATGAGCTCCTGTGGAAATAACATCTGATGTTGTAAGAGGAACCAAGATAAAAAGGTAGTGGAATCATAGACTAACCAATGGAGATATAGCGTAAATGATAGAGATCGATTTCGAATCTGAATAAAGGATGTACCTCTATTCCTAGAGAATAGGGAGAGATCCCATGGCCAAAGGGGTGGTTGTGCATAAAGGAAAAAATAATGGAGAGGAGAAGGCTTAAAATAAGAGGGGGTGGAAATTTACATCCCATTAAATATTCTCACGGTTTGGAAAACTATAAATCAAACATGTAGTTTCATTTTCCTAAGGGACACCCCCTCACATGCCTAGGTACATTATTAAACAAAACATGCATAGCCCATGTGGTGCTACTTCTCCAAAGTCACACCCCCTCACATGGTTACGGTGCACAGTTAAACAGACTATGCATAAATTGTGTGACTTTCTCTGAGGGTCTAAACCATCTTGAAATACTTCCTAGACACTTTCTACCATTAAATTAACCATTATCTACCTATTTATGGGTCTCATAGTTGTTCTGTATAGTAACTATTAACTTTTCTCCAACCGTGTGCCTCAGCATGTTTCACCCGAAAATGAGTTTTTGAATCCCAACACTATGAAAACTCATCCAGACCTCTAAGACACATCTTATTCCTTATTATATGTCTAAAAATATTTATTTAAAGTGGTCAAACTCTTAGAATTAAATTATGAGTCTCAGTTAAAAATTTGGCATGTCCACCAAATGAAAATTAATATTCCTTTAGAACCTTCAACCCATCCCAAAACATGGGATGTTACAACCTTATCACTTATAAATTATCATCCCTAAGAATACATTAAGAATAATAAAAACATAAGTCAACCTATGTGAGACATGACTTTCCACTCAAATGGATATGCTTTATTTTTGAAAACCCAACACACCTCCAATCATAACTTTAAATCATCTTGTATATCAACCATTAAAACTTGAGCCAATGATTTATCCCAAGATGAAGCATTAAGATAATTCATACCCATGAATTTTTAACTTGAGACACGATCACATCAATATATCTTTCATCAAATGGCATATGGTGCACACACTATAGGTGCTATCCTTGAACGACCAACTCAGAGTAATAATACTCCCATCATTATGATTTCCTATTGAAGCTTTTTCTTATAATTATAATGATGATCTTGGTACAATTATCAACATGATACAACTAACCATACATGAGGAATTTACCTTAGGTACTCAACTTGATAGATTTGGGAGGATTACAAGTGACCCAACCTACTTGGGCCCCTTTGATACCACTTTGTAATGTCGAAACTAATGATCCATTAAAACGGTGCCCTGATCTAGTTGGTCATGTGGCCTCAATCATGCCTCCCCAAACTCCATAGGTTACAGACTAGTAGAGAGGGTCTAATGATGGTAAAGTGGAGAGACTATACCCTCTATATTAGAAATAAATAGAACTGAATCATGATAAAATGAATAGATATGGAAGATCATAATAATTTTATAACCTAGAAAGTTCTAAGTACAACATCCATGCATGAACGTGATGAGTCATAATAAAATCAATCATCATATAGAAACTAAAAAAATAGGTCTAGAATAAAAACTAAATATTTAAATGAATGAATCTAACTCTAGAAAGAAACTAAAGTACGTTATTATCCACTAATTACATCTTAATTACTAGTAAATAATGATTAATAGAAAGAAAACAAATCCATGATCCTGACCTGTAACCATGATATATGTTTTGTGCCCAATGATCAACCAAATAGGGTCTGAGTAAAACTCAGTAGTCCATCACTAACAACGTCTAATGCAATCCAGTATGTGAGTATAAAATTTAGCAGTGTGAAGGTATAATAATGTAGTGAATAAATAAATGTTTTATGGTCATCTCAGTTTCCATAAAGGACACCTGGTTAATGATGCCTACTTAGTCCTAAGTTGAACTATCTCAAACCATGAGGATGATGTAATGATAATTATAAAGTGAAAGGTAGTAAATAAGTATAATGTTAATGGTGATAATGTAGTCCTAAGACCCATGGCTATAATTTTATGCATCCATGTATACCAATATGACCATATAAGGTACTACATGTAACACAAAACATATAATTTAGCATTGTGGGTAAGTCAATTAAAAATAAAGCATAAATTAATTTTGTCTAACCTCTGATCCCATCCAACACATTCTATATTGGAATCCAGGTATCACTTAAGGAATTCTATGATCTCATATAACCTATGATATAGTCTATGGTAGTCTGTATTAGGATTCCAGGTATCACTTAAGTATTATATAACCTCATGAAACCTATGGTCTTATTTGAGGACTTCCATATAAGGAGTCAAGGTATCACTCAAGGCATGTATTAATTTAATCAACCTATAGCCCATCCAAGTCATTTTGTATAAGGAATCTAAGTGTCACCCAAGGAATAATATAACAACATTTAACTTATTATCCCATCCATGGAATTCCGTATCAAGAGTCCAGGTATTTCCCAAGGGGCATGAAAATAAGAATGATGACTGTATTCAATAATTAAACATATTACCTTGTAATATCAAATCCAACTCATAACTCATCTCTAAACCAATAATTTAATCAAATCACTTCCAAATTATCGAGAGGGCCCATTAAAGTTTTCATTCCATATAACCATTCATCATGATTCATTTAATGTTTCAATTCAATTCAAGAAGTATGAAATTCCTTGTGAATAAACATTTCATTTAGCAATTCATTATAACTCATTTAACTTCCTCCCATTTACACATTAATCATAATTAATAAGGGGATAAGTGTGAATCTCTATAACACTTACCATTTCTCATGTCCATATAGTCATTCATTCTAAATAAAAAAACCAACACACCATAGAAGAGTGTTTGATTACCCAAGAAATGTGGTCTTAAAAAACAATTATACATGTGAATCTTACATCGCATTCAAACCCCTTTATAGTCCAAGTCTATTCTTCATAATTTAACATGGTCCTAGTATAGATTCATGCCTCAGAGTAATTAAATAAATTCTTTTAACATCATTTAATGATTATTGTTTTAAAAATAAATCCAAAAACGCTTAGTGGTGTTTTACCTAATTACGAACATTTATCTTGAAGGGAATATAAGTGACACACCCATTGGTGGTCCACATTTGGGTCTCAAACACTACCAATTCCAAAGGGTATCATAATAATATAAATAATAGTATAAGAAATTAAATTTACGGGATACACATTTAATTAGTGATAAATAAATAATTTTTTGCATCAAACAATAGGAATATTCATAAAATGAATAAAATTTTAGGAAAAATACATAAACCACCTGCCCCATGCTTAGGAAGCTTCAATTGTCTGTTATTGGGATTTGATTCTAGTTGGAATGAGAGAAATCAGAGAAAAATAAAAAAAAATCATTAAAAATAGGGAAAATGAAATCATATTGAAATATCATCAAATACAGTAAGAGGAAATGAGATTAGAAGGAAGTGAATTCATATAATAACTAAGGGAAATCCAACATGATTAGTGATGCTTGATTCTAAGTTTCAATAAAGTAGATACCTCCATTCTTAGAGAAGAGGGAGAGGGAGATCTCACACAGTTAGAGGGGTTGTTGTGCATGAAAGGGAGGATAAATTAGAGGAGAAGGATTAAAATAAGATGAGGGAAAATGGTAATTTCCAACCCTTTAAAGATATACAGGGTTTCACTGCATGGTTTGGAAAACCGTGTACTAAACATGCAGTGGCACTGTCCCAAGGTATAATCCCCTGGCATGGCTAAGAACACGGTTAGACAAACTGTACGTAGCCTTTGCAGTGCTACTACTCAAAAGGAACACCGCCTTACATGGCTACAGTACATAGTAAAACAAACCGTTCTCTAACCTTGAGAATTTCTTTGATGGATTTGATTATCTTTCACATATCTTCCTGGCCATTTCATATAGTTAAACTAACTGTTCACCTTAAACTTCTGGGATACACTATTGATCCACATGGTTACTATTAACCATGTTCCAACCATTCACCTGATCATATTTTACCTGAAAATTAGTTATCGAAGCCCATTGCTCCCAAAACACATCCAAACCTATGATACACATTCAAATCCATATTCCATATCCAAAACAACACATTAAATTATTCCAAATCTCAGAATTCTATTCCAAAGATCAGTTCAAAATTTGGCATATCCACCAAACAAAAATTAAAATTCCTTTAGAACCTTTTACCCAGTCCAAAACATGTGACATAATAATTATTTTATCATATAGAGTAAAAAACCAATGTTTAGAAAATAATAAATAATTCCCCTCTCTTTTGTTATAAAGACCCAATAATCCTCCCACTCATATTCCCTAGAAACCTTTTAAAAATGAATATCCTCTCCCTTTACCTCTCTAAATATCAATTAAGGTGTCCATAAGATCTTAATAAGATCTTATCAAAAGTCTTGAAGCACCCTCTCAGGGTAATGGATCCTCTCCTATTACTTTTTATTTCAAGTACTTACTTTATACTAATCCTTTTTATTTTCAAATGTTCATGTTGTAATGTATTTTTACACTTCCCTTTTACTATCCCATGATTACCATATACTAATAAAACACCTTTCACTCTCATTAATACCTTTAATGAACCTTTATATACACTTGTTATGTTTCCAAAATTATCTCGTGATTTCATATGGCAAATATTTTGTATTTTAAATACCCACCCCCATTTCTACTCAAGGATATTCACCTAGTCCAACCTATCCTTCATTGATTTGGGACTTCATTTTTTGTAAATCACACTCCATAATAATGGGATTCAATGTTTTGAAATAAGTTATTATGTTTTATTATCTATATGTCACACAAATAAAAGTACATTATATGAATGTAAAGGGTGGGCCCAAGATTATATAGCCCTCCAATGCATTAGTTAATGTTTTTATCTCATGAGAAACAATTTATGTTGTATTGGATGTTATCCTAAGTACAATTCTTATGATTTATTAGTGGTTAGACTTTACTTATGCCTAGGATTTCATGTTTTATCTTGTTTCCACATTCCTATGTTTCCTTGATGTTATGATCTTATACCATGCTTCGAAGTTCAGGATTATTGTTTTTCACCTTTCTATTTCATCATGTATTTACTCTTGCCTCACTTATACTACTTTATCTTATATTATTCTTTAATTATTCCCTTCTAGGTCTTATATATCACCCCTTTCTTACGTATTTTCCCATGTTATCCCATACATTATTAAAATATCAGTGGATTTTAATGGTGTTGTCTAGAGTTTTTAAATAACTTCATTGTATTATTATTTAATTTTATAGTTATATATATATATAATTATCCAAATACCCTAGTCCTATATATCTTCTAGATTTGTTTAATTTGTATCTTTATATAATAAATCATGAATTAAGTTGTATTAGTGGTATGGGTTGTCATATTATTCTTTTCTTTGAATATTTCTTAACAGTTTTCCTTAATTATTTTCAAATAAAATGTTTTTTATAATATTTTAGATTTTTTTTATTTTAATATATGTGATTTCAAAATGTAAAGGGTATTTTCCTGAATAAATATTACAGTGGTATTTTTAAATTATTTTCATATATTTCATCACCCTTCAATAAATATTATGATTTACTACGGATATACTCTGTTGGTAGCACACAACATATTACTCTATAGGACTCATGATAATATTGTTCTATTTATTAACTAGGAAAATATTAACATTTCACGTTAAATTTTCCAATATGAATTTTTGTGTTGATTATGTGTTGAATTTTTATTCATTTCTTTTATATGATGAATGAATTGGACTATGTATGTGATGTGTGGGGACCATTATAACCCATTGATGCATCTATAGGTCATATGAGACAAAATATGTTTGGTATTTGGAATATGACTTACCCATTTAGGTATGTTGTCTTGGTATGTGGCCTCGATGAAAAGTTTAAGATGTATGATATTATAAATTTCATCATTATGAAATCAGTTATTGATGTCTATGGGATTAATCAAATAGTTATGTTATTAATGGATAATTTTCAAGCTCATTTGATTATTCATATGACATTATTTGATCATCATTTATTCCTTCCATATTATTCATTCCTTGTTTACTCTATAATATCTTCCATTGTACTCAATCCTTTATTGAGCATCTAATCTCACCCAATTTTTTTTTATTTTCATTGATATTTTTGGAAGTATGAAATGATTTATATATAATGATATACTAGAGGGAATAATAATGTTTTCAAATAAAATACTATGTTCGATTTTATGTTTTCAAAAGTAATGTGATATTCAAGCATGTATCTAGTTTTCCAAGACTACTGAACTATTAAATATCTTAGGATGTGATATATTGTATCTATTTCTAATGTAATAAAGTAACCATTGGATCTGAACTACTAGGGTAGGGGTTTTTACGGTATCATAAAGAAGGTCCATGACTAATCATGTGAATGAATTTAACATGATTTGAGGATAACTCAAATCAGTTAATGTTAAGTTCATGGATGATGTATGGGAACTATTATTGTTATCATTTATCTTAAAATCATGATATGTAATTGAAAATACCATAAGTAATTTTTGTACGAAAATTTAATTAGTAATTTATTATTTCATAAATTTGATTCTAAATTAATAGCTAAGATAAAGAGAATTTCAAGTACCCACTGGAACATAACAGAATATAGATGGTATAGAATGATAACCACATTAAAATTTAACTCAAAAGAAATCGAAATATAAGTCCAAAGATAAGATTCATGGTAAATAGAAAATACCCAGAACTATATGTTGGAACTATAGAAAGAGATAAAATCTCAATAAGATCTATAATGATCACATGATAAGCTCTATAAGGGTATATTCTAAAAGTTCATGTTTTATTAATTCATCTGAAGGTAGTAAAATTTCACTACTATGTGACAATATTTTGGTGTAATAACAGATGATTTATTATAGAGCATCAGTCTATTATGAAATAGAGCATGGATGTATAGTGAATTACGTATCTGGGAAATTCCGTAAAGTTCACTTGGATGATGATGAAGCTTTGGAAGTCTTGGGAAAGTGGGATATTAATATCTTGATGTATAATGGAATCTTCTTGAGGTTGAAATAAGTTTGACATATACCATGTCTATTTAAGAATATAATTTTTTTATTCAAATGAATGAAGCAGAATTTGGAACAAGCTTCATGAGAATATCTTGATAAATAAATTAGGGTTCCATGTTCATAGAGAGATGATTAAAGTATAGAACCTTGCATATGAAGAAAATATCAAATGGAGTAATAATTTATTACATTGAAACATTTTAATATCCAGAGTTATGTAATTTTCGTCTCACACACTTTAGTGAGATGAATGTGAATGTTCCATAAGAAAATGGTGCATTGAATCTCGATCACATTGAATTAAAAATTTGTGATATTTGTGTTCTTAGTATGTATAGAAAGTTTTTTTTCAACTTGAATGAAAGGAATACTATGTAATAAAATTTAGAATTTGTTCACATGCATGTTTCGGGACCTACATTACCTTGTTCTTATAAAGGATCCTTGTAGTTCATCACATTAATTGATAATTTAAAAATGAAATTATGAGTTTATTTACTAAAAAATAATATGAATTATTCAGAGTGTTTTTTTAATGAAAGGACATGGTGGAAAGGGATACAAGGAGAAACCTCACGTGATTATGTTCTAATAATGGTGGAGAATATAATAGAATGGATTTTTGAAATTATTATCAAAATAAAGTATTCATGATGGAAATTAATTTACCCTAGAAACAATAAAAAAATGGTGTCGTTGAGAAAATAAATATGATATTAACTAAAAATTTACATATTGTGGGGTTATATTCTTGAATTTCCAAGTAAATGTGAATGTATGTGGTTAATTGTTTAGCATAATTATTTAAGAAAATTCCTTCATCACCGATGGGGAAGGATATTTCAGAGTACTTATAATGTAGAAAATTAGTGGAATTTGACCACCTAAATGTTTTCAAAATTTTATCCTATTCCAATGTTGATTCCAAATATAGGTACAATCTCAAATAAAATACCTAGACATGTTTATTTGTGGAATATGGTGATGAAAAATCCAGATTCAGACTTTGGGATAATGATAATCAAAATATATTCAAAATCCAAAATGTTATATGCAATGATAAGGTCTTTTGGAAATATAAAATTTTTTATGAAATGGAATTTAGGAAAAAAAATCAACTAAACTTATCTAATTTTAACTAAATTTTTTTGAAGGATATAATTTTAGTAGAGTTCGGAGCACATTGGGAGTTCAGAAATTAGACCAACGGAATATGTATATGAATTACCTAGGACTATGGAGGCTTGGGATAATTTACTAAAAATATATGTTCTGAAAATACTATATATTTAGGTTTAATTATAGATATATAACAGAGTCAGATAGCTAGTATAGAGGTTTGGTTATGACTTACATCACTTAATTTTAACATATAGAGTAAATCTTGAGATCCATGAAGAATTTGATTGCCACAAAAATTTTGAATAGTGGGAGTTATCTATGAAGGGTGAGTTAGATTCATTTCATATAAATGAAACCTATGAGCTAATGTAATTACTAGAGGGGAAAAAGATCTTGAGAAAAAATTAGTCTTCTAGTTAAAATAAGATGATTATGGTAAGAAGAGGTATATGATTTTTCCACTTATTAAAGGTTTTAAATAGATGGAAAGAATCAGTACTACAAAATAGGCCTTTAAAAGTGCTAAAAACGGTCTTTATCAGCACTAGAGAAGCACTGAATACCGGAGAAAAATTAAAATCCCTAGGATTTTATCAGTGCTAAAAAATCCCTCACAAAGAGACATACTACAGTGTATTGTAACAACACAGTACAAAACTAGTGTAGTATTCTATAACAACACACTATAACACTAAAACAACCATCATAAATCATAAAAACCAAGTACCAATACATAATTTTAATGAAATAAAATTTACAACACAAATATAATAAAAAAACTATATTATAGACATTTAAAATATTATTTAATAAAATTATGTAAGTATAAATTATTACATACATTCAAAAAAATCAATGTTCCTTGGTCTTTTGATCTTGACCCTGACTCATGATATTACCGAACAAACCACCCCTTCTCGAGCAAAAGAAATCATATATATAAGAAAAAAATTCTTATGTTAGTAATAATATAAATAAATAAAATAACATAAAGTGTTAATTTTAATCTAAAATTTGAGTCATACCACGAACACTATGTATCAGATTGAGTTGCGGTTGATTCTTTCATGTCACACCATTTATTTTTCATCGTTAAGCACTATCTATATAAAAACTATCTAAATATGTATAATATAATAATTATAAGGAAATTAAATAAGTAATAGAAGATATAATTAAGAGAAAATAATCAAGGATCATTTGCTCAGTTTTGGGTATGTGATGTGTGTTTTAAACTAAAATGAAACTTATATATTTAAAAGACATAATTGGAGTCATACTAGTCATATTGTGCATCGGATTGAGGTGTGACTGATTCTTACATGTCCCAAATAACTTATGGATTATTTTCCTGAAGTATGAAAACAATTGGAATGTGTTTTCTCGGTTTTGAGTATGTCATTTTCTTTTTTACTAAAATGTAATTTTAAACTGGAAACATGTACTTTGAGTCATATTGAACACACATTATGTTGGTTTTATGTGATGATGATTCCTATAAATCAGAAATTACTTATGAATCTTTGTCCTAAATTATCAAGAGAAAACCAAGAATGTTTTCTAGGATTTTAGTGAGTTACACTTTTTTAACTAAAATTTCAATTTTAAACTGATAATGGTTGCCTTGAGTCATACCAGGTACATTTTATATTGGGTTTCTATGAGTATAATTCCTACATTTCATAAATTACTTATGGATTACTTTTCTAAAGTATCAAAATAATCTGAATTTTTTCTTGGTTTTGAGTATGTCAATGTCAATTTTAAATAAAAAGATGCACTTGGAGTCTTACCGGTCACACCATGTGTTGGATGGAGGTTTGGGTAATTTCTATATGTATTAAATGGCTTATGGATCATTTTTATAAAGTATAAAAACAATATGAATGTTTTTTCTCAGTTTTGAGTAAATCACTTGTTTGTTTTACTAAAATTTCATTTTAAACTCGAAACACACACTTTGAGTCATAGTGGTCACATCAAGTGTCAGATTAATTTGAGACTAATTCATAGACATCAAAAATAAATTATGAATCATTATATTAAATTATCAAGACAATACGAACAATTTTTCTTGATTTTCATTGAGTGACACTTTTTGAAATAAAATGTCAATTTTAAATTGATAACGAACACTTATAGTCATACCAGGCACATTTTTTATTGGATTATGGTGTAGATGATCCATACATATAAAAAATGAATTATTTATAATTTTAATAAAGTATCAAAACAATTCAAATGTGTTTTATTGGTTTTGAGTATGTTAGTTTTCTTTTTTACTAACATTATGGTCAATTTTAAATAAAAGGCGTACTTAGAGTCATACTGGTCACACCGTGCATCATATTGAGGTTTATCTAATTCCTACATGTCAAAAATGAGTGATATATCATTATATTAAATTATCAAAATAATACAAATGTTTTTTCTTGGTTTTGAGTATGTCACTTGTATATTTTACTAAAATGCCATTTTAAACTAGAAACACACACTTTGAGTCATACTAGTCACATCTTGTGTTAGTTTGATGTGAGACTGGTTCCTAAAGTCAAAAAATGACTTATGAGTTGTTTTCCTAAATTATCATGACAATATGATCATGTTTTATTAACTTTCAATGAGTGACACTTTTGGAACTAAAATGTCAATTTTAAGCTAATAATTGACACTTTGAGTCATACTGGTCACCTCATGTATAGGATTGAGGTGTGGTCGATTCATACATGTAAAAAATGACTTATAAATCATTTTCATAAAGTATCATAACAATAAAAAGGCGTTTTATTAGTTTTGAGTATGTTAGTTTTCTTTTTTTATAAAATTAATGTCAATTGAAAAATAAAAAGATGCACTTTGAGTCATACATATCACACAATGCGTCAGATTGAGGTGTCACTAATTTCTAAACATATTTAATGATTTATGGATCATTTAAATAAAGTATAGAAGTAATCTAAATTTTTTTTATTGGTTTTGAGTATGTCACTTTTCTTTTTTACTAAAATGAAATTTTAAACTGGAAACACACACTTTGAGTTATACTAGCCACATCATGCATCGGTGTGACAAGAGACTAATTCATGAACATATAAATGACTTATTAATTATTTTACTGCAATATCAAGACAATATGAGCCTATTTTATGATTTTTCAATGAGTGACACTTTTTTAACTAAAATTTGAATTTTAAATTGATAATATAAACTTTGATTTAAACCAGACACATTGTGTATCAGATTGATGTACGAATAATTAATATACATAAAAAATAAATTATGGAATGTTTTTATAAAGTATCAAAACAATAAAAATGTTTTTTATTAGTTTTGAGTATTTCAGTTATCTTTTTTACTAAAATTAATGTCAATTTAAAATAAAAAGATACACTTGAAGTCATACTAGTCACACCGTGCATCAGATTGAGGTGATTCTGATTCCTACATGTGCCAAATGACTTATGGATCATTTTAATAAATTATCCAAACAATAATAATTCATTTTCTAGGATTTTATTATGTCACTTTCCTTTTTTACTAAAATGTCATTTTAAACTGGAAACATGCACTTTGAGTCATACCAGTCACATTGTGTGTCGGTTTTATGTGAGACTAATTCCTACATGTCACAAGTTAATTATGAATCATTTTTAAAAATTATAAAGAAAATACAAGATTGTTTTCTCATTTTTCATTGAGTAGTAGCTTTTGAATTAAAATGTCAATTTTAAAATAGCAATGGATATTTTGAGTCATATCGGGAACATCATGTATTGGTTTGTGGTGTGGATAATTCCAAAATATCAAAAAAAAACTTATGGATCATTTTACTAAAGTATAAAAATAATATAAATGCTTTTATTAGTTTTTAGTATGTCAATTGTCTTTTTTACTAAAATTAATGTCAATTTTAAATAAAAAGAAGCACTTGGAGTCATAGAAGTCAAACGATGTGTCACGTTGAGGTGTGAATGATTCCTACATGCCCCAAAGTCTCAGAAAATCATAAATGGAAATTTTTATCACAATTTCCATTCTATTTATCTTTTTATCCACCAAAACTTAATATTGAGTAGATGTTAATATCCAAAAAAATTGTCTAAGAACATCAACTCAATATGTAGTGTTGGTAGTTTGAAAAATAAAAGAAATGAAAAGAATGAAAACATTGGTAGAAAATAACATGTTGTGTACATTATGGATTATTTAAGATAGTTTAAATAAAAATATGAATTCACAAAATTTCTATGAAAATAAATAAATAAGTATTAGATAAAAATGATAAGTAAATTAACTTACAAATAGTAGATTAAATAATGAAACAATTAATTAAATAAGTAGTAAGAATTCACCTTTTCATGATGGTAGTGTACATTATTGACCCATTTCATTGTTTCTATTATCTCAATTGTAGTTTAAAAGTCCAATATCTCACAAGAAAGAGTATCTTTGAAAAAGCCACCCCAAATCGAACAAATTAATACACCTATATAAAAAAATCTTATGTGAGTAAAAATAATAAAAATAAAGTAAACATAAATATAAAAATATATATTAATTCTATGGAAAATTATTTTACTATACAAACATCAAGATTACCTCTATTATTTAGAATAGTTAGCATAATTTCTATTCCTATAAAGTCAGCGGAGGTAACATGAAGGAAAGTGATAAATGATAAAACTATAAGTGTGGAAATGTTTTGAGGGATAAGAAGACTATGGAAGTTTTGGTGAAGAAAGGAATAAAAGATGGACATTGTAAGATCCCATATTTTCTCAAGGGATGTTTTTGTTTATGTTTTGGTTTGGTCCTATTATTGGTGGATAGATAAGTGTTTCATAAAGTTCATGAAAAGGATCGGGGGTGTTCTAGGTGTTCGGGACACGAAAGAGAATGAAAAGGGGGTTCTTGGGCATGTTGCACAGTTTGCATGTGGTTAGTGAAAATTGTGCGGAGTATCTCAGGTAACCGTACAACCATGGATAGAGTCTTTCACATGGTTGGAACATGGTGAAGAAAACCATGAGGAATTATGAGGAAATTGTGAGAAGGGAGTTATTTTTGGATAGAGGCTCACGCACAGATTGTGCACGGTTTGGAAAACCATGTGGGTAAACTGTGTAGCCCGGAAAAGTTGGAAAATTTACAAAAATGTCACCCCAGGATTTTGAAACCCAACTCATCATTTTACTCCCTTCATAAATTCTCATCCCTAGTGATGAACCAAGACCTTTAAGAGCACTCATGTTTCAATCTCCCTCATTTATAGTCCATTTTTATGTTGTTGGTTGCGCATTGAAACTCTAGGTAAGTCTAATCCTCTCTTACTTTATCTTTTTTAGATCAGGGTTTGTGGTTTCTTCCATCTTCTTCTAAAACCCTAAACCCCTTTTTCTATGGAACCTAGGTTGGGGCTTCATGGGATTCTTGAATATGAATATAAGGCCATGATTAAGAGTGAGTTCATCTTCAGATTCGAGGTAGTTTGTCTACAAGTATTATCCCATTGTTTTATTTTTGATTTGTGCATGGAAGATCATGTTCTTCTTTTTTACTAATTGGATCCCTGGTTATGTTGGAGTGTTTTATAAAATGGGGTGTCTAAGTGACCAATTGAAGCCATCACGATCCCCGTGGGATGCATAAAAGAGGGATTAACCATTATAGGTCCACCCATGGGGTGCACCAGCAAACCCAGACCTAGATTGTGGTAGGGTTAAGTGAAGGGTTTCTGAATAATAATGTGGAACCGATGTAGAATATGTTTTAACGGTTGAGTGAGTTGAAAAATGGAATTATGATAAATATTCCAAGGGAGATAAGGTCATAATAGTTTGTTGGAATGACATGAAAATGGTTAATTGGGTTGGAAGAGATTATGTCAATTTATTTCATGAATTTTGGTTAGACATGCCTAAGTAGATTAGGGAATATCAATGGTGAACATGCAATTGAGTAATAGAATGAGAAATGGGGAATGTGCTAATGATGTGTAATAAGGGAATGGATGAATTTGTGGAATGGGTTAATACATGATAATTAGGTGGTACACCTAAATGATTGAATGTGATAAAGGGATTGGGTTATGTGATATGATTATTTTTACCTGAAATGCATAAGTTGGTAAATTCTTGTGAAATAATAAATGGGATAAGTAGGTTAATGAATGGTCGATGATGAATTTAGATAAGGCATAGGGGTTGTTGAATATACTCAATGGGTTAAGGCATGGGAATTGGAATTTAACTAGATGGATATGAATTGTAATTGGTAAATGTGTTAATGGTATATGGAATGATATTAATTCCCATGTTGTTGTCATGTATTGTTAATTATAATGGAATTGAATATGCTTGTTTGAGTTATGGTATAGTTGTGGTCACATGATAAATAAGCATGTGCACATGTCTTAGAAGAGTGAGGTATTGACTTGAGGTTTTACGTCTAAGATTCTATTTAGAATAAGGCTCTAAAATCCACCCCAAAATGAATGGGTTAGAAAAGGGGATGGAGGATCTATTCCCCTAACGATTTCATTCCACCCGAACTAAGGATTTGAGGTGAGGATATCGTGTTGATGTGATATGTGGATCCCTATTGAGATGTGGACTCAATTTATTTCCCCTATTCACTGTGATTGATTTTCTTATACCCTTGTGTAGATGATATTTATGGATAACCCATGGAACATGTGATCAATATATCTTATGTAATAAAAATGGTATAAGAAATAGAATTGGGATAAATGCTAGTCATAAATTAAACGAACCTTGTTAACTAATGGAACCTGAACTGTCCCTTGATTACTTACTATTTATTTTTTACTTTCATTCACTCTTTACTAAATTGGATATTTTGTATACACTATTGGTGGTGGACTACTGAGTTTTTTACTCACACCCTTCTCGGGTCATCGTTGGGTACCCGAGCATATCTCTTGGTTTCAGGTCATGATAAGGGAAGAGGCCCTACTCCAAGATGTTCAGTTGGGCTTGGGATGTACATGGGGAAGGACCCAGACTTATAGTTGTGACCCATTTGGAGTTTTGGAATTTTTATTTATTTTTGGTTTCTTTCAATTTTCACTATTACTATGGCATGACATTGTTACATTTGATTGGTGTTTGTAACTGTTTGGGAAATGTTTGGTTATGTATGTTTCTTTGGTGTTCATTTTTTTTTCCTCTGTTTATATTGTGTTCTGTTGTGACTCACTCTGGTAAAGAGGGTATAGTCTCCCCACACGACTCATTAGACCCTCGCCGCTAGTCGGCAACCTGTGGCGTACGGGGAGGTGCGCTTGAGGTCATGTGATGACTCGGCTTGGGGCTCCAGGTTACTAGATTTCAAGTTGGAGATGTTGTAAAGTTGTATCATAGGAGTGATTTTCTCTTTTTTACTATTTGGGGATGGTAGACATGAGATTAGGATGTGTCGGGCCTTGGTAATTATCTCGTGATTGGGAGTAGCTAACCCATGTATGAGGGAAAACCCAAGTCACCCTGGATGGAAATTTTTGTTCTTGATGTGTTTTGTTACAATTGAATGATATTTCGCTACTGATTGATGCACATGTTGTGTGATTTGAATGATTAATGAAATTTTTCCCATGGTCAGAATGATATAATATTGTGCATCCATGCATCATTTTAGGCACCTGAGGAAGTAGGTGGCATGCATCATTATAGTCACACACATGGAATGGGTGTATGGGACATAGATAGTGGAATACATTTTACTTATTTGATAAATATGAAAAAAATAATGCCTAATAATGGTAAAGAAAGTGGGTGAATGGAAATAATGAAAATGAATAGCTAAGAAATATCGTGTATAAAGAAATATTATGAATGGGTTAACATTTTGGGTTTTGATAAATTACAATGGTTATTTTGGTGTATAAAAGAAAAAGGATTTCATAATGATGGTAAAATTGTTAATGAAATTTTTTTCCTAGAAAAAAGGTTTAAGTGAGTTAAAATAATGATTATAACAAGTTTTTAAATGGTAAATTTTTCTAATAGGAAAGGATTGTGTTGTAAAAGAAGAATTTTTTTGAAGACGTGTTGAAAAAAGACTTTTGATTAAATAAATTGGTTACCTCATGTTGACAATGAACTGTGGTAGGTATGGTTGAGGGTAGTGTTCTATGTAAGATGATGACTATTAGGATAGATTATGAATAATGGTTTTTTAAGGTTGATATAGTGAGATCTTTTCCCCTTTTTTAAAATCTTGTTGTTCATTCTTCGAAGCGTTGGGTGAACGAGAATTTTAAAATGAAAATAGTTAGTTCAAGGGTGGGTATCAATTGTGTTTTCGGTTAAACCTTGTATGTATGGGGTTGGGACAATGAGAGTTCTCTTGTTTGAGACCCTGGATTGGGATTGTGAGGCCATGACGGTTATGATATGGCTTAGGTGGTGTGTTTGGGGAACCCTTGGTAAGGTTTCAGACTTTGGGTACGAGGTGTTGTTTGGTAATGAGGGTGTAAAAATATTGTGGTTTGTGACTGTATGAAGTGCATGAGGGACCTTAAAATGGTTTCAGGGTCCTGGTGACCTAGAAAGTAGAGACCTTGTGAGTTTCATTTTGAATCATTGAGAGGATTATTTTATCATAGTGCCAATGATTATGTACACCTTCGGTACGGGACCTAGAGTAAATGGTTATTTGGTGAGCTAGGAACAATGTGCATTAGAATTGGGGTGAGTGTGTCATGCATGATCATTTCTTTGTTTGTGTCATGTTATGTATGGTTGGATAGAGGATCAATGGACTTTACTAGTTGTGACTTCATTCTAGTGATTTGGTATCGTTCAACCTTCAAGGTGGCCTATGAGAGAGTTCGGATAGGGCCTCTAGTGCTTTTGGGTGTGTCTCACACATGTAAATGTTTTGGACTTTGATAGTGGAACTCCGAGTGTTGTATGATGCAGGATTGGCCTAAAGGGAAAAGTGGGAAGGTTGATGGTTGGTGGTGGTACTCGAGTTGTGGTTATGCATTGATAGTTTCGGAAAATCGAGGGTGACCTCGTGGGATGTTTGGCCAGTGGTGAAAGTAACTTGGAATATGAAGCATGGGAGATGCTTCAAAGGTGGTTTCAATGTATAATAAGTACCACTAGGTTTTAGTAAATAGTGTTGTGGTTCCTGGTTATTTCATATAGTCACCCTAGTGTTTGTGATAGAGGGTAAGGTTGTTCGGGAGGGTTGTATCGTATGGATTCCTAAATCACCTATTTGGATGAAGATTAATGGAGGACGTGAAGTAGTTTTCGAGCAGAAAAGACAAGGGTGGATGAAGTACTGTTATATTATTTCGCTCGATAGTGACACCCGAGGTGAGGGTGGTTGCATTGCTAAATTTTTTGTAGTAATGGTTTGGTTGTGGGTGAGATATAGAGGCCACTTCAAGACTGATGAGGCGGACTGACTGGGAGACATTGTTAGGTAAGTAAACAAGTGGTGGCTATATGCAAGTTAAGGTTGTTTTGTGAGATACTGGTGGTTTGATTAGTGTGATAGACCTTTATGTTTTGGTTGTTAGTTTATAGGGACGCATTGGAAGAATTCAAGTGGTGTGGTGGAAGTACCTCCATATGAATCATTGCTTCACGACTTATTTGTGGTTTGATTGTGGAGCGATGTTTGAACCTGGTTGGTAATCACACCAGATTAGAGGTGGTTAAGTGTTGATGAAACATGTTTGGAAGGGAGGCCTGAGATCCCTGTAAGTTCATGGTGTCCCTTAGCTTGACATTAGAAATGGATAAGTTGGTGGTGGTGTTCTTTGAAAACTTCTTAGAGTACCTTAGTTAGTGACGATCATACCCAACATCCTGAAATTGTCTTAGGTACGTTGAGAAGCTTTCTCTTACCCCAAGAGACAAGAAGGTGTTTGGTTAGATGAGGGACATCATGGATTTTAGGCTCATAAAAATGGTATGCATGGATATTGATGATGGTATGTACACCCTTGATGGCTTAGGGTGAGGTCCTCGGGAAGGATCGAGTGTCGACAAACGTCGCGGGTGTCATTCACGGAAGCCGGGAATGGGCACTGGGCATCGTTCATTTGTTTTTTTGGGAAAAATATAGATATTCATGTCAATGTTTTGGGGTCCAGATTATGATCGAGTGTAATATGTGGTGGTTGAAATACCTCATAGAGAGAAATGGTAACGATACTCCTAAGGTGGAGAGTGATAAGTCAGTTCTGGATGTGGATAGGAGAACATCAAGTTGATGTAAGGGCGCCAGAATGCCAATGAGAAACCTATGAGGTGAATGTTAGGTTCCTCAAAGAGGAAATGTGGGACTTAGATGTGGTGATTAATGAGCCAAGTGTTGGTTTTGAGCTCAGGTTGGTTCCATGTGAGGCTTGTAATGTCTGTGCTGAAGTAGTAGAATGGTTTGGTTTGTTATGACAAAAGGTTGTGGTAAGATAGGTTGGGTTATACAACTTCAACAAGGGTCAGGGTTAGACTCAGAAAATTTACTATTGGGTTGTTTTAGAACATCTTGAAGTGGGGTGAACCTTGGCTATGTGATGTGGTGTCATGTCGAGGGTGGAGCCGATGACAGTCAGGAGGGAAGTAATGTTGCGATGATGGAATTCTACCGAAATTAAGGAAACAAACTTAGTGGGTGCGTGCGATGATAATGATAGGCTTCAAGTTAGTAAGCACCTTGGGAAGATGAAAAGGGGTTAGCATACCATCAGTGGAGAGTGGGTTCTCTAGGGAAAGCCATCCGGGTGTGGACCAGCCTGAGATGTTAAAATTGAAAGTGTGTGGTGGGAGTGACCCACCCCTTAGTTCATGTTTTGGTAGCAAGTGCCTTTTTGAAATGAAGTTGTACTTGTGTGAGGACATGTTGATATTATTCCTTGAAGGGATGGTGTAGTAATGTCCTTCTGAATGGTTTTGACGGTGCGGCTGGATTCCAATGTAGGGTAATGCCCCTATGGATGCTTGGGTGTGGTGAGTTGGAACACATTAGGTGATGGGAAAGTTGAGTTGAGTTCTGGTGATCCTTCGCTGAGGGAGGAGGTACCAAGTAACCGAAAATTGTGGAGAGAACCACACTAGATAAATGTTTGGTTGATGATGTGATCAGAGTTTCGAGTTGGAAGGACTTGAATAGACACTGTTTAGGTGAGTTGGCCCTTGTAACTTTTATTTACATTTTTTATTTATATTTACATTTGTTACATGTAATCACTTTAATTATTAATTCTCACTTCAATTTTATGATATTTGTAAAGTTTCTTCATCTCACTCTTGTTTCTATGAGACATATTCATATTCAACCTTTTTTTATTTTGTGTAGTTTTTATACAACCCATTTCATATTTTATATATTGAATCTTTTTATAGTTATTTAAAGTTTCATTTTAAGTTATTTATTTCATGGGAATTATTATTAAAAAGTTTCCAAACTGATAAGGTTTTATTTAACAATCTCAACCTTATTCAAGATTGTTTATGTTATTCTTCTGTTTGGAGAATTATATGATCATTTAATATCAAACCACATATATTTTCATTTCCTTTGGTTATTTCTACAAATCAAATTCTTTCTTTAATTTTACTTTCTCTAAATACTCAAAATTCTAAAAATAATGTTTTTAAGAAAAAAAATGAATTTATTTTTATATTTGATCATAATTGTTTTTCTTCCGTGACCATATTTTTGTTAAAATGATTTCAATAATTTTTTCACTATTCTATAGTGCTTTTATGAATTCATTGTTACCCTGGTTTGACTTTATATAAACTTTATTAAAAGGAATATTCTTGTCATTTTCTAAATAAGACACTTTTTATCGAAGGTGTGTATATAATTGTTGTTGAAACACTTACCATGTGAATGAATTTTATTGGCATCATGAATATTTGTAACCACATAAAATTTTATAAAGGAAATTCCATTTTTGAATGAGTAAATTCTTTATTCATTAATTTTTTATAGAAAAAAATGCACTACTTTGGTTATTTTAGACCAATATAGATTGTTGGATTTAAAATATCGTTAAGAATCAAAACCATTGAAAATATAGTCCTTATGTAGTGACTATTAATATTATTATATTAAGGGTTATGATAAAATACAATTAACACAAATGAAAGAAGTGTTGTCCTCGACTAGTATGATTGAACCCCATGAAGCCCATTTATTATAGCTTCTAAGGGATATGGAAACACTAGGATTTTTCCTTGACCAACCCAAGCCAGGAACCAAAAAATAAAGCTTAATAAAAATCATTTACAGGAGAAATTCAAGCTTATAAATATAACAAACCAAACAATGTTTGTCGAACCACTCTAAGAAATAACCACCATTACACACCTTTCCCTTAGGGTGTATTCTTGTGTAATAAGGGGTTTTGTTTCTAGTAATAATAGTTTTAATTTTTTATTTTTTTAATAAAATATTTATTACATTTATCCCTTTTTATTATTGCTTTATAAATGATTATATAATGTGTTTGATAAAAATCATATTTCGATACGGAGAAATAAAAATTGTATTTTTGGGAAATATATACTCTCAATTAGGACACTCTTTTGATAATTTCAAGAATTTTATAAATAAATTATATTTTAATAAAATATTCTTATGAAATAATATTCATTTAAATATAAATGATAATATAATTTTATTAATTACAATGTAATTTTTATAAGGGTTGGAAATCTGTTAGTATCATAAAAACCAGAATTATTATGTAAATAAGGTTTTTTATTTTAATGTAAAAATTATCATATTTATAAAATTATTTTGAAAAAACAAATATAATTTTTTTAAGTAAGAACATCTAAATTAGCCAATGGTTATTTTTTCATAATTTTCTGATACAATCAATGTTTTTGGTCAAAATTAAATATAATATAAATATACGTTATGTATTATGACATCATAAAGGCTAAAAGTGACGTAATAAATTATATAAGTATTATTAATTACCAAAATCATTTTTCTATTTTAAAATAATTTTTTTTAAAGTTATTCGATTAATTTTATAATACTTTAATTAATCCTCGAAAAACTATATTATATTTTAAGGTTTTAAAATTAATTATTTTTGAACATGAAACAATTCCGCATTACTAATGATATTATTTTAATATTTTAGGTTATTGGACTAATAATATATTGAAATAAATCATATTTGGAAGAAAGGATGGGAAATAACCCTGATAAGGTTTGTGATTTTGATTATTTTATCATATAGAGACCAAAACCTATGTTTAGAAATTAAGACAGAATTTCCCTATCTTTTTTTGTAAATAAAAACCAATACTCCCACTCATATTCACTAAAAAACCATTTATAATGACTTTTATACCACTATACCTATATAAATCCCTCCTAATTAGTTCTCATTCTCTTAATAAACTTATCTAAAGCTTTTATAAGAACCCTATCCAGGTAATGGATCCTCTCCTCTTTCATTTTATTTCATGTAATTTCTTTGTACTTATAATTTTTATTTATAATTTTTAATGTTATAATGTGTTTTTTCACATCCATTTTACTATAATTATTATCCCCATTTAATGATAGAACCTATTTTACTCTCATTAATAATTTCCACGAACCTTTATGTACACTTGTTATGTTGCTGAAATTATCCCATGATTTTCCATGACAAACTTTTGTATTCTAAATACACACCCCCATTTCCAATAAATGTATAGAGACCCAAGATTAATATACATGGATATTACATAATTTTATATGAATATTCAGTACGTTATAGAAATACATTCTTGAGGAACGTAACAGTTTACTGTCTTTGGAAACTTCAAAACAAAATCTTTTATCCGGGTGAAAGATCTTCAATATCTCCCATAAAGATCTCAACCTTTATTACCTCTACGTAAAACCTTCATTAATAACATGGGGAAAGGAACATAATAAAGGGGTGAGATTAGGTTCTCAGTAAGGTAAAATAAAGGAAATTCATAGGCATAACATGAATAAAAGGGCATAAAACTTGAGCATAACATTTTAAGATCATACCCTGTATATTAGATATTATAATAATCATTAGTAGTTTATAAGACTTGAATCATAAGATAATTAAGATCATAAGTCATGAAATAATAACATAGTATTTATACATGGATTTTGTGGTATACACATTGGTTTATATCATTGTGAACATGTATAAGTAGAAATAGGTTCACTCATGAAGTTAAGTAAATGAAATCAGGCCCCCAAATCAACATATGGACATGAAACTAGGTTCATGAATAACATTTTGACCATGTAATCAAGTTCACACATAACCTTATGGAGATGAAACCATGTCCATGCATAATATTGTGAACATGTAATCGAGTTCACACATAACATTGTGAACATGTAATCAGATTCATGAATAGAATTATAGACATGAAACCAGGTATATGAATAAAAATGTGAACACATAATAAGGTTCACTTTTAACATTGTGAATATGTAATCAGGTTCACGCATAAACTTATGGAAATTTTACTAGGTCCATGCATAACATTTTGAACACATAATAAGGTTCAATCATAACATTATCAACATATAATCAGGTTCACCCATAAACTTAAGGACATGAATCCAGGTCTATGCATAACATTGTGAACATGTAATTAGGTTCACTCATAACATTTTAAACATGAAATCTGGTTCACACATAACATACATACTCATGATTAATCCATTGTTACCCAATGCATTGGAGGGATATATAGATCCTACCTAAGTCATAACAAAATCATACATATGAGTGCCACAAGATTATAAAAAATTATCATATCACATCCCCTGAAATGTGATAGGTATCATGAATATTTAATCATATCATTACCTATGTAAAATTGGTAAGTCTCATAATCCCCACCCGTATAAATAAATGGGTTTCAAAATCATATAACTTGTGAAAGAGAAATGAGGTTCATAAACATCATTCCATCAAAACATAAATCATTCATAGAGATAATATTAATGGAATAATTGAATCATTTCCCCAAAATAGAATGATTAATACCAATTTATGACATATTATATGGAAAATAATTTCAAAATATTTTTTAAAAACACTTATTGAGTAAAATAACATTTATTCTTTGATATAAATTCATTTTTCAAAATATAAAATATTTCGAAAACCATCCCTTAAAAAATAAACTTGAAAAATTATAAAGAAAGATTTGAAATTATTTTTGAAACCTTTTTCTTTGAAAACATATATGGAATTATTGGAAATATTTAAAAAAATTCTTAAATAGAAAACATTTTTTAAAACATTTTTCTTTGAAAATACCTTTGAAATATTTTAAAGGAAGCTTTGAAAAACTATAAAACATTCTTGAAAAACTTTTTCACTGAATTTTTTTTAAAAAATAAATGTCTAGAATATTAATAAAGAATTTTTCCATTAAATTAAACTTGTAAACATACAATAGAGTATTCAAAGAAATTATGGTCATAATGGTGTTAAGTTTATATGTGTCAAACATTCCTTTTTTTTACCTTAAAAGTTATAAAAAGTCCCTTGATAGGAAAATGAAAAGAAGATTAATTATAAGACTATATAAGGTAAAACATGGGTAAAATTTTCTTTTAAAATCATATGATAAAAGTAAAATATTTTGGAAATAATTTTTACAAATCATGGGTTTGAAAGATCACAAATTTCCAACCAAAAGGAGAAATAAAGTCATATTTTTGTTAAAACGTTTTCATAGTTATCCAAATTACCCAAGAGTGGAAAAAATGGTACTAATACATGAATATATCATGTAAAACTATATGATAAGATAATTCATTGGTGTTCTTGAGAGATGTATCATGATATTTTATCAATTTAATCATAATCATAAATAATCTTGAAAAGCGATGAGATTGTTTCAATAAACACTTATCACTTAGTAACATGGGATCATACTCTACATGTAAGAAAGGGAAATTATATGAAATATAAAATATAATTAAAATAATGAGATTCATGATATAACATGTAAAATTTTAGTATATACACCTTGAAAAATAATTTAGGTTCATAACAAAACATGAGTCTCAAAGAAGGCAAATTGAGACAAAACTTGTTTTTCTAATTTGGTAACTTTTGAAACTTAAAACCCGTGAAATGAAGATAATAAAATGGATACATAAATACCCATAAATTTAATAATAATATTAATATAATAAATTCATTTTCATTATATACACCACTAAAAAGGAATGAGTTTTGAACATGGCATGTATCTCATAGAAATAAATAGTGATTTGAAATCCCCTTACCTTGTGTCTTGAATCCCGTCTTAATCATTCAAAAATATTGTATAATAAATATAAATTTATGATAGATATTTTTAATAACCATATTATTATATCTAATACCATATATATATTGATTATGACATTATATTACCCGCTTGTAAGAAATTTCATGTTAAGGTTACGCTTCGAGTAATATTCGCTTTGTTTTTCGCTTGTGTCTTAATTTGTTATATATTAAGTCATTATAATTATATCATGATTAAATAATGTAAAAAATGATTTAAATATAATTTATATTCATTATATTTTTATTATAATAATATATAGAATATATAAGTAAGAAATGGAATACACTATTTATGGAGACGGTAAGTCGTACGTATGCATGAATATTGTTTCAATTTTTATTATTGAATTGAAAGAAAGAAATAAAATAAAATATATGTATATTTGTATATAATATCATTAAATTATAATTATAATGTTATATATATCATATTATTTCACTAAACGCATCTTTAATAGATTCCATGTAGTGTGTAAACGAAGCACATCACTTTGAGGGGACTGTGGTCCATACTTCCTCTAACAAAATTATCATATTTACAAAAAATGGAAATTAAAAAATGAATGTGTTTTAAAAAGGAATAAATAATATTAAATAAATAATAAATATAATATATGACATATATAAACATAGTTTCCATCATAATGTCCACCTTGATTGGCGTTAAAGGAAAAAATGAGCATTCATCATTTAGTGAGGAGGTAGTTCATTATACACATAAACAGTATGTTCATTACCAATTAGATGAAAGTGTGTGTAAGTGTAGGGAAAAACATTATCATAACAAAATAAAAGTGTATTTAAGATACCATTTTTTATACAACTATGGAATAAATAGATTGTATGGGTGGATGAAGAAAATAAAATAATGGAGATTGAGCGAAGACGTTACCTCTTAATCAGGTAACTCCTTTTGGTTTGTGTCAAAAGGAATCCTTAGATTGATTACTGACCAATAATAGGCTTATAAGGAGATGAGATGGATGTTGGAAATTTTATTGGTAATATATAGGCCTAACCTAAGAGGTTTTAGAGGTGTGAATAAGAGGGAGAGGTGGTGGCCATTTATAAGGAATGGAAAGGACACGCTTAGAATTTTTTAAAACAAGTTAGGTGTAACCATGTTTTTACCTACAAAATGTCATAAAAAACCAACACAAATTAATAATTTAAGTTTAATGGACGAATAATTTATATAAAATGGTTGTTTAAAAGTGTTTAAGTCATTTTGGGTCTTAAATTTAAGGTTTAGTACTTTTTTAACCTAGTTTTTCTCTTAATCATTGTAATTAATTTTAATCACTTTCATTAATATTTTTTGTCAAAAAATAATTTGAACTTATTAGAAATTAGAAATTATTATTATAAAAAATATGGAATCCATTTTAACATATTTCAATATTATAAGTGGTAGAATCTAATTTAAATTTAATCCCGCAGACGGGACGACAATGCGGGTTTTTTAAAGTAAAATGATCAAACTTTTGCTAAGTTTTTATATCCAATTTCAATGTGAAATTGGATCCAATGAACTAAATGAGATAAATTTATAAAAATATTATCTAATTAAACATATAATTAAATTTAAAATATAATTTAAGCATATAAATAAATTAGATGAAAATGCAGTTTTGAATTAAAATTTAGTATTTTTAACTATTCATTAAAAATGAAACATTACAGAAAAATACCAAAAATTTATGCTAACCAAAATTTTATGTATAGATTTAAAATTTGAAGTTTATTTTGATATTTTAAATCAATAAAAGTACAAAAAAATTATTTAATATGGGTTCTCCATTAAAAAGCGGTAAAACTGCCATTATAAAAATATAGGTTTTTAAGCATAAAATTGGGTTTATTCTTATCTTTTTTCTATAAAATATACTCAATGAATATCAAAAATATTTTATTCAATATATAAAATATATATTAAATTAATATCACTCACTAATTATAATTAATTTAATTTATTAGGGTAAAATATTTTTTTGAAAATAATAATATTTCCCTTTATATTCAATAAGTTTTCATATCCATTTCTAATTAATTTATAACCTATGAATTAATATTATATTTGTTTAAAAAATATATTTTCATAAATTAGTTAATAATATTCATAACTTATAATTTAATATCTAGGTTATATCTTCTTATATTATGTTTTCACATTTTAATGATATACTATTATACGATAAAACTCGGTTTTGTGTGTTACGTAGGCCATTGAGGAAAGTCATTATTGCATGTAATAAAAGGTAACCTCAGTGTTCCATGTAGAGAAAGATAATTTTTATGTTTTCTGTGGTTCATAATTAAATAGGAGTTTTGTATAATTCAAGCCAAACAAAGTTCTTTAATATAAAATAAATTATCATCATTGTTGCATGAAATAAAAAATATAAAAATGGTTAAATTAATTTAAAAAAAACAAAAAATATCTGGGTGTCACATAATTTCATTCACCTAGATTGACCAATACTTCATTTAATTGATTTATCCCATGTATGTAACCCATAATTATTAATCATGGTATTACAATTAATTAAATATTTTCTTATATTGTATGATCTATGCGGCACACAAATGCATGAACAAAATATGGATGTGAGGGGTGGGCCTAGAATTATAAATCCCTCAAATGTATTTAGTAATGTTTTTATATCATGATATTCCATTTATGGTGCATAAGATATTATCCTAACCACACTTTGTTATGATGTTTCAGTTTTTAGCATGGACTTATGCTTATGATGTCATGTTTTATGTTGTTTCCATATTTCTATATTACCTTGATGTTATCATCTTATACACTGATTTGAAGTTTAAGATTATAATTATCACCTTTATATTTTATCATGTTATTCCCCTTAACTCACTTATACTACATTACCATATGTAATTCCATGATTATTCCATTCTTGGACTTTTTAGCTCACCCATTTCTTATGTACATACCCAAGTTATCCCACGTAGTATTAAAAGATCAATAGATTTTAAGGGAATGGTGTGGTGTTTTTAAATAATATAATTTTATCCTTATTTAAAGTTATTGTTTTATGTATCTAACTACACAAAGACTCTAGGAATTTTAATATTTTGGGTTTGTTTTATGATTATTTTTTTGTAATAAATCATGAATTAAGGTGTATTAATGATATGAGTTTTCATACATGGTATTAGAGGAATGTCTCGTTATTTTTAGGAATTATAATTATAAAACTTTATTGAAATCCTTAGGGGTAATACTAAACACATTGAAACATCCCTAAATTATGTTAAAGTATATAGCAATTGGTTTTGAAAAAACAAAATCCCTATTAGGATACTACAAGTGGATGCGCCTCTATCATAGTGGTATATGGTGGTAATAACCTCGAAAAGGGTGCATTGGGAATTCACATGTTCATTACCTAGTGTGAAATAAAAAGTCCCTAATTCACACCTATTTTGACACTCCGAGGTTGTTTGATTTGGCAAATTCATAGGATCATTATGATCCATTTTGAAGAGAATAAAAAAATTACCAAAAAATCATCTTTGGAAATAGACCATGGATAACATAGATTAAAACCTATAAATTTGTATGTTATAGAATGTATGTAATTTATAAGTTATCCATTTAATTTTTATAGTTTCCATTTTTTGTGTTTAATAATTTGAAAATTTTCATCCCTAATTTCCCCTTTATTATAGTCAATGGATGGAAATAGGAGGAACCAAGTCAACAACCAATGTGAGTGGCAATGTAATGACTAACCAGATGAGATTCCCTACTTGCTGGGAGAAGGAATTAGGAACTTCATGAGATTAATTTATCAGGTAACTCAAGTTTTGAATAGAAACTTGAAATGGTAGTAAAAAACATATCCCCCTAAGAAATAGAATGTTATAATTGATACATTTATACAAAAAAGGACTCCAAAATTCAATGAATATTCTAATACCATAATCGTGGAACATTGGATCAAATCCATTGAAAAGATCTTCTCCTTACTTTAATGATATGAGTAATATAAGTTCATTATTTTTTATATTATATAGAGGTAGAATCTGATCAATGGTGGATGTTAATAAAAAATATGAATCCTGAATAGGAGATCAAAGCAATAGAGTAGAAAGAATTTAGGAAAATGTTTTTTGATAAGTATTTTTCCGCGTGCTATCTAAATAAAAATAGATATGGAATTACTTGTCCTCAAACAAAAGGATTGAGAATCCTTCAGGGTGTATGTGGTGAACTTCACAAGACCTCCACGATACACCTTTGGCCTTTTCATTGTTCTTAAAAGTAAAGATGACCGTTTCTTTAATGGGATAAAACTGAATCTCTGAAAATATTTGTTGATTAAATACTTTGATAACTATAAGGAAATTTTATAATGTTCCCCCAAAGTAAAAATGGATATAGGTGAATCTCATGGGTATCATGGGTCTGGAGATTGGAAGCATAGAATGGATTTTAATTCTGGTAGCACGATGGAGAAATCTCATGGGGCAAGAAATTACAACAACCCAGTTTTCAAAAGTGTGGGAAGAACCACCATAAAAATTGATTTAATGGTAAAAGGAAATTATTTTGGTATGGGAAGGAATGAAACCTAGATATCGAATTCCAATGGGAGAAACCCACCAATGTTATGGAAGAATGTAATACTCCATTCAACCCTTAACCTATTATCCAATGTTTCAACTACAAGGAACAAGGATAATATGAAAATAAATGCACTAAGAGAAGGGTTTTAGATGATAATTGGAACCAACATTCTCTAAGGCCTAGAGAGAAAGTGTGAACATATTCCATCACAACTTCTATGGTAGATCCTAACAATAATGTGGTGATAGGTACACTTGTTATTCACTTAATAATATTGGACATACTATTTTATTCTAGTTTGTATTCTTTCATATAAATTTTTTTTAGTATAACTATTTAAACACCACCTCAAAACATAGATTTGGAGATATCTATAAAAATGAAAAATGGGTAAATTATTACATCTCAATTATATAACTTCACTATAGTCTATATTTGTAGGATTAACTTCCTAGAAAACCATATAAAAATACCTTTAGTAGAATTTGATGTAATTCTAGGTATGGGTTGTATTTCCTTATATAGATTAGACATAAATTACTGAAAAGGGAAATTACCCTATGTATCATGAATCTCCCTCTAATTCTATAAAATTTCAAGGAGGAGGATGAATATACTTTGGTATCATCATCTCAAGTATGGATATTAATGACTTATGAGAAACAATATCACACTCAAATGATTAATACTATTGAAAAGATCATACTTGATGACATTCCCATTATAAGGTAATATACAGATGTGTTTCATTGAGAATTTCCCAATCATCCTCCAAGTTGTGAGTTTAGTTCGTAATCGAGCTTATACCTGAAGAATTACCAATATCCAAGACTCCATATAGAATGACCATTTTAGAACTTGAATATATGAAGAAGAAACTACAATATAATATAGATAAAGGTTATATATTCGCAAGTGCTTCACCATAGGGTGCATTGGTCCTCTTTATCAAGAAGAAGGATGGGTAAATGGACCTATATATTGATTATTGTGGACTAAACAAGATCATAGTAAAAAATATCCGCTTCCATGGATTGATGAATTGTTATATTTGTTATGTAAATCCTAGTACTTCTCTAAGGTGGATCTTTGGTTGGGATATTATCAAGTAAAGGTGGATAAGAGTGATATCCCAGTACTTCATTTCTTATAAGGTATCAGAACTATGATTTTATAGTGATTCTATTTGGAATCACTAATACTCCATCTATCATGATTGAATTAATGGATAGAGTCTTTATTTATTACCTTGATAAATTTATATTAGTCTTTATATATGATATTATTTTCTAATCCAATAGAAAGGATGAAAATTAGGAGAATTTTAATTTTTTTATTGAAGTCCTTGAGAAAAGAAAATTTATGTTTAAATTATAGTAAATTTTATTTTTGGATGGAGAAAGTAACATTATTGGGGAATTATATCCTTATAAAAGGGATATCTGTGGATCCTTAAAAAATAGTGGAAATTTGAGGTATATTGTAGAATAAAATCTATGATGTAGATCCATAGTTTAATTATATTAGATGGGTACTATGATCAATTTGTGAGAAAATTCTAATTATTTTCAAGACCACTAACCAAGATAACTCAGAAGGAAGTGATGTTTTTTTGGAATGATGAATGTGAAGAGATATTTAAATTGTTAATAAACTTGATAATCATTATACGAATTATTACAGTAACCACTAGTGGGGAAGGATTTTTAATCTACATAAATGCATAAAAAAAGGCCTGGGTTGTGTAATCATTTAAGATAACAAAGTGATAGCCTATACCTTTTTCCAATTAAAACAACCATGAGAAGAACTACCCAACTCAATATTTGGAATTGGTTGTAGTGATCTTCATGTTGAAGTTTTGGAGACTTTATCTATATGGGGAGAAGTGTGGAATATATTAATATCATAAAATACTCATGTATATATTCACACAAAAGGATATCAATATGTTTCAATGAAGGTGGTTATATCTGCTCTAGGATTATGATTTTTCAATTCATTATAATACAAAGAAGAAAAAAAGTAGAAGATGCTCTGAGTAGAAATGATCATGAATATGTATTCATGATGATGACTAAAAGGGATAAAATCTTTTTGAACATGAAATGGGTTAAGATGGGAATAATAAAATGATATGCATCCTAAAAATCTCAAATAACTGCTTAACGATTAGTTCTTGATAGGATCAAGGAGGCCTAGAAATATGATGAGGTGCTACAAAAAATGTATCAAATATTTTGGAGTTAAAATTTGATAATGATATATTTTAATGGTTTGGAATCTGGATATCCATCCCAAAAAAATCATAAATAATGAGGGAACTTTTGGACGATGCACATATCTAATCTTTATTTATTCATTTAGGAAGCACTAAGATGTAAAAAAACCCAAATAAAAACCTCTAGTGGGATAACATGAAGGCTGATATTGTAGAATTTATATCTAAATTCTTGGTATGCTAACAAGTAAAGTCGGAATAATAGAATTCTAAGGAGATGAATAAAACATTTACCATACTAGTATGGAAATGGGAAAATATAATCATGTATTTCTTTATAGGACTCCCTAAGACATCTAAAGGAAATAACTCCATCTGAGTGGTAGTCGATCACCTTAAAAAGTAAGTGTATTTCCTTAATATGAAGGAATATTTCTCTTTCTACCAACTCTTGAAGTGATACATAAGGTAAGTGGAAATAATTAATACAGTGAAACTACCCATTATATTTGATTGATATCTGAGGTTTACCTTGAGGTCCTGAGAATCCTTCAGTATGAATTGGATGCAAAGATGTGTTTTAGTACTTCTTACCACCCTTGTAAGGGTTTTTATCCTGAAATAACCATTCAAACTCTAGAAGATATGTTGAGATCAGGTTTAATGGATTCCCAAGGATATTGGAAACAACACATTACCCTAGTGGAGTTATCATATAACAAAATTTTCTATTCAAGAATTCAAATGGAAGATTATGAGGCTATGTATGGGAAGTGGTGTCAGACTCCTACATATCCAGATGAAATTGTATAGTAGAATCTTATGGGACCTAATATTCTCCAAGAGATGACAGCGAGGATTCAAACCATTCAACATCATATGAAATCTTCAAAAATTCAATATAAAAGTTATGTAGATAATCATCGAAGAGACCTATAGTTTGAGGTTGGAGAAAATGTGTTCATTTTTATATTACTTTGGAAGAAATTCACGAGGTTTGGAAAGAAAGGAAAACTTAGTCTTAGATACATTGGCCTTATTGATATCCCTGGATCACATCAGAGTAGTGGCCTATTGACTATCACTCCCACCTAACCTATCTCAAGTATATGATATGTTCCATGTATCCCTCTTGAGGAAGTACATACCAGACCCCTCAAAAGTACTGAATCCATAGGTAGTACCCTTAAAGAAATATATTTTATATGATGAGTAGCTATTTAAGATCTTAGATCATAAATAGAAAGTTATACAAAATAAGAAAACTCAACTAGTCAATGTTTTGTGGTGGAACCACAATTTTAAGGAAGCAACATGGGAATCAAAATTGGCAATGAAACAAAAGTACCCTCATATATTCTAGTGTAAAAAAATGAGATTTATAGGGTGAAATTAAGGAAGGCTGGAAGAATGGAATTACCTTAAATATTGTAAATTAAATTCTCTTTTTGAATGTATAAGTCACTTATTAATTAATTACATTATAGAAAACACATGAACTAATATGGTTATTTTGGACTGATATATCATGTTGGAGTTAAAATACTATTAAACAACATAATCATTGATAATATATCCACTGTATAGTGACCATTTATATTAGTATATTAATATTTATGATAAAGTACAATTGACACTATTGAAAGAAGTGATGGCCTTGACTAGTAGGATCATACCATATAAGGCCCATTTATCCGAGATTTCAAGGGAGATAACATCATTGGGATTTTCCCTTTACCAAACCCAAGATGATATATAACAACTAAATATTGAGAGAAATCAATTAATTTATAATTGAAATCTTATTGACATCATGACACAAATAATGTTCACTGAACCACCCAAAAAAGCACCATCATCGCACACCTTACCCTTAGGGTATATACTGGTGTAATAGGGGGTTATGTATTAAGGACCTGGTAATATGAATTTATATATTTTATTTTTTTAATAAAATAATTCATATATTTATTCTTTTTTTATTAATTTATAAATGATTATAAAATGATTTTGATAAAAATTATATTTTGATACAAAGAAATTAAAATTTTATTTTAGGAAATATATACCTTCAAATAAAACACTCTTTTTGTAATTTAAATAATTTTTTAAATAAATTATATTGTAATAAAATATTTTTAAAAAATAATATTAATTTAAATTTAGATGGTCATATAATTTAATGAAGTCTAATGTAATTTTTATAAGTGTCTAAAAGTTGTTAGTAATGTAAAAACAAGTATTTTTAAGTAAATATGGATTTTTATTTAAAAGAGAAAATTATAATATTTATGAAATTATGGTGATAAAATAAATATTGTTTTTTAAATAATCATATAAAAATTATCCAATGGTGATTTGTTTTCACAATTTTATAAGATAGTTAAATTTTTGGATAAAAATTAAATATGGTAAAAATACATGGTCGATATTATGAATTCATAATAGCACAAAACCGATATAATAAATGAGATAATAATTATCCTTGATAAAAATCTTGTTACCCTTTAAAATAATGTGTATTTAATGTTATTTTGTTTAATTTTATAATCCTTTAATGAATCCTCCAAAACCTATATTCTATTTTAAGGTTTTAAAATTAACTATTTATGAACATGGCTCACATCCACATGACCATTGGAATTATTTTCGTAATTTATTTCTTGGACATAGAAAATATTGAAAACACATTTAATTTTGTATAAACCATGGAAAACCCATGGTATGTTTTGTGGTTTTTTATTGTAATGTCCTAACCCAAGAGCCACTAAAATGGTTTCTAAGCTAGTTGGTCACATGGCCTCATGCACACCTCCCAATACACTAGAGTTTGCCGACTAATAGTGGTTATCTAATGATGGTACAATGGGGAGACTATACCCTTTGGATCAATGATAAATATAGTATATGCGTATTAAAATGAATAATAGTTGAAGATAATAATAACGATTGAATAACCTAGAATGTGTGAAATACAACATCAATACATGAACATGCTAAATCATAGTATACAAAATCACCATACAAAAGATAATATAATAAATAGTGATAGACTGAAATAATAATAATAAATAAATGAAAGGCTCTAACTCTAGAAGGAATCCCAAGTACATTTTTATCCACTAATTATATACCAAGACCTAGTCCATAACAAATTACAACAAGTAGTACAATCCATGATCATAACATGAAACCATGAGATATATCTAGGTACCCAACGGTGGCCTGAGCATGGTGTGAGTAAAACTCAGTAGTCCACCACCAATTTCATTGAATTTAATCTATTCTATGAGTATAAAATGAAGTAGTATGAGAGTATAATAAATCTTTGAATAAATAAAATTCATTCGGTTGGATTAGGTTTCTCAAAAGAGACATGGCCAAAAATACCTATTTCATCCTATTTCATACTATCTCTAATCACAAGGATGGTGTAATGATTATAATAAAGTGAAATATGGTAATTAAGTATAATAGGGATGGTGATAATGTATTCCTAGGACCCATGGATTTAATCCTAGGAATTTCTATATAACAAGATGACTATAAAAGGTACTACATGTGACATGACATTTATAGTTTAGAATTGGGGGTAAACAATTAGAAATTAAGCATACAGTAATTTCATTTAACCTTTAAACCAATCCAAGGCATTATGTATCAGAATCTGGGTATCACTCAAGGCATTATATGATCCCATATAACCTGTGATCCCATTAATGGAAGTCCATATCCAGAGTCCAGGTATCACATAATGCATATAGCATGTCATTCAACCTATGATCCCATCTAAGGAATTCTTTATAAGGAACCCATGTATCTCTCATGTTGTGTCTTAATTAAATAAACCTAGAGCCTATCCAAGGAATTTTGAATAAGGAATCGAAGTTTCATCCAAGGCATAATATAACATCATTTAACCTATGTACCCATCCATGGTAGTTCATATCAGGATTCCTGGTATCACTCAAGGGGATATAAAATAAGATATATCACTGCATTAAATAATTAAACATAGACCCTAGTACTATCTAAGCCAAATATTAACTCATCACTAAACCAATCATTTAATAAAATTACTTCTAAGTGTTCAATATGGAAAATAAAAGTATGCATTTCACCTAACTATTCATCATGATTCATTTAACGTATCAATTCACTTCTAGAAGTAAGAAAGGCCATGTGAATAATAACTCCATTTAACAATTCATTATAAATCATTTAACTTCCCTCTATTTCCACTTTAATCATAATTAATAAGGTTAAAAGTGTGAATGTTTATAACACATACCATTTATCAAGTTCATCCAGCCATTCCTTCTAAATAAATAAACCAACACACCTTAAAAGGGTGTTTTGTTGCCTAAGAAACATGGCCTTAATAAACATGTAATCATGTGATTTATACATCTCATTCAAACCCCATTATATTCCAAAAAATTACTTCATAATTTTACATATTCCTAGTATGGATTCATACTTGAGATTAATTCAATCAATTCATTAAATATCATTTAACAATTCTTATTTAAAATTTAACCCAAACACAAATAGAGGTGTTTTGGATAATTATACACATTAATCTTCAAGGGAATATAAGTGACACACACATGGAGTGGTTCAAATTCAGGTCTCAACCTCTATCAACTCAAAAGGGTCTTATAAGGCTCTAAATTTTAGTATATGTAATTAAATTTAAGGGTTATTCATTTAAGGAGTGATGCTTGGGGAATCCAATGTGCGACATAATGGGAAAATTTTATATATTGAAAAAACATTAATAGAAAATCCATATAACACTAACCTTGTGATTATTAAGCTTTAATAATCCATTATTGGGATTTTATTCAATCTAGAATGAGATAAATCATAGAAAAATACAAATACCCTAAAATTAGGGTAAATGAGCTCCTGTGGAAATAACATCTGATGTTGTAAGAGGAACCAAGATAAGAAGGTTGTGGAATCATAGACTAACCAATGGAGATATAGCGTAAATGATAGTGATCGATTTCGAATCTGAATGAAGGATGTACCTCTATTCCTAGAGAAGAGGGAGAGATCCCATGGCTGAAGGGGTGGTTGTGCATAAAGGGAAAAAGAATGGAGAGGAGAAGGCTTAAAATAAGAGGGGGTAGAAATTTACATCCCATTAAATATCCTCAAGGTTTAGAAAACTATAAATCAAACATGTAGATTAATTTTCCTAAGGGACACCCCCCTCACATGACTAGGTAAATTATTAAAGAAAACATGCATAGCCTATGTGGTGCTACTTCTCAAAAGGCACACCCCCTCACATGGTTACGGTGCACGGTTAAACAGACTATGCATAAACTGTGTGACTCTCTCTGAGGGTCTACACCATCTTTAAATACTTCCTAGACACCTTCTACCATTAAATTAACCATTATCTACCTATTTATGGGTCTCATAGTTGATCTGTATAGTAACTATTAACTTTTCTCCAACCGTGTGCCTCAGCATGTTTCACCCGAAAATGACTTTTTGAATCCCAACACTATGAAAACTCATCCAAACCTCTAAGACACATCTTATTCCCTATTACATGTCTAAAAATATTTATTTAAAGTGGTCAAACTCTTAGAATTAAATTATGAGTCTTAGTTAAAAATTTGGCATGTCCACCAAATGAAAATTAATATTCCTTTAAAACCTTCAACCCATCCCAAAACATGGGATGTTACAACCTTATCACTTATAAATTCTCATCCCTAAGAAGACTTTAAGAATAATAAAAACATAAGTCAACCTATGTGAGACATGACTTTCCACTCAAATGGATATGCTTTATTTTTGAAAACCCAACACACCTCCAAGCATTACTTTAAATCATCTTGTACATCAACCATTAAAACTCTAGCCAATTCTTTATACCAAGATGAAGCATTAAAATAATTCATACCCATGACTTTTTAACTTGAGACACAATCACATCATTATATCTTTCACCAAATGGAATATGGTGCACACACTATAGGTGCTATCCTCGAACGAACAACTCAGACTAATGATACTCCCATCATTAGGATTTCCTATTGAAGCTTGTCCTTATAATTATAATGATGATCTTGGTACAATTCTCAACATGATACAGCTAACCATATGTAACATCCCAGGTAAATAAAGAATAAAGAATTTTCATATTTATTAATATTTACGAATTAAATATTAATTTTGTTTTAAAGGGGTTGCTATGTTCGATAGCGTACCTGATACGCAACGATGAGTTTCTTTGAAAACTTACGTTGCACACAAGTAATAAAATAATATTATTTTAAATGTTAGTTAACAAGTAGCCATTGTACTGGCGGGAATGGATAGAAATAACTAAAATATGATTAGATATGTTTTTAAATGTTTATGCATTTACCCAATAAAAGATAAAGGCTTAAAATACGGAAAGAGTTCAATTTTAGGGCATATATACTCTAATTTTCCCTAAAGGTTCACTTATCACCTTTTAATGGTGAACCGTCATTAAATATAGTTTTGATCACTCTTATACTTTATTTTGGACCAAATATAACTCTTCTTTAGAATCGGGACATCAAAATTTACTTTGTGTAAAATTTTGGTACCTTTCTGATAAAGTTCATTTTTTTTATGAATAGTGTAAAATGTTGTATTTTAATTCAAAACCTCTTTTTAATCTAACATATTTATATTATTAGATTATCTTTTGAATTGGTTTTAAAGTGAAATTAGAAAATATTTTTACCAGTTAATCCAATGGTGGTCATTGGAATCAATTTCACTTTGAAATTGGACTTAAACTGGTGTCAATCTTTTTATACTTATTATTTCACAAAAACACGCTATTTGTCATGACAACGGGAATTAATTATTAAATTAATTAATTTGACTTATATGTTTTGAATTTTGTAAAATGGACTTCATTTTTGAATTCGGAATATCAAATATAGCTTAGGGTGAATTTTTGGTAATTTTCTGAAAAACTTCAATTTTTGATGAATAGTGAAACCACTAAGTGGTAATCAAGCAAACTAATTTTTCAGTTAATTGAAATTTTACCACTAATGTGTATTGAATTTTGAAAATCCGACATACATGGTTGTCATTAAGAAGTAAAATGTGGTTCAATGAGATTAAAATAATTTTTTTGGTGAATAGTAATTTTTTTTCATTAATCGCGATTAGAGGTAATTAGTGTAGTTTAAGGTAAAAATGGTATTATAAGAATGTGAAAACACCATGAAACTTGTCCTACACCTATTGGGTGAGTCATGGCCGACCAAGACAAGCCATGGGCCAACTTGGGGACCCCATGGAGCCACTTTAGTTGGAAAATGACATTAATATATTTTTATTTAATGTTAAAGTGAAAATGACACTAACATAAATTGGTTTACTAAACTAATTTTTGAGTGGGGTTATACAAGTCCAAAATTTTATTATAAATATTCATTGGAAATCTAAAAAGATTTCCTACATCATAGTATTTTTTTTTATAATTTTTATACATTAAATAAATTAAATTATATATGACATAATAATGATGCAGCGATGACATCATTATTTGACGATTTAAATAAAATGGAAAGATAATGAAAAATCTAAAACCTACACATGTCCAAAACCAATTGGATGAGTGGATTTTGAACCCTTATCACCTTATCCACGAATTATACCAATGTGGGACCTTTTAAAACCGAAAAACATTTTCAAATAAAGTAATATTTCTTTACTTTCCAAAAGTGCCCCTCCTCTCCTCTTATAAAAGGCCCCCACCTCTACCTCATTTCACACACTTCTCAAGCCTTTGGCTCGGCCAAAACCTGCCCATTTACTCTCTCCACATCCCTCTCCTCATCCTAGAGGATTACCTTTGGGCATAATCCTTTCAAAGGAAGCCTTTAGGCTGAAATCAAAAGGGAGTTACACTTTTAAAGGTAATTCATTCTCTCTTGTTCATTTGTTTTATTTTGATTCTCCAACCCTCTAAACTCTTTTTATTTACTTCTTTTGTAACAACACCAGTATCTTCAATATACTAGGATGTTGTTATAATATTTATTTGAGCTACACTCTCACACAACTACATCAAATGGTTAAAGAACATACGGTTTCTGTGGATGGCGAAATTCTGCCTCCCGAAACGATGATTGTTCAATACTCATTTAACACCTTCAAGGGTGGCCATTATGATGTCACTATTTTTATATATGATATATAATATGTTTATGTTTTCTTTAAGCTTCTGTATTTTTCATTTTTGGCATACTTTTATGGTTTCCATTATGGGTAAACACGATATCTTCATTTAAGGAAGTGCAGACTACCGCCCCCTCAAAGTGATGTGATTCGTTAATGCCATATGTGGGACATGTAAAGGATGGATTTAAAGTTATTATATATGATGTTATACTGGAATTATAATATACCTCTATATCATTATTATTTCTTTCCATTAAAGTATGAGATAGAAATGAAAGTAGCGTTCATGCGTACGTACGGCTTACCGTCTCCATGAACGGTGCATTTCATTTCTTATCCCCAAATGTAATGTACTATTAAAATTACATGTATATAATGTATATATATAATTAATGATATATCTAAATGATGAATATAATTATGGAATTAAAATATACATACCTCTCATTTAGTTTTAATTCCACTAATATGACAAAGAAATGAAAGTAGCGTTCATGCGTACGTACGGCTTACCGTCTCCATGAACGGTACATTTAATTTATTACCTCTAAATGATTATGTAATATTATAAATACATGTATATGCTGGATATATATGATACATATTATATCCAAATCAATAATTTCATTCTGGATATAAAGAACTTTTGACCACATGAACAAAATGTAATTGTAAGAAGTCAACTTTCGACTTAAGAACCAAATATTGACAAAACAAACATTATTAACTTAAATGGTTACATAATGTTTATAACATGGCAATAAGTGATATAAAAAGAATAATGAACTTTAAAAAGGTTTTTAATCAAGTATAAATTAACTCAAGTTTATTATTCAGGACGTTAAAGAACGATCGAGTCAAGTCGGACCCAAGGTAAGGGACTTCGTCTCAATCTCCTTTCATTGAGGCATATTTCGTTTTATACACAACTTTCTTTTATACGGTGTATAAACTACTTTGACTTTTACTTTTATACAAAACGAATCTTTTTCTACGAAGCGTTTTACTAAACGACAAAAAGGAATTTTTTTTTAACGTACGCAGTGACAACGACCTTTTTCCGCCGCCGCGAGTATTATTTGATCTTTGGCTTTCTCAACAAGCCGTAATGTTTTTAGAATAAAATAAATACCATATACTCTTTTATGTATTTTGGTATTGAAAATGGTTTTGAAAAAGGATTCTATTATGTCAATATATTTATGATATATTGTGATTGAAATGTGGAAATGTTATCATTCCTTTATATTGGTTTTATGTTTTATGATTTTATATTGGTACTTGGACATTTTAATGGGTGGTTACGTTATAAACCATATGACGGGTGGTGCCGTGAATACCAGGACGGGTGGTTACGTTATAACCTCCAATGCATTGGGTATGGAAGTCGGCCGTATGGCTATTCCATTAAGTATGTATGGAATTCGTCCGTATGGCTATTCCATTAAGTATGTATAGAAATTGGCCGTATGGCAATTCCATTAAGTGATATGTGTGGAAGTCAACCGTATGGTTATTCCACTTAAGTATGTTTATGTCCCAAGTTACCTTTATATATTCTATGTGTTCTTTATATGGGTTTTATGGTAATCCTTTGGTTACAAGAAGGTAAGTAATGATACTTTATTCAGTGAAGAGTTTTTTACTACTTCATGAAGGTGAAGGTATTACTTTGATAGAGTATACATGGTTTACTTGATTTTGAAAAACTAACAGTTTTCATCCTTTCTGTATCCCTTACTGAGCTTTTTATGCTCACCCCATGTTTTTCAAAATGTTTTTCACAGGACTTAAAGTGGAATAAGGTCAAGGATGGGATCAAGGGAATGTCATGCTTTATAAAACATGGAACTAGACATGTTTCTTTTTAAGAGTTTTTTTTATTATGGAAACTTAGTAGAAGTGTCTACTTTGTAATCTTTTGAGATGTAATAGTTATGTTCTAATTCTCTAAAACTCTAAACCTGAAAAGATCCTCAACGTAAATTATTCCTTTAATTCAATATTAAGTAAGGTTTAAGGCTGGGGCCTTATAGTTGGTATCAAAGGTCGGTTTAGACAACTTTAGGAGTTAGAAAAGTGTTAAATTATAATATGATTGAAATGATATAGCATTTATGGATTACCATGTTGCTTCGCCTAAGATATTTCTGTGTTCAGAATGGTTTTCCGTAGAGGAAACAAAGAAGCTATGTTGGGACGACATCAGGAGGAAGATAACCTTCCAAATCAGCAACCTGAGATGGTCGGAATCGGAACTGAACAGTTTGTTGAAGTGATGGCACAGTTGACTCAGGCTATAAATGGTGGTGGTATCTGTGCACGAGATCAGCCAGATCAACCGCAGAGGAACATGTCAGTGGTGGAACATTTCATGAGGCAACATCCCCCATCATTTAGAGGATCATCTGACCCTGTGCAAGCTGAAGGGTGGATTAAAGCATTGGAGAAGATTTTTGATGTCATGGGGTGATCAGAACATCAAAAGGTTAGTCTTGCTGTTTACCGTTTTGAAGGTGAAGCTGATCAGTGGTGGTCGATGGTGAAAAATATAAGGGATAGTGATGAGATTGAGGATCTTCACTGGGACGAATTCAAAGGTATGTTTCTTGAGAAATATTTTCCTAAGGTGGTTCGTCTTATGATGGAAAAAAAGTTCCTAGAATTGAGGCAGGAGGATGATTCAGTGGCTGCTTATGAAGAAAAGTTCACTCGATTGGCAAGGTATGCTCCAAACTTCATACGAGATCTTGAAAGTAAAATAAACCGTTTTTACTCAGGGTTAAAGCCAAAGTATCGAAGGGATTTAGCTTCTCATGAATTCAAAAGTTATGAAAAACTTGTTCGATGTGCGGAGAAGGTGGAAATGGAGTTTGCCGATGATCAGGTGTTCTATGACAAACAATAGAATAAGAGGTCTAGTTGGCAGGAAAAGGGGAAGAATTCATCAAAGAAGCAAGGAGGTAAGAAAACCAAATATCCATCCTATGAGAAGTGTGGTAAAATGCATCCTGGAGAATGTTTACCCAAGTCTGGTAAGTGCTTTCGGTGTGGTAAGTCTGGTCATATTGCTCGTAACTGTAAGGAAGATGATCAAGAAGGAAATGAAAAGCCAACGGTAAGATGTTTTAAGTGTAATGAAATGGGTCATTATGCAGACGAGTGTCCGACAAGGAGCTTGAGTGATGGGAAGCAGTTAGACTACAAGCCGAAAGGGGTGGTAAAATCATTTGCAACAACTTCAGCAGATGTTGGGCCATCGAATGAAGTGGTATCAGCTCCAGGGAGCTCAGTATTTTTCGAAGATTGACTTGAGGTCGGGGTACCATCAGTTGAAATTAAAAGAAGCAGATGTTCCGAAGACTGCGTTTCGTACTAGATATGTCCATTATGAATTTGTAGTTATGCCTTTTGGGTTAACCAATTCACCTGCTGTATTCATGGACCTTATGAATAATATTTTCCATGAGTTCTTGGATAAGTTTGTGTTTGTGTTTGGAGGTTTGGGAAGAGATTATGTGTGCCTTGTGATTCACAGTTGAAGAATGAGTTGTTATGTGAGGCTCATAGTTCTCTGTTTTCAGTTCATCCTGGCAGTACTAAGATGTACAGAGATCTGCGGGAGTATTACTGGTGGGATGAAATGAAAAGCGATATTGCTGATTTTACTGTGAAGTGTTTGACATGTCAACAGGTTAAAACAGAGCGGCAGTTACTGAAAGGGATGCTTCAGCCTTTACTAGTGCCAGAGTGGAAATGGGAAAACATATCCATGGACTTTGTTGTGGGATTACCGAGGACATCTCGAGGTAATAATGAAATCTGGGATATTGTTGATCGTTTGACAAAATCTTCTCATTTCCTTGCTATACGAGATTCTTTCTCTCTTGATCAACTTTCCCGTTTGTATCTTAAAGAGATAATCAGGTTGCATGGAGTTCCCCTCTCCATTTTATCTGATCGTGATCCCAGGTTCCCTTCTAACTTTTGGAAAGGCCTTCAGAAGTTGTTGGGTACTGAATTAAATTTTAGTACAGCTTTTCATCCTCAATCAGATGGCCATTTAGAACGAACAATTCAGACCTTGGAGGATATGCTATGATCTTGTTTGATGGATTATCAGGGAAGTTGGGACCAACATCTTTCTTTGGTTGAATTTTCTTATAATAACAGCATTCATTCCAGTATACAGATGGCACTATTTTAGGCATTATATGGGAAGCGGTGTCGAACTCCAGCTTTCTGGGATGAAGTTGGTGAAAGGAAGTTGATGGGACCAGAATTGGTAGAAGAGTTGGCAGAAAAAGTTCAGCTGATTCAGAAGCACATGAGAACAGCTCAGAGCAGGCAGAAGAGTTATGCGGATAACCGGAGGAAGGATCTATCTTTCGAGGTAGGTGATCATGTTTTTCTCAAGGTTTCTCCTTGGAAAAGTGTGATGAGATTTGGTAAGAAAGGAAAGCTGAGTCCAAGGTTTATTGGACCATATGAAATTCTGGAGAGAGTTGGATCAGTTGCATACCGAGTGGCTTTACCTCCGAGTTTATCTCAGGTACACAATGTTTTTCATGTTTCAATGTTGAGGAAGTATATGCCAGATCCATCTCATGTTTTGAGTCCAGAGGTAGTTCAGCTGGAAGAGAACCTATCTTATGAGGAACAACCGGTCCAGATTCTTGACCACAGGGAGTATGTGTTACGGAATAAGGTGATTCATCAGGTAAAGGTTTTGTGGAAAAACCTTGTGATTGAAGAGGCAACGTGGGAATCTGAAAATGCTATGAGGGATAAATACCCCCACTTATTTTGATAAGTGAATAAAATTGCGAGGGCGCAATTCCCAAAAGGGGGGAAGGATGTAACATCCCAGGAAAATAAAGAATAAAGAATTTTCATATTTATTAATATTTACGAATTAAATATTAATTTTGTTTTAAAGGGGTTGCTATGTTCGATAGCGTACCCGATACGCAACGATGAGTTTCTTTGAAAACTTACGTTGAACACAAGTAATAAAATAATATTATTTTAAATGTTAGTTAACAAGTAGCCGTTGTACTGGCGGGAATGGATAGAAATAACTAAAATATTATTAGATATGTTTTTAAATGTTTATACATTTACCCAATAAAAGATAAAGGCTTAAAATACGGAAAGAGTTCAATTTTAGGGCATATATACTCTAATTTTCACTAAAGGTTCACTTATCACCTTTTAATGGTGAACCGTCATTAAATATAGTTTTGATCACTCTTATACTTTATTTTGGACCAAATATAACTCTTCTTTAGAATCAGGACATCAAAATTTACTTTGTGTAAATTTTTGGTACCTTTCTGATAAAGTTATTTTTTTTATGAATAGTATAAAATGTTGTATTTTAATTCAAAACCTCTTTTTAATCTAATTTATTTATATTATTAGATTATCTTTTTAATTGGTTTTAAAGTGAAATTAGAAAATATTTTTACCAGTTAATCCAATGGTGGTCATTGGAATCAATTTCACTTTGAAATTGGAATTAAACTGGTGTCAATCTTTTGATACTTATTATTTCACAAAAACACGCTATTTTTCATGAAAGTGGGAATTAATTATTAAATTAATTAATTTGACTTATATGTTTTGAATTTTGTAAAATGGACTTCATTTTTGAATTCGGAATATCAAATATAGCTTAGGGTGAATTTTTGGTAATTTTCTGAAAAACTTCAATTTTTGATGAATAGTGACACCACTAAGTGGTATTCAAGAAAACTGATTTTTCAGTTAAATGAAAGTTTACCACTAATGTGTATTGAATTTTGAAAATCCTACATACATGGTTTTCATTAAGAAGTAAAATGTGGTTCAATGAGATTAAAATAATTTTTTTGGTGAATAGTAATTTTTTTTCATTAATCGCGATTAGAGGTAATTAGTGTAGTTTAAGGTAAAAATGGTATTATAAGAATGTGAAAACACCATGACACTTGTCCTAAACCTATTGGGTGAGTCATGGAAGACCAAGACAAGCAATGGGCCAACTTGGGGACCCCATGGAGCCACTTTAGTTGGAAAATGACATTAATATATTTTTATTTAATGTTAAAGTGAAAATGACACTAACATAAATCGTTTTACTAAAATAATTTTTTAATGGGGTTATACAAGTCCAAATTTGATTATAAATAGTCATTGGAAAGATAAAAAGATTTACTACATCATAGTATTTTTTTTATAATTTTTAAACATTAAATAAATTAAATTATATATGACATAATAATGATGCAGCGATGACATCATTATTTGACGATTTAAATAAAATGGAAAGATAATGAAAAATCTAAAACCTACACATGTACAAAACCAATTGTATGAGTGGATTTCGAACCCTTATCACCTTATCCACGAATTCTACCAATGTGGGACCTTTTAAAACCGAAACACATTTTCAAATAAAGTAATATTTCTTTACTTTCCAAAAGTGCCCCTCCTCTCCTCTTATAAAAGGCCCCCACCTCTACCTCATTTCACACACTTCTCAAGCCTTTGGCTCGGCCAAACCCTGCCCATTTACTCTCTCCACATCCCTATCCTCATCGAAGAGGATTCTCTTTGGGCATAATCATTTTAAAGGAATCCTTTAGGCTCAAATCAAAAGGGAGTTACACTTTTAAAGGTAATTCATTCTCTCTTGTTCATTTGTTTTATTTTGCTTCTCCAACCCTCTAAACTCTTTTTATTTAATTCTTTTGTAACAACACCATTATCTTCAATATACTAGTATGTTGTTATAATATTTATTTTAGCTACACTCTCACACAACTACATCAAATGGTTAAAGAACATACGGTTTCCGTGGATGGCAAAATTCTGCCTCCCGAAACGATGATTGTTCAATACTCATTTAACACCTTCAAGGGTGGCCATTATGATGTCACTATTTTTATATATGATATATAATATGTTTATCTTTTCTTTAAGCTTCTGTATTTTTCATTTTTGGCATACCTTTATGGTTTCCATTATGGGTAAACACGATATCTTCATTTAAGGAAGTGCGGACTACCGCCCCCTCAAAGTGATGTGATTCGTTAATGCCATATGTGGGAAATGTAAAGGATAGATTTAAAGTTATTATATATGATGTTATACTGTAATTATAATATACCTCTATATCATTATTATTTCTTTCCATTAAAGTATGAGATAGAAATGAAAGTAGCGTTCATGCGTACGTACGGCTTACCGTCTCCATGAACGGTGGATTTCATTTCTTATCCCCAAATGTAATGTACTATTAAAATTACATGTGTATAATGTATATATATAATTAATGATATATCTAAATGATGAATATAATTCTGGAATTAAAATATACATACCTCTCATTTATTTTTAATTCCACTAATATGACAAAGAAATGAAAGTAGCGTTCATGCGTACGTACGGCTTACCGTCTCCATGAACGGTGCATTTCATTTCTTACCTCTAAATGATTATTTAATATTATAAATACATTTATATGCTGGATATATATGATACATATTATATCCAAATAGGGAATTTCATTCTGGATATAAAGAAGTTTTGACCACATGAACAACATGTAATTGTAAGAAGTCAACTTTCGACTTAAGAACCAAATATTGACAAAACAAACATTATTAACTTAAATGGTTACATAATGTTTATAACATGGAAATAAGTGATATAAAAAGAATAATGAACTTTAAAAAGGTTCTTAATCAAGTATAAATTAACTCAAGTTTATTATTTAGGACGTCAAAGAACGATCGAGTCAAGTCGGACCCAAGGTAAGGGACTTCGTCTCAATCTCCTTTCATTGAGGCATATTTCGTTTTATACACAACTTTCTTTTATACGGTGTATAAACTCCTTTGACTTTTACTTTTATACAAAAGGAATCTTTTTCTACGAAGCGTTTTACTAAACGACAAAAAGGAATGTTTTTTTTAACGTACGCAGTGACAACGACCTTTTTCCGCCGCCGCGAGTATTATTTGATCATTGGCTTTCTCAACAAGCCGTAATGTTTTTAGAATAAAATAAATACCATATACTCTTTTATGTATTTTGGTATTGAAAATGATTTTGAAAAAGGATTCTATTATGTCAATATATTTATGATATATTGTGATTGAAATGTGGAAATGTTATCATTCCTTTATATTGGTTTTATGTTTTATGATTTGATATTGGTACTTGGACATTTTAACGGGTGGTTACTTTATAAACCATATGACGGGTGGTTCCGTGAATACCAGGATGGGTGGTTACGTTATAACCTCCAATGCATTGGGTATGGAAGTCGGCCGTATGGCTATTCCATTAAGTATGTATGGAAGTCGGCCGTATGGCTATTCCATTAAGTATGTATGGAAATTGGCCGTATGGCTATTCCATTAAGTGATATGTGTGGAAGTCAACCGTATGGTTATTCCACTTAAGTATGTTTATGTCCCAAGTTACCTTTATATATTCTATGTGTTCTTTATATGGGTTTTATGGTAATCCTTTGGTTACAAGAAGGTAAGTAATGATACTTTATTCAGTGAAGAGTTTTTTACAACTTCATGAAGGTGAAGGTATTACTTTGATAGAGTATACATGGTTTACTTGATTTTGAAAAACTAACAGTTTTCATTCTTTCTGCATCCCTTACTGAGATTTTTATTCTCACCCCAAGTTTTTCAAAATGTTTTTCACAGGACTTAAAGTGGAATAAGGTCAAGGATGGGATCAAGGGAATGTCATGCTTTATAAAACATGGAACTAGACATGTTTCTTTTTAAGAGTTTTTTTTATTATGGAAACTTAGTAGAAGTGTCTACTTTGTAATCTTTTGAGATGTAATAGTTATGTTCTAATTCTCTAAAACTCTAAACCTGAAAAGATCCTCAACGTGAATTATTCTTTTAATTCAATATTAAGTAAGGTTTAAGGCTGGGGCCTTATACCATACATGAGGAATTTACCTTAGGTACTCAACTTGATAGATTTGGGTGGATTCCAAGTGACCCAACCTACATGGGCCCCTTTAATGCCACTTTGTAATGTCAAAACTAGGGATCCATTAAAACGGTGCCCTGATCTGGTTGGTCATGTGGCCTAAATCATGCCTCCCCAAACTCCATAGGTTAAAGACTAGTAGAGAGGGTCTAATGATGGTAAATTGGAGAGACTATACCCTCTAGATTAGAAATAAATAGAACTGAATCATGATAAAATGAATAGATATGGAAGATTATAATAATTTTATAACCTAGAAAGTTCTAAGTACAACATCCATGCATGAACGTGATGAGTCATAATAAAATCAATCATCATATAGAAATTAATAAAATAAATAGGTATAGAATAAAAACTAAATATTTAAATGAATGAATCCAACTCTAGAAAGAAACTAAAGTACGTTATTATCCACTAATTAGATCTTAATTACTTGTAAATAATGATTAATAGAAAGCAATAAAATCCATGATCATGACCTGTAACCATGATATATGTTTTATGCCCAATGATCAACCAAATAGGGTGTGAGTAAAACTCAGTAGTCCACCACTAACAGCGTCTAATGCAATCCAGTATGTGAGTATACAATTTAGTAGTGTGAAGGTATAATAATGTAGTGAATAAATAAATGTTTTATTGTCATCTCAGTTTCCATAAAGGACACCTGGTTAATGATGCCTACTTAGTCCTAAGTTGAACTATCTCAACCCATGAGGATAATGTAATGATAATTATAAAGTGAAAGGTAATAAATAAGTATAATGTTAATGGTGATAATGTAGTCCTAAGATCCATGGCTATAATTTTAGGCATCCATGTATACCAATATGACCGTATAAGTTACTAAATGTAACACAAAACATATAATTTAGCATTTTGGGTAAGTCAATTAAAAATAAAGCATAAAGTAATTTTGTCTAACCTCTGATCCCATCCAACGCATTCCATATTGGAATCCAGGTATCACTTAAGGAATTCTATGATCTCATATAACCTATGATATAGTCTATGGTAGTCTATATTAGTAGTCCCGGTATCACTAAAGTATTATATAACCTCATGAAACCTATGGTCTTATTTGAGGACTTCCATATAAGGAGTCAAGGTATCACTCAAGGCATGTCTTAATTTAATCAACCTATAGACAATACAATTCATTTAGTATAAGGAATCTAAGTGTCACCCAAGGAATAATATAATATCATTTAACTTATTATCCCATCCATGGAATTCTGTATCAAGAGTCCAGGTATTTCCCAAGGTCCAAGAAAATAAGCAGGCTGACTGTATTCAATAATTAAACATATTTCCTTGTAATATCAAATCCAACTCATAACTCATCTCTAAACCAATAATTTAATCAAATCACATCCTAATGATCAAGAGGGCCCATGAAAGTTTTCATTCCATCTAACCATTCATCATGATTCATTTAATGTATCAATTCAATTCAAAAAGTATGAAATTCCATGTGAATAAAAATTTCATTTAGAAATTCATTATAACTCATTTAACTTCCTCCCATTTACACATTAATCATAATTAATAAGGGGATAAGTGTGAATCTCTATAACACTTACCATTTCTCATGTCCATATAGTCATTCCTTCTAAATAAATAAACCAACACACCATAGAAGAGTGTTTGATTACCCATGAAATGTGGTCTTAATAAACAATTATCCATGTGACTCTTACATCGCATTAAAACCCCTTTATAGTCCAAGTCTATTCTTCATAATTTAACATGGTCCTAGTACAAATTCATGCCTCAGAGTAATTAAATAAATTCTTTTAACATCATTTAATGATTCTTGTTTTAAAAATAAATCCAAACACACTTAGTGGTGTTTTACCTAATTACGCACATTCATCTTGAAAGGAATATAAGTGACACACCCATTGGTGGTCCACATTTGGGTCTCAAACACTACCAATTCAAAAGGGTATCATAATTCTATAAATCATAGTATAGGAAATTAAATTTAAGGTATACACATTTAATTAGTGATGAATAAATAATTTTTTTCATCACACAATAGAAATCTTTATAAAATGAATAAAATTTTAGGAAAAATCCATAAACCACCTGCCCCATGCTTAGGAAGCTTCAATTTTCCGTTATTGGGATTTGATTCTAGTTGGAATGAGAGAAATCAGAGAAAAATAAAAAAAATCATTAAAAATAGGGAAAATGAAATCATATAGAAATATCATCAAATACAGTAAGAGGAAATGAGATTAGAAGGAAGGGAATTCATATAATAACTGATGGAAATCCAACATGATTAGTGATGCTTGATTCTAAGTCTGAATAAAGGAGATACCTCCATTATTAGAGAAGAGGGAGAGGGAGATATCCCATAGCTGGAGGGGTTGTTGTGCATGAAATGGAGGATAAATTAGAGGAGAAGGATTAAAATAAGATGAGGGAAAATGGTAATTTACAACCCTTTAAAGATCTACAATGTTTCGCCGCATGGTCTGGAAAACTGTGTACTAAACATGCAGTGCCACTGTCCCAAGGTACAATCCCCTGGCATGGCTAAGAACACGGTTAGACAAACTGTACGTAGCCTTTGCAGTGATACTACTCAAAAGGAACACCTCCTTACATGGTTACAGTACATAGTAAAACAAACTGTTCTCTAACCTTGAGAATTTCATTGAGGGTTTTGATTATCTTTCACATATCTTCCTGGCCATTTCATATAGTTAAACTAAATTTTCTCCTTCAACTTATGGGATACACTATTGATCCACATGGTTACTATTAACCATGTTCCATCCATTAACCTCAGCATATTTCACCTGAAAGTTAGTTATTGAAGCCCATTTCTCCCAAAACTCATCCAAACCTATGATACACATTCAAATCCATATTCCATATCCAAAACAATACTTTAAATTATTCCAAATCTCAGAATTCTATTCCAAGGATCAGTTCAAAATTTGGAATATCCACCAAACAAAAATTTAAATTCCTTTAGAACCTTTTACCCAGTCCAAAACATGTGACAACATAATTATTTTATCATATAGAGTAAAAAACCAATGTTTAGAAAATAATAAATAATTCCCCTCTCTTTTGTTATAAATAACCAATAATCCCCCCACTCATATTCCCTAAAAAACTTTTAAAAATGAATCTCCTCTCCCTCTACCTCTATAAATATCTCTTAAGGTTTCCCTAAGATATTAATAAGATCTTATCAAAAGTCTTGAAGCACCCTCTCAGGGTAAGGGATCCTCTCCTATTACTTTTTATTTCAAGTACTTACTTTATACTAATCCTTTTGATTTTCAAATGTTCATGTTGCAATGTATTTTTACACTTCCCTTTTACTATCCCATGATTACCATATACTAATAGAACACCTTTCACTCTCATTAATCACTTTAATGAACCTTTATATACACTTGTTATGTTTCCAAAATTATCTCATGATTTCATATGCCCAACTTTTTGTATTTTAAATACCCATCCCCATTTCTACTCAAGGATATTCACCTAGTCCGACCTATCCTTCATTGATTTGGGATTTCATTTTTTGTAAATCACACTCCATAATAATGGGATTCAAAGTTTTGAAATAAGTTATTATGTTTTATTATCTATATGTCACACAAATAAAAGTACATTATATGAATGTGAAGGGTGGGCCCAAGATTATATAGATATCCAATGCATTAGTTAATGTTTTTATCTCATGAGATACAATATATGTTGTATTGGATGTTATCATAAGCACAATTGTTATGATTTATTAGTGGTTAGACTTTACTTATGCTTAGGATCTCATGTTTTATCTTGTTTCCACATTCCTATGTTTCCTTGATGTTATGATCCTATACCATGCTTCGAAGTTCAGGATTATTGTTTTTCACCTTTCTATTTCATCATGTATTTACTCTTTCCTCACTTATACTACTTTATCTTATATTTTTCTTTGATTATTCCCTTCTAGGTCTTATATATCACCCATTTCTTACGTATTTTCCCAAGTTATCCCATACATTATTAAAAGATCAATGGATTTTAACGGTGTTGTCTAGAGTTTTTAAATAATTTCATTATATCCCTATTTAATTTTATTGTTATATTTATATAATGATCCAAATACCCTAGTCCTATCTATCTTCTATATTTGTTTAATTTGTATCTTTAAATAATAAATCATGAATTAAGTTGTATTAGTGGTATGGGTTGTCATATTATTATTTTCTTTGAATATTTCTTAACAATTTTACTTAATTATTTTCAAATAAAATGTTTTTAATAATATTTTAGATTTTTTTATTTTAATATATGTGATTTCAAAATGTAAAGGGTATTTTCCTGAATAAATATTATAGTGGTATTTTTAAATTATTTTCATATATGTCATCACCCTTCAATAAATATTATGATTTACTAGGGATATACTCTATTGGTAGCACACACCATATTAATCTAGATGACTCATGATCATATTGTTCTATTTATTAACTGAGGAAAATATTAACATTTCATGTTCAATTTTCCAATATGAATTTTTGTGTTGATTATGTGTTGAATTTTTATTCATTTCTCTTATATGATGAATGAATTGGACTAAGTATGTGATGTGTGGGGACCATTATAACCCATTGATGTATCTATAGGTCCTATGAGACAAAATAGGTTTGGTATTTGGAATATGACTTAACCATTTATGTATGTTGTCTTGGTATGTGGCCTCGATGAAAAGTTTAAGATGAATGATATTATGAATTTCATCATTATGAAATCAGTTATTGATGTCTATGTGATTATTCAAATAGTTATGTTATTAATGGATAATTTTTAATCTCATTTGATTATTCATATGACATTATTTGATCATCATTTATTCCTTCCATATTATTCATTCCTTGTTTACTCTATAATATCTTCCATTGTACGCATTACTTTACTGAGCATCTAATCTCACCCATTTATTTTTTTATTTTCATTGAGATTTTTGGAAGTATGAAATGATTTATATATAATGATATACTAGAGGGAATAATAATGTTTTCAAAAAAAAAATACTATGTTAGATTTTATGTTTTCAAAAGTAATGTGATATTCAAGCATGTATCTAGTTTTCCAAGACTACTGAACTATTAAATATCTTGGGATGTGATATCTTGTATCTATTGCTAATGTAATAAAGTAACCATTGGATCTGAACTACTAGGGTAGGGGTTTTTACGGTATCATAAAGATGGTCTATGACTAATTATGTGAATGAATTTAACATGATTTGAGGATAACTCAAATCAGTTAATGTTAAGTTCATGGATGATGTATGGGCACTATTATTATTATAATTTATCTCAAAATTGTGATATGTAATTGAAAATACCATAAGTAATTTTTGTAGGAAAATTTAATTAGTAATTTATGATTTGATAAATTTGGTTATAAATTAATAGCTAAGATAAAGAGAATTTCAAGCACCCACTGGAACATAACTGAATGTAGATGGTATAGAATGATAACCACATTAAAATTTAACTCAAAAGAAATCAAAATATAAGTCCAAAGATAAGATTCATGGTAAATAGAAAAGACCCAGAACTATATGTTGGAACTATAGGAAGAAATAAAATCTCAAGAAGAACTATAATGATCACATGATAACCTCTATAAGGGTATATTCTAGAAGTTCATGTTTTATTAATTCATCTGAAGGTAGTAAAATTTCCCTACTATGTGCCAATATTTTGGTGTAATAATAGATGATTTATTATAGAGCATCAGTCTATTATGAAATAGAGCAAGGATGTATAGTGAATTATGTATCTAGGAAATTTAGTAAAGTTCACTTGGATGATCATGAAGCTTTGAAAGTCTTGGGAAATGGGGATATTAATATCTTGATGTATAATGGAATCTTCTTGAGGTTTAAATAAGTTTGACACATACCATGTCTATTTAAGAATATAATTTTTTTAGTCAAATGAATGAAGCATAATTTGGAACAAGCTTCATGAGCATAGCTTGATAAATAAATTAGGGTTCCATGTTCATAGAGAGAGGATTAAAGTATAGAACCTTGCATATGAAGAAAATATCAAATGGAGTAATAATTTATTACATTGAAACATTTTAATATCCAGAGTTATGTAATTTTCATCTAACACACTTTAGTGAGATGAATGTGAATGTTCTATAAGAAAATGGTGCATTGAATCTCGATCACATTGAATTAAAAATTTGTGATATTTGTGTTCTTAGTATTTATAGAAAGTTTTTTTCAACTTGAATGGAAGGAATACTATGTAATAAAATTTAGAATTTGTTCACATGAATGTTTAGGGACCTACACTACCTTGTTCTTATAAAGGATCCTTGTAGTTCATCACATTCATTGATAATTTAAAAATGAAATTATGAGTTTATTTACTAAAAAAATAATATGAATTATTCAGAGTGTTTTTTTAATGAAAGGCCATGGTGGAAAGGGATACAAGGAGAAAAATCACATGATTATGTTCTAATAATGGTGGAGAATATAATAGAATGGATTTTTTAAATTATTATCACAATAAATGATTCATGATGGAAATTAATGTACCCTAGAAACAATAAAAAATGGTGTCGTTGAGAAAATAAATATGATATTAACTAAAAATTAACATATTTTGGGGTTATATTCTTGAATTTCCAAGTAAATGTGAGTGTAAGTGGTTAATTGTTTAGCATAATTAGTTAAGAAAATTCCTTTATCACTCATGGGGAAGGATATTTCATAGTACTTGTAATGTAGAAAATTAGTGGAATTTGACCACCTAAAAGTTTACAAAATTTTATCCTATTCCCATGTTGATTCCAAATATAGGTACAATCTCAAATAAAATACCTAGACATGTTTCTTTGTGGAATATGGTGATGAAAAATTAAGATTCAGACTTTGGGATAATGATAATCAAAATATATTCAAAATCCAAAATTTTATATTCAATGATAAGGTCTTTTGGAAATATACAAATTTGTATGAAATGGAATTTAGGAGAAAAAAATCCACTAAACTTATCTAATTTTAACTAAATGAATTTGAAGGATATAATTTTAGTAGAGTTCGGAGCACATTGGGAGTTCAGAAATTAGACCAACGGAATATGTATATGAATTATCTAGGACTATGGAGGCTTGGGATAATTTACTAAAAATATACGTTCTGAAAATATTAAAGATTTAGGTTTAATTATAGAGATATAACAGAGTCAGATATCTAGTATAGAGGTTTGGTTATGACTTACATCACTTAATTTTAACATATAGAGTAAATCTTGAGATCCATGAAGAATTTGATTGCCACAACAATTTTGAATAGTGGGAGTTATCTATGAAGGGTGAGTTAGATTCATTTCATATAAATGAAACCTATGAGCTAATGTAATTACTAGAGGGGAAAAAGATCTTGAGAACAAATTAGTCTTCTAGTTAAAATAAGATGATTATGGTAAGAAGAGGTATATGATTTTTCCACTTCTTAAAGGTTTTAAATAGATGGAAAGAATCAGTACTACAAAATAGGCCTTTAAAAGTGCTAAAAACGGTCTTTATCAGCACTAGAGAAGCACTGAATACCGGAGAAAAATTAAAAGCCCTAGGATTTTATCAGTGCTAAAAAATCCCTCACAAAGAGACATACTACAGTGTATTGTAACAACACAGTACAAAACTAGTGTAGTGTTCTATAACAACACACTATAACACTAAAACGACCATCATAAATCATAAAAACCAAGTACCAATACATAATTTTAATGAAATAAAATTTACAACACAAATATAATAAAAAAACTATATTATAGACATTTAAAATATTATTTAATAAAATTATGTAAGTATAAATTATTACAAACATTCAAAAAATCAATGTTCCTTGGTCTTTTGATCTTGACCCTGACTCATGATATTACCGAACAAACCACCCCTTCTCGAGCAAAAAAAATCATCTATATAAGAAAACAATTCTTATGTTAGTAATAATATAAATAAATAAAATAACATAAAGTGTTAATTTTAATCTAAACATTGAGTCATAACATGAACACTATGTATCATATTGAGTTGTGGTTGATTCTTTCATGTCACAGCATTTATTTTTCATCGTTAAGAACTATATATATTAAAACTATCTAAATATTTATAATATAATAATTATAAGGAAATTAAAATGTAATAGAAGATATAATTAATAGAAAATAATCTAGGATCATTTGATCAGTATTGGGGATGTGATGTGTGTTTTAAACTAAAATGACACTTATATATTTAAAAGACACAATTAGAGTTGTACTAGTCAGATTGTGCATCGGATTGAGGTGTGACTGATTCATACATGTACCAAATAACTTATGGATTGTTTTCCTGAAGTATCAAAACAATTGGAATGTGTTTTCTCAGTTTTGAGTATGTCATTTTCTGTTTTACTAAAATGTCATTTTAAACTGGAAACATGAACTTTGAGTCATATTGAACACACATTATGTTGGTTTTATGTGATGCTGATTCTTATAATACAAAAATTACTTATCAATAATTATCCTAAATTATCAAGACAAACCGAGAATGTTTTCTAGTATTTTAGTGAGTGACACTTTTTTAACTAACATTTCAATTTTAAACTGATAATGGTTTCCTTGAGTCATACCAGGTACATTTTATATTGGATTTTGATTTGTATAATTCCAAAATTTCATAAATTACTTATGTATTACTTTCTTAAAGTATCATTACAATCTTAATTTTTTTCTTGGTTTTGTGTATGGAAATGTCAATTTTAAATAAAAAGATGCACATGGAGTATTACCAGTCACACCATATGTTGGATGGAGGTTCGGGTAATTTCTATATGTCATAAATGGATTATGGATCATTTTTATAAAGTATAAAACCAATATGAATGTTTTTTCTCAGTTTTGAGTAAATCACTTGTTTGTTTTACTAAAATGTCATTTTAAACTGGAAACAAACACTTTGAGTCATAGTGGTCACATTGAGTGTCATCTTAATTTGAGACTAATTCATACACATCAAAAATAAATTATGAATCATTATATTTTTATTATCAAGACAATACGAACAAGTTTTCTTGGTTTTCATTGAGTGACACTTTTTGAAATAAAATGTCAATTTTAAATTGATAACGAACACTTATAGTCATACCAGGCACATTTTTTAGTTGATTTTGGTGCGGATGATCCATACATATCAAAAATGAATTATTTATAATTTTAATAAAGTATCAAAAGAATTAAAATGTGTTTTATTGGTTTTGAGTATGTCATTTTTCTTTTTTACTAACATTATGGTCAATTTTGAATAAAAGACGTACTTAGAGTCATACTGGTCACACCGTGCATCATATTGAGGTTTATCAAATTACTACATGTCAAAAATGAGTGGAAAATCATTATATTAAAGTATCAAAATAATGAAAATGTTTTTTCTTGGTTTTGAGTATGTCACTTGTATATTTTACTAAAATGCCATTTTAAACTGGAAACACACACTTTGAGTCATACAAGTCACATCTTGTGTCATTTTTATTTGAGACTGGTACCTATAAGTCAAAAATGACTTATGAGTTGTTTTCCTAAATTATCAAGACAATATGATCATGTTTTATTAACTTTCAAGGAGTGAAACTTTTGGAACTAAAATGTCAATTTTAAACTAATAATTGACACTTTGAGTCATACTGGTCACATCATGTATATGATTGAGGTGTGGTAGATTCATACATGTAAAAAATGACTTATAAATCATTTTAATAAAGTATCATAACAATAAAAAGGAGTTTTATTAGTTTTGAGTATGTTAGTTTTCTTTTTTACTAAAATTAATGTCAATTTAAAATAAAAAGATGCACTTTGAGTCATACAGATCACACAGTGCGTTATATTGAGGTGTCCCTAATTTCAAAACATATTTAATAATTTATGGATAATTTAAATAAAGTATAGAAGTAATCTAATTTTTTTTATTGGTTTTGAGTATGTCACTTGTCTTTTTTACTAAAATGAAATTTTAAACTGGAAACACGCACTTTGAGTTATACTAGTCACATCATGCATCGGTGTGACATGAGACTAATTCCTAAACATATAAATGACTTATTAATAATTTTCCTAGAATATCAAGACAATATGAGCCTATTTTATCATTTTTCAATGAGTGACACTTTTTTAACAAAAATTTCAATTTTAAACTGATAATATAAACTTTGATTTATACCAGACACATTGCTTATCAGATTGATATACGGATAATTAATATACATAAAAAATAAATAATAGAATTTTTTATAAAGTATCAAAACAATAAAAATGTTTTTTATTAGTTTTGAGTATGTCAGTTATCTTTTTTACTAAAATTAATGTCAATTTAAATTAAAAATATACAATTGAAGTCATACTGGTCACACCATGCATCAGATTGAGGTGATTATAATTCCTACATGTCCCAAATGACTTATGAATCATTTTAATAAATTATTCAACCAATAATAATTCATTTTCTAGGATTTTAGTATGTCACTTTTCTTTTTTACTAAAATGTCATTTTAAACTGGAAACATGCACTTTGAGTCATACGAGTCACATCGTGTGTCAGTTTTATGTGAGACTAATTCCTACATGTCACAAGTTAATTATGAATCATTTTTAAAAATTATAAATAAAATCCAAGCTTGTTTTCTCATTTTTCATTGAGTAGTATATTTTGAATTAAATTGTAAATTTTAAACTGGCAATAGATATTTTGAGTCATATCGGGAACATCATGTATTGGTCTGTGGTGTGGATAATTCAAAAATATCAAAAAAAAAACTTATGGATCATTTTACTAAAGTATAAAAATAAAAAAAATGTGTTTTATCAGTTTTTAGTATGTTAATTGTCTTTTTTACTAAATTAATGTCAATTTAAAATAAAAAGAAGTACTTGGAGTCATATAAGTCAAATGATGTGTCATGTTGAGGTGTGAATGATTCCTACATGCCCCAAAGTCTCAAAAAATCAGAAATGGAAATTTTTATCACAATTTCCATTCTATTTATATTTTGAACCACCAAAACATAATATTGAGTAGATGTTATTAGCCAAAAAATTGGCTAAGAACATCAACTCAATATGTAGTGTTGGTAGTTTGAAAAATAAAAGGAATGAAAAGAATGAAAACATTGGTAGAAAATAACATGTTGTGTACATTATGGATTATTTAAGATAGTTTAAATCAAAATATGAATTCCCAAAATTTCTATGAAAAAACTAAATAAGTATTAGATAAAAATGATAAGGAAATTAACTTACAAATAGTTGATTAAATAATGAAACAATTAATTAAATAAGTAGTAGGAATTCACCTTTTCATGATGGTAGTGTACATTATTGACCCATTTCCTTGTTTCTATTATCTCAATTGCAGTCTAAAAGTCCAATATCTCACAAGAAAGAGTATCTTTGAAAAAACCACCCCAAATCGAACAAATTAATACATCTATATAAAAAATCTTATGTGAGTAAAAATAAGAAAAATAAATTAAACATAAATTTAAAAAAATATTTTAATTCTATGGAAAATTATTTTACTATACAAACATCAATATTACCTCTATTATTGAGAATAGTTAGCATAATTTCTATTCCTATAAAGCCAGTGGAGGGAACATGAAGGAAAGTGATAAATGATAAAACTATAAGGATGAAAATGTTTTGAGGGATAAGAAGACTATGGAAGTTTTGGTGAAGAAAGGAATGAAATATGGACATTGTAAGATCCCATATTTTCTCAAGGGATGTTTTTGTTTAAGTTTTGGTTTGGTACTCTTATTGGTGGCTAGATAAGTGTTTCATAAAGTTCATGTGAAGGATCGGGGGTGTTCTTGGTGTTCAGGACATGAAAGAGAATAAAAAGGGGGTTCTTGGGCATGTTGCACTGTTTGCATGTGGTTAGTGAAAATTGTGCAGAGTATCTCAGGTAACCGTACAACCATGGATAGAGTCTTTCGCATGGTTGGAACATGGTGAAAAAAACCATGAGTAATTATGAGAAAATTGTGAGAAGGTATTTATTTTCGGATAGAGGCTCACGCATAGATTGTGCATGGTTTGGAAAACCGTGTGGGTAAAATGTGCAGCCCAGAAAAGCTAGAAAATTTACAAAAATGTCACCCCAGGATTTTAAAACCCAACTCATGCTTTTCCTCCCTTCATCAATTATCATCCCTAATGATAAACCAATACCTTTAAGAGCACCCATGTTTCAATCTCCCTCATTTCTAGTCCATTTTGTATGTCTTTGGTTGCGCATCGAAGCTTTAGGTAAGTCTAATCCTCTCCTACCTTATGTTTTTTAGATTAGGGTTTGTGGTTTCTTCCATCTTCTTCTGAAACCCTAAACCCCTTTTTCTATGGAACCTAGGTTGGGTCTTCAAGGGATTCTTGAATATGAATATAAGGCCATGATTAAGAGTGCGTTCATCTTTAGATTCGAGGTAGGTTGTCTACAAGTATTATCCCATTGTTTTATTTTTGATTTGTGCATGGAAGATCATGTTCTTCTTTTTTACTAATTGGGTCCTTGGTTATGTTGGAGTGTTTGATAAAAGGGGGTGTCTAAGTGACCAATTGAAGCCATCACGATCCCCGTGGGATGCATAAAAGTGGGATTAACCATTATAGGTCCACTCATGGGGTGCACCAGCAAACCCGGACCTAGATTGTGGTAGGGGTAAGTGAAGGGTTGCTGAATAATAATGTGGAACCGATGTAGAATATGTTTTAATGATTGATTGAGTTGAAAAATGGAATGATGATAAATATGCCTAGGGAGATAAGGTAATAATATGTTGTTGTAATGACATGAAAATGGTTAATTGGGTTGGAAGAGATTATGTCAATTGTTTCATGAATTTTGGTTAGACATGCCTAAGTGGATTAGGGAATATCAATGGTGAACTTGAAATTGAGTAATAGAATGAGAAATGGGGAATGTGATAATGGGGTGTAATAAGGTAATGGGTGAATTTGTGGAATGGGTTAACACATGAGAATTAGGTGGTATGCCTAAATGATTGAATGTAATAAAGGGATTGTGTTATGTGATATGATAATTTTTACCTGAAATGCCCAAGTTGGTAAATTCTTGTGAAATAATAAATGGGATAAGTAGGTTAATGAATGGTCGATGATGAATTTGGTTAAGGCATAGGGGTTATTGAATACACCTAATGGGTTAAGGCATGGGAATTGGAATTTGGCTAGATGGATATGAATTGTAATTGGTAAATGTGTTAATGGTATATGGCATGATATTAATTCCCATGTTTTTGTCATGTATTGTTAATTATAATGGAATTGAATATGCTTGACTGTGTTATGGTATAGTTGTGGTCACATGATAAATAAGCATGTGCACATGGCTTAGAAGAGTGAGGTATTGACTTGAGGTTTGACGTCTAAGATTCGATTTATAATAAGGCTCTAAAATCCACCCCAAAATGAATGGGTTAGAAAAGGGGATGGAGGATCTATTCCCATAACAATTTCATTCCACCCGAACTAAGGATTCAAGGTGAGGATAATGTGTTGATGTGATAAGTGGATCCCTATTGAGATGTGGAATCGATTTATTTCCCCTATTCATTGTGATTGATTTTCTTATACCCTTGTGTAGATGATATTTATGGATAACCCGTGGAACATGTGATCAATATGTCTTATGTAATAAAAATGGTATAAGAAATAGAATTGGGATAAATTCTAGTCATAAATTAAATGAACCTTATTAACTAATGGAACCTGAACTGTCCCTTGATTACTTACTATTTATTTTTTACTTTCATTCACTATTTATTAAATTGGATATTTTGTATACACTGTTGGTGGTGGCCTACGAAGTTTTGTACTCACACCCTTCTCGGGTCATCGTTGGGTACCCGAGCATATCTCTTGGTTTCAGGTCAGGACAAGGGAAGAGGCCCTACTCCAAGATGTTCAGTTGGTCTTGGGATGTACATGGAGAAGGACCCAGAATTATAGTTGGGACCCATTTGGAGTTTTGGAAAAACAATTTATTTTGGGTTTCTTTCAATTTGAACTATTACTATGGCATGACATTGTTACATTTGATTGGTGTTTGTACCTGTTTGGGAAATGTTTGGTTATGTATGTTTATTTGGTGTTCATATTTTTTCCTCTATTTATATTGTGTTCTGTTGTGACTCACTCTGGTAAAGAGGGTATAGTCTCCCCACACGACTCATTAGACCCTCACCGCTAGTCGGCAACCTCTGGAGTACGGGGATGCGCGCTTGATGTCATGTGACGACTCGGCTCGGGGCTCCAGGTTACTGGATTCCAGGTTGGATATGTTGTAAAGTTGTATTAGATGAGTGATTTTCTCTTTCTTACTATTTGGGGATGGTAGATAGGAGATTAGGATGTGTCGGGCCTTGGTAATTATCTCGTGATTGGGAGTAGCTAACCCATGTATGAGGGAAAACCCAAGTCACCCTAGATGGAATTTTTTGTTCTTGATGTGTTTTGTTACAATTGAATGATATTTCACTATTGATTGATGAACATGTTGTGTGATTTGACTGATTAATGATATTTTTCCCATGGTCGGAATGGTATAATATTGTGCATCCATGCATCATTTTAGGCACCTGAGGAAGTAGGTGGCAAGCATCATTATAGTCACACACATGGAATGGGTGTATGGGACATAGATAGTGGAATTCATTTTACTTATTTGATAAATATGAAAAAATTATGCCTAATAATGGTAAAGAAAGTGGGTGAATTTAAATAATGAAAATGAATATCTAAGCAATATCGTGTATAAATAAATGTTATGAATGGGTTAACATTTTGGGTTTTGATAAATTATAATGGTTAATTTGGTTTATAAAAGAAAAAGGATTTCATAATGATGGTAAAATTGTTAATGAAATTGTTTTCCAAGAAAAAAGGTTTAAATGAGTTAAAATAATGATTTTAACAAGATTTGAATTGTTAAATTTTCCTAATAGGAAAGGATTGTGTTGTAAAAGAAGAATTTTTTTGAAGAAGTGTTGACTAAAGTCTTTTGATTAAATAAATTGGTTACCTCATGTTGACAATGAAATGTGGTAGATATGGTAGAGGGTAGTGTTCTATGTATGATGATGACTGTTGGGATTGAGTATGAAGAATGGTTGTTTAAGGTTGATATAGTGAGATATTTTCCCCTTTTTTAAAATCTTATTGTTCATTCTTCGAAGCGTTGGGTGAAATAGAATTTTAAAATGAAATTAGTTAGTTCAAGGGTGGGTATCCATTGTGTTTTCGGTTAAACCTTGTATTTATGGGGTTGGGACAATGAGAGTTCCCTTGTTTGAGACCCTGGATTGGGATTGTGAGGCCATGACGATTATGATATGGATTAGGTGGTGTGTTTGGGGAACCCTTGGTAAGGTTTTGGACTTTGGGCATGAGGTGTTGTTTGGTAATGAGGGTGTGAAAATATTGTGGTTCGTGACCGTATAAAGTGCATGAGGGACCTTAAAAATGGTTTCTGGGTCCTGGTGACCTGGAAAGTAGAGACCTTGTGAGTTTTGTTTTGAATCCTGGAGAGGATTATTTTCTCATAGTTCCAATGAATGTGTACACCTTTGGTATGAGACCTAGTGTAAATGGTTATTTGGTGAGCTAGGAACAACGTGCATTAGAATTGGGGTGAGAGTGTCATGCATGAGCATTTCTTTGTTTGTGTCATGTTATGTATGGTTGGATAGAGGATAAATGGACTTTCCTAGTTGTGACTTCAATCTAGGGATTTGGTATTGTTCAACCTTCAAGGTGGCCTATTAGAGAGTTCAGATAGGGCCTCTAGTGATTTTGGGTGTGTCTCACACATGTAAATGTTTTGGACTTTGATAGTGGAACTCTGAGTGTTGTATGGTGCAGGATTGGCCTAAAGGGAAAAGTGGGAAGGTTGATGGTTGGTGGTGGTACTCGAGTTGTGGTTATGCATTGATATTTTTGGAAAATCGAGGGTGACCTCGTGGGATGTTTGGACAGTGGTGCAAGTACCATGGAATATGAAGCATGGGAGATGCTTCAAAGGTGGTTTCAATGTATAATAAGTACCACTAGGTTTTAGTAAATAGTGTTGTGGTGCCTGGTTATTTCATATAGGAACCCTAGTGTTTGTGATAGAAGGTAAGGTTTCTCGGGAGGGTTGTATCATATGGATTCCTAAATCACCTATTTGGATGAAAATTAATGGAGGACTTGAAGTAGTTTTCGAGCAGAAAAGACAAGGGTGGATGAAGTGCGGTTATATTATTTCGCTCGATAGTGACACCCGAGGTGAGGGTGGTTGCATTGCTAAATTTTTTGTAGTAATGGTTTGGTTGTGGGTGATATGTAGAGGCCACCTCAAGGCTGATGAGTCGAACTAACCGAGAGACATGGATTGGTAAGTAAACAGGTGGTGGCTATATGCAAGTTAAGGTTGTTTTGTGAGATACTGGTGGTTTGATTAGTGTGATAGACCGTTATGTTTCGGTTGTTAGTTTACAGGGACACATCAGAAGAATTCAAGGGGTGTGGTGGAAGTACCTCCATCTGAATCATTGCTTCACGACTTATTTGTGGTTTTATTGTGGAGCGATGTTTGAACCTGGTTGGTAATCACACCAGAGTGGAGGTGGTTAAGTGTTGATGAAACATGTTTGGAAGGGAGGCCTGAGATCCCTGTAAGTTCATGGTGTCCCTTAGCTTGACATTAGAAATGGATAAGTTGGTGGTGGTGTTCTCTGAAAACTTCTTAAAGTACCTTAGTTAGTGACGATCATACCCAACATCCTGACATTGTCTTAGGTATGTTGAGAAGCTTTCTCTTACACCAAGAGACAAGAAGGTGTTTGGTTAGATGAGGGACATCATGGATTTTAGGCACATGGAAATGGTATGCATGGATATTGATGATGGGATGTACACCCTTGATGGCTTAGGGAGAGGTCCTCGGGATGGACCGAGTGTCGACAAACGTCGCGGGTGTCATTCACGGAAGCCGGGAATGGGCACTGGGCATCGTTTATTTGCTTTTTTGGAAAAAATATAGAAATTCATGTCCAAGTTTTGTGGTCCGGATTGTGATCGAGTGTAATATGTGGTGGTTGGAATACCTCATAGAGAGAAATGGTAACGATACTCCTAAGTTGGAGAGTGATAAGTCAGTTCTGGATGTGGATAGGAGAACATCAAGTTGATGTAAGGGTGCCAAAATGCCAATGAGAAACCTATGAGGTGCATGTTAGGTTCCTCAAAGAATAAATGTGGGACTTAGATGTGGTGATTAATGAGCCAAGTGTTGGTTTTGAGATCATTTTAGTTCCATGTGAAGCTTGTAATGTCTGTGCTGAAGTAGTAGAAGGGTGTAGTTGGTTATGAAAAAAGGTTGTGGTAAGATAGGTTGGGTTATACAACTTCAACAAGGGTCGGGGTTAGACTCGGAAAATTTACTATTGGGTTGTTTTAGAACATCTTGAAGTTGGGTGAACCTTGGCCATGTGATGTGGTGTCATGTCGAGGGTGGAGCCGATGACAGTCAGGAAGGAAGTAATGTTGTGATGATGGAATTCTACCGAAATTAAGGAAACAAACTTAGTGGGTGCGTGGGATGATAATGATAGGCTTCAAGTTAGTAAGCACCTTGGGAAGATGAAAAGGGGGTAGCATACCATCAGTGGAGAGTGGGTTCTCTAGGGAAAGCCATCCGGGTGTGGACTAGCTTGAGATGTTAAAATTGAAAGTGTGTGGTGGGAGTGACCCACCCCTTAGTTCATGTTGTGGTAGCAAGTGCCTTTTTGAAATGAAGTTTTACTTGTGTGAGGACATGTTGATATTATTCCTTGAAGGGATGGTGTAGTAATGTCCTTCTGAATGGTTTTGACGGTGCGGCTGGATGCCAATGTAGGGAAATGCCCCTATGGATGCTTAGGTGTGGTGAGTTGGAACACATTAAGTGATGGGAAAGTTGAGTTGAGTTCTTGTTATCCTTCGCTGAGGGAGGAGTTACCAAGTAACCGAAAATGGTGGAGATAACCATACTAGATAAATGTTTGGTTGATGATGTGATCAGAGTTTTGAGTTGGGAGGACTCGAATAGACACTGTTCGGGTGAGTTAGCCCTTGTAGAGAGTTTTGGAACGGGTTTGTTTGGTCTAGTAGCCGATATTCTAGGTTGCATTTGGATGTATAGTCGTAGAATGGAATCGTTAAGAAATTTGGTTAGAAGGATCAAACGTTTTCCTCTAAGTGGTATCGGTTTGTTCACTGTTAGAGTTCAAAAATAGCGAAAATGAAGCCAAGTGATTTGGGTCATGAGTTGTGTATAGGATTGGGACGATGAGGTGCTGATAGGTTCTTCTATAATGATTTGATGTTGTGAGTTAAGTTTCCATGTGTTGTGAGTTAGGTTTTTTCACCTAAGTTTCCCCCATGATGTTATCATGGTGATAATGTATGAAGTAGATACATCCTTGAAGAGTAATTCTCGTTTGTGTTGTGGGTTATGGTGAGAAATCCTTGAGGGGAAAGTTTGTGCCCTTGGTCCATGTTCGGAGGCCTTGTGATATGAAACCAAAAACTTAGAAAGTTGGAATGGATAGATAGGCCATGTGTCATGATCCCTTGTTACGGGAGTTAGTGGTGCTCGGAAGAGCAGCTTGGGGATGAGCTGTTTTATGGTGGGGAGGATGTAATATCCTAGATTTTTTTAAGGGATGTTTTTGTTTATTTTTGGTTTGGGCCTCTTCTTGGTGGCTAGATGAGTGTTTCTCGAATTTCATGTGAAGGATCGTGGGTGTTATGGGTTTTTGGGACATGAAATGGGAAGAAAAGGGGGTTCCTGGGCATGTTGCACGGTTTTCAAATGGTTAGTTCAAACTGTGCAGAGTATCCTAGGTAACCATGTAGCCATGGACAGATCCTATCACACGGTTGACACACGGTTAAAAAAACCATGAATAATTCCAAATAAACTGTGTGAAGGGAGTTATTTTCAAATAGAGTCTCACACACGGTTTTCACACGATTTAGAAAAAAATTCAGGTAAATTGTGCGGCCCAGAAAAGTTAGAAAATTTACAAAAATTCCACCCCAGTATTTTAAAACCCAACTCAGGATTTTTCTAACTTCCTCCCCTCTCAACCCTAGTGACAACCCAAGACGTTCAAGAGCTCCCACAGATCAATATCCTTCATTTCTAGGCTGTTTTGGACTCTGTTGGTTGTGGATAGAAGCTCCAAGTAAGTCTATTCATCTCCTCCCTTCTCTTTTTTGGATTAGGGTTTTTGGTTTCTTCAATCTTCTTATGAAACCCTAAAACCCTTTTTTTAGTGGAACCTAGGTTAGGGATTCATGGGATGCTTGAATCCAAATATATTTCCATGATTATAAGTGTGTTTTTCTTTGGATTCAAGGTAGGTGGTCTATAAGTATTATCCAATAGTTTTATTTTTGATTTTTGCATGGAATCTCGTGTTCTTCTTTTTCCCTAATTGGGTTCTTGGTTCCGTTGGAGTGTTTGATAATAGGGTGTGTCTAAGTAACCAATTTAAAACCACAAAATCCCTATGGGATGCGTGGAGGAGGGATTAACCATTTTAGGGCCACCCATGGGGTGCTCCGGAAAACCCGGACCTAGAGTGTTGTAGGGTTAAGTGAAGGGCTATCAGATAATAATGTGGATCCCATGTAGAATATGTTTTAACATTTTATTGAGCTGAAAAAGGGAATGATAATAAATATTCCTAGGGAAATAAGGGCATAATATATTGTTGGAATGACATGAAAATGGGTAATTGGGTTGTAAGTGCTAATGTCGATTGTTTCATGAATTTTGGTTAGACATGCCTAAGGGGGTTAGGGCATATCAATGTTGAACTTGCAATTGTGTAATGGAATGGGAAATGGGAAATGTGTTAATGGGATGTAATAAGAGAATGTATGAATTTTTTTAATGGGTAAATACAAGAGAATTATGTGGTACACCTAAAGTATTGAATGTAATAAAGGTATTGTGTTATGTGATATGAGAATTTTTACTTGAAATGCAGAAGTGGGTAAATGATTGTGAAATGATAAATAGTCTAAATGGATTAATTAATTGTCAATAATGAATCTGGATAAGGCATATGGGTTGTTGAATAATCTTAATGGGTTAAGGCATGGGAATGGGAATTTGTCTAGATGGCTATGAATTGTTATTGGTAAATGTGTTAATGGGTTATGGCATGATATTAATTCCCATGTTGTTTTCATGTATTGTGAATTCTAATGGCATTGAATATTCTTTGTTGTGTTATGGTATGGTTGTGGTGACTTGATAAATAATACTGTGCACATGTATTGGTAGAGTGGGGTATTTACTTGAGGTTCTACGCCCACGGGTCGAGTTAGATTGAGGCTCTAAACTCCACCCCAAAATTCACGGTTTAGGGAAGCAGATGAAGGCTCTATTCCCCTAATGGTCGCATTCTACCCGGACAGAGGCATCAAGGTGAGGATAATGTGTTGATGCGATATGTGGATACTTAGTGAGATAGGGACTTGATTTGTTTCCCCTATTCACTGTGATTGATTGACTTAGACCCTTTTTTAGATGATATTTATGCCTAACCCATAGAACATGTGATCAATATGGCTTATGTAATGAAGGTTGTATAAGAAATGGAATTGGGATAAATTCTAGTCATGTATTAAGTGAACCATATTAACTAATGTAACCTGAAATATCCCTTGATTAATTACCATTTATTTTTTACTTGAATGCACTATCTATTAGACTGGATATTTTGTAGACACTATTGGTGGTGGCCTATTGAGTTTTGTACTCACACCCTGCTCGGGCCACCGTTGGGTACCTGAGCAAATATCTTGGTTGCAAGTCAGGACAAGGGAAAAGGCCCTACTCAAAGATGTTTATTTGGGCTTGGAATGTACATGGATAAGGACCAGGATTTATATTCGGGACCCGTTTAATGTTTTTTCCATTTTATTTATTTTGGGTTTCTTTCACTTTGCATTATTGGTACGACATGACATTGTTACATTTTATTGGTGTTGGTAACCATTTGGGAAACGTTTTCATATGCATGTTTATTGGGAGTACATATTGTTTCCGCTATTTATATTGTGTTCTATTTTGCCTCACTTTGGTAAATAGGGTATATTCTTCCCACATGACTCATTAGACCCTCACCGCTAGTCGGAAACCTTTGGCGTATGGGGAGGCGCGCTTGAGGTCATGTGACGAATGAGCTCATGGAACCAGTTTAGTGGATTCTTGTTCGGGGACATTACAGACATAAATCTTCTAAAATAAATTAATTGTGAAAATGTTACTGCCCAACATATCTGTGAAAAAAACTAAATAAGTATTATATAAAAATGATATGGAAATTAACTTACAAATATTAGATAAGATGATGAAAGAATTTATTAAATATGTATTATGAATCAAAAATTTTCATTATGGCTGTATACATTCTTGATCCATTTCCTTGTATTCATTTTCATAGTTTTAGTTTTGAAGTCCAATCCTTCATAATCATGAGCAGCTTCGAACAAACCATAACAACTCTAACAAAAAAATCCGCTTATATAAGAAAACAATTATTTTATATGTAATACTAAAAAGAAATAAATTAAAACAAATATGAAACAATAAATTGATTATATATAAAATTATTTCACTATAAAAACATCATGATTACCTATATGATTGAGCAAAGGAATCATTGTTTATCTTCATACAAAGGAAGTGGATAGAACTTGATTGAATGTGATAAATGCCAATACTGTAGGGGTGAAAAGGTTTTGAGGGAGAGGACGTCTGTGGAAGTTTCAGTGTGGAACAACATGAAATATGGAAAAAAAATCTTCTAAAATAAAAAAAATCTTCAAGGAATAATAAAAATTAAATCAAAATTTCATTATATAATTTTTTAGTAAAATATAGAAATTATATTGTAACATTATATTTACATATTCCCAAAGGTTTTCCTTATTTATAGTTTGTTCTACCACAATATTGGTATCATCATCATGCATAGAAGACATTTTCTACATGAGTAGTCAGACATTTAATTTAGATTATGTTAATGTAGTATAGAATATATAATATTAAGAGGAAAACCATATTATATTAAAAAAATATTTTACCTTCTCATTGAGATCTCTTTATTTTTTTAAAGGTTTTATGGATTTGGGACCTCTATCAATAATCTAAATCCCCTCTTTGTGGTCCCCTCTAACGTAAAAGACATTTTCTATATTAGGAATGATATGAATAGATCGTGATCTCCAAATGAAAGGGTCATCCTTGATTGAATTTTTATTTGACCCAAATGTTGTTTTAGTCTCCAGTAAAAAAAACCAATTCTTGTTTTCTAGATCCGAGACATAAAATACTTGCACTACTTGCAGTGCCATTATGAATGTCACATATTTTCCCCTTTCACACTGAAATTCACCTTCATGAATCCCATTTCATTAACTTTCATTGCACTCCTATCGTAAACCCATTTTCAATAGAAAATAAGAACTACAAATATTATTTAATCCAAGTCATATATCTATTAGATAATGCCAAAATATGACATATTTTCAAAAAAAGGATTTCTATCCTTGGAACCCAGATATGTGTATCGCTTCCGCCATAACTATAACTCCACTATTTTTCATTGTACTTCATTCATCGTGTTATTTTGTATAGAATTTATAACCATTGATTACAAAACTAGTGTAAGATATAACATTTTCATTTGGTCCCTAGTTATCCATCGAAGTCATTCAACAATTGAATTTGGATTTTCAGATTATTCCTTATAATTTTGATCTAAGAATCATCCTATAAACTATTGATTATGGGTATTTGATATCCATCTTTCATCCCTTGATGGATTTAAATCCATAAGAATTTCTTTATGGAATTAAATGTATGGATCAACATCGTCACTATTATGTAAAATGTAAAGGTGTGCTTGCTACAACTCTATTATTGTAAATATAACAAAATATCTTCCATTAATCCCCTCACCCATAAGGAATCTGTTGTGATGAGACTTTGGGAGACTGATGTTGTCAACGTATGATAGGTAATCGGTACATAATTAAACAACTTCTTCAACAATATATCATTCAGTAATACAGCCTTCCGGCTGACATTGATTCTTTATAAACCCTTTCAAAATATTCATATACCATTAAATGGGGTACATCGATCTGTAATGGAAATGAACACATATTTGAACCTCTATAACCAATTGAACAATGAAGTGGAACATTGCATCAAAGAATGATGGTGGGAAGAACATATCTAATTCATATAATATGACTACAATCTCTTTATTCATTATTATAACCTTCACCGGGTCTATAAATTTACTATATATGGATTTGAAAAAGAAGCAGAGTCTAGTTAATATATGTCGTACATTTTTTGGTAGAATGAAATAGAAATCAATGAGCATCAAATATTTCATCAAAACCTAAAAGTCATGTAATTTTACTCCCTATAACTTCAAATTATTCATTGACACAAATTTATTGATATTTTATGAATACCCCTATAGAAATTTTACACTATTAAGTAAAAGGTAAAATTTTAATTTTTCCAATCTGGATAGAGTGTAGGATGCTAGAATAAGAAAATTCTTCCCTTTACCCTTCACTAATGCTAACTCTTCCATTATCCCCATGTCAATAATGTCCAACCTAGCATCTATGTCATCATTCATTTCTCTAGGAACATTTAGTAATGTGTCAATAACATTATAAAATACATTTTTTTTCTATATTCATGGAATCAAGAAAATGTACATTGTAAAAATAATTCAAAGATGGTAATTTAATGAAAATTTATCTCTTCTTACAACCTGATTTCATAAGGTTTTCCAAAAATGTTTTACCAAAAACAGTTTCAATATCATTTACTTTATAGAATAGTTTATTTCTCATTAGTGGAGACAGTGTTGTACATTTTTTGATATTCCCATTGAATGCTATTGTTCAGGATCAGTATTTATGTCATCAAGGTAAAAAAATTTAATGTCCTAAAAACACATTATTTGAGGAATATTTTAACTGAACTAAGTGTGTGTGTTCTACACAAATGTGACACCCATAAATTCCTTTAATTATATACCTTGATAAATTTACATAATCATGAAAGTTATTTATCTTCCCATATAACATGGCCCTAAATTTGATTTATTCACTTCAACGAGCATCATATGTTATAATTCCTATATCCCACATCAATCTCATATCTTCGATCAATGGATCCAGATAGACATCAATATCATTACCAGGTTTCTTTGATCCAGATATAAATATGTACAATATAATGTATTTTTGATTCATGAATAACCATGGATGAAAGTTATAATTTACCAACATGATAGGCCAAGTACTGTGAGTATTACTCTATACACCAAAGGATTTATTCCATCTGTAGATAATGGAATATTAAATTTTCTCATATCATTTACAAATTCAAGATAATCCTAATCAATTTTCTTTCATAGAGGATAATCTTCTAGATGATGTAGATTCCCATATATAATTCTTATATTTGTATTCCATGTAAATTGTCTCATGGTTTCTTGGCATCTATATTGTCTTCTAAAATATGTAATCATAGGAAAGTACCATACATCTTTCAATGAAATTGATTCATTTTTCTTGTATCGATTTGTACCACACTTAAGGAATTTTATGAGTGATTCATGATCAATGAGAAACAATATGAAATCATCATGATAAGAATGTATTTTTTTAATATAATAACCATTGATCATATAATTATTTTAGTGGTATATGTTTAACATGGTAGTTTATTTTATTTTGTTATCATATCATTCAAGAGACCAAGTAGTTCTGTAAAGCCGGTGTCACTCCATTTGCTTCCATCTTTCAAATTATATAACTCTAATAAAACTCACAATGTTGTTTATTTAGTACAATCGGTATAAAATGGTCTTTTAAAGTAGATATTTAACTTTTCAAAGAAATTTTTATAATCATTAAGGTCATATTCAATTGCCATTGCATAACAACCATGATCTTTATTTCACATTAATAAATGTTTTATTATATAAAATTAAACTTAATACAAACCAAAATATCTAGAAGTCTAATGTATTTTAGAATTAGGTAAATTACATAAAAACTTATAACATGGAATAAAAAACATTATTTAACACTTACTTGACATAATCATAATATTCCAACAAACATAAAACTGCATGGGATAACCTAGGAAAAAACAAAAGAAAGGGGTGAGATATAAAGCCCAGCAAGGGAATAAACAATTCATAACATGAAGAAGATGATGCATGTTAGACAATAGTTATATCAATGAGTCATAAAAATAGTAGTAATCATAAACATGAAAAATGAGACATGATATATCATGGTATACATAAATGAAATAAGTGAAATGTGGAAAAAATTTAAATATTACATCATAAACTTAGGTCAAGGATAAATCTACCAAGACCTCATGGTGGAAAATTTACCATAAAGGAATCAGGTTAACTACCTATCCCAATATGATGTATCAGGATACTAAACATTACCCAATTCATTGGAGCGCTATATAGACACACCCATCATATTCATTTCATTCTCATGATTAAGTGTGCCACATAGAACATACAACATGGGTTCATTCATCATAATAATTTATTCCACAATTAAGGAGTGTGGAATAAATATAATTAAGTCATCAATAAACAATTATATGTGCCTAAGGGTTAATACCCTTGATAGAAAAATGGGTTTTGTATTCACTAGATAGTTGTTTTGGCCTGGAAAATCACTGTGAAATTTCAGAAGCATAATGATGTTACATAAAAATTTATAAAATGGTTGATGATAAAGAAAAAGGTATCTGATTATTTAAAAATTAAATGGGTAGTAATAGGGACATGTAAGTACATGTCCCGATATTAGGAAATGGAAATATAATTCATAATTTAATTAAGATACTTGAATAAATAAGATAAGTTGAAGATCCCTTACAGAATTTTGTTATACTAATAGCTTAAGTAAGTGTCCAAATGAGGGAGGATAAATGATATATCATTAAAATAACATAAAATTTACAGTAATTTAATGATTATAAATAAATAAAAATATAACCATCTAAAATTAAAAGAACTAATTTCAAATAAGTTTCTGGGATTTGAAAGCATGAGAGGAAGCTCCCTTACAAAATTTCAGCATGGTAACAGCTATACATAAAGGTTAATAGGAGGTATAAATGTGAGTTAAAGGTGATATAATAATTTATAAATAAAATAGAAAGTAATAGGGATTTTTAAGAACATATAACAACATAAGAAAATGGAAATTTAAAGACATAATCATAAATGGAGTGCTTGATAAAAGAGGAGAGTGGAAGATCCCTTACTTGAATGTGTGACTCTAAAGACTTGGGAAGGACTTATTGAGAGATTGGGGTATGTTGGGAGGAATATACATAGTTTATGGAAGATTATTGATGTTATAAAAGGGTTTTTTATTGAATATAATTGGTATATTGGATGGGTTTATATTGGAAAGGAGGGATATTTTTTTATTATTTTGGTTTTTGACACTACATAATAAAATATTCAAAACCACAAACCATCCCATGGTTTTTCCCATGGATTCTTCCAAATGGAATTGGTTTACATTATTTTACAAGTTCAAGGTCCGAACTTATTAAAATATTACCATTGATGATGTGGAGGCCAGTCACACTCTTAAAGAAATTATTTTGAAACCCTAAAATATATCATAAGTTTTGGAGGATTCAAAAAGGCTTTATAAAATAAATAAAAAAAATAAAATATATTTAAATTACTTTATTTTAAATTTAAAACATATATTTAGTTTTTAATTCCATTTATATTACTTATTATATCACATTTGGTTCATTATGATGTCATAAAACACAATGTATATTTATATGGTATTTAATTTCTTCCCAAAAAATTGATTATCTCATAATATTATAAAATATTAACCATTGGATAATTTATAAATTATGATTACAAAAATAATATTCATTTTATCTAAATAATTTTATAAATATTTGAATTCTCATTTATAAAATAATGACTAACTGATATTGGAAATGATGGGTTTTTGACAATAAGAGATTTCAAACCTAAATAAAAATTACATTTGACTTCATAGAAAATTACATGATCATTTATATTTGAAAAAATATATTTAATAATATTATTTTATTAAAATAATATTTATTTAAAAGATCCATTAGTTTATAAGTTCATTAATTGTATTTGAATGTTAACCCAAAATACAATTTGTGCTTTATTATACCAAAATAAAAAATCATTTACAAAGTAACAGTAATATGATGAAAATATATTCATTATTATATAAAAAATGTTGTATATACTAATATTTATAGGGTCTTGATACATAACTCTTTAATACACCAGTAAATTCTCTAAGAGTAAGGTGCGTAATGGTGAGACTTTCATGGGGTGGTTGAACGAACTTGGCTTGGTCCATGATCTCAATGAGCTTGAACTTATACCATAAATGATTTCACTAATGATTAAGTTATTGGATATCAACTTGGGCTTGGTCATGTGGAAATCCCAAAAATTCTAGCTCCCTTATAATCTTATATAAATGGGCTTCATAGGGAATGATCATACTAGTTGAGGTCATCACTTTATTTGCCTATGAAAATTAGATTTATTATGACCCTATATTTATACTAATCATGTGATCACTGTTAAGTGGCTATATAATCAATGATTGTGATATTTAATAGTAATTTAAATCCAATAAAACCAAATACGTTCATGTGTTTTATATAACTATTTTACATAATAAGACATTTAAACAAATGAAAAAAAGAATTTTATTTATAACAGTTTGGATCATTACAAGCTTCCCAATTAAGAAATTTCACCCACAAAATCTTCATTTCCCACACAAAAATAGATTAGGGTAACTCTAATTCATCACTTCCTTCCATTCCCACAATGATTCTTCAAAATTTTGGTTTCTCTACAACACTTTGATAAATATTATTGTATTATTTTGTAGAACTTTATCTATCCAATCTAAGATCTTAACTAGATTATCCTCATAGGAAAGGTCATTCTCTAATGGTACCACCTCTAGATTGTGTAAATTTGAGGGGTCAGGTATATACTTTATCAAGAGAGATACATGGAATACATCATGTACTTGAGATAGTTTTGGTGGGAGTGTTAGTTGATAGGCCACCGCTCTGATGCGATCAAGGATATCAAAAGGGATGATGTACCTTGGAATAAGATTTCCATTATTCCCAAATCTCATCAATTTATTCTATAGAGATATGTGGAGGAATAGCAAGTCTCTAACATAAAAATATAGGTCTCGTCGATGATTTCCAGCATGGCTCTTCTGTTGACTCAGCCTTGATGTGATATTAAATGAGATTAACCTTATACACCATTTCCTCAACCATTTAAAGAACTATAAGTTTTCCCCCAAATTCATACCAAAAATTAGGTGTTCTGCACCTCTTCCCATAATGTGATTCATAGGGATCCATTTGGATGCTCTATTGGAAACTGTTGTTGTAAGAGTACTTGACCAAAGGAAGATGTTGGTACCATCCACCTTTGAAGTGCATAGAACATTCTCACAACATTTCATAAAGTGACTAAATAGTCCACTCACATTGGACATCAGTTTAAGGATGATAGGTCATATTAAGTTCAGTTTAGTGTTTAGATCATTCTAGAGATTTTTCCAAAATTTAGAGGTGAATCTTGGATTTAGATAGGATACAATCGGTAGTGGTATTCCATGTAGCCTTACCACTTATCTAATATATGTCCATCCAGTTTATCTAGTGATAAGTCCTCTCAAATTATGATAAAGTGATCTATATTTTTAATATGATCCACGACAACCGATGTATCACTGTTTCCTCTAGATATCTTGAGAATTATGGGGACAAAGTCCACGTTGATGTTCTCGCATTTACATATTGGTATGGTTAATGGTTGCATCATCCCCTTATTCTTATGAATTTCATACTTTAGTTTTTAACATACTAGGTACTTTGATGTAAATTAAATTATCTCATTCTTCATATTTCCCCACCAATAGTTCTCATGGAGATCTTGATACGTCTTCATGCATCCTGACTGAATGGAGAAAGTCAAACTATGTGCATCATCCAACAGTTCCTTCTTTAACTCCATATTTTATGTAACTCATAGTCTTGAACTAAATCATACAATTCCTTCTTCATCAACATTGAACTCTGAGGATTTTACTTTCCTTATAGTTTCTTCTCTCTTCTAAATTCCCACATCATTCCTTTTCGCATCCTTTATCTTTTCCAAAAGAGATGGTTGATCAATCATTTGTGAAAGGATTTATGATTTTCCTTACTTTATGATTCTTTTGTCCATACTTTTCAAATATAAGAAGATCATATCCTTATAAATTCTCATCATTGATAAAGATGCAGGATCTTTTCAACTTAGTGCATATTCCACCTTATTCGATTTACCAGGATGGTAGTGGATTGAGCAGTTATAATCCTTGATGAGATCTAACCACATCCCTTGATGTATATTAATCTCCTTTTATGTGAATATATATTTAAGGCTCTTGTGGTCAATATATATCTCACACTTCTCCCCATAGATATAATGTCACTATATTTTCAATTAAAAGATCACATCTTCCTACTCTAGATCATTTTTGGTATAGTTTTTCTCTTGAATTTTCAATTGCATTGAGGCATATTCAATTAAATTTTCATTATTCATTAACAAATGGATCAATCCCTTCATCGAAGAATCGGTGAATAATATGAAATAAAATTCACTTGTGGGTAGTGTGAGCATAGGGGCAGTAATAAGAATCCTTTTTTATCTCCATGAATCTTTCATATAATTCATTATTCTAATAAAACTTTAATCCATTCCAAGTTATCCTGGTAATAGGGTTCGATAATCATGATAAATTTCTTACAAATAAGTGATAATACGTAGATAACCCAAGGAAACTACGGATATGTATCATAGATATTGACCTTGACCATCCTTCAATTGCTTATATTTTTGAAGGGTCCATAGATATCCCATTTCTTATGATTATGTTACCCAGGAAAAATACTTCCTTAAACCAGAACTCACATTTTACATACTTTAAATAAAGATTCTACTTTCATAAGGTCTTTAGAACAATGTTAAAATTCTCCCCATGCTTCTCCTTGCTTTTGAATTATATTAAAATATCATCAATAAATACTACCAAAAATTTGTCATGGTAATATCTAAACACTTTGTTCATCAATTTCATGAAGATTTCTAGAGAATTAGTGAGTTCTTATGTCATCACTATGAACTCATAGTGCCCATACCTTGTTTGAAAATCTATCTTGGAGATATCTTATTTATTCACCCTTGATAATATCCCAACTAAATATACAACTTGGAGAAGTATTATACTCAAAGTAGTTGATCAAACAAGTCATCAATCCATGGAATAGGATACTTTTTGTTTATAATGATCATGTTGAGCTCACAATAATCAATGCAAAGTCATGTCGACCCATCCTTCTCCTTGATGAAGAGGATCATTGCACCCCATGGTGAATCACTTTATCGTATGAACCCTTTATCCATATTTTCTTGTAGCTGTTTCTTATAATAAAAAAGTACCACAAAATCCATTATATACAAATTCTTGGATAATGGAAATTCCCCAAGTACAAGTTCAGTTAAAAATTTAACCTATTGACTAGGAGGAAGACCAGGGAATTCCTCAGGAAACACATCAGTGTATTCTCTCACAATAGGCATGTCTTTAAGGATGGTTCTTTCCTTAGAAACAATAATTTTAGAAAAATATGCTTGTTCATAGGGAGATAATATCCATTCTTGATATGATTTTGCTAAATAATATTCACCCCCCTCTATGCACTTGTACCGAATCGGGGGTTGATTCTACATATTGAGAGTGATTTCCTTCCAGCGAAAAATTATGTTGGACTTATCTAAGGAAAGTCAATTCATGCCCATAATTTCATAAAATTCCACAAAATGGAGCATGACAAGGTTCACTAAGAATTTAATCCCCAAAACATTGATAGGGGAGGAGTTATATACTTGGGATTTTATAATTTCCTTATTTTCTAGCTTCACCGATATCTCTATATCCATGATTTGTGGTGGTGTATGAATAGTTCTACTAAAATTTCTTGATATGAAGGAATGCGTAGAACTATAATCAAAAAGTACATTCTCCATTATTTAATGAATAACTAGCATACATATCATTACTTCATTTCTAGGATTTACTTTGGTAGCGGTGATGTAAAAATCTCACCCTTTCTACCTTGGAGGTTGTTGGTTGTCTCCAAAAACCCTAGGCTTAGGGCATTGGTTTTCAAAGTGTCTTGGTTCCTTCAAGTTTATATAATGAAAAATGCATTGAGGGTTGACCAGAACATTATTTTCCTCCATAACATTTTTGGGTTTCTCCTGTCGTCAATTTCTAGCTAGGTGTCCTTCCTTCCCGCACCTAAAGCATTTCTTTTTTCATTTTAATTAATTTTCGAGGTACTTCTTCCCAAACCTTTGATAAGTGGGATGTTGAAATCTATTGGCAGTGAGATGTTGAAATCTCATGGCACCATTATATATATCTATTAGATATCCCAAATTAAACTCCACTTTCTGCTTCTTATCCCCATGATACCCTTGAGATTCTCCAATCTGCATTTTAAATTTGATGGCACATCGGAAAATTTCTTCATAGCTATCAAATTCACGGATTTCTAGGACTTTTCATAGACTAGGTTTTATCCCACCAAGAAGTGGTAAACCTTGTATTCAGAGTTAATGACAAATATAGAGGTGTTTTATGCAAGTATTGTGAATTTTTCTTCATATAATATGATAGATTTGTTTCCTTTTTTGCTTGAGGACAAGGAAATATCTTTCCATTTTAAGTCAGAGGGTGTGAGGAAAATATGTATCAAAAAATATTTTCCAAAATTCCTTCCAAACCATCGCTTTGATCTCTTACTCAGTGTTTGTATTTTTAGTCAATTTCCACCACTAATTAGCTTCTCCCTCCATATGATAAATAGCTTGTAGAAACTTCTCTTGTTCGAAACATTAAAGGATGGAGAAGATATTCTAAATGGAGTTGATCCATTGTTCCTAAATTAAGGGATCAGATGATCCATTGAAACAAGGAGGCCTTTTTTTCATGAATCTCTTGATTGTATTTTTTTCTTTCATTGGGGGGTTTGGGTGATCTTATTGATCTATGTTTCTATTCATAGCCTGATTTATCTGAGATAGTATCATGACAACGTTTACAATTCACACTCCCATCGGTTTGGGCATCTCATTGGGGAAGGAATAACATTTCCCTTTTCATTAGTTATTAACCCAATTCTCGTTATTTCCAGCCATTGGATAGATTAAAAGAAAAATTAGGGATGAGTATCTTAAACTATTAAACACATAAATGTGAATCCAATGATAATAAAAGGATAACTTATAAATGAAATTTATTTCCTTATCTTATGAATTTCTAGGTTTCAATCTATGTTATCCATGATCTATTTCATAACATATATTCTTATGGGAATTTTTTATCCCCTTAATAATGGTTCATAATGAGATTATGAATTTACCAAATCATATCCCCTGAGAGTGTCAAACTAGGTATGCAGTAAGGTCCACTATCATATACCAGGTTACCCAGAGTCAGGCTTAGAACACCATGTCATAGTTTTTACTCCTAGTTACATCTATTCCAGAACCACATCCACTTGTAGTATTCATACATAGATGTATTTTATTAATAATACACCTAATCTATACTAACTAAAATTTAGTTATGTTTTCCTATACTTGGTCGCATCCTTAAGGTTTATTCTAGAGTTTTCTAATCCAAATCCCAAAAATAACTATACTTTTTCTCTAATACCAACTATAATAACCATGATCTTTATTTCACATTAATAAATGTTTTATTAAATAAAATTAAAATTAATATAACCCAAAATATTGAAAATTATAGTGTCTTTGGGAATTAGGTATATTAAAAAAACAAATTATAAAATAGAATAAAAAATAGTATTGAACTCTTCCTTGACATAATCATATTATTCCAACAAACATAAAATTTCAAGGGATGTCCTAGGGAAAAACATAAAAAAAGATATGAGATATAAATCCTATTAAGTGAATAAACAAGTCCTAACATGAATAATATGATATATAATATACAATAGTCATATCAACAGGGCATAAAATAGTAGTAGAATACAAGGTGAGGATCCCTTACAGAACTTCAGCATAGTAACGACTTAAGTAAGTGTCGAAATGGGGGATGATAAATGATCCCTCATTAAAATAAGATAAAATGGATATTAAGTTAATGATTATAAATTGGTTTCAATATAACCATTTGAAATTACAAGAACTAATTTCAAATAAGTTTCTTGAATTTAAAAGGAGGAGAGTAAGGTCCCTTACAAAATTTCTACATGGTAATGGGTGTACATGAGGGTTAATAGGAAGGATAAATGAGAGTGAAAATGTATCTCATCATTTATAAATCAAATGGAAAGTAAAGGGGTTATGGAAGAACATATCCTAGTATAAAAAATGTAATATAAGAGATATAATCATAAAATGAGTTCTTGAAATTATCCCGTAAAAGGTTTTTCTCATGCTTAAGCTATTTGACCTCAACTTGGGATTGGTCAAGAGAAAATCCCATAAATTATATCTCCCTCAAAAGCTCAAATAAATGGGATTCATAGGTAATGATACTACTGGTTGAGTCTGTCACTTCCTTTGTTTATGAAAATTCAATTTGTTAGGACCTTATATTTATATTAATCATGTGATCACTATTCAACAAGCATATTATCAATGGTAATAATACTTAATGTTAATTTAAATCCAATAAAAAAAATAAGTTCATGTGTTTTCTACAACCATATTACATAATAATACATTTAAATAAATCAAAAAATATAATTTTATTTCTAATAATCAGGGTCGTTACACATTTTCATTTCTTCCATGCAATCTCCATAATCATTTACAATGGTATTCATATCAAATGATCCATAAACCATAGTATCCTACCAATTGGTGTGGATGTTCAATTTTTTCTCATTTTTAGTTCAATATTTATAGTTTTTATCTATTCTATGAAGAATCAAATGTTCTTTTGACTCTTCCAGATCAATTTTTCTTAAATAATGATGTGCCTTCACGTGTCGTGGAGTTCACGTGGGCAGTGGTTAGATTAATATTTTATTATTTCCCAAACATCACTTGCTACTAGGGAATAGTATAGTGAAGTTATGAGGTCTATCCCATGGGGAAAGAAGCTGGTACTGGAAACCAATGACTTAGGACCTTTTGGTGTATGAGTCCTTTTTAATTGGTTCAGTTTGGGAATGTTGGTTCTAGAGAGTTTATGGTTTTCTTCAAGGATAAAAGAGGGATCAAGATCAATTTCGAGGTTATTTAGAAAATATAATCTAAATTATAACTTGGTGGGGTCATAAGGTTTAGGATATGAAGAAATCATAGGTCTCTAGTTGACTATGGCCATATCAACTAGTACAACCTAAGAAGTAATTATTCCTTGATCAGTAAATAGTGACAGCCTAGATGCATTAAGCTTGAATTCTAAGGCAAAATTATTTTAGGCTATTGGTAATTACCTAATCTACTCCAACTAGAATATGTTCCTTCATTAACATACCCCATGGTCAGGTTTTTTTAATGAATTGAATTAAAAAATATTATTTTTCATGATTACTAATCCTTAAGGTTACTAAGTTTATAATTGAAGAGTTATTAAATTTGGATTCCCCTACTCTCGATCCCTACTCCAGGTGGTTTATCCACTCATGGTACCATTGAATACAAGAAAATATAGAATTAAATTTTTTCTCAACATGCTAAGGATGATCGGGTTTAAATAGTTAACACACATACAATGATTTATATTATTAATGGGGATGATCATGCAATTGGGATTAAGAAATGTAAATCACAATTCAATTAACTTCTTACTTGAAATGAGATAAAACATTAATGCCACAAGAGTTCATAAAATATCAGTGATGAAATAAGGTAATGATGAAAAAAGGAATGAAGGTGACATTTAAAAACAATCCACAATTCTTGTATTAACCCAAAATAATTAGAATTGACTAAGAAATTTGAGTTTATAAGAGAGGGAGTAAAAGGGAACTTGAGAGGAATGAAAAACACAAAAGTCTCTACTATGGAAACTCTATCCATTCCACTACCCCTCTTCTTTATTTTTAGGTGAAAACTTACATGACGTGTAATAGGATTCACATCATATAATACTGATCTATCTAAATCTCCAGGGATTTTATATCTATGTGTATCTCATTCATACCTCATCTGAGATTTGAAGGCTTGACTCCTTTAACATCATGAATTTGAGACTCACAATGTGTACCTTCCTTTCATCTTTATATTTGGAGTGGGAAGCACCTTAAAAGTATTCATAATGTGTATCTTCAATTCATGATGTTTAATAGATTCTTTACTTTAAATCTTTATGAATTTAGTTATGACTTGCTTCATGACATGCATCATGTTGGGAATGTCAACTACACATCATGTAATGAGGTTTCATGATGTATAATTGGCGTATTCTTCTCATTTTCTTAATTTTATCCTTTGAAACCATAGAATCATTATTTCTAAAAAATCACGACATACAAAGAACATTATCGAATAAATCATTAAAAATCATTAACTAAATGATAGAAAAAGGTATATATTATTTCAACTTATCAAATTCCACCACACTTGAACAATGTCTTGTCCTTAATCAAAATGCTCCCAATAGTAATTTAAAAAATATAAGTAATTTTTAAATAGAAAATATTCATTATTTACAAGAATATAAAACTATGTGTGAGCAGAAAATATAAGTCTCCAGTATCATACCTATATAGAAAATAGATCATGCCTCATAGATCAGTTCTTTAAGTAAATTTTAATATTTTAATTATAGTCTCTTAGTTGTTCCTTGAATTCTATACCTATTTTCAATTTACTTTACAATTAATTTGTTGTCATTACTCAGGCTAAAATAAAACTGGGTTTATGATCATACGTTGAGTACATGATCTTAACCATAGGTTTTCATTGGTTATATCATCTCCACTTTGTAATGACAAATAAAAAATCATTCATGAGGGATTAGGTTATAATGACTCTAAGGATGTGGGTAGGTAAGTAAAAAGTGAAAAACATGATAAAAAAGGAGGGTAGGATATGAAGTATAATGCATTAATATTATGAAAGGTGTACTAAAATGAATCCTGAAACCTAATCAAGTCCACACTCTTAGCATATTAGGTTGAATCCATGTATAAGTCAAGTAAGTGCAAGGAGGATAGCATGTTCCTTTATTTTTTTTTGGTATTTTTATTTTTTGAAATTCATGTCTAGTCCATATTTCACATCCATCCCCTAACCACATATGATCCTTCAGGGGATTCATTAGTCTGGAAATGGTGATTTTTGACCTTCTTAATACACAACCCATGTCAATTTTAATTTCCTTTTGTATTTTGAAAAGGAACAAAATAGAATTGAAATGATACAAAGTATATATGGATCACAACCAAATAGCATGATGAGTAATAAAATATATCTCTGTAGAAGAATCATCTTGTGTTGTCTAAAAGATTTCCCTACACCTGTTCAATAGTAAAGTCATGCATTACAAAAATATCGGGGTAGGAATGGATAATCGGCTTGGAATAGATTCATCCTAAAAGGAAATTCATGGAAAATATGGGTTAAATGAAGGAAAGATGCAAGGAGGGTCTCAGGAAAAAGTATCTCAAAAAATACTTCCTCAATCATTTTAAAAATTGTACTTGTTCAATCATAGCCTCAATAAGATCGCAATGTATGTTCTGATAGGTTTACACGTCCTAGGTGTCACTCAAGAAATATGCTCAGAAGAAATATGCAATTATTGGATTAGAATCCTCTCGGGAATGAGAATAAATATAGAAACTAGAAATCACTAAGGGTATAAAACCAAGTAATAAGTTAATTAACCATAATTTCAAAAATGATGAATTTTAATTAAATCTTTAAGCTCAACAATCATTCTAAAAATATAAATAGATACAAAACATGGATTCCAACAGTTTCCCACATTACCTTTTATTTTATTTAAATGGGTATAATGTTTTTCAAGTTTAAATCATGCTTTTAATTTTTATGAATGTATCCTAGACAAATGAGGAAAGGAAAAAATTCATGTGCATCAAAAAAAAATTATGAAAACTCTCCAACACTTAGAAGGAGATAGTTTCCTCACTATCCGTGAAATTATTGTGGGGTGTAACAAAAAATAAATCTCAGAAAAATGAAATGGAAATGGAAAAATTAAATATGAATGAAATCAAGAGATCCCTTTAAGAATTGGAATGCCCTGAAGGAAATTATGATGTTAAGATGTTAAAAATGGTTCAACTGTAAAATGGGTTAGAAAAAAATGCAACACTGGATGAAACATTAGTCCATATGTTTAAAATTTAGATAAGTATAATAATATGTTGGTTCAAAGTATGGTGGGAAAGGGTAACCAATATTATTTAATTGTACTATACTTTTACACTAGAGCTAAAAAGGGACTCAAAAAGAAAAATACTATAGCATGAAGACTTAATATAGAAGAATGATAAACTATGGGTTGGCTCCCATAAAGTGCTAACATGACGTCGTCATCCAGAAGGTTGGACCAAAATATCAAACAGTGATGTCCATCAACTCAGTGTCTCCTCTAGCGGCTACAACTACTAGTGGTAGTTACCTCTAGCTCACGAGGTCTCTTGACTGGATTGATGACTTCAATGTAGTGTGACAATGAATAAAATGTGGAAAGAATGGTATTATAGCTTGAGGTGGTTTTTTTACATTAATCTCTAGTGAGAGTTCATGAAGTTGATGTTCTCTTTTGACCACATATTGAGTCACCCTTTAGACCAGAATAGATGGTAGTATAAGTTCATCAAAAACCATAGATGACACAGAAGATATAGACATGACTATTAAATATTTAAAGAAATAAAAAACAATCTAAGTAAAAGTGATGTGAAAATCAGTTCCCATATATATAAATGAGTAGTAAAAAATGTGGGCATACAAAGAATATAAAATAAAATAGTCATCCCCAACACAAAATTCAAAAAGAAAATGAAAAAATGGATGACTATGATGTTTTATAAAAACAAAAAATCTCCTCCAATGTCCACTCACTATCAGGTGGACGTGATCATTGTACGGTTGGATTAGTGGTAGTGGTTGCAGTAGGAGCGGGTGGATCAATGAAATAAGGTAGAGTTGCAGATCTGGAAAGATTTGCTGGGGTGGGTGGTGGAGAGGTTTTAATTTGAATAGGGCTCGTGAGTCTGGAAGCTAGATCGATGAAGGTCACCTCAGGTGATGTAACGGTGGTCAGCCCCTTACCTCGTAGGGCTTGCTCAACTAGGTACTCATGCTAGGTAGTAGGGTCAGTGATACCTGTGGGTAGGTAGAGATGGATTGTGGGAGGTATGGGAGTAGTAGAAGATGAGGGAACATCATGTGCTAGTGGTGGTGGAGGATCCGTGGTAGAAGATGGTGGAAGTGGGGTGGTGAAATCGGTGAGCTCAGAGAAAGTCAGATGAAGATGGGTGGAGATTCGGTGCAGGTTCTTTAGGATGTAAAGCTATATATATTAGAGATGTGGTGGGGTGGGATGGGTGGGTAGAGAATCAGTGGATGTTGTAGTGGTAGGGGAAGGGGTGTGGGTGGAGGGTGTAGGTATGGAAGTGGTGGGTGGATCTGTTGTAGGGTCTGCAACTGGTGATGGGTTAGTTACAGGTTGTTCCTCATGAACTCTTGGTGATTAGCTCTAAATTTCAACCTCATTCACTAAAAGATTCATCTTTTACATCATTAATAAATCAATGATCTTTATGGGTCCAAGGGAGGTGATTTGAAGAGCTTCATAAAAAATGTTGAGATGTTGGGCAAGGTGTGTGATGAATAATATACCCATCAAGGTGCCTCTGGTCCACAAGCATGAGCCTTGTCATAATTAGAAAATTATGTATCCATGTTGATAGTTGGTCCACCCATGGCTACTACCAAGATGAGTACATCTACCTTGATCATGCTCTCATGTGACTCTGCCCTAGAAAACCATGCATGCGTCAAATCTCGATGAAGTATCTATAAAGTTGGGATATGAAACTAGGTGGATTTGGTGATACGTGGGTAATGTGGTATCTGATTATTGCATCCAATAATATACCAAAGGTTCATTGAATCGGATCGGGGTGGATCTAGCCAAAGTGTCAGAAAAACCTCAGATTTAGAAAAATATTCTATATAAATACCTAGGCCAATACAAAACTTGGAAAATGATAGTTCATGTGGTCATCCACCTAGATGGAATCATAGTCTCTCTATTTCCACCTCAAATATAGACAAAAAATCTAAAAATAGATCCATGTATGTCTCCTCACATACCTAAATAATGAAGTATATATGTAGTGTCTTAAGGAGGTTGAGGATGGCATCACTGATGTTTTATAGGGAAATAATGGCCATATTTAGGGTCTTATTCTTTTTCATGGTCTTAGTGTGCATCCTAGTGAGGTTTAAATAATGTTTCAGATTGGAGAAGCATAGAATGAGATACAGGTGGAGGTTCTGATCATTGGATGAGTCCTTGGAGCTTGATGAGGATTTGGCATGGGTTGCGGTGGTAGGTGTTGAAGGTGCGGGAGGTGTGATGTCGCATGGGAACTTGGTAGGGAATTGTTCATCATGGTCAAATGATGATTCATAAGGTTCTAGACTCACCATTTTGGTTATTTCCATCGCAGTTAGAGGATGGCATTGTGTGAATGAGGGAGGGTGGGGTTTGGTTGAGGCCGAAGGAGTAAAGGAGGGAGGTGATGTGCATTTTTGTGGTCATATATGAGGGAGAGGGGTCCTATTTTGTGTTTTTGAGATAGGAGGGAAGGTGTGATGGTGCATATGGGTGTGGCCTGGTGAGAAGGAGGATGATGGAGGGGTTCCCATGGTCAAGATATAGGAGGGAGAGGGAGGATGAGGGGTCTACGGTGTCAGGCGATGGGCGAGGAAGGTGAGCGGTTGGGGGGTCTTAGATCTTAAACCTAGGACCACGAATTATTTATTAAAAAAATTGTCCTGGGATATTACATGACATGTAACCACATTTTTCATCATGTAATGCTGGTTTTCATTGGATTTTTGAAAGAAAAGGTACACATTGTGTAACAGGGTAACATGATATGTAGTTGATTATTTTAGATAAATTTTTATTAAAACTCTCGCCTCCATCTCCTGGAAGATCCTAATATTTCCTAAGGCTATTCTAATCTAATCTAAGCTTAGATGATCTACCCTGGGTTTCATCCTATTCAATGATTCCTTTAAATTTTATATCTTGACTCAATTAAGGCTCTGTTGAAATTATGTATGATGATACAACCTTCATGGAAGGGTTATCAAAATATTTTCATCCATTGACCATTCACTTTAAAATTTGGTCCTCCTTCTCTTTGAATTTCAATGGTCCCATAAGGTAAACTTTTAACGACTTCAAAAGGTCTAAACCAACTAGATTTTAGCTTCCCAAGGAATAATTTCAATCTGGAGTTGAATAAGAGGACCTTGTTCCCTGGGACAAAGATACTCTTTTCAATGCATTGATCATGCCACTTATAAGTTCTTTATTTGTAGGTTCTCGCATTGTCATAATCATCCTTCCTGATTTATTTTAATTTATTCAACTTTAGTATCTGAGCTTCTATATCTTTTTCAGAATCCAAATTTATCTTTCTAATTGCCCAATATGAGCGATGCTCTAGTTCAATTAGAAGAAGACATTACTTCCAATAAATTAGTCTAAATGGTGTTGTACAAATGTGTGTCTCGTATGCAGTGAGGTATTCCCATAGTGCATCATCCAGTTTCAAACACCAGTAACTCCGACATATGTTTAACATCTTCTCTAAGGTTTTCTCAATATTCCCATTTGATAGTTAAACTTGTCCACTTGTTTGTGAGTGGTAGAGAGTTTATGTATTATACCATATTCCATATTTTTTTAGAAATCCTTTAACTGCCTAGTATGAAAAATGTGTTCCTCGATCACTAATGAGTAATCATGGAAATCTAAATCTTGATAACACATTTTTTTTAGGAAGTTCATGACCACTTTGTTAATTTCATGTGATGTGGCTTCAACTTCTACCCACTTTGAGGCATAGTCAATGCTAACTATAATGTAGAAATTTCCATGTGAATTAGGAAATGATACCATGTAGTATATTCCTCAAACATCAATGATTTTGACTTCCATTATGGGTTTTTGAGGCATTTCATTTCTTTTCTCAATTTTCCCAGTTCGCTGGAACCTAACATAGCTTTGAAAAAATTCCCTTGCATCTTGGTGTAGCACAAGACAAAAAATTCCACTTTGTATAATCTTTTCGATGGTGCACTTGGGTCCATGATTTCCTCCATTTGGTGATGTATGATACATTTCTATCATATTTGGGATTTCATTTTCTGGGATGCAACGTCGCAACAAGACATCAGCGCAAAACTTGAACAAGAGTGGTTTATCCTAGTAGTAATGTTTCACTTCAACCAAAAATCTTTTTATTTATTGATATGAAAGGTCATGGATAAAAAATAGTATAATTAGATAATTAGAAATATCTGAAAACCATTGTTGAACCTTGATGATGAGAAGTATTTCATTAGGAAAATCTATTTCGATGTCAGTACTGCCGTCATCCTTGATGAGTGGAAGGGGGAGTCAGGATAAATGATCAACGATCACATTTTATATGCCTTTGGTGTCTTTGATAAAAATATAAAATTATTATAGCAGGAGGATCCACCTTATTAGCCTTGTCCTGGAATCCTTCTTGTTCATTAAATACCTTAGGGTATCATGATCAGTTTTCATAATCACCTTGGATAAGACAATATAGGAATGGAATTTTTTGAAAACATACACAAAGTCTAAGAGTTATTTATCTATAGTTGTGTAGTTGACTTGGGATTCACTCATTATGTGGTGGGCATAGTATATGGGACAAAATATGTGACCAACTTGTTGTCCTAAAACAACACCAACCGCAAAGTCACTAGCATCACACATTAATTATAATTCCTTATCCCAATTAGGTGAAATGATTATAGGGGATACTATTAGGATTTTATTCAAAGTATTGAATGTCTTCCAACATTCTTTAGTGAAATAAAAAGGAACTTCCTTTGAAAATAGGTGTGTTGATGGGTAGGAAACTTTTGAAAAAACTTTTACAAATTTCCTATAAAATCCATCATAGCACAAAAATATTCTTATTCCTTTAATTGTTGAAGGTTCAGGTGAATCTTTGATGACCTTGATCTTGTCTAGATAAACTTCTATAAATTATATGGAAATTTTATGCCCGAGGACTATGAATCCATGAACCATAAAATTGAATTTCACAGTCAGGATCTAAGTATCATTGAGAGGGGGAGGGGTGAATCGGTGATTTCTTTTTCTTTTTATGCTTCGGTCTTTTTGAAACAACTTTCACCTCTTGTTAAAGAGTTTCTTCACTTCTAAACACACACAACCATAGGAATAAAATATTTACAATTTTCACTTCTCAATAAGAGTAGCTATGTCCTTGGTGTGGTACATAAATAATAAAGTACCACACAATCCACTAGAAAACAATTCTTTGATGTGGAATACAACAAGTAGGAAATACCCTTAAACTTTTGTAGCACTTGGAAAGCAATTCGCAAGTGTGTGTGAACCCTATTAGAATAAATAGAGAATTATATTATTCAGTACTTCTTTACAATTGAACAAGTGTATTCTATGAAGTACAAATCTTCACTTTCCTACCCAGAAGTCGGTAAGAACTATATTATGCACAACTAAATACATACGAAGAACCCAAATCTTTCACGCACCATTTTTGGTGTCTTGTATTCAAATTTTATGCCACGTGCACAAGATTTGACTTTTGTCATGAAATACCTCTTTCACGCAACTTCAATATTGCGTGAAACTCTCTTCTTGCGCACAACTCTATTTCGTTCACGCACTCCCCTTTACTTAAAATTATTTCGCACCTCAGAGATCGGTATTTCTCTAAGTGTCAAGATTATTGAATGTGAGGGGTCAACTCTTATTTATTGACCTCATCGACCCCTATGTTCAAAAACCCTTACGTGTCACGCAAAACCCTAACACATCGTACAAAAACCTGACCCATCGTGAAAAAACCTGACATGTCGTGCCAAACCCCATTTGATGTCGCATTGGGTGCATGAGTCTCTTTCTCTCCAACCTCATCTTTTGCGCACTTCATTCCTTTTCCATTTTTTGAAGTTTGGACTTCGAATTATGCCTTGTGCACAACACTCCAAAATCCCATCCATTTTGCGCGCAAAAACCAATATTTCGCACAAGCCTCTCCTTTGCCTGATTTTGATATTTGAATCATGGAAATACACTTGTGAGAAACATACCAAGACATATTAAAACTTGTGTGCATCATTATTTACAAAATTCACATTTCTCCATATTTTGATTTTCAGCCCCAAAAAATTGGCACAATAGGAAATGACGCCACCTTAAAATTTTCTTCGACAAGAACACAAATGATGCTTCACTGTTATCTGGTGTATTCAACAAACAAATACTCTCATCATGAACCATATATATTGTGATATATAGTCTTTTATCGAACACCTTTAGCATCGTTAGGTTTGCAACAGGAAGTAATACAACTTCACTATCTTCCAACAACATCATTCTTTATAATCAAAACTGCATATGACTGGAATCACCTTTACTCCCCCTTTCCTTCATAAAGCTTTCATCATAAGTTCTCTTAACTTATGATATTTATGAAATACAAACCAGAAAATCATCATATTATTTTCATGTCGTTTAAAAAGTGAATTGATTTATATTATTTGACAAAAAAGACAACACTCTGTAACAAAAAACTCTTCTTACTTCCTTCTCCAACCAACTTAGTCCCAATAATAATGAAATTTTTCCCAATTCAGGACTTGGAATTTTTCTTCACAACATTGTAGGACTAACTCCATATTTCTTAAGATGACTTCAAAATATATTTCATAGACTGAGAAATCACCCATAAATATTTCTTGGAATTTATCTTTCATATCATGAAAAATATGTTTCATGTATATTTGTAACATTACTGGATCATTACACATTCTGAATGACATATGCCTATAGGTGAAGGTTCCAAATGCACATGTGAATGTGGTCTTTGATTAATCAGCTGGGTCAATTGAAATCTGATTGTATCCTGAATATTCCTCTAGTAATCAATAAAATTCTTATTCTATAGATCTTTCTAACATTTGATCCATTAAGGGTAAAGGAAAATGATATTTTCTTATTGTTGCATTCAAGATTTTTTAATCCATGCAAACTCTCCATCCAGTGATGGTGCATGTTGAGATCAATTCATTTTCATTAGTCTTAGCCACAATGATTCCACCTTTTTTGGGAACTAATTATATCAGGCTCACCCACTCACTATCAAATATAGGAATGATTATTCTAGCATATAGAATTTTAGAACTTCCTTTTTGAAAACTTCTTTTATTCGTGGTGTGATCCACCTTTTTAGTTGTAGTTCTGTTTTTGCATATTCCTTAAGTAGAATCTTGTGGGTGCATATAGTCAGACTGATTCTTTTGATATCATCCACTCCCCAAGCCATTGACTACTTATGTCTCTTCAATACTTTAACAAAACTTTCTTTTTGTGCTTGAGATAGTTCATAGTAGGTTATTGGGTACTAGTTAGGGGATTCAACTCTAGTGTTGGTGGTTGAATGATTGATGGGGTGAAAGGCATAAAAGTATCCCTTATGAGTGGTTAATTGAAGCTTACTTCCTTAAAATCATTCTCTTCTTCTACATCTGATAAAGACTCTTCATTGTCTTCTTATATGGCCATGTATATACTTCCTTCTTAGGTAAGAAAGATATAATTACAATCAATGACATCCTATGATTGTTTATCATCTTTGAAAAGTTTGAATACTACCTATTATTTAACTCCAGTGTTGGTGGTTGAATTATTGATGGGGTGAATGGCATGAATGTATCCCTTGTGAGAGGTTCGTTGAAGCTTACTTCCTGAAAATAATACTCTTCTTATGAATTTGAGAATTACTCTTCACTGTCTTCATCTATGGACAACTATTAAATCCTTTCTTGTGTCTAATAATGGTCTTCTAAGAATCATGGGTATGTCACCTTATTCTTCCATGCACATAACTAGGAAGTCTATTGGAAATATCAATTTATCAACTTTGAATAACACATCCTTGAGAATTCCCATCGGGTACTTCATTGAATGTTCTACAATTTATAGTTCCACTCGAGTTTTTTTGATATCTTGAAGTCCCAAATTGTAAAATAAACTCATTGACATTAGGTTGATTCTTTCTCTGAGATCTCACAAATATCTTCCAAATTTTTACTCTCTAATAGTACATGGGATTGAAAAAATTCCTTTGTCCCTCATATTTGATTTTATTTTTTTCTAAAACAATATCAAATAATACTTAGTAAAGTGATATGACACCAAGATCTTCCATTTTTCTTGTATTGGTTAACAGATCTTTTAAGAATTTTTCATAGTTTGGCATTTGAGATATGGATTTTGTAAATGGTATATTGATATGAAGTTGTTTGAAAATATTTAGGAACTTATTTTACTGTGCCTCCTATCTTCCTTTTCTTTCTCTTTATGTTAAAGGAAGTGGTGGCTTATAGGTTGGTGGTGAAATATAAACTAGTTCATTTGGTTTCTTAGATGTTTTGGCTGGTGATTTCTCATGGGGCATTTCTGGGGCAGTCCTTTCTACCATTTCTTCTTTTACTAGTGGTTTCTTCTCATATTCCTCAGATTTTCTTTCATCTATTCCTCCTAGTTGTTGAAAGTCTAATATATTTCTACTTCTCAACACTACAACCTTAACTTATTCCCTTGGGTATGTCTCTATATTACCAGGTAGGGTACCTTGTAATATTTTAGACAATGTCTTTAAGATATGACCCATTTTCACTTTGATATTTCATAAATAATATCATCGATTCTTCATTTCCATATCCTGAGTATTCATTCATTAGTAATATTTTTGAAAAAAATTATCGATGAGGTTTTCTAAGTTACTTTGGAGAGGAGTAGGTTGATTTTGAGATCTTGGTTGAGTTGGTTGAAACTGTTGTTGCGCTCTTTATAAGAAAGTTTGTTGCTACACTTAATATTGTGGTCCTGGAACATGGTTCATGGGAACATAACCTGGTGGTCCTTAATTCCAAAAATATTCTTGACTACTTGGTTGTTGATAATATCCTTGGTTGTTTTGAGATGGATGCTGAGTCGAAATCTGCTAATAGTGCTGGTGCTGCAGTTGGAATGATAGGTTATGTTGATTGTAATTAATATATATATTTAAAATGTTGATTTTGTTTATATTTAAATCCTTCCTTGCAATCTTGGTATAAATGAGGGCCACCTCACTTCTCACGTGATTGTATTTACATTACAGGAGCTGGAGGGGGTTGTGTAGAAGGTAGCTGAAATGATTCTAGCTTCTTTGTGAGCACTTCAACTTAAACTACTAGTCTGGTGTTCTGATCCACTTTGTGGATAAAATTCAGAGGTGGTCCATAATCACTCTTACACTGGATGTAATTATGATAGAATTCATCCAAAATAGATTTTCTGGATTCTGGTGTCTTAAACAGCAGTCCTCCATCTACGGCAGCATCAACGATTGTTCATGTGACTGGTTGGAGACATTGGTAGAGTGTATGAAGCTGAATACACATGTACAGTCCATGGCATGGGAAATTCCTCATAAATTACTTGAATCTATCCCAAGATTCCTATGTTGACTCTCTATCAGTCTGTGAGAATTTTTTAATTTCATTCAGGAGTTACCACATATAGATCGGTAGGAATTATTTGTCTAGAAACTTCTTGGCTAGATTTTCCCAAGTCATGATTGACCCGGGAGCTTGAATCTTGAGCTAATACTTGTCTCTATATCACATATAGAATGATAAGACTTTTATTTTTATTTCATTTTAGTATAACCCCTAGTTTCTAAAGGTATCACAAACTTCTAGGAAGTTGGAGATGTGCTCATGATGGTCTTCACTTTTTAGTCTGATGAACTGCCAAATGTTATGGATCATGTGAATGAGTCCAGTTTTGATTTCAAAATTATGGAATTTAATTGGAGGATTCACTATTCTTGTTGTGGAACCATGGATTTATTTAAATCCATAATAATATGATGGTTCTCTCTTGTTTCATCAGGTGTTCTCCAGGTACCACTTATTTCATGTTTGGAAGGTTCGGCAGGTTGGGTCCCGTTTGATTGTTCGGGTCAGCCATGTTTGACCAGCGACATGTTGAGAGATACCATTCGATCTCGGGATCGAATTATAATGATTTTTTTGTATCGAGGCTACTTGAATGATTTGAAGGGCCTTGTTTCATGCATTATTCCATAGAGTAGGGACGTAGTGGCCTCTTGATAAAGAAATAATGAAAGAAAGGGGTGAGTTAAAGGTAATCCCAAGTCTTCACTAGAGGTTTGAATATGTGAAGAACATCTTTACTATCCCTAGAAATGATGCCAAAATTTGAAACGCCTGCACATGTTGTTGAGTTCATGTGGGTTGCGGTCAGATTAGAATTGTATTGTTTTCCAAAATTCACTTTCTACTAGGTATTAGTATAGTGAAAGTCGGTGGTAGATCCCACTAAAAAATAAGATGGAAATGGAAAACTATGTCTTGGGACGTTTTGGTCTGGGATTCCTTTCTAATCAGTTTAGTTTGGGAATTCTAGTTCTAGAGAGTTGATGGTTTACTTTAGGAAGAAAGAGGGATCAAGATCAATTTGGGGGCTCTATAGAAAATATGATCTTAATTCTAACTTGGTGGGATCCTATGTTTTAGGTTGTGATGCGATCATAGGTATCTAGTTGACTATGGTCAAATCAACTTTTTCTTCATAAGAATTAACTATTCCTTGATTGGGAAATAGTGACATCCTAGATGCATTAAGCTTGACTTTTAAAGAAGAAAGTATTTTAGGCTATTCATCACAATCTGGTCTAATCCAACCATTATAGAGTCCTTCACAAAAATACCATGTATTCAGGGATGTTCGAATGAATTAGATTGAGAAATATTATTTTTCCTCATTACTAATCCTTAAGGTTACCAAGTTTAGAATTGAACATTTATTAAATTCAGATGCCCCTACTCTTGATCCATACCCTGGGTGGTTTATCCACTCATGGTAGGATTTAATGCAAGAAAAATAAGAATTAATAGTGTGATCAAAATGATAATAATGATCGAGTTTAAATATCTAACACACATTCAATGATTTATATTATTACTTGGGAAAAGCATGAAATCGAGATTAAGAAATTTAAATCAAAATTCAATTAATGACTTACTTCAAATGAGAGAAAAAATGAATTCCATGTGAGTTCTTCGAAGATCAGTGATAAACGAAGGAGATAATCAATAAAGGAATGATGGTGATGTTGAAAAACAATCCATGATTCTTTTATTAACACAAAAATAATGAAAATATACTAATAAATTTGAGTTTATAAAAGAGGAAGTAAAATGGAACTCGAGATGAATGAAAAACACAAGAGTCTCTACTCTGGAAGCTCTCCCCAATATGCTACCCTACTGCTTTATTTATAGGAAAAAACATACACGATATGTAATGGGATTGACATTGTGTAATTCCATATGCTTAAATCTCCACAGATTTTGAATCTACAAGTATCTCACACATATCTCATCCAAGATTTGAAGATTTGACTCCTTTCACATCATGTATCTGAGACTCATGACTTGTACCTACCTTTCAGCTTTATCTTTAGAGTGGGTGGTATGTTCAAAGGATTAACACTGTGTATCTTCAATTCAAAACATGTAATGGCTTCTCCACTTGCAATCTTTATAACTTGAGTCATGAATTACTTCAGGACATGTATCATGTTTTGAATGTTAACTACACATCATGTAATGAGGTTTCATGATGTGTAATTGGAATATTCTGCTCCTTTTATTCATTTTCTTTTTTGAAAGCTTAGAAAACTCATTTCTACAAAATTCAGTTCATAACAAGTGCATTATCAAATAAATAATTAAAAATTCTTAACTAAATGACCCTAAAACACATATATGATTTCAACTTATCAAATAACAACAACATAAACACATACAAATGATTTGACAAGGGTCATATGCATGCTCAATTGAAAACATGATGACCTCTTTAACTCCATCTTCAAACTCTTATATCAAAAAAATAGATTGAATCCATTTTTGATTCATATCCATCCTATTAGGTTCGTAAAATAATAATTTTGTACAATAAAAATATAAATACACATAATATATTCATTATAAAAGGTGAAAGTTATAGATAATTCTAATAAGGGAAATCCAAAATTTGATTGTTTCAAAGAATTTCAATATGCTTTGATGGAAATAGGTAATTGAATTTAAGAAAATAATTACTCCACTATGGTAGGTTTTATCCTCTTAATTCATCCAAAGGTGAAAGTTATAGATAACTTTAATCTTCATTAGATTCATCTCCCAAACATTTATTATTTCATTTTATTTTTTGATACTCATCCTCCATCTCTTATGGACATGAACATATATTTCTTGAACTACTCTAAGAAATAGTCATCCATGGAATGACCACTACTTAGAATAGTTCAAGAAACAAAAAAGAGATAGGGGATGAGTCTCAAGTAACAAATTCCAATAATAACTATTTGGGAGATGAAGCTAATGAGGATGACAGTTGTACTTCATTATGTTCTCTAAAAGGGGTGATGCCTCCCATTTGTGATAATTTCACCGCTGGAAGTAGTTATTAACTGGTGGCCTATTAAAGGTGATATTTGGGGGGAATACACATTCTTGTCTGTGATTCAAGGGGTCTTAGAGAGGACATGTTATGATATATGGATCCTTGGGTCCACTATGAGTTCTATATTTATAAGATAAATACCAATTTTAATACTTTCAATAATATAACTAAGACTATTCCTACCTCTATTAAAATGAGTCAACAAGTCTTTACAAAATCCCCTAAACAAATAAAAATATAATATAGGAAATTAAGGAGTAATAAGAAACCCAAATATGATTAACAAGAATAAAAAACTCACATTCCATCAACTAGAAGTTATCAAAATGTATTGATAAAACATTCTAATAAATAAAAAGTTATGTCATATACATGGATGGTAATTAGATATTTCTAGGGGTAGAACCAATACATGAATACCAAAAATATAAAATACCTAAAAATATTTTCTAATAATTATTACAAAATATATATAATTTAATAACAATCATTATATTTTTTGGAACAAGTGATTTAACAACCTAATTAATTATTACATTTAATATTAATGGTATATCAAATATCATTAATCTCTATAACTTCTATTAAAAAATATTTTCACCTTAATAAATGATATTTTATTGAATAAAGATACTTATAGACTCCGTAAATATTATAGGATTCTTGAATATTCTTCTTTATAACTATACTCATAAAGAATAATATATAATAATAAAATTAAACATTAGTTAGAAAAATAAATAAATCAATACAACCAAATAAAAAATATCAAAAATCGGTGACATTATAATGGATCAAGATTAAATGCAGAATAAGTCAAAAATAAAATACATGTAAATAGTATTAAATGAAGCATATGTAATCTTGGGAGATTCCAAAAACATCATGTGAGGTGAATCTAGACATACTTGGGTTGGAACCACCTATAGTCTCTCTTGGCATGCATTTTTTAAACCAAGAAAAAAAATTATCTCATGCTTCATTGAATGAATCCTATCTATATTTTACATGACTACATACTTATATACATGAAATAAGGTGTTCATTTATATATATATATATATATATATATATTTCAAAATTCATATATATATATATATATGGATCTTCATATATAATATCAATAAAAAACAAAGAGATAAAATCCAAGGCACTTAACATACAATAAAAAACCCAATGTAATACCCCTGAAGCATCAAAATAGAAAAAACCCAAATAAAATACACCTCAACTTCAAAAAATCATTACATGAAATCCATTTTTATTTATTAAATAAAAACCATGGGTGGAATTTTAACAAACACTTTTTGTGTGTTATTTCCATGTAAGGAAGTTCAAAACATTTAAAATTAATATGCTACAAGAATGAAATCGGTGTGTGGAATCCTTAATACACTACAAAGAATCCAGAAAATCCATTAAAGGGTCAATACAAACCCAAAATCATAGAAACCCCCAATTATAAATTCATTATTTAAGGGAAATTGATGATGGATAATGAATAAAAAGAGATAATGAACAAAAAATGCAAATAGATATCATCAAACAAGAAATTAACGAGTGAAGAGAGGTGAAAATAACACACATTCGATTGAAGATTTGAATCATTTTAGAGAAAGTAGAGATATCACTAAAACTTCTATTCATTCAAGACTTGGATTCATTCGACCCTTGAATTTTTCGAGTCTTGGTTTCAAACCTTGGAATTGTTTGATCCTTGATTTGAGCCTTGATTCGAACTTGGATTCAATGAGGAGGAGTGTCGACAGTTGGTGGCTTCCATGAAAAGATTTGGATATCACCACCAGTCTGCAACAGGTTCAAGTTCTTTAAATCAATCAGGTTCATTTTTATCAGCACTTCCAAAAAAATGCTGATAAATCTCTTTTTTATCAGCACTAATTTAAAAATCACTAATAAAATCCATCATTATTAGCGCAATTTTAGCCTTGATAAAAAGAATCTTTATCAGTGCTAAAACTTTAGCGCTGATAAAGGATTTATAATTAAAATTACAGATAATAAATTTTGTAAATATATTTATGTAATTATATATGTGTATATAATATATATATATATATATTGTAAATGTATTCATTATTTAAATATAATTACTATAGTTTTATAATTATTTAGATATATAATTATTTATTTATAATTATATAAATACTTCTAAAAAAGAATTTATATATTTATATATTTATATATTTATATATTTATATCATTATATATATTTATATAATTATACATATATAATAAATATATATAAAAATAAATATAGTAAATATATTCATTATTTAAATAAAAAATTTATTATAATTTTATAATGATTTAAATATAAATAATTAATTATTTGTAAATTTATAAATACTTTTAAAAAAATAATATTTAATTTCTTTATAATTATAAATGTATAAATGTATAAATATAGTAGATATACATTTATATATATATATAAGTATTTATTTACAAATATATTTTTAACATTATTAATGAATATTTAATCTTAAGTTAGTAATGTAAAAAAATGAGTGAAATTGAATAATTAAAAATGAGTACACTTTAACAATATTGAAAAAATGGATAAGTTTTATTAATTAAATATAAAATATTAAAAAATATAGATATATATTGAAATAAAAATTAATTAATATTGAAAATATTAAAACATAGTAAATAAATATATTTAAATAAAAAATAAAAAATTATTAAATTCCCAAAAAAATAAAAAATAAAAAATATTAAATATTAAATATTAAAAATAAATTAATATCTAAATATATTAAAATTAAAAAAAATATACCGATTAAAGACATCATATATTAAATATATCAGGTTATAATGAAATTCTAAAATACAAAAAAAATCAAATAAATTGCATAAATATTAGGTTTATGTGTTTATATATAAGATTTCATTAATTAGATAAATATTTGTGTGTGTGCATTGTATATAAAAATAAATAAATTACATATATGTATGCGAAATCAATATAACACAAGTTTTATAGATATATGTTAAATTCAAAAATAAAAAGACATTCAATAATGTCTTTTACTCGATGCAATTAGTCAATATTATAAATTCATATTAATTTTTAATTATAAATCATTCTTCACTAAATATATTACTTATTTAATGTAAATCATAAATATTCTATGTTATATAAATCATATTTAAGAATTTTTATATATAGATTCATATATATCTATATTTAATATATACTCTTTATTAATATTTATAATCTATATATATGTATAATTTTTTTTTAATTTTTATCAATAATTATTTAATTAATAAAATGTTTAATGTTTTTATTAATTTACTTATTTATAATTTTTATTTGTTTAATTATTTCATCTTACATATCTATATATTTAATATATACAATTTATTAGCATTTATAATTTAAATATAATATATTAAATTTATCCATTTTTATCATTAATTATTTAATTAATAAATAATTTAATATTTTTTTAAATAAAATAATTTTCAAATTTTAGTTATTTAATTATTAAATTTTATTCATGACCATTATTAGCACTAAAAATAAATCCTTGATAAAGGGTACTTTTTATCAGTGTTAAAAATAAAGTGTTGATGAAGGGTACCTTTTATTAGTACTAGAAAAGCACAGATAATGGTTACCCTTTATCAACGCTAACAAAAATTTATTGATAAAGGGTTCCTTTTATCAATGCTAAAAAAAACGTAGATAAAAGTTTCCCTTTATTAGTGCTTTTTTCTAGCACTTATAAAGGTCATCACTATTAAAGGAATGTTTTGTAGTAGTGAATTGACTTATCTAAAATATTTTCATTGATAGTTAAATATACTACCATCAAGACAGTGCTTAGTATTGTCACTTTTGATAACCAAAATCTGGATTATATGGATATAAAAATGGAATTACTTTATAGAGACAAGGAAGAGTAAATATTCATGAGTGAATCAGCTAGTTTCATGGATAATCGGAATTAGGACTTGGTCGGTAAGTTGAAGAGAAGCCTTTATAACATGAAGTAGGTTCCAGGATAATGGAATCATAAGTTTGACACATTCATGGATGAGGAAAGTTTCATGTAGAGCAACTAGGATCGCTATTTCTTTCAGAATGAATTTTAGGATGGGTGTTTTATTCTCTTTGTTTTATTTGTGGATAATATGATCATGCTCTATCCCAAAATTAAGAGGATTTTGGAGATGAAAAATTATTTTCCTAGAATATTCGAGATGAAAGGTCTTAGGGAGGCTAATAAAATATTTGGGATGAGGATTGAGAGACACTAGAAAACTGTAATCTTGGTTTTATCTCAAAGAGAACACATCTGGAAGATAATTAAAAGATTTATGAGGTATGGTTATAAGATGATAACAAATTCATTGGCCAGACACCTCAAGTTATTTAATAGGAAATCATTAAAAATATAAGATGACATGAAGTATATAGAGAGCATTTTTTATACATCAGTGGTATTTAATGATGTACAGTATGGTATGCACTCACTAATAAATTGCAATTTTGATGGATTCATAAGCTAATTTATGGAAAATTCAGGGAAATAACATCTAGAGGCCGTAAAATGGACCATCTTATATCTCAAAAGATCAGAAGATACAACCTTATGTTTTTGGAAAAATTATCTTTTTTAGGGGTATGTAGGCCCAAACCTTAAGGGGGATTTAGACACCCAAAATAGTATAATAGGCTATGTGTTCATGTTTAGATGAATGATGGTGAGTTGGATGTTAAGGTTACATCCAATGAAAGATCTACTTAAAAGAGAAGTGGAATATATAGATGAAATAGAATTAGGGGAAAGAATTGATATAGTACAAGTATCATTTATAGGAGCTCAAAAGGATTCATGAAGGTGGAGTGTTATTCTATTATAGTCAAAGTGAAATCAATTTGGTTCCTTACACAGTGCTTCATTCATGGATGAAACACGTCAATGAGAAATATCATTTCATCTAGAAGATACTATAATACTGAGATCTAGAGTTGTATAAGATTTAAAGAAGATAGAAACCAGCTTACATTTTCACCAAGGATCTAATCCAGGAATGCCTATGGAAATATTATTCCTCAGTGGGACATGGGTGATTTAAAGGAGGAAGGAGACACTATTTTTTAAACTATAGAGGGAGGATTGAATTTTTTTTTGTAAATGTTTGGGTATCCATGCTTTTTATGAAAATAGACATTAAGATAGATATTTTTAAGAGTTCTGAGTCTTCTATCATGTTCTGATTAGTTGAACATAAGGAGAATATTTGAAATATATGACACATCCTATTAATGTAGTGGTATAAGAACTTAGTGGTGTAAGGATATATGTAAATTTATTAATTTTCAATAACCATGAGTGTAGGATGTCAATTATATAGATGATGGTTTTTTTGAAGTTATGGTGTTTACATTGAAGGATTCTAATGATGATATGTAAGGGTCACTTCTCACGGTCTTTCAGCAAAGAAGTGGATTGTAATATTCATTGGAGAAAAAATGATAATAACTTCATCAGTTCATAAGATGGAAACAATTAGGTATCAATTGTTACAAGTGATATGAGGTTTCCATGTTCAATAGAGGGACTTCGGTAAATATTATAAGTTTGTGCAACTAGATGACTAGATGTTACCCACTATAAAGGTGTGAGGGGACCACATGAACACATTTTGTGTGATTACTTCTAATTAGTGATATAATTTCATGACGTATCCAAAGTGATTGTAATTATTTTAACTTCTAATTGAAATGAAAATGCCTTAGTATTCTCCCATTGATGTAGGACTTAATGTCTAAACCACCTAATCCATTATGTCCTTTACATTATTTCTTTTCAGTTGAAATGTTTTTGTGAGTCTTTCTTAATTATGTGAGATCCAGTCAACTATGTGTGTTGATTTATGTTTCAAAGCCTTCCTAAGTTTCAATGCATAAAAATTGGAGGGATTATTTTGATATATGAAGCCTCAGATATTATTCTATTATGCTAGGATTTCTAGATGATGTTTCTTCTAAGGATCGATGGTTATAATTCTCTAATAACACAAGTGATAGAATTATGAACAAATAACAATATATTGAAAATGATAAATACACTCAATAACAAAAATTATAAAACAATTCCAGTTATATCTCTCTAAAAAGGCATACATAATGAATATTAACATGAAAATATATGTGATTTAAATTAATTAATTAGATAATAACAAATGAGGATTTTAGGAAAATAATTAACTCTTCTTTTTAATTAATTATATCTATTAACATATGATAATTTTAATATTAATGGTGTTCACATGTCCTCAAGTTCCACTAGACCACATGATGCATGGACTATGAAAATCTTCAAATCTCACTATACCATACTAGAGACATTAAACTAGCCATCAATCGATCCTATAATTCCTACTCTCTTCCCAAACATCCCCTAATAACATGAGATTCTACCATAAATTGGTTGATCAAGGTTTTTTATGAATTACTTATCAAGTCCCAATAGTCCTAGATCCTCTATAAATGAAAGTAAAAATTTTAATAAACCCAAAACCACTCTAATACCACCAATAGAAACCCGGACTGAAATACCCTAATGGTACCCAAATAAGGATCCCACTACCCTATTATCATCCCCCAATCCCCATAGACTGATGACTAGTGTTGTGAGTTTGATTTTATCATTAGGTAATTATTTACAAACATTGAATAATATAATAATTCATGAATAGATTCCTATAAGGACCTACTGTGACTCATCCACATGTTGTTTGTTCCCATGGATAACAAATAAGATAACCTATTATAAATGAATAAATACATAAGTTATATAATTATATTTCTATAAGAATTCAATCAGGAACAAAATCCTCACCAAATTTACTCCTACTGTCAAAGTCATTTAGCACCAGATAGACTCGACAACATAGACAGGATATGATAAGTGGTGTGCGACCACTACTCACCCAAATATGGACTCTTGCTCCAACACCTCTTTGAGACTAAATACTCAAACCCATACTAGTATCCCACTAGTCATCAACACATCCAACTATATGTTCTCTTAGAAAATATTAACAATTAATCAAATCATTATAAGTGATTAAGATACATTAAACCCAATATATCCATGCTTTCAAAATGAAATTCACTGAATATTAGAAATTAATTCCTTATTAACTTTCACTATATTAATCTATTGTAATATTCATGTTTAAATATTATGACGAGAGGAATAAAAAAATGGTTCTTCTTTCTGATTTGTATTCACAAGAATCATAAGATCACCTAAACACAATGAGTGAGATTCTTCATAACTATGTGATATTATAGTATCTCAAAAGAAAATAAGGTAGAAGAAATAGCTCCAAGGGGGATATTTTTTAGCAGATATTTTTAGGAGTAATCACACAATAGTTTCAAAAATTGATCACCTTTATATAGGATATTAGGAAAGTCCTTAATCTATGTATCCACATTATCCCATTACATGTATGTTTATGAAACATATAAGTAATGGATTCAGTTATAACCTATGTAACCCATGTCACCCAAGAATATGGTAACATTTGATCAATATCATTTAATTATCTCAAGGGTCACCCTCATGATAATTTCAATTAAACCTCACCTCAAAAGGTATCTGAAGGAATAGTCTAAGCTTAGAAGTATTAGTCCGTTAATTATATCACATGGGAATTATCAATGTACGAAGTAACTCATGCTTAAGCAAGAAATTACATGAAAAATCCTAGGGACTTGGTCTTTCATTCTATTTATTTGATCAATTCACTTTACACTTAAAATTAAAATTAAAATCACAATTCAAAATACAAATCGATTCATCATTTAACATCTCATAGAAAGGGTAAAATAGTTCACTTAAAAGTGTCTAATTCATACACCACCCATTGTGGCCCAATCAATTAAACAACATACCAAAGGGGTGATTCCATTCATGGTCCATGACGCTTAATCAATTATCAATGGGTTACATTAATTACATAGGCCATACCTACCCATTTTAATCAAGGATTAAAATCAATTTCAAAGGTGATGCTCAAAAAATAAGGCATGTGGAACAATGGAATATATATATAAACACCTTGACTTAGAGAGAAAATCTCTATCATAGGTCTGTACTAGATTTCTCATCCGATATTGACTCTTGATTTGACTCAGATCAGGAGAAAAATGAAAAAAAAACAAATAACCTGGAAATAAAGAATATTAACTTGCACCTAAATAACTTCTTCAATACGAAGTTAAATGAAGAATGACACAAAAGGAATTAATATATTATCAAGACCGATCTAATGATTTTTAAGGATATTGAATCCATGATTGGATAGATAAGATCTCACAAATACTAGTTTAGTCATTAAAAAGGGATCCTAAATATGACCATTTTCCAACATGAGTGGAATTAGAAAAATTATTGTGTTAAAACATTAATTAAGGAAAATTTATTAATTTCATCCAAAATAATGGGTTGCACAATTTGGTCGCACAGTTTTCCAAACCATGTGTCAATCGTGCACCATCTTCTATAAGAAGGGGAACCTCACATGGTTCGTGCACACAGTTTTCCTAACCATGCGCAAAACTTATATCAACATTCTATAAAAAAATTCATAGGATACATATCATGGGTGTGCACCTCTATTTGCACAGTTTTTCAAACTATGTAGGCTCCTCCTTCTCTCTTCCCTGGTCTAGCACGTTTAGTAGTAACCATGTGGTCTGCCTGTTTCTCCCCAAAAGTCGGGTTCCACGCTCTGAAGAAGCCCCAGACACCCCGAATACCTCAACGACCTCAAAGGGAATTTACATTGGGCCATAATCAATCATTTAAACTAAAAAATAATGGAAATAAAAATATTCCATACTTTAATAAATAACTGGGTTCTTACAAACTTCCCCCCTTAAAACAATTCATCCTCGAATTTCTCTTCTATGGGTGGTGAAGCATAATATATGAACAACTCTGCCCCTATGCTCGTACATCGACCTCCCACTCCTAGGTCTCATCTTGTACATGACCAGGATTCCATAACACCCATACTAGTGGAACTGACTGGCCTCATAAAACATTCAAGCTATGATCCACAATAAGAATAGGATGCTCCTCAAAGGATGCATCTACCTGTAACTCAACCTCCTTAGGATGAAATATCATTAAATGGGTCTGAATGATAATGGTGTTGCTGGGATACATAGAAGACATAGTGTATGACTCATTGCCTCTAAGGTAACTACATCCTATAGGCTACCGGAACCACTCTCTCCAGAATCTTGAATGGCCCGACCTATCACGGTGAAATTTTACCTTATCTCCTGATCCATTTCTATCCCAACCTTAGTGAGACACTTAAAAATTCATGATCCCCAACCTCAAAATCTGGTGGTTTTCTATGATAATTGGCATAATATTTATACTGAAACTGTATAGTATCCATCTACTTTTGAATCAACTAAAACTTCTCTATAGTCTCTTGTATGATGAGAGGTCTAAGCATAGTTGGCTCTCCTTCCTCTAACCAACACTAGGGTGATTGGAATGACCTACCATACAAATCCCTATAAGGCTCTATATGTATAGTATCATGAAATATATTATTATAGGAGAACTCAAAAAGGGGTATATTCCTCTCCCAAGAGCCACCAAAATCCATGATGCATTCCCACAGTAAGTCCTTAAGCACCTGTATCATGCACTCTAATTGGCCATCATTTTGAGGGTGGTATGATGTGCTCAGAAACACCTATGTACCCAAAACCGTTTGCAACTATTTCTACAACTGTGAAGTAAACTATGTGTCCCTATATTGAATGATTGTATGGGGTAACCTATGAAATCATACTATCTCACAGATATATAACCTACCAAGATCATCTATTTAAATGGTCTCTTTAATAGGTAGGAAATGAGAAACCCTTGTGAGCCTATTAAAAAACAACCCAAACAACATCATTTCCTCATGTTGACCTAGGTAATAGGGTCATGAAATCCATCTCAACATCAACCCACTTCCACTCAAGAATGGGTAGATTTTATAAAATTCTAGTTAGTCATTGGTGTTCTACATTCACCAACTAATAAGTGGAACATCTCAAGAAAAAATTAGATACATATCTATTCATACCGGGTCCCAGTATTGGAGATATAAATCCTAGTACATCTTGGTGATAATGGGGTGCACTACCCAAGATGAAGCATGAAGGTATTTCATCAACTCCTCACACATGTCTGATGAAACCTATATGTGACCATGTATACACAGAATCTCATCCATGCCTATGGACCAACCAGGATGAGGGTCCTCACCTTCCACACTCTCCTGTAAAACTAGGCTCTAAGAATATTATTGATGCCTCATCCTTACTATATAAAAAAGTTAAGAAGTCAAAAAATAGGGATGAAGTAAAAGTATTCCCCTGACTATCATGCACATCTAAGTGCATCTCAGAGAACAAATACATATGTTTCCACTCTTTACAAGATTTCTAAACTGCATGTATTTGAGTCCTCTTTATTAGTTCATTAGAGGCTATATTTCATATACCAAGCATATAAGACAACTCGAATTCAAAATACTATAGGTACTCAACCCTTCTTCTCTATCATAGATTAATAACACGTTGTGTGAAAATATACTTTAGGATTTTTTGGTCTGTGTTCATTAAAAAACACTCTCCCTGTAAATAGTTTCTCCAACAATAAAAAGCTTGGAAAACAATAGATATCTCTATATCATGCATAAGGTAGTGCCTATCATGTGGCCTCAACTTCCAAAACTCATATTCCATGACTCTATCCCCCTAAATCTGCACCACTCCATGATCTATACCTAATGCATCTCAATAAACAATGCAATTTCTCCCTAGTTCTCAAAAAATAAATATCAATTCTGAATTCAATATTCCTTTCAACTCATAAAAGGATGAATCATATGAATATGGATATATAACTTCACACCCTTCATATTCAATCCCATGAGAAGCACTTCTAGGTGTGATATGTCTTGTATGAAACTCATGTAATATCCATACATCCCCAAGAAACTTTTTATCTCAAATATTTTATTAGGATTCTCCTTGAAAACTAAAGATCTCAACTTATTTGGATTAATAGATACTTCTGTCTCTGAGATAATGTGACCTAGGATTTGAATTTGATCCATCCATAAGTGGAACTTTGTGTACTCAACATATAATTGATGCTCACTCAATGTGTCCAATATGATCTCAAGATGTTTGTCATGGTCGTGTCGAGTGTGAGAATAAACCAAGATATAATACAAGAATACCATGACAAACAAATATATATCAGGATGGAAAACTTAGTTCATCGATGCCATGAAAACTACTGGTGAATTCGTGAGACCGAACAATTTAAACAAATACTCATATAGACTATACCTTCTATGAAAGTCTGTGTGAGGTATGTCCAATGGTATAACATGAACCTGATGATAACCAGATCTCAATTCAATTTTCTAGAACACATGATCTCCTTGAATATAGTCAAAGGGATCATCTATCTGTGGTATAAGATATCAGTTCTTAACTATTAGTTGGTTTAATTTCTGGTAATCCATGCATATCTTAAGGATACCATCCACTATTTTCACAAAAAGGACTGGTGAACCCCACAGATTATTATTGGGTTAGATAAACCCCTTTACCTCTAAATTCTCTAGCTATCTATTAAGATCGTACATATCAGTAGTATCTATTCTATAAGGTGGAATGGATACTAGTGCAGCTCTAGGAACTAGATCTACAGATAACCCTACCTCCCTCACTGAAAGTAATCCTAAAAAGTAATTTGAGAAAACTTCCCTAAAGCGATCAACCACTGAAGGGAAATATACCTGACGTGTTCCTTGGTCATCCAAATATAAACTTGCAATCTGGGATTTCATCCTACCCAGGCCATGATGCCTAGGAGTATCTTAGCTTTCCAGGAGATCCCATTATCCCATGAAAAGTTACACCTTCCAATATTAATTGGTAACTCCCTAGACTAACGTACATCCTCTATTATAATCCCCAATAAAGAATCGAGCATCATAACACCATCAGAACACTAAACATTGATCCCAAGGCACACCACAACATCCACAGATATAAAGCTATGAGAAGTGATTATATTAAGAAGAGTATATGATAAAGTAGAGGCTACTATAATAGTACCTCTCACAATAGATGGTCTAAAAATTTTCTCCTCAGGTGTTGGTTGCACTGCGTATATCTGGCCCAATCCACATCCATGTGATATAGTCTGCCTACCCTGTGGAGAACCACTCTACTCTTGATACAAATCTAAGTTCTGACTATTATCGCCACGACCACCACCTCGACCTGATCAACCATATGTACTACAACTCCCTATCTGATGAGAATCTTCTAACCCCACTCTTTCATGTGGAGTTAGTGAAAACACTCTCTCACTGGTTTTTAGAAGAAAATTTCTACAAAATTATTGTATATGGATCATCTTTCCATATGATCGACACTCGACTGGGTGTTACACACATCGAGGTCTCATATGTCCTAGTCTACTACACTAGTGGAACCTCATATCGCTACCTAAGTATGTGATATGGCTTCTATTACCACTGTATGGAATCTCTATATGATGCTTCCTACCACTGGTTGATGCAGTACTAGATCTTGGTGTTGAACAACCCTAGATCACACCCCTAGACTCTCTCAGGTTATGCTCTATGATAGCACCTAATTCACTATTCTAGAAACTATAGTCATCTGAAATACATTCACCTAATATCATATGTCTTACCTAATACCATCTTCAAATATCTTTTATTTAGATAAATCATCACCCATAAAAATAAGTGCAAAGTTCTAGAGCTCTATAAAATGGGATGAATAATCCATAACTGATAACACACCTTGCTCCAAGTGTATGAACTCTCAAGCTCTATCGGCCATCAATGTATTGGGATAGAATTACTCATATATGACCATATGGAAATCCCTCCAATCCATATTCTAATGATGATCCATATGAGTAATTACATCCCACCATCTATTGGAGGAATCAAAAAACATATACATAGTGAGATTTACTCTCCTATTAAGAGGCATCTCTAGATACTTGAAGATAGATAGCCTGGCCTCTATCCATGAATACACAAGTTTTGGTCCACCATCCCTAAAAAATGTGTCCAGATGCTGCTGTTAGAACACATACAACATCTCATCCATCGATTTGTATGGTTATGAAACTCCCTGAAAAGTATTCATGAAGTAGAAAACCCCCTCATGGAACTATGCCTTAGTACCTATATCTGGTAAAACAATTGGTGCCACAAATGTCACTATAGGAGGATCCGATTGTATCCCATGGACCACCGACTATGGGGTATGGTCATCGCCACCCTCATAGCGTATGACTAGAGGTCTTAGTGGTGGCATGCCTCTATAATTACAAACTCATGCATCGGAAAATAATGTTATCAAATCTTTCATCTAAAAGAATAGATATTGAAATAGGATAGGTTCAAGACATAGTATATAAAAATTACACCCCTCTACCTACTCCTTGAGTCGTATTTTGGTGATGTATAGATAAAAATAAAATAAGAGACACTGCTTACTGGCCAATATGAAGGTTGGGTCTCGTTCAAGCACTTCGTTTGACAATTAAAATTTACATTTTATTTTCATAATCATTTCCATTATATCACAATTTGTTTTAAATTGTTAAACCAAATGGTTCACAAAATTCCAATCCATAAGGGCCCAACCTCCCCATGAACCAAAATATAGCATCCACCTAATTGACAACATAATATGATCTGATCAATACGACTCTTGGTCCATGACTCAATGTGCCACAACTGGATGTTTAGGGTGTCTATTGTAGCCTAATCAGAAAAACACTACTTAGGTTATGATATGAACTCTAATTACCAACCATGTTTTCTAATTCCCTACTCAGTAATTTATTAAATAGTAGGTATATAAATCATGGAACATATCACAACAACATGAACCCTATATGGAATGGCATAATTCATGGCATGTCACTTCAACAGGTTCCTAAAATAATGAAAGAGATGGAATACCCTCATCTCATCGGGGTGTAAAAAAATAAAACCCACAATAAAATCAATAATAACATAACAATTCAATAAAATCACCCACTGGTGGAATCAAATCAATTATAATATCCAAAATCTAGAAAACAACAATTTCATTCGAGGTAATTTAGTTTTTTCATGTACGCGGGTTAGCTACACCCAAGAAAAACTCATTTCCAAATTAGTATTCCTTCTTATCCTTTCTATAATCTCCAAATAGTAAAGTAATCTAGAAAATACCCTTTGATACCAATTTGTAATATACCAGACCAAAATTCCACTAAGTTTCACTGGTCCTGGTGGTCCACGTGGCCCTAGGCACATCTCCCCAAACACCAGAGACTGATGAATAGCAGTGAGAGACTATGGTGTGTCTATGGGGAGACTATTCCATCATCACCAGAGTGTATCATAGAGGATATACAATAACAGATAAGTAATGAAATCATTAAATTAGTCAGATAATAGATAACATCCAAATACAGATATATATATATATATATATATATATATATATAATGTCACAAGTAATCTCATATACAATTAGGATAATGTCATGTGTCTACAAAACATCCAAAATAGCTATACATAGTATTAGTACAATATAAGTATCAAAATACTAAAAAGACCAAAAATCACTATCTCCTGATAGCATCATGAGCCAAAACTTGGTCATGTGCTCCCCTACTCCTAATCATGGAACAAAATCAAGTGTTGGACTATGGGTGCTTTCCCATATCCCTATCTGCATCCAAATAGTCTTCCTAGGTACCCAATAGTGGCCCAAACATGGTGTGAGATACAATCCCAGTAGGCAACCACCCAAAGGTCTAATTTCATCCAGTCAGTGAATATATAATAATAAAAGTGTGCATGAAATAATAGAAAATTTAATGGAAATGGTGAAAGTAAAAAACCCCTAAAGGTCCGAGTTCCAATAAACACCCATCCTCTGCTTCCTGCTTAGGCATTAGTCATAATTCCTCTAAATAAACATTCATTACTATATCAATTTATAACCAAGTTTCATTTAATCAATCAGTGTCATTTAATAAGTAAGTCTCTAGACCTGGAACATATTCTATTGCCCCTGTAAAGACATGTGATCAAGATATATCTAACCAGGCCATTAATAAGGAGTAAGAAATCGAATGAATCCAAGATTGTTATTTGGATTGGTAGATGCATTCTATGAATCATTTCATTAATTATTAAATTAATAACCTGAGCTCATCCTTAACATTACTTATTTGGAATCCAAGTATCTATCCAGGCATATCATGAACCAAAAACCCTGCAATCCTATCATTAGTAACCCTCATTGTAATCTTAGTATCACTCTAGGTGTGGTATAACATCACCACTCACTAATTCTATACTTGGTGGTCCGCTAAGGGAGCCCAAGTGTCACCCATGGAGTGTATAATAAATTTACCTTTGATTTTGTCCTTGGAAAACCATAAGGTTTCCAAGTATCAATTGGTTGTATATAGAATCATCCCTCTAATTTTGTCCTTGTCATTATACTAGGGATTCCAAGTATTACTCAGGTGTAAGTAAAGAAATATCCAAATGATGCCATCCATTATGTTTGTATATGAACCCATTTTTCACCCAAGTCATATGATAATATTCAATCAACATCATTTAATTATCTCAAGGGTCAGCCCTGTGATCATTTCAATTAAACCTCACCTAAAAAGGTGGATAAAGGCTTGTTCTAATATTAGAAGGCTTATCCCATTAATTATATCACGTGGGCATTATCAATTTAAGAAGAATCTCATTCGTAAGCAATAAATTACATGTAGAAATACTAGGGACATGGTCATCCATTCCATTTATTTAATCAATTCAATTTACACTTCAAATTATAATTCAAATTACAATTCAAACTACAAATCAATTCACCATTTAACATCCCATTGAATGGGGTAAACAGATCACTTAAAAGTGATCAATTCATACACCACCCATGGTGGTCCAATTAAATAAACAACTCACCCAATTGGTGGTTCTGATTCAAGGTCTATTACCCTTGATCAATTATCAATAGGTCTCATTAATTAAATAGGTCATACCTACCCATTTAAATCAAGGTTTTAAATCCATTTCAAAGGTGATGCTCAGAAAATCAGGCACGTGAAAAAATAGTATATATATTAAAAAATCTACTTTTAGGGAAAAGCAAGAGACCACCTACCGTAGTTCTGTACTAGAGTGATATTTCAGTATCAGCTCCTAATTTGACTCAGATCAGGGAAAAAAATGAAGAACAAATAAAGAACCTAGAACTAGTGAATATTATCTTGAACCTAAATAACTTCATTGATAAAAACATAAATGAATAATGACACAAAAGGAATAGACATCTTACGTAGAAGGATATTATGCTTCTGAAGGATCTTGATTCGGATTTCGGACAAAAAAGATCTTCGAAATCCTATTTTAGGCTTCAATGAGGGCTCCCAAATCTCACCGTTGTTCAATGAGAGAGGAATGAGAAATAGGTTTAAGTTAAAATATTAATTTAAAGATATTTTTTAATTTCACCCAAAATACTGGGCTGCATGGTTTAGATGCACGTTTGGATAAACTGTGCACCAATTGTGCACTATCTTTTGTAAGAAGGGGATCCTTGTGTGGTTAGTGAGAATGGTTTTCTTAACTGTGCACAAACCATATCTCATCCCTCTGTAAAAAATTTAAAAGGATATTTCAAAAGTGTTCACCTCCATTCACATGGTTTTCAAACTGTGTGGGATCCTTCTGCTCTTTTCCCAGTTTTGTCATGTTTTGTAGTAATCATGAGGCCTACCTGTCTCTCCCCAAAAGTTGGGTTCCAAGCTCCAATCAAGCCCTAGACACCACTAATACCTCCATTCCCTCAAAGGGAATTCATATTAGTATGTTATTAATCATTTAAACCAAATAATTAATGGGAATTAAAAGATTTTTTACCTCAATAAATAACCTTGTTCTTACAAATGTGTAGAGAGTTTTTAATATTAACCCTTTAACATTTACATGGCATGATAAATCATGGTAGTTCCAAACCATTTGGTACTTGGTGTAATGATTCATGAATATTTTATAATATGATAATCTATACAACCATCATATGATATCTCATATTGAAAAATATGATATGCACATCGATTTAAATCAAGTATATTTTTATATGTTTTATCCTACTCTATAATACAAACTAGAATACTTATAGTTTCCCAAGCCTATTACACATATTATTACATGATTTTTAAAAAGAAATATACAATAAAAACAAACCAAGGATCAAAAGTCCTGGTGTCTTTGGAAGACTAGGTACATAAAACATCAAAAATAAAAATAAAATAAAACATGATATATTTATTTTATTATCCATAATGATCTCATAAATAAAATAGAGATCCTAAAACATCATAGGATAACCAATGGAATATTTATAGAAAAGGGGGAGATATAAATCCAAGTAAGGGAATAAACATGATAAAAAAGGCATAACATGTGAGTCAAATGGCATAACATGATATAATAAAAGAGAAGGCTTTTGAATAATCACATGGGAGCATGAAAAAAAGAACACAGTGTCATATGATCATGGGAACATAGGAAAGTGAAAGCAGCATAAAACATGACATAATTATATGTCAAGGCTTACCACTAAGACAACATCACTTAGTGGACAGAGTCCCATCGTGGATTAGGTTTCCCCCTAATCCATTACATAGCTTCTCGTAAGATAAAAACATTACCCAATGAATTGGAGAGAAATCTAGGAAAACTAACCATAGAAGGTAATTTATTTTGTGTTACATAAAAGAAAATCAATCATAATTCTTAAACATAATAATTACCCATGGAAAGAAATGGGTTTCATAATCTTTCCTCAAATTATAATCAAAGTAAATATCATAAAAATTACAAAGAGAAGAAGGAATTAAATATTATGTATGTTCATATATGAGTACATAATAATAGTTCTCAAAATATGGTACCCATTTTGGAATAATAAATTTAAAATGGAATTACATAAAAGGATTAATGGATAGAACAGTTCCCCTCAATCAGATTTGATTTTTAAAGAAGGCATTTGAGAAATGATGTTAAGGTGTGTATTACCCTATAAAAGGAAGGTAAAATAAGATATGTATACATTTAAGATATATATAGTTATATAATTTATAAGTATTCTACAACATTAAAGAAATATAAAGTGATTGAGATAGATAAAGTTCATAATCCAAAGAAATTGGGTGGTTCAGAGAGAACCCTTTCCTTAGGTCCGGATATGTCCTAAACTAGCACTTAATGTCCTGAATAATAAAAATAGATTCATTAATTACTTAATTAAAAACATTTTCTGTGTATATTTGATTTATCATAATTTTATTATGTTTATTTATAACCATTTTAATGATTTATAAAGTTCAATTTCATTGTTGAGAGAGTGTTCATTTCATGTTTCTAAGGCCGGATCACTTGTGGATAATTATTTAAGTTCATGTAAAATGGGAATTAAAATCTACAAGAGAAATGAAATGGAATTAATTTAATTCCATAAATTTCAGTGGTACCAAATACTCATATGTTTTTACATAGTGATGATTCTTTAAGTAAATATTTTAGCGTTATATAATTAGTTCATTTAGGAAGTTTTATCGACCATCACAAACTAGTTTCATTTCATTTAATATTATGGACATATATTCATTATAGAATTTGAAAAAATATATAATATACATAATTAGTTCATTTAAAACCATTATATGATAATTTAAACATTCCATTAATGCGGTAGTATAAAATGAAAACTCATCGTCCAAGAAAGTGATGAACCGATATAATATGGACAATGGTTTCATTTTTTGAATAAGAGGAGATGAGAAAGCCGTGGATGGTATATATTACATTATAAATATAAAAATATAGTATATATATGATAATAGAGTAATATCTCCTTGTTGGATGTTGGAGGTGAGGAGAAGTTAGAAGAAGAAATGAATTTAGAAGAGGTAAATTGAGAATATTACCTCTTAAATGTCGTCTCCTTAAAATAGTTATTAAGGAACATGGAATTGGTATTTTGGTGAGAAAATAAGATCTTGGATATAGTAGTGATTATTTGGAAGGTAATTTTTAATAAATTGGGAAATATCCAAGGATTAGAAGTTATGGGGATAAGGGGTGGTGAGGGTGATATTTTTAAGGGGAGGAGAGGAATGTTTTTGAATATTATATTCATTAGTTTATTATTTTGTCTCAAGACCATCAATATAATTGATTATCATGACTATATAAATTAATTTTTTATGTGAGTTTGAACTAATGGGTGCTTACATTATCCATGACTCAAAAATTCATGTATTTAGCTTATAATGTAAAATACAATATTTTACTATTTACCAAAAATCAATTATTTTATAAAAATTCAAAAAAAATTCCCTAACCATTTTTTGAAGTTTATATTCCAAAAATTAAATCCATTTTATGATAAATATGACAAATTTTAATTTTTAATTTAAATCCTCATTTATTTGAAAATTTCCAATTTTAATATTATGTTAATTTTTTGACCCTTTAAAAAATTTCTTAAGATCTCAAAAAATTAAATTGTAATTATAATGAAAAATAATATTTATTTATAAATATGTTATATTAAAATAAATTATCTTTTAAATCATTATATTTTTATAAATTTTAAATGAAAAAATTTATGTTTTACAAAAAATAAGAACACTAAATTTATTATGTTTAAAACATTTATTTACTTGTTTCATAGTATACATATCATATTTTTATTTTATAAGTTAACTAAATATTATTTTACACATCCATAGGTGAGGTTACTATTCTAATGATCAGGTTACTAATCCTAATGGCCATATTTCTATTCAACGGTCAGGAAACTATTCTAATGATCAAATTCATAATGGACATATGGGTTTCTTATTTTCTATAAATATATTATATTTCGTTCACTTATATTTTCTATCAATATTATATATATTTTCATTGCCAAAATTCATATTTCATTACTAATATTATTCTTTATTTATAGAGTTTTTTTCATGAGTGTGATTATTCTAGGGAATTCGACAGATCCAAATTTTCCTATTATTATTCTCTTATTTTCTATTTTTTTACCCATTATAACACTTTAAATTCCTATTTACATATTTATTGTCTAACTATAATTTTTAAATTAATATATTAAATTATTGTTTCTTTTATTATGTGGTGCATGTGCTTTAAAAAATATGACACGTTTATATGATCTAAGGGGAAATTACATTTATAAAATTATGGGTTGTTAAATTCATCCCCCTTAAAAAATTTCTACGATGAAATTTCATTTTATGTACTAATGTGGAAATTGGTGATGGTTATTCTATTTAACAACTTCCTATGTTTCTCATGTCACCTCGTCATACTTATGGTTTTCCTATAGTACTTTGACTAGTATAGTTGTCTTGTTGTGTAGAACTTTATCTCTAAGACCCAAGAACTTCAACAGCTTCTCCCCATAAGAGATATCATTTCCAAGTTGTAATATATACGAATTTAGTACATGTAATGGATCTAGTATGTACTTCATCATGAGTGAAACATGAAATACATCATGAACATGAAAAAGGGTTGGTGGGAGTGCTAGTCGATAGGCCACAACTCTGAGGTGATCGAGAATATCAAAGGATTTGATGTTCCTCGGACTTATATTTCACTTATTCAAAAATATCATGACTCACTTCCATGGAGATATTTGAATTAACACTTTATCTCTAAACTCAAACTCAATGAATCATCAGTGATTGATAGCATAGCTCTTTTGTTGACTTTGAGTATCCCTGATGTGCTGCAGAATTGTATTTCCATTTTATACCACTTCCTTGACCATTTTTGATCCTTGAATCTTTTATTCTCCAAATTTATCCTAATACATAGGTGTTATACATATATTAGTATATAGGGATTTATACCGATGAATTTTTATGCTTGAGTTAAAGATGTTATTGTAATAGAACTCAGCTAGAAGAATATATTGATTTAATCCGAATTAGAAGTCCATAAACCATGCTATCAACATGTCCTAAAGTGTATGGATAGTTAGATTGGATTAACCATAAATTTGGGTGAGATAGGTTGTACTAAAGTTCAACTCAGTGTTTATTTGTTGGTCAAAAATCCCTCAAGGTATCATTGAAGCATTTTTGAGGTGATTGTGTTTATTGAAAAAGTGGACATCTGAGTGGCGATTGTTGACAAAGAAAAACACTGACATAAAAATTTGTTGAAAAAGAGGATTTCTTAGTGGAATGTTGAGTTCAAGAGCTGTGGTTAACGATCCATGTTTGATTCAAGAACGTCAACAAAGAGATGGATGATCTGGAGGCGGTACAAAAAGAACAGATAAAAGGTGGCATTGTTTTCCAGTGTTTGCCAAAATTTTGGGCCTAAAAATTGACAAATGAAGAAAAGTGGTTTTTGGAAAAGGGACTTGTGCGCCATGTATTTGAAGGAGATGATACTTGCACGCTATATTTTTTTCAAGATCAGATCATTAAAATATGGAAAATTAATAAGGGTCGTGCAGGTATTGGTGGTGTCGCATATGTGACTTGCGCGTCGTGAAAGAGAATTGCATGCTGATGCCTTGGAAGCTTGAAAACTTTCACTCCTGTGGTTTTTCAAGTCTATAAGATCAAAATATGTCAAAGTAAAGAGGTTCACACAAGTTTTGAATTGGGTCGCGCAAGTGACTTGCAGGGGAAGAGACCTGCGCGCCGAGACTTGTGCGCCGAGGAGAGACTTGCGCGCCGTCGCGCAGTGTGTCCCAAATGCCTATAAAAACTGGACCACCCCTCCTCATTCTCCCCCGGAGTTCAACACTTTGAGAAATCAGAGCTCCCGTCATGTAGGTGTGGTGGTCACAGAATTGGTGTGTGGTTGCGCAAGTGAAGTTGCGCGCCGATTATTAAAGTTGCGCGCTAGTGTGATAAGTTGCGTGCCTATTGGAAATTGTGCGCCAATATTGATTTGGGAATAAAAGGAAGAGAGTCAAGCAAGTTTGTAGTTGGGGAGGCTTGTGTCGCGCAAGTGTCTGAGGAGGACTTGTGCGCTAGTTGTGACTTGCGCGCCGATACTTGCGCACCGAGATAGACTTGCGCACCGAGACAGACTTGCGCGCCAAGTAAGGTTGAGTTCCCGGTCGTATTTTTGGGCCGTGTCGAAGCAGGAAGTTTGCCCGATACCTTCGGTGCAAAGAGAGATTTATCTATGGGTGAAAGTTGGGATTCAACAGAGCATCTACATAAAGAGAAATATGCATTCCTTCATGAAAATGAAGAGACCTACAGGTCTATAAACTATGAGTGGATCCTTTCCGATGTAGTGAGCAAAGGAAGAGGAAGAAGGTGATCCTCTCCACCGGTAGTGAGCCAGAGAGAGAGAGAAATAGGGAGTGACCCTTGGGAAAGCAGTGAGCTGACCCTAAAATTTGTAAAGACAGTGAGCCTGGGCACAGAAGTGATCTAGCCCAAACTTTGTATCCACATCTAGTGAATAATAGTGGAATTTGGTACGACCGACAACTTGTCGGCCTATGCTCCTTGGACGTAGCCCAGTGAGGGTGAACCAAGTAAAAATCTCTGTGTCTGCCTGTTTTCTTCCCGGCATTGCATTCAAAGCATCATCATTAGATAAAGAAGTAAAGAAGTGATCATAGTTTAGACACAAGATCAAACAGAGTGACCCTTGTAATAAAGAGGTAAAGATCCCATGGGGCAGGAAAATTATTAAGAAAATAATATCCATACCCTGATTCACCCCCCCTATCAGGGTATATAGGCCCCTATTGGTCCCAACATTAGTGAATGGTGGATACTTTTTTAAAAAATAGAAGTAAATCCTGTATCATGATTAGATATAATTGATAATGGTGTTACATGAAATATCACCACTTATTTGATGTATATCCTTCAAAGTTGATTGAGTGAGAAGTCCTATCAAATAATGATGAAATGTGAAGTCTTTATAAGATGGTTCACCATATTTCAGATAGAATTATTTCCTCTTTATATATTTGAAAGACTAATCACTAAGTCCATGGTGATTTTTTCCCATTTCTATATAGGTGGGGTAATGGTTACATCATCCCATTATAATTTTATCTTTAATCCTTGAACTACTAATATACCATAAAATTTGATGTATATTCTTTGATCTCCATCTTCATTTTTTCCCACCAATAGTTCTCTCATAGATCTCAATACATATTTTTACTCCCTAGGAGGAAGGATAAGGTCAATACGGGTGTATCATTCAATAAGTCATTTATCTTAGGATTTTATGGTACACATACTCGTGAACCAAGTCTTACCACTCCTTCTTCATCAATTTTTAACTCTAAGGATTTCTCTTTTCTTATAGCATCCAACTTCTTCTGTATTTCCACATAATCTCTTTAATAATATTTTATCATATTTAAAAAGGATGGTTGAGAAATAATTTGAGAAATGAATGATGATTATCCTTCCTTTATGATCCATATGTCCATTCTTTTCAAGTCTTAAAAGATTGTATCCTTCTCAATTATCATCATCGTTAGGGTTGTCATATCTTTTCTACTTAGAGCATCTACCACTTCATTTTCTTTTTTAGTATGGTAGTGGACTAAGAATTCATAGTCCTTGATTAGCTTTGAACGTATCCATTGGTGAATATTAAGATCTTTCTATGTGAATATATATTTTAGGCTCTTATGATCCATATACATTTCACAATTATCCCCATAGAGATAATTATGATAGATTTTAAAAGTGAAGATCATTTTATCCAACTCTATATCATGCATTGGGTATTTTTTCTCATTCACTTTTATCTACCTTAGTAATAGACTATCACATTATAATTTTTTATTAGGACAGATCCTAATAATTTTTTTGAAAAATCGTTTTATACCATGAAAAGTTACCCACTTCAGGGAAGTGTGAGTATAGGTGCAGTGATATGCCTCTTTTTAAATTCCTTAAATCTATCTTTGCATTCATCAGTCCGTACATACTTTACTACCTTATAATTCATCTTGTCTAGAGGGTTTGATAATCATTATAAGTTTCTTATAAATTATTAGTAATACCCATCTAGTCCAAGGAAACCACAGATCTCTGATAAAGGTGATGGTTTGGTCCACTACTCAATTTCCATTTTCTTATAAGAATCTATATATATCTCTTTATAGGTGATAAGATTCTCCAATAATGATACTTCCTCCATACAGAACCCATATTTACATTAAATTGTATACATCTTCTCCTTTTTCAAAGTATTTAGCACAATATTCAAATTCTTCTCCTGGTTTTTTTGAGTATATTAGAATATCATCTATAAATACAACCAAAATTTTTTAAGGTAATCTCAAAAGACTCTATTCATTAATTCCATGGATATTTATGGATCATTAGGGAGTCTGAAGGGAATCACTATGAACTCACATTGTCTATAATTTTTTTGAAAGGTATTCTTGGGGATACATTCCTTATTCACCATTAATTTTTAATATCCAGATTGAAGGTCCATCATAGAGAAATTCTAGACCCCGCATAGTTGATCGTACATGACATCTATCCTTGAAAGGGGACAATTTTTATTTATTAATATTTTATGGAGATCATGATAACCAATTAAAAGGATTATTGACCCATCCTTCTTCTTGATGAAGTGGACTAGTGTACCCCATGGTGAAGAACTGAATCATATAAAACACTTGTCCATATTCTCTTATGACTACTTATTCAATTTTTATAATTAAATGGTGGCTATTTTGTATAGAGTCTTGGATATCGATATAGATATAGGTATAATTTCAATTAAGAACTCAACCTCTCAGTCATGAGGAAGACTAAGTGAATCTATAGGTAATACATCAGTATAATCCATCACAATGGTCACGTCTTCAAGCATGATTCTCTCCTTTTTTCACAATCATTTGGGATAGATATGATTTCTCGTAATGAAATAATATATAAACTTGAGATGAAGATTCTAAAGGAGATTCATCCTCCTCCTTACACTTATATAGAATAAAAGGATGAATTAGGATATTAAGAGTTATATCCTTCTTCTGATAGTTTGCAGAGACCCCAAACTTGATGTACATGGACATTACATTACTTTTGAGGAATAATTAATGCGTAACAAAAACCAACGCTCAAGGACCAGAATAGTTTAGTGTCTTTGGAAACTCGGAACGTAATCTTCTAATCTAGGTGAAAGATCTTCAACATCTCCCATAAAGATCTTCCTCTTTTGTTTTCTTACCTAAAACATTTCTTTATATCTTGGGGAAAAGAAAACATATAAAGGGTGAGCTCAAATTATTAGTAAGGGTAAGCATGGAGAAAATAAAACAAACTGTATACATTTGAACTTAAAAACATGAACATAATGTTTAAACATCCAGATCTTGAGCAATGACATTAAACATAGAAGTACATAAGGAATAGATCATAATGGAACACCAATCATGATAAAATAGCATGGGAGTAAAACTTGTAATTGTGGAAATAAATTAAGCACATGATATGATTTCCATAGTAGCCAAGGCATTGCTGCCAAGACCATCTTAGTGGACAAAGTCCCTTACTGAACCGGGTTTACTTGCCATTCCAGCCCTGTATTACTGAACCGGATTTACTTGTCGTTTCAGCCATGTCTATCTCATGAGATATAAATATTTACCCAATTAATTGGAGGGAGATATAAGTCCCACCAATCTCTTAATGAAATCATTCTTACGTGTGCCACAAAACAATCACAAATCATTCATCATAACAAAAAGAATAAATTGGGTTTCATTAACATCATTTCATCATAACATAATCCATATAAAACAAATGGATATCATTTCATCATAATAAAAATCAAAACATATAAATAATATATCCATTATACTTGAAACATAAACTTACTGAATAATGTCATCTTAGATGGAAAATAGTTTTGATAAAACACTTGAAATGAATTCTCGAGGAAAATATCCTTTTTTTCAAAATCATTTTCTTTTCAAAAAATTCCATGAAATTTTAAAAGAAAATGATTTTTTTGAAAATGGTCATTAAATATTGTAGAGTAATCTTCATGAATATAAGGCATTATGAAACCGTAAAAATCCGTTCATGCCGTATAAGTTAAAAAAACATTCTTCTCATACTTTTGCCGGAAAAGTCAAAAAGTACCTTGTATGGTAAAAAAAATAAAGATTCCTTTCATAACATGTGGTAAAAGTAAAAATGGGAAAAAAGGAATTTAAACATACATAAAAACACTTTTAGAAAACATGGAAATGGATGATATCAATAACCCCAATAAATACATATGAATAAACAATCTTGGATAAGAACGAGATTGGAAAGTTTATCCCTTACCTTAGGTCCGATATGCTTCGTACGTATCTGAAACTTTTGTATAATGATTTAAATAATGTCATTGACTTATTACAGAATCATATTAATTGTTATGATATCATATATGGTTCAATTATGATTTTATATTACCCGTTCTTTTGTAAATTCCATGTTAAAGAAGCGTTTTGGATAAAATCGTTTTATTTATCATACGTGTTTGGACTTGTTGTTCTTGATATTATTATTACTTATATCATGATTTAATTACTTCCTGAATTTAAATCATGATTTATATATCATATATATTCAGTATATATATATAAATATAATATATATATAAATGAAATGAAATACACCGTTCATGGAGACGGTAGGCTGTACGTATGCATGAACGCTGTTTTCTTTTCCTTATTGACTTGAATGGAAGTAAGTAGATGACATATATAAATATATACATAAATACAGTAGCTTTATCATGTCATATATTTCATTATTCTTCATTATATATACTTTATAATCATTCTTTAGTGGTTAACATGGAGAATGAATCTCATCGCATCGTGGAGACGGTAATCCGTATGTACGCACGAGCGATGATATCGTTCCCATAATTATTGAATTGCATTGGAGTGGATGATATAATATCTCAAAATCATTATGATGTTATAATAACTATATATATTTATTCTTTACACCATTATACCCATACAATTAAGTTGGTGGTGGAAAAACAGATTACACCACTCCGTGGAGACGGTATTCCGTACGTACGCACGCGCGATGATTTATTTTTTCGTTGGATGGATAGAAGGTGAAATAGGGTTGTTTCATATTTATAATAACATATAATTATATGAGTGATACTGATGTTATTAATTTATGATGAAACAAATAAAGAAGAAGAATTTTAAGAAGAAATAAACACGAAAGAATCGGTAGAAGAGATTACCTCTTCTTCGACGCACCCCTTTTAAGCTTCCTCTTAAAACACTAGAGTTAATCTTTTGAGGAGACCAGAACCACTTTAATGTTTATAGGGAATTTTAGAAGGAAAATGGTCAGGGGTTTGATGAGCTTGAAGGTTCAAAATTGTGTAAAGAGAAGAGGGAGGAGGTTTCCTTTTATAAGGGAGGAGAGGGGCACCTTAGAAAAAACATAAAGTATTATTTTATAATAAAGTCATATTCAATTTATAATATTTTAAAATTGATTTATTTATAATATAAAGTGGGTATGAGTCCAAATACTTTCAACCAATAGGTTTTAGACAAGTTTAGGTTATTATTTTAACTTTATCATTTAGATTTAACTCTAAGTTAAATAATTTAACTTTTACCATGTCTTCTCATTTTCTTACACTATATGGTTAATAAACTTACTATAACAGGACAAAAAAACCCCAAGTGGTTAATTATTAATATATCTATCTTTATCTAAGTCATTTTTCCGAACCTTAGAGTTTTAAGAATAGAATAACAATTAATAATATAATATTTTTTTTAAAAACAATTTTATGTAAATTTTGACACTATTTGGTAATTGATTTTTGTGAAAATCATAATAGAATTATTAGTTCAAAAAAACTTAATTTAATCAATAATAAAATGTCATATTAACCTATAAAATTAGTTGAATTCATAAAAAGTCTCAAATTACATTTATTTGGGTATTTATAACATCAATTATGTTAATATTTCATTAAAAAGGTAATTACTACATCATCATTGTGTCATAAATAAATTAAATTATTTAATGTCTAAAAATTTTAAATAAAATACCATTATGTAGGAAATATTTTTATCTTTCTAATTAATATTCATAGTCTAATTTATCTTATGTATAACCCTATATTAAAAATGTTTTAGTTGTTAAAAATTGATTTTAACTATTTTTACACTTCTTTAAATAAAATAATAATAAATGTTCTAATCTAATCCAAGTGGACCTAAATGATAATATTTTATTACTAAGGTTGTTTCGGGTCAAATTAAACTTATCCAATAGAATTAGGACATGTTTTAGGGTAATAATAATATCATTTTTACCCTTAATTAACCTATTTACTTTTAAGCGTGGTAAATAAAAGTAAAACGTTACTATTCACCAAAAAATATTTTTATCTTATTAAACCAAATTTTACTCATTGATATTAACCGTGTCTCTCGGATTTTTGAAATTACACTCAGAGAAGCGGTAAAATTAAGTTTTATGTAAATTTGCAAATTCTCCTAGGATGTGGGTAAAGGACGATGAAAAGTTCAATAAAATTTTTATATATCTAAAATTATTATAAAATGACTCCAATTAATTACATTGAACTTATATAGGTATTATGTATCAATTTTGACTTAAAATAAATTTAAATAAAATAAATAATTATTTAAATAAAAAGTCGGTTTTTAAATAGTAACCCAGTGTTTTCACTATTCATCAAAAATTGAAAGTTTTCAGAAAAATACCAAAATTTTACCCTAGGATAATTTTGATATTCCAAATCCAAAAATGACATCCATTTTGAAAGATAAAATTTATAAAATTTCAAAAAGTGAGTATTAATATTCATAAGGGTTAGTTCATAATAATATTATAATAATATCTCGTTTACTGAAACTCGGTATTGCGTACTACACACGCTATTGAGGAAGGTCTTGATTGTGTGTAATGAAAGCCATGTCAGGGCTGTGTGTAGTGAAATATTCGTTTGGGGTTGCGTATAATATAATAACAACTTATTTCATTTATACATTAAATAAAATCTATACTAAATGTTGCATAGAATAATATCCACAAAACAAACTTGAAATTGTGTGTAACACGAGCCAAGAATAGTGTTGCGTATACTACAAGATAATACGGTGTTGTTTATATTACAAGATAATCTTGGTGTAGTGTATAATAGAAGACATCAATGAAATTAAAAATAATATATCTCATAAAATCTTGGGGTGTTACATTCTACCCCCCTTAAAATGAATTTCACCCTCGAAATTGTTCGGGATTATAAATGGTTTTCTACTCGAAAGTTTCTTTCATAGAAACCCACATCGTAAAAAGGAATACTAAAACTTCATTTTAAAAAGTAAATTAAGAAATGTAACGGTTACCCAGATTAACTCATCACTGAGTTTCCACATAGGAGAATATAGGTAGAAATATGGATATGGAAGAAAAATCTAATCATCATATTCTGATGGAGAGTGGTAGAAGACATGGCTATGAAAAAACCAACAATCACAAAGCCATAAATTTGTGATGATTTAAGGAACCATATAATTCGTCGTATATAAGAGCACTAGGAAAACATTTTTGGGTTTCAATATCATTTCCCTAAAGTTGAAAATTTTGAATTCGAAGAAATACTTACTTGATTTTGGTATAATCTCACTGTTGTTTGTACCTTGAACAATTTCCAATTCATCTCTTAATGAAATGAAGATTAATTTGTATTCCATGAAGTGTTAGAAGATCATGTGATAGAATGATAGGTCATTCCATTTGTCCTAAACATAAGGTTAGAAAAAGTTATAAGTCCATCTATGATGAGATTAATCATATATGGTTCATAAAATGGACTTATATTTCATCTATCATACCGCTTAATAAAATAAAACTAGTTTCTACTAACCAGGGACTTCCTGTAGGCCAGTGGTAGGCGATAAAGGCCTATCACACTTCGGTTGTGGGTTCGATTGTCACGACCCATCCTCGGGGCCCGTGTCGTGACTACCCCAAGCCCGCCTTCCATAGGCCAGGGGCTGACGACTAGCACCAAAGGCGTAAATCCCAATAAAAGGGAAGGAATTGCCTTTATAAAGTACAAAAACACCATAGAGTACGCAAGCTGAGTAAACACTATGTAAACTGAGTACAAACATAAGTGCTGGAAAGTAAATGGGCCATAATACAAACCCAACTGAAAGTAAAGAACAACTGAAATGAAAGTACAACAACTGAAAAGTAAAGCAGCGAGTCCGAGCCATCCTCTGGAAACCCCACCTGAAGGGTGGGTGCAGATAGTCTCCTATACTCCACGGCTCCAGCTTTCCACTCCGTGTATATCCCATCCAGTGATTCACCTCCAGATACCGTCCAGTTCCACGAGCTCCCACCTCGATTAGTGTTGTCCGTCGTCTGCATCCAACACAACGTACTGCGGGCATAGCCCGTGCATGGGTGAGTATACCCTACTCAGTAGGGACCCCGAGACCCATGAAGGTCTCCCAGAATCCTCAAAGGATAAACCAAAAATAAAAGATACAAACACGAAGTAATAACCAATTCTACTTAGGTATATGACCATACACATACCTAAGTCATCAATTCCAGCTCGGCTCCAGCACACGAGCCCAAGTACAACCCATTCCACACAAGAAAAACATAACCCATTCCACATAGGAATTCACAACCCAATCCACACAAGAAAGCATAATTAAATCCACATAGGATATCAAGTAAATCACATCAAATATAATGATTGAAAGTCAAGACTCAGCTCACACAGGTATACATTTCGTAAGACGATAGAGATTATTAGATGTAGCCATTGATTAATCTATGTTGTCGGACCCACAAAGGATACAAGACCAGCTAAGCTGTCAGACCCACAAAGGATACAAGACCAAATACTCGACCGGACCCAAATATGATACAAGTACAGAGTCAAATACTACACTAAGCTTTCGGACCCACATAGGATACAAGAACAACTAAGCTGTCAGACCCACAAAGGATACAAGACCAGCTACTCTACCGGACCCACATAGGATACAAGTATAGAGTCATATACTACCGAACCCACATAGCATACAAGAAAAGTAGTCAACTACTAATGGACCCACATAGGATAAAAGAACATTAGTCATCATCGTCGAATCCGCAGAGGATTCCAGTATGGTCATCGTCGCTGCCGAACCCACAGAGGATCCCAGTACAGTCGTCATCGTCATCGCAGTCGCAGTCGCAGCCAACTCTAGGGTTCCCGCACACAGCATGTTCGATTCTTGGAGGGTTTGCTCCATGAGCCAAGTGGGTAGATACATCAGATGACACATAGTCCAGAGTTGATTTATCCCAAAGTTCCTTCTCGTCAATAGGAACTCAACGTGACAGACGGTGCGTCAATCGGACGTCGGGTCTGAGAGTTATTCGCCTTTTCATTCCATGGGCCCGGTTGATTTTTAAGCTAAAACCAACCCGACCGTACTCCAGCTACATCCAAACCTCGAGTGAAGTAATCCAAAAGAACCATCTCACTAAGAGGAATCCAACAAAGTTGACGACACATCAATAAGACGTTCGGAGCTCAAGTTATAAGCGTTTCCGCTCTGAGGGCCCGGTTGGTTTCTTGTTCGAACCAACCCGTTCATATCCAAAGTTCTCCAAAACCTTGAGTGTAATGTACCAAAATTCTCATCTCGATCCAAGGATCTCTACACAACTGACGGTGCGTCGATCGGAGGTCTGTAGCCCATGTTATGGGTGTTTGAACGGATTTGTCCGGAAACAGGGGGTTTGGGCCCGGTCCGACCCGGCCCAATACCCCCTGGGTCGGCCCGAACCAGGTCGAACCGCCCCTGATCCAGGTCCGGCCCAGTTGGACATGGCCCGGCCCAGCTGGCGTGGCCCGGCCTGGGGCGGGGTTCTGACTCATCGCGGGAGGCCCGGCCCGGTGCGGGCGGTCCGGCTCGGCATGGGCGGTCCAACCCGGTGTGACTGCCACGCGCTGAGCGGACGCGGAAGGGGGGGGGGGTGCTGCCCCTTGTTTATGAACGGAGACCCCAACTTGGAGGGTCCCACCCTATTGCCAGCCGCCGGGGGTTACAACCCCCGGACATCCCAGATCCGGCCGGCTGTAATGGCCGGCTTGTTGTGTCGTGCGGGACCAGCTGGTCCCGCCTCCTGAAGTGCTGGCGGGTGGCAGATCCGACCGCCCTCCTCTGCACCGCTGTGGCCCTTGTCCGACCGGCGCGGTGCGACGGAGCCGCACCCCTCCGCCGTGGCCCGCCCTTGGGAGCAGCTTCTTCGGCTCCACCGGCGCAGTGCGACGACGCCGCACTCCTTCGTCGCGGCCTGCTCCGGCCGTGGTTCTTCCATTTCTGCGCGGTACTACGGCACCGCTCCATCCCCGTTCCATGCCATGTAGAAAGATCAACAACAAAGGGGAGGAGGTTTGTCCATGTTTGTGCGGTCCGGTCCCCTCCCGTTATAGTGATATCAGGTGGCCAAATATTTAACAACGTTGTTTATTAAATAAAACTTGAACGATGAATTTAACCCCCTACCTCAAAGAAGTTCTCGGAAGCTAGCGTCGCAGAAAACGGCGTCGCGGGATGAAGCTCTGTAGACGTCGATGAAGAACGTCTGAGGAAGAAGCTCCATCTACCTTTCTTTGACGTGGAGAGAAGATGGAACGACATGCGTCCAAGAAGGGAACGTCGTCACACACTGGCTGTGGAGAGAAGAAGTGACGACTCTTCGATCTCTCCTTGCGGTGACGATGTTCTTTGTTGAAGTCTTGGCATTCTTCGCATTCTTCAAACTTGGAGTATTCTCTCCCAAATATCCTCTCACAACAAAACCAACCCCAAATAAAATAAGGTTCTTCATTATTTTATTAACCCATGCCATGAATTCGAAAAATTCAAAATTCAAACTCTTAATTAAATAAATTGAATAACATAAATCAATTAATTTAATGTGAGAGTTGGCATGCAATTAATGAGGGAGAGAGTATGAGATACAAATTAAATGAAAGAGGGGGTTTTAATGTGGTATTAGGGAATTTGAAGGAGGTGGGGGCTCATGTGGGCCCCACACCAACTCCCTCACATGGAAGTTAATCCACAAAGTAGAGAGGAATAAAGTTGTGACACAACTTTATTTCCCTTAACACTTAAACCATTAGTAGTGAAATAAAAATAAAATTGTAAAACAATTATATTTTTATTCATCACATTTTTAACAACCCCTCCTGAGCAAATGAACCTCTAGAAAAGGTGCTCTTAAGAAATTACCGACGCTGCGGTTTCATCGGTGCCCTCGAATTTCAATTCTGAGCACTGGTTCAAAAGTTAGAAAAACCCGCTCGTTTGTTCAGTGAACGTACCTGAGCTAAACTTCAGAAATTGATTCCGGGCACACCGGGACTCGGAATCAGGTTCCGTCAGAAACTGCGTACTCGAAAAATCCCAAAGAATTTAATAAAAAAATTTCCTTCAAATTTATGGGCCATTAAATTACTCCAACCTCACGGATTTACGTCCCTGTAAAGATACATCTCAAACTAGGAAAACAAATGAGGGTAATGAGCATGCATCTGAGACTCCCGCTCCCATGTGCTCTCCTGGAGGTTCCCGTACTTCCACCTGATGTTCACTAGAGGAATCGACCGACCATGTAGGAATCACTCCTGTCGATCCTCGATCTCTACCGGGACCTCCGCAAAAGTCACCCCGTCATCGATGTCTAGCTCCCCATGGTCGATGATATGCGTCGGGTCGTGCACGTATCTCCTTTGCTGTGATACGTGGAAGACGTCGTGCACCCGGTACAACTAAGGTGGTAGATCTAGGCGATAAGCCACCTCGCCTATCCTACTGAGAACCTAGAATGGTCCTATAAAGCGCAGAGATAACTTTCTGCCCCGGCCTAATCTTTGTAATCCACGTCGAGGTGAGACCTGTAAGAAAATGTGGTCTCCATCCTCGAACTCTAGTGGTCTCCGTCTCCTATAAGCATAAGACTTATGTCGGCTCCGAGCTATCCTCATCCACTCCTGGATGACCTGGACCTTCTCTATCGTGGCCTGGACCATCTTTGGTCCCACAAGTGCTGACTCCCCAGGGTCTGTCCAGCACAGAGGTGATCTGCAAGGTCGGTCGTACAATGCCTCGAATGGTACCATCCCGATGGTGGAGTGGTAGCTGTTATTGTACGCGAACTACACCAAAGGTAGGTGGTCCTCCCAACTGCGACCAAAGTCGAGGACACATGCACGAATCATGTTCTCAAGTGTCTGAATGGTCCTCTCCGTCTGACCATCCGTCTGAGGGTGAAAGGCGGTGCTCAGACGTAGCTGCGTCCTGAAAGCCTCATGAAACCCCTTCCATAGTCGGAAAGTAAAATGATAATCTCAATATGAGACGATAGATGATGGAACACCATGAAGTCGTATGATCTCCTGAACGTAGAGATGCCCCAAGCTATCCACTGAACCCTGCTCTCTGATGGGTAAGAGGTGGGCCGACTTGGTGAGTCGGTCGACGATCACCCAAATGGAGTCATGTCCTCTGGAAGTACGTGGAAGTCCAGTCACGAAATCCATAGATATCCCGTCCCACTTCCACTCCAGGACCTCCAAGGTTTGTACCGAACCTGCTGGTACCTGGTGCTCCGCATTCACCTGCTGGAAGGTGAGGCATCGTGAAACGAACTCCACTACAACCTTCTTCATACCCGGCCACCAGTTAGTGTCGCCACATTTTCAGAGTGAAGACCACTACTGCTAACTCCAGGTCATGGGTAGTGTAGTTCTGCTCATGCTGTCTCAACTATCATGATCCACAGGTGATCACCGCTCGCTCCTGCATCAGGACACACCCGAGTCCGGTCCCTGATGCATCGCAGTAGACTACGTATCCTAATCCCTCCTTTGGTAGCCTCAAGATGGGAGAACTGGTCGATCTCTTTCTCAGATCCTGGAAGCTCTGTTGACATCTATCTGACCACACGAAGGGTCACCCTTTCTTCATTAACATTTTTCAAAGCTACAAAGATTTCTCCTTTGCTGAAAAGAGAAATCTGGTCACATCCCCTAGATAAACCACATTCCTTGCCTAATACAGTAAATCCTAACATGAACAGTTGTAATTCATGCCATGGATGACGTCGTAATGCCTCGACGCTGCTTCCAAAAGATCCAACCATTTCTCTCGCCTCTAAGGGTTGATTCACACTTTCGGCATCAGTGTGTGGTCACTCGGTCTCCTCTAGTAGGAATCTCATATGTGAGGGTCAAGTCAACGGTTTTTAACCAAAACCTCTTAGTATTTTCATACAAAAGACAAGATGAAAAACGTCACTAAAGCAAGTTTATTTTATTTCTGCAACTCAATGTACAAGGACACAAGGCAACAAAAACAACGTAGTCAATGAAGCTATAAATATTATGGACAAAGGCCTCCATGCCAGGAGCAAGTCCCACACTTGTCCACCCGCTTCCAGAGCTCCATGATCGTAAGCTTCAACTACCTGAAGCTGTGCTCTCCCCTATGGTCGGGGTGGACCTCCTGGTGGTGGTAGTGATAGATCCTCAAAGAGTCATCCACCACCTGCTACTTGGCCAGCTCCTCCACCTCGTCCGCATGCTCCCTATAAACCGCCACGGTCAAACCTCTTCCTCTGCCTGGGTGGTTCCTCAACCGTCTGCTGCTCCTCTGCATGGCGGGTCGGGCAGTCACGATCCATGTGACCATGCCCGCTGCATGCATAGTACTGAATGCCTCTCATATGTCTGGCTCTGCTGCATATTCCCCACGCCTCCAAGCCAGTATCCTGAGGTTGTCCGCCTGATGGTATGTTCCGCTTGGACCCCTGTGACATATGTCGACTACCAACTGCAGAAGACTCTGATACGTGCCGCCCTGGGATAGGTCTCACTGCTGGTGTAGGCTCAGTAGGAAATATCTCTACAAGAAGGGATCTCTCCAGTACTTTTTCATGCGTCGGTATGCTGAGGGAGATCATCGAAGCCATGATCTCATTCCTCAGTCCCTGCTAAAAGGTCTGGGCCCGGAAGAATGGGTCCCGTAACATGTCTGTAGAGTAGCACGAGAGATCGGTAAACCTCACCGCGTACTGGGCCACAGTCATGCTGCCCTGCCGCAGCTGTAGTAGCTCCTGGATGCGCACCGCACAGAGGGTGGCTGGAAGGAACACTGAGCGGAAGAGGCTCTCAAAGTCTATCCAAAGAAGTGATGCCTTGTTGTGCACCTAGAGCATCAGACTCCACCATATACCTGCTGCTGCGTGCAGGAGACTCGCTGCAAGGATCACTATGAGGTCAGCTGGTGTTCCCACTAACCTAAAAACTCATACAACAGCCTCCAGCCAATCCTTGGCTGCCTGAGGGTCCTTCTCCCCACAGAACCTGGGCGGTCTCTGATGCTGAAACCCGTGCAGTGCACTAAGGAGATGTGCAATCTCAACTGCTGGGGATGGTGGCATGAGTGGCTCGACGGGTAGAGGTACCGCCGGTGCCTCCGTTGTAATGGGGCCCTGCACCGAGGCCGCATCGCTCGGTGGGCTGCCATCTCATACAATGCTCGGAACCCTAGCTGGTTTCCTTCATGGGTCCATCCTGAAGGGAAACAGGTGTACCACGGTCAAATACAGTATACCAGGTGAGCTGACACAAGTAATAACAAAGAAAACTTTGATACACACAAGCAATCAATGTTTTCGTGCACTGATTCGGAAATCAGAAGTCAGGGTCCTGGTGTATGGATACATCGGCCACCGCACCAACAATAGACTCCCTGGACTGATAACCACACTCATTACCCTATTCACTATTGCTTCACATAGAAGAACGATCAGAGTCCTGAGTTCTGCAGTATAACCGAACTCCTTTGATACCAATTTGTCACGACCCATCATCGGGGCCCGTGCCGTGACTACCCCAATCCCGCCTTCCATAGGCCAGGGGCTGGCGACTAGCACCAAAGGCGTAAATCCCGATAAAAGGGAAGGCATTGCCTTTATAAAGTAAAAAAACACCACAGAGTACGCAATCTGAGTAAACACTAAGTAAACTGAGTACAAACGTAAGTGCTGGAAAGTAAATGGGCCAGAATACAAACCCAACTGAAAGTAAAGAACAACTGAAATGAAAGTACAACAACTAAAAAATAAAGAAGCGAGTATGATACATCCTCTGGAAACCCCACCTAAAGGGTGGGTACAGATAATCTCCTTTGCTCCTCGGCTCCGGCTGTCCGCTCCGTGTACGTCCCGTCTAGTGATTCACCTCCAGGTACCGTCCAGCTCCACGAGCTCCCACCTCGATCAACGATATCTGTCGTCTGCATCCAACACAACGTAGTGCGGGCATAACCCGTGTAGTGGTGAGTATACGCTACTCAGTAGGGACCCCAAGACCCCTGAAGGTCTCCTAGAATCCACGAAGGATAAACCACAAAGGAAAGATACAGACACGAAGTAACAAACAACTCTACTTAGGTATATGCCCATACATATACCTAAGTCATCAATTCCATCTCGGCTACAGCACACAAGCCCAAGTACAACCCATTATACACAGGAAAACATAACCCATTCCACATAGGAATTCACAACCCAATCCACATAGGAAAGCATAACTCAATCAACATAGGATATCAATTTAATCATATCGAAGATAATGATTGAAAGTCAAGACTCATCTCACACAGGTATACATTTCATAAGACGATAGAGATGATCGGATGTAGCCACTGATTCATCTAAGCTGTCAGACCCACATAGGATACAAGAATAGCTAAGCTGTCGGACCCACAAAGGATACAAGAATAGCTACTCTGCCGGACCCACATAGGATACAAGTATAGAGTCAAATACTGCAATAAGCTATTAGACCCACATATGATATAAGACCAGCTAAGCTGTCGGACCCACAAAGGATACAAGACCAGCTACTCTTCCAGACCCACATAGGATACAAGTACAGAGTCATATACTGGCAGACCCACATAGGATAAAAGAACAGTAGTCAAGTAATGTCAGACCCACATACGATACAAGAACAGTAGTCATCGTAGTTGAACCCATGGAGGATTCCAGTACAGTCGTCGTCACTGCCGAACCCATGGAGGATCCCAGTATAGTCATCATCATCGTCGTAGTCGCAACCAGCTCTAGGTTTCCGGCACACAGCAAACTCGATTCCAGGAGGGTCCGCTCCACGAGCCAAGGGGGTCAATACATCAACTGACACGTAGTCTGGAGTTGATGTATCCCAAAGTTCTGTCTCGTAAATAGGAACTCAACGCGACAGACGGCGCGCCAATCGGACGCCCGGTCTGAGAGTTATTGGCTTTTTCGTTCCAGGGGCCCGGTTGGTTTTTAAGCTAAAATCAACCCGACCATACTACATCTATGTCCAAACCTCGAGCGAAGTCAGCCAAAAGAACCATCTCACTAAGAGGAATCCAAAAAAGTTGACGTCACGTCAATCGGACGTCCGGAGATAAAGTTATAAGCGTTTCCGCTCCGAGGGCCCAATTGTTTTTGTGATCGAACCAACCCGGCCATACACAAAGTTCTCTGAAACCTTATGTGTAATATACCTCAACAACAATCTCAATCCAAGTATCTCTATGCAACTGACGGTGAGTCAATCGTAGGTCAGTATCCCAAGTTATGGGCATTTGAACGGATTTGTCCAGAAACAGGGGGTTTGGGCCCGGTCCGACCCGGCCCAATACCCCCTGGGTCGCCCCGAACCGGGTCGACCTGACCCGGGTCTGGGTTTCGCCCGGTTGGGCGCGTGTGGCCCGTTCTTCCCAGTGCGACCGCCGCGCGCTGAGCGTACGCGGAAGGGGGGGGGGGGCGCTGCCCCCCTTGTTTTTGGACGGCGGCCCCCATGTGGAGGGGCCCGCCCTATTGCCAGCCGCCGGGGGTTACAACCCCCGGACATCCCGGATACGTCCAGCCGTAATGGCCGGCCGGTTGTGCCATGAAGGACCAGCTGGTCCCGCCTCCTGAAGCGCCGACGGACGGTGTATCCAGCCGCCCTCCTCTGCATCGTCACGACCTTAGGCCGCGACCCTTGTCCGACCGATGCGGTGTGACGGCACTGCGCCCCTCTGCCGTGGCCCCCCCCGGCCATGGCCCTCCATAGTAATCCAGTGCCGTGCGACGGCGCCGCGCCCCTCCACCACAGCCCGCCCTTGGCCGCGGCTTCTTCGGCTCCACCGGCGCGGCGCGACGACGCCGCGCCGTCCTCATTCCAAGCCACAGAGAAAGATCAACAAAAAAGGGGAGGAGGTTCGGCCATATTTGTACGGTCCGACCCCTCCCGTTATATTGATATCAGGTGGCCAAATATTTAACAACGTTGTTCGTTAAATAAAACTTGAACGATGAATTTTACCCCTACCTCAAAGAATTTCACGGAAGCTAGCGTCGCGGAAAACAGCGTCGCGGGATGAAGCTCCGCATACGTCGATGGAGAACATCCAAGGAAGAATCGACGTCTCCCTTTCTTTGATGTAGAGAGAAGATGGAACGGTGTGCGTCCAAGAAGGGAACTTCGTCACACATCGGCTGCGGAGAGAAGAAGAGACAGCTCGTCGATCTCTCCTTACGGTGACGACGTTCTTCGTCGAAGTCTTGGCGTTCTTCATGTTCTTCAAACTTAGAGTATTCTCTCCGAAATATCCTCTCAGAACAAAACCAACACCAATTAAAATAAGGTTCATCCTTATTTTATTAACCCATGCCATGAATTCCAAGAATTCAAATTCAAACTCTTAATTTAATTAATTGAATAACTTAAATCAACTAATTTAATGTTAGAGTTGGCATGCAATTAACGAGGGAGAGAGGATGAGTTACAAATTAAATGCAAGATGGGGTTTTAATGGGGTGTTAGAGAATTTGAAGGAGGTGGGGGATCATGTGGGCCCCACCCCAACTCTCTCACATGGAAGTTAATCCACAAAGTAGAGAGGAATAAAGTTGCGACACAACATTATTTCCCTTAACACTTAAACTACTAGTAGTGAAATAAAAATAAAATTGTAAAACAATTATATTTTTATTCATCACATTTTTAACAACTCCTCCCGAGCAAACGCACCTTCAGAAAATGTGCTCTTAAGAAATTACCGGCGCTGCAGTTTCATTGGTGCCCTCATATTTCAATTCCGAGCACCGGTTCAAAAGATAGAAAAACCCACTCGTTCTTTCACTGAACGTACCCGAGCTATACTTAGGAAATTGATTCCAAGAACACCGGGCCTCGGAATCAGGTGCCTTCAGAAAATGCGTACTCGTAAAATCCCAAAGAATTTAAGAAAAAAAATTCCTTGAAATTTATGGGTATTTAGATTGATTCCCATAGCCTTTTCCAACACGACGGGTTGTCGCCCGTTCTGCAGGTTGTCCCTTTTCTTAAAATACACAATTATAACATTCTATCAATAATACCGAAAAAACTTATAGCCTTAAACAATACTAACTTATGTTCAACATAATCCATTCCAATCTTTAGGCTTATATAAAATACTTCTTTCCAAACTCATAGTATAAAGAAAATGATTACTTGAAAGGTCACATAAGAAGCACGTGAATATCATCATTTATCCCCGATATATATTGTTGATCACATTCCAAACTTGTGAATACCTTAATCATGTATTCTCTTGAAAAAAATACCCATTGAACCTTAGTGAAAACATGAATTCTGTCAAAAGTTAACTCTTTCCACATACGAAAATCCCAAAAAATTTATATACTCAAACCATGATATCACTTTGTCCTTATATCAGTCATGAGCTCGTGAATACTATCAAAAATTTAATTTTCTATTTATCCCTTCATTATGAGAATATCATCTACTTTCCAAAAAAAATATTTCAATCACTTTTCAGGGTTACCAGTACCATAAAATTATTGAAAACCACAATGATCCAATACATTGATATTCCAATATTCCACGATACTTTAAATGAGATTCCACAACATTATCTTGGATTCCTGTTACATAAACACTTATTCCTCCCAGAACATCATTTTCATACTCAACATCACAAATTGTGATCACATGTGACTTCCCATTAACCTTTTCTTCAATAGGTTGCTCACACTGATCATCATTAACCCTTGTATTAGGGAATTGGTTAGCATAATGCCCCATTTCCTTGAACTTGAAGCATTGAAGTGTTGGTGGAGTGTTCTCGATAGTCTTTTCTCTATTCATTTCATTAGAAACCTTTTTCCCATTACTTCGGCACTCAGCTTCTCAATGACCTTATTTTCCACCCTTGAAACATTTTTTAGTACCTTTTAGACAATCTCTACCATGCTTCTTTCCACACTTTGAGCATAAAGAAACATTCATCTTCTTTTCACCATTGTTATGAGATTTCTCCTTGAACTCCATCTTTCATTTCTCGTCAAAACCATGAGATGGATATGTAACACCAACTTCTATTTATACCTTGATAGCACAACGAACAATTTCCTCAATGCTATTGAAGTCTCTTATAGCTAATTCCCTTCGGAGATTGGGTTTTAAGCCACTGAATAATCGATCAACTTTACTTTCAGGTTGAATGATAAATCCAGATGCATACCATAAAAGACTTGTAAAATTCTCTTCATATATACCAACATATTTAGCATCCTTTTGCTTAACCTCAAGGAACTCCTTTTCCATATTTGTTTGAAGAATACGAGGGAAGTACATATTGAAAAATAAGTTCTTGAACTCATCCCATTCCATGGATTCAATTTCATCTCGGGGCCTCGTATTCTTAATTAGAGTCCACCATTGATCTGCTTCACCTTCTAAACTGTAAATAACCAGAATTAATTTTTCATGTTCTGAACAATGAAGTATAGAAAATATATTTCCAATGGTACTGATCCATTGTTCAGCAACAAGTGGATTAGAAGACCCACTGAAAGAAGGTGGATGTTGCCTCATGAAGGACTCAAAAGAATATTGTTCCCTTCTCTGCTCATTTGGATGTCCAGAATGATTCATAGCTTATGTAAGTATAGCAATAATATTTTTTACTCCATCTCCCATAACATTTGTTTGTTCAGAAGGAAAATCATTGCATTGTCCATTACATTGATCAACATGGTTCCTTCAGGTTCCAGCCATCATCTAAAACCCAAAAAGAATAGTGTAAGAGGGAAAAATCATTCCCAGAAAACAACATAATAAAGGGGGATTACTTTCAACATTTAACATCCTAGATTTAATTCTATAATTGTTACCATAATCTTAGGAATATAACCTATACTTATACTTAACCAGAGGGATATCCCTAGACATAACTTAGAAATATCTCTAGGGATCTCACTAAAGTTTTCGCATCCTAGTTTCTAAAGGTTAACTAAAACTTTCCTCTAATACCAACTGTAGAGACCCAAAACATGACATACATGGACATTACATTACTTTTGTGGAATAATTAATGCCTAACAAAAACCAACACTCAAGGACCGTAATAGATTAATGTCTTTGGAAACTCGGAACATAATCTTCTAATCTTGGCGAAAGATCTTCAAAATCTCCCATAAAAATCTTTCCCTTTTGTTTTCTTACATAAAAGCTTTCTTTATATCCTGGGGAAAAGAAAACATATAAAAGGTGAGCTCAAATGCTCAGTAAGGGTAAGCATGGAGAAAATAAAATAAACCATATACATTTGAACATAAAAACATGAACATAATGTTTAAACCTCAATATCTTGAGAAATGACATAAAACATGGAAGTACATAAGGCATAGATCATAATGGAACATCAATCATGATAAAATAGAATGGGAATAAAACTCGTAATTGTGGAAAAAAATTAAGCACATGATATGATTTCCATAGTAGCCAAGGCATTGCTACCAAGACCATCTTCGTGGACAAAGTCCCTTACTGAACTGGGTTTACTTTCCGTTCCATCCCTGTATTACTGAACCAGATTTTCTTGTAGTTTCAGCCATGTTAATCTCATGAGATATAAATCTTTACACAATGAATTAGAGGGAGATATAGGTCCCACCCATCTCATAATTAAATCATTCTTACATGTGCCACAAAACAATCATAAATCATTCATCATAACCCAAAGAATAAATTGGGTTTCATTAACATCATTCCATCATAACATAATCCGTACAACACAAATGGAAATCATTTCATCATAATAAAAATCAAACCATGTAAATAATAGAGACATTATACTTGAAACATAAACATACTTAATAATGTCATCTTAGATGGAAAATAGTTTTGATAAAACACTTGAAATGAATTCTTGAGGAAAATATCCTTTCTTTTACAAAATCATTTTCTTTTCAAAAAATGACATGAAATTTTAAAATAAAAGGATTTTTTTGAAAATGTTCATTAAATCTTGTAGAGTAAGCTTCATGAAAATAAGGTGTTATGAAACCATAAAAATCCTTTCATGCCGTATAATTTAAAAAAACATTCTTCTCGTACTTTTTCCGAAAAATTCAAAAAGTACCTCGTATGGTAAACAAAAGAAAGATTACTTTCGTAACATGTGGTAAAAGTCAAAAATGGGTAAAAAGGAATTTAAACATACATAAAAACACTTTTATAAAACATGGACATGGATGATAACAATAACCCCAGTAAATACTTACGAATAAACAATCTCAGATAATAGTGAGATTGGAAAGGTTATCTCTTACCTTAGGTCCGATATGCTTCATACGTATCCGAACCTCCTGTATAATGATATAAATAATATCATTTAATTATTAAAGAATCATATTAATTGTTATGATATCATATATGGTTCAATTATGACTTTATATTACCCGTTTTTTTGTAAATTCTATGTTAAAGCAGCGTTTTGGGTAAAATCATTTTATTTATCGTACGTGTTTGGACTTGTTGTTCTTGCTATTATTATTAATTATATCATGATGTAATTAATTCTATAATGTAAATCATGATTTATATATCATATATATAATAGATAGATAAATGAAATACATCGTTCATGGAGACGGTAGGCCGTACGTACACATGAACGATGTTTTATTTTCCTTTTTGACTTGGATGGAAGTAAGTAGATGACATATATATATATATATATAAATATAGTAGCTTTATCATATCATATATTTTATTATTCTTCATTATATATACTTTATAATCATTCTTGAGTGGTTAACATTAATAATGAATCTCATCGCGTCATGGAGACGGTAATCCGTACGTATGCACGAGCGATGATATCATTCCCATAATTATTGAATTGAATTTGAGTGGATGAAATAATATATAAAAATCATTATTATTTTATAATAACTACATATATTTATTCTTTACACAATTATACCCATCCAAGTAAGGTGGTGGTGGAAAAATAGATTACCCCATGGTGTGGAGACGGTATTCCGTACGTGCGCACGCGCGGCGATTTCATTTTTCGTAGGATGGATTGAAGGTGAAATAGGTTTGTTTAATATTTATAATAACATATAAGTATATGTTTGATACTTATGTTATTAATTTATGATGAAACAAATAATGAAGAAGAAGTTGAAGAAGAAATAAACATGAAAGAATCGATAGAAGAGATTACCTCTTCTTCAACGCACCCCTTTTAAGCTTCTTCTTAAGGCACTAGAGTTGATCTTTTGAGGAGACCAGAACCTCTTTAATGTTTATAGGGAAGTTGAGAAAGAAAATGGGCAGGTTTTGGCTGAGCATGAAGGCACAAAATTGTGTAAAGAGAAGAGGGAGGAGGTGCCCTTTTATAAGGGAGGAGAGGGGCACCTTAGAAAAAACTTAAAATATTATTTTATAATAAAGTCATATTCGGTTCATAATAGCTCCAAATTGATTTATTGAAAAGATAAAGTGGTGATGGGTCTAAATCCTCTCAAAAAATATGTTTTAGACATGTTTAGGTCACTATTTTTACCTTATCATTTAGATTTAACTCTAAGTTAAATAATTTAACTTTAACCGTGTCTTCTTGTTTTCTTACACTATATGGTTAATAAACTTACTATAACAAGCTAAACGAACCCCAAGTGATTCATTATTAATATATATAACCTTATATAAGTCCTTTTTCTGAACCGTATATTTTTAGGAATAGAATAACAATTAATAATATAATATTTGTTTTAAAAACTATTTTATGTCAATTTTGACAATATTTGGTAATTGATTTTTCTGAAAATCATAAAAGCATGATTAGTTAGAAAAAAATTAATTGAATCAACACTAAAATTTAATATTAACCTCTAAAATTAGTTTAATTCATAAAAAGTCTCAAATTACATTTATTTGGGTATTTATAACATCAACAATGTTAATATTTTATTAAAAACGTAATTACTACATCATCATTGTGTCAAAAATAAATTAAATCATTTAATGTCTAAAAATTATAAATAAAATAAAATTATTTAGGAAATATTTTTATCTTTATAATGAATATTTATAGTCGAATTTATCTTATGTATATCCCTATATTAGAAATGTTTTAGTTATTAAACCTTGATTTTAACTATTTTAACACTTCTTTAAATAAAATAATAATAAATGTCCTAATCTAATCCAAGTGGACCTAAATGATAATATTTTATTCCTAAGGTTGTTTTTGGCCGAATTAAACTTATCTAATAGAATTATGACAATTTTTAGGGTAATAATAATATAATTTTTACCCATAATTACCCTATTTACTTTTAACCGTGGTAAATAAAAGTAAAAAGTTACTATTCACCAAAAATTATTTTCATCTTATTGAACCACATTTTACTCCTTGATATTAAACATGTCTCTCTGATTTTCTATATTCCACTCACAGAAGCGGTAAAATTATGTTTTATGTAAATTTTCAAATTTTCCTAGGAGGTGGGTAAAAGACGGTGAAAAGTTCAAAAAAAATTATATATATCTAAAATTATTATAAAATGACTCCAATTAATTAAATTGAACTTATATAGGTATTATGTATCAATTTTTACCTAAAATAAATTTAAATAAAATAAATAATTATTTAAATAAAAAGTCGGTTTTTAAATAGTAACCCAGTATTTTCACTATTCATCAAAAATTGAAAGTTTTCAGAAAAATACCAAAAATTTACCCTATGATAATTTTGATATTCCAAATCAAAAAATGAAGTCCATTTTGAAATATAAAATTTAAAAAATTTCAAAAAGTGGGTATTAATATTAATAAGGGTTAGTTCATAATAATATTATAATAATATCTCGTTTTGTGAAACTCGGTATTGCGTACTACACACCCTATCGAGGAAGGTCTTGATTGCGTGTAATGCATGCCAAGTTAGGGATGCGTGTAGTGAAAGCTCTGTTTGAGGTTTCATATAATATAATAAAAACTTATTTCTTTTATACATTAATCAAAATCTACACTTAATGTTGCGTAGAATAATTTCCACAAAATGAACTTGAAATTGTGTGTAACACGGGCCAAGAATAGTGTTTCATATACTGCAACCCAATAAAGTGTTGTGTATAGTACAAGATAATCTTGGTGTAGTGTATAATAGAAGAAATCAAAGAAATTAAAAATAATATATCTCATAAAATATCAGGGTGTTACATAGTTGATGCTGTATTTATATAAGGATAGCCAATCCATGACCAATATGGCATCAAAATACACTAAAAGAAGTAGGACAATAGTTTCTAGGAGTTTTAGTCTAAAACAATTTATCGAGGATGAGTTATATACTTGGGATAAAATAAATACATTATTTTTTTGTTCTCATATATAGCTCAACCCCCATGTTTTGAGGTGGTGTTTGAATAGTTCTGCTAAACTTACAAGATATGAAAGAATGCATAGAACCATAATAGAAAATTATGTTCATTATTCTTCAATGAATAACCAATGTACATGTCGCCACATCATTATCAGGATCCACCTCATTAGTAGTGATAACATATGCCCTTCCTTACTCTCGAGGCCCTTGATGTTGTTTCCATTGATTGTCTCCAACAACCTTTAGCATGGGCCATTTACTTATATAATTCCCATGTTACTTGTAGTTGAAACACCATACCACAAGATAAGTATTGATTTGAATCTTCATTTACTTCATCGCATTATTAGTATTATTTATATAATTTCAGCATTTATTATCCCGATTCCCCTCTTTTACACACTTGAAGCATCTCCCAATTCCCTTCGAACAATTTCTTGGATGCTTATTACCACACTTTTAACACCTTCGATGTTGGTTTTTCTTTCCACCCTGAGATTTATCAATTGATCCTCCTAAATAAAACATCATCTTATTCTTTTTATAGCTAGGCCTATGAGACCACTAAGAGTCACTGAACATAATATCAATCTTGAGAGAACAATGAAGAATCTATTCATAGCTATCAAAGTATTTAATTTCAAAAGCTTTTATAAGACTAAACTTTTGCCACTAAATAAAGGGTCCACCTTAAATTTAGTGTTTATGACAAAGACAGAGGTGTACTGTGAAATCCTTGTGATGTTTTCCAAATACACCTCAATAGACTCATCTTCCTATTACTTCAATACAAGTAACTCCCTCACCATTTTAAGATGGATAGTTCGAGGAAAATATTTATTGAAAATGTTTTCTTAAATCATTCTCATTCTATTGAATTAATTTTCTCCTTTTTACTTCATGTTCTTGATCAGTGACCACCACTGATCGACTTCCACTTCAAGATGATATACAACCAGTATGAATTTCCCTTATTTAAAGCATTACTAGATAGATAATATCTTTTTAATAGAGTTAATTCATTATTCCATGATGATGGGATCATAATATTCACTAAAGATAAGATGATTTTATTTCATAAATGAGTCTAACACAACTTTCTTTTTCATAGAATAATGAGGGAGTTCCACATGAATAAAGTTATTATTCATAGTATGATTCAACTTATCCAGTACTGCCATGAAATTCCCATCTCCAACTCACATATGTTTAGTAATATCATTAGGTAAATCATCACATTACATATCTGGATGATTTTTGATATGGTTCCTCCTATTTCCTTCTTTTAACTAAAATAAAGGGAAAAAGGATGAGAATATAAAAGGAAAACTATGAAATTAAAAAGAATAACTTATAAATGGAATGTAAATCCCAACTTATGAGTCTCTAGGTTTTAATATAAGAGATCCATGGTAATTTTATCTATTAGGTTTTATAACCTAACAATCTATTTAAGTCTATCAAAATGGTCAATAAAGTGTTTTTGAATTTTCCAAATCATATTCCTCAAGAGTGTAAAACTAGGTGTGTAGCAAGGAATATTTGTTATTCACCCAGTAATGATCAATTTAATACCCAATGCACCATTTTTTGGTTTATTACCCCTAGGTAAAACTATTCCAAATCCATATACACTTGTGGTATCTAGGCAGGGATGTAATTTATTTGAAACTACTCAATCTATACTTCACCAAACTTTTAGAACATTCTCTTATACTTAGACTTATCCCTAGGGTTATCACTAAATTATCTATCCCTAATCCATAAAAATAACATGACCGTACTATTATACTATCTATAGTGTCCCAAACATATTACACATATTGTTAAATGATTTTTAAAATAAATATCCAATAAAAACAAACCAAGGATCGAAATTCCTAGTGTCTTTGGAAGACTAGGTACATAAAACATCAACAAGAAACTAAAATACAAAAATATTTATTTTATTATATATAATGAGATCATAAATCACTTAGAGATCTTAAAACTATATAGGATAACCTGGGGAATACATAGAAAAAATGGGTGAACTATAAAGCCCATTAAGGGAATAAACATGACAATGAGGCATAACATGTGTGTCAAATAGAATAACATGATATCATAAAATAGAAGTTTTATGAATAATCACATGAGATCATGAAATAAAGAACATGGTATCATAATATTATGGAAAATATGAAACTGTAGGAAACATAAAATATGAAATAATCATAAGTCCAGGGTAACATCCAAGATAATATCACATGGTGGATATAGTCACATCATTGATTAGGTTTACTCTTTAATCCCATACATAATGTCTCGGGAGATAAAAACTTTACCCAATGAATTGTAACACTATCTAGGTGCACCCATAAAAAAATATACATTATTATGTGTTCCACAAAAGGAAATCAATCATAAGGAAATAACATAATAATTACCATGGAAATAAATGGGTTGCGTAATTTTGCCTCATATCATAATCAAATGAAATTTTATAAAAATTCCAAACAGAAGAAGAAATTGAATATTATATACTTTAATATTTGAGTAAATATGCACATGTATCAAAATATAGTACTCATTTGGCAATAAATACTTTAAAAGGGAATTATATAAAAGGATTACGGGATAGAAAACTTCCCCTTAAATGGATTTAATTTTTAAAGAATGAATTTTAGAAATGAAGTTAATGCATGTATTACCCAATTTAAGGAAAGAAAAATTAGCTAGGTTAATATGTAATAGATATATATATATAATATGAATATATATAATTTAGAAGTATTCCATAACATTAAATAGATATGTAAAGTGAGTTAGATGGATAATGTTTATAACCCAAAGAAAAATGATGGTTTGGAGAGATCCCTTACCTTATGTCCAGATCTATTCAGCACTTTCACTTAACATCCTAAAAAAATAGATTCATTAATTATTTAATTAAGAACATTTTACATATATATTGTATTTGATATAATTTTATTATGTTCTTTATAACTCTTTCAATGAGTTATAAAGTTCAATTTTGTTGCTCTCAAAGTGGTCATTTTATAGATCTAAGTTTGGATCACTTGTGGATAATTAGTAAAGTTATTATCAAATTGAAATCAAATATAAAAGTTAAATGAAGTGGTATTAATAAAATTATATATAATAAAATGGTCCCAAATAACCTTATTTTTTCCAGCATAGGGATGATTATTTTAGTAAAATTTTTAGCATTGTACAATTAGTACATTTAAGCAATTTTACTGATCATCGTGAACTAGTTTTGTTTTTTTTAATATTTTTTAATATCCTCATTCCATAATGTGAAAAAGTATATAATATATATAATTAGTTCCTTTTAAACAATTATTAGTGAATTTAAACCTACCATGAATTTGGTAGTGTAAAATGAAAACTCGTTGTCCACGAAGGTGGAGAACCGACATAATATAGAAAATGGTTTCATTTTTTAGAATAAGAGGAGATGAGAAAGGTGTATATGGTAAATATTACCTTATAAATATAAAATTATAGTATATATATGATATTGGAGTTATTATCCCATGTTTTATGATGAATGTGAGTAGAAGGTAGAAGAAGAAATGAATAGAGAAGAGGTAAATTGAGCATATTACCTCTCAAATGTAGTCTCATTGAAATATTCATTGAGGCGCTTGAGATTGGTCTTTTGGTGAGACCATAAACACTAAAACATATGTGAGGTAATATTTAAGGTAATTTGGCATAAATTGGGCAAGCTAGAAATTTTATAAGTTGTGTGGAGAATGGGTTGTATATATAAGGGGGGATAAGTATTTTTTTAATATTATATTCATTAGTTTATTATTTTGGCTCAAGACTATCAATAGTATTGACTATTATGAATATATATAGTAAATGGTTCATGTGAATTTAAAATAATGGGTTTATAAATTATACATGACTCAAAAATTCACGTGTTTATCTTATAATGTTACAAATCATATGTTACTGTATTTTACTATTCAACAAAAAATCTACTATTTTAGAAAAATACAAAAAATTCAAACTAACCATTTTATAATGTCTAGTTTCCAAAAATGAAATCAATTTTAAGAAAATAATTTTCTAAATATGATAAATTTAATTTTTATGTAAAACATCATTTATTTGAAAAATTCCAATTTTAATACTATGATCAATTTTCCTATCCCTTGAAAAATTATTTAAGGTCTCATAAAATTATATTATCATTAAAAATAAAAATAATATAGATTTATAAATCCATTAAATAAAAATAAATTCTATTTAAAATGATTATATGTTTTATAAAAGTGTAATTAAAATATATGTGTTTTACGAAAAATACAGACAAGTAATTTATCATTTTTAAAGAATTTATTTACTTTTATCATGGTATAAATATATTATATTTTCATTTTATTAGATACATAAATATTGTTTTACACTTACATAGTTGAGGTTACTATTCTAATGGTCATGTTATTATTCCCAACAGTCATATTATTATTCCAACGGCCAGGTTACTATTATAATGGTCATATTACTATTCCAATGGTAAAATTTGTAATGGTCATATGGATTTCATACTTTCTATAAATATCTCATATTTAATTAATTATTCATTAAATTATATTTTCTCTAAATTTTATATATATTTTCATTCCAAAAATTCATATTTCATTACTAATATGGTGTTTTATTTCTACAGCGTTGTTCGTAAGTGTGATTATTCTGAGGGATCGAGAAGATCTAAATTTAACTATTATTATTTTATTATTTTATATTATTTATTTTATTTTATTAAATTTCAATTATTATGTACATATTTATATTCGAAATTTTACATTCAAAATTATATATTAAAATGTTGACAGTTTTATCATGTGGTGAATTCACTTTACTAAATATGACAAACTTATACAATCAAAAGGGAAATTCCATTGATAAAATTATGGGTTGTTACAATATTCTATGATATAATTATGATTTAGGGAATATTTTTATCATTATCCCATTTACACTAAATCCTATTTTTCTTTCAGTCCATTTCATTTTATATCATGTAATATACAATAACTTGTGAAATCGTATAAATTTTTTTTGGATTTATTAAAAATAATTTCAAAAAGTTATCATTAATTTCATACTATATTAAATAATATGTAATAACATGTGAAAATATTATAAAAAAATATTTTAGATAAACACTAAAATAATTTTAGAGTGGCTCTCTAAGTCAAATGCAGTCCCTATTCAGTCAAACAGAAAGTGTGAACCCACGATGATTTGTAGTATTGATAAAAATATGAATAATCATATTCATAAATGTTAGAATAGAGAAACCTGTAACAAATCAAAAATTCCACTCAAGATATAAAGGGCTCATACATTATCTATATAAAATACATATATCTTTATATTTGTGTTCACCATCCGCATCACATTCTTGCATGTATTTTTATATTTTATGTTTATTATAGACATTGAGTGACCATAGGATATGGTGTATGTCAATCCCATATAGTATCCTATAATGTTTTATTATTTCTAATTATATACTATCTAGTTAAATGAATATATCACATGCATATAATCTAGTAGATGTGTACATCGCATACCCCTCATTGAAATAGAAATCACATCATATATACCTTTCTAAATATATCTCTACATTTCCTCAGACTATATTAATTGAGAAATCATATTTCATACTTTTCATATGAGAGGAAAATTTTCATATTTATTATAATCTAATTGATGAAATAATCAGAAACATACTCAATCACCTCCTGATTAGATAAGCCTCAAGGCTTTCATAATAAAGGTATCAAAGTATGAAGGTTCTCATGATAGGTATCTCACAAACGTTAGTTAATGGGAACAAAAAAATATGAACAATAATCCACTAGTATACTAAATACATAGTTTATTACACTCAATGTATTGTAATTAATTTTTCATCTAATTGGGAAAAGAATTTGTACCCCATGTTCAAATTCAGTATCCTAATACAAGAATCATACCCTAGTTAACCTTAAAATTTTTCCAAAACTTATAGTAGTGCATGATAAATATTATCTGGGGATAATTCAATGTTTTAATTTGATAGGTGAATTATCATAACACTTCAAGAATTTTATATAGGAATATATATGTGTAAGAAATGTAAAGAAGTGATATATTAGATATTTCCTTTTTTATGATACATTTTTTTATTCGTAAAATATTTTAAGAATACTTACAAAAAAACCTATATAAGTGCTTGTATTTTCTATTATATATAATAGACTAGCATATCAACCTCATATTAGCTTTATTTTAAGGTGTTTTTTAACTCGTTAAATCTATATTTAATTCATGTCACAACCCTATATGATCATCTGATAACCCCCCACTAAAATCATTAGTGAGTAACATCTATGAAGTAAGCTAGTTTGAATAATTCTATGAATTACGAATCATATCCCAAATGTTAGACTCATTAAACATATTCAAACTCCATAAAATCATAAAAACTAATGTTATAATGTTAATGAATTTTCTTTTCTATTTATAACTTTTCTAAATGTATCAACATCATGCATGAAAACATTTCCATAAAATGTTTTTATAGATAAATTATGGTAACTATTATAAATTTTTCACCATGTCCTAAGAATTTAAGGATATTAAGTGAATTCCACTTTGTTATGGTAAATAATATAAATTTTACATATTTTATTTACCACCATATCTTAATTTTTTTTAATATATTAAGTTAAATTCATTTTAAAATTTGAATGACATGATCTTTTATCTTTTAAATTTAAACTTCTTAAGTTCAACCATACCACCACTATCCTCTTAGACATTATTCCTTTCAGAATATCATTCTAAGATACACAAACTCCTTTGTTTTTTTGACATAAAACCTATTTCCTTTTAGTGGGAATACTTAACGAATAAATTGTTAGTTCCATATCATATATATAATTCTATGTGTTTGAAATTTTTACTATAAAGAAGACTTTACTAGAATATACCACTATTAGTGGTGGAATTATATTCCTTCATATTCTTGGATAAAAAATTTATCCTAGATAAAAACTATTTTATTATTGTCTTGTTTTCAACCATGTTATAGAATTAGATTAATCATAAACAATGTGTTTCAAAAAAACAATTTAATTTATTCAATAAATGGTTGTTTTAAATCTCTTCTAAAGAGAGAAGAATAAGATAAATAATACACATTTTTCTACTCAAATTCATCCCAACAGGAAGTACTACTTGAATTAAAGTTTTCAATGAAGAAAATACTTTTCTCAATTACTTGAACGAAAATCTTGAAGCTCTAATTATAAATCCTTTATTTATTTTTAGCATCTGATATATTTAAAACACTTGTAAAACATATAGTCAGTATCATATAACTTTTAGTATAAAATAATTGAATTCTATTACATTAATACCTGAAGTAGACTCTTCAGGATTTATCTTATTACCTTTTAGGTAATCTATAAAATTATTTCACCAATGGCCAATTTTTTCACAATAAAAGCATTGTCACTCCTTCCTTTTCTTTGGATTAGTTAGCTATGTGAACTCACCATGGTATCCTTTCTTCTTTCATTATCCAAAATCATTACCCTTATTCTTTTATACCATCATCATATTACTTGATCCTAGACCACCAAGGTCCTACATGAATACCCTCAACATATTAAGGAGATAGTGTGAAATTTTATTGAACTCATTCATATTATAATTCATAGTAAACTATCAAAATATTTACTCTAGTTATTGAAGAATAAAGTATATGGATAGATAGAGTCTTATAGGTAAAACTATCCTCTCTGAATCATTGACATAAAAAATAATATTGAGTACATGAGTTGAGAATGAGGTTTCTTTCACTATTTTACACCAAAAAAGATCCTTAAACACCGCATACCTTATATTCTTAGTTTTTTCTTGATAGAAACTTTTTAGGTTTGATAACATCTTATATTAATCCATAGTATCATGTCATTTTTGAAACATATCATCCATAGTCATAAAAATGAGTGTAGAGACTTCTTATGAATCTTCAAAATGTTTATTATATGAATATGTTTGTTAGTTGAATGGATTCACCAATTGGTTATTTTAAAAGGGGTTCCTCCAATATATAGAATTTTCCTTATTACTTGGGAACTAATACTAATTTTTAGTTCCAACCAAGGAAGTTAATTTGGTTTAGTTTTTCCTTATCTAAAATTAAACTCAAGTTAGAGATTAATGATAATGATAATTCATTTATCAATAAAAAATATTTTATCATTATTTTATTGATTTTAAATTATTTTATTAAGTGCCTTTATTAAAATTTATACCACTAAAATGATGAAACCATACATCATATACATTTAGTGAGACAAGATCCACATTTCACTATGAAAATTTTCCAAATTTTGTTTGAAACTCACCACTTAGTTATTTAGATAGGGAATCTTACCAATCATATCATATATGAATCTTAGATAGTTGAGAAGACACCATTTTTTCCAATCTATCACAGGAATAAAGTTAGACCTATTCCTATGGTATCCTAAAATTTTGGGATTTCATATTAATTATAAACTAATGATCACAAAAATAAATGCTTACCTAAGCTTTAGGATTAAATACACCCACCATTCCTTATATAATATAATCCATGGGCACCCTATTTTTTGTGAAACTGCCCAGTCAAATGTTCAGGGTCACGAAATGTGTTTTATTTGGAAGGAATTTCACACTTAATATTTTTAAGTATTTTATTTTATTATGTTCTACCAATTAAATATAAATCATATGCATATTTAACTCATAAACATTGCTGTCGCGACCTGACCCAACGGGGCTCGAGCCGTGACTCCCCATGCCCGCCTCCAATAGGCCAGGGGTTGGCGACTTGCACCGAGTAGGATATCACACACATGGGAGACATTAACCTAATGTACCTTTACACACGCACCCACATACATCTCCATGAAATAGTGTAGAGATATATAAAACTGATAAGAAAATGCATGCATACATCTATCCTAAACCAGAGTGAAACAAAAGTACAAAAGGTAAAAAATAGGGCCCACCAAAATAAAAATGCAAAAGCGTCCAACCTTCTCAGAAGGAGGAGATCACTGTCAAAAGAACCCGCTGGTAAGCTTCTCAACACAGCTCTGGTAAACACCCTAGTTAGTCTCGATCACAAAGCTCCGCCTGCTCTAGGTCATCCTGGGACTTCATCGAAAGGCCTGTGGTCTGCACAAGATGCAAAGATGTGCGGGAAAAGCCCATGCAGGGGTGATTATAACAATATTCAGTAGGTACCCCAAAAACCCAACACAAACGAGATTAACTGAAATGAAACAGTATGCTCATCCCATCCAGAGGGAACCCAGAAGAGAGAGAACTCCACCTCGTGACTATCCTCAGTTAAACACAACCAGTCAACTCAATCCAAGTGTATTCCCATACATACACCTTGAACATCCAATCAAGTATACGTGAAAACATCTATCTTGAACATCTTCCTAGGTATACACCCATACATATACCATGAACATTCGCTCAGATATACGCTCTTATGTATACCAAAAACATCCTGATATACTCAGCTCACGCACCAAGCCACATGAGGTACCGACCTCTTCACCAGTAATGGTTCACAACCAGGAGAGCACACTCCACGATCACTGTCATCCTAGATGACACTCCTCCAAGAGATACACTCCACTGGGTCCCACACAAACATCCCAGACGCTCACCCGAGAGATCATGCTCCTTGTATATCGTCACTGATGGAACCTTGCTGAAACAACATAAACACCAAACTCCTCGGATAGGGGATCACTCCTAGGGTCCGTTAAGGGATACTAGAACCCACACTGGTATACAAAGATCTCATAGATAGGGGATCACTCCCAGGGTCCACTGGGGGAAACCACAACCCGATCTGGAATTCGTAGATCTCACAGATAGGGGATCACTCCCAGGATCTGCTGGGGGATACCACAACCCGATCTAGCACTCGACAGAAACACGCCACTCAGGTAGAGGATCATCACCCATGTCATGATGGTCACGACGATACCGAAACCTTATATGGTATATCTCGCGCTCTAGGGGATCTAACTGATGATGCTGAAAGCCTACAGAAACCACACGATGAGTAGGGGATCGTATAACCAATGATACTGAAAACCTATTATAATCCTCATGATGAGTAGGGGATCGTATACCCGATGATGCCACAACCCTACTGAGAAGGGCCCACTGCGTGGGGGATCATATTACCGATAATGCCACAAACCCTACGGGGTTAACCAGCTAGATAAAGGATCTCCGCCCATGGATAAGCAGTCACAGTGATACTAAGAACCCGATATAGGGAAATGATTTTAGAGGATCCCACTCCGAGAGCACCGGAGGGATGCCACAACTCTAACAGATTAAACATCCCATCGAGAGGATCAAAAACCTATACTAAGGTGGTGATGCTGCATGAACCCTCGTAGGAAAGAACCAAGGGAGTACCCTCAACCACTGCTGGTCCAAATGTCGCTAACCCGAGTGACCTACCACAACGCCACACTGTGCACCTCTAAGGCCAATACCAAGGCCATCATCAAGATCCATGCGGAAAAACACACAGGATATGTTGTTTACTCACCCGAAGCGGACAACCGGTGAAAAAGGCACTATTCACCATAGCTAGCCAGTGTGGGGCCCACACTACGATCCCAAAACTCATCAAGCAAATCATACCACTGTGATCCCCTCAGAAAAAAACACATGATCGACTACCCGATCGTCCCAAAATAGACACCCGACGAAAAAGTCACGTTTCTCCGTAAACACCCAAAAGTAACCTCATGGGGCCCACATAATGATCTCTGTCCTAGTGCATGGAAAATATCCTAAAAAGTTCTCCTTAATATGAGGATCAAAATTTCATTGATGACACATCAACCAGACGCTCCGTGTAAAAGTTATTGCGTGTCGAAGTTGAAAATCATAAAATATTATTATTATTTTCAACGTTTAATGTCCCCGAACCAAAAACCCGACTCATAAAATTACCAGAGTGGTTTCAAAAGGTCCATCTCGATGCAAGGAATGCATCACTGCAAATGGCTAGCAAATCGGATTTACGTATTGTGAGTTACGGGGGTTTAAAGAATCCCCAGAAAATTCGGGCCGGACCACCACCTATCTCGTCGGAAACCACCGCGCCGCCTGCCGGAATCCGCCGCGCCGCCTATCGAAATCTGCAATTACCGCCACTAGAAATCGGATTTTCTATCAGAAAACATCTAGAAGCCACCGGGTGCACCCCAGTGGTCCAAATTCAGATCTGAAACATGTTTCGAAAAGCTCGGGACCCGAACTACACAACCCTTATGACGATTTGAAGAAAAACAATGCATAAACGAGATACAAGATTTTAAAACTCAAACCTCCTACCTCGTGGGTTAAATGCCAATGTTATGGCTTAGATCCAAGCAAAAAAGCTTCCGTTTCATGATCCTGGAGCGTCCGCCGTTGGAATCCGAGCTCGTGGGTGCTTCGTTTTCTCAATTTGGCAGATCGCCGGAGAAACGGAGGAGGAAGAAGAGGCTCCTCCTTGGTGTGCAATATAGAACAAGAGAAGGTTGATTATTATTATTATTATTATTATTATTTTATTAAAAACATCATTTTAACTCCCTGCCAACATGCCTCCGACCCGGCACCCAGCGCCGACTAAAATTATGTCGCATCTAGGGTAAACGCAGCGTTCTGAACGCAACGACACACTCAGAATTGCGATCTGAGACTCTATTCAGGAGTTATTAGAGCCGAAGCTCATAAATAAACTTTTCCATTTATTTATGAAAATTCCCCTGGTGGCCTTTTCCATAGAAAGTCCATGTGAGAAAAGTTTACACCCCACCTAGGGTAAACTGTATGCTCCGGACGCAACCGTGCCCTCAGATTTCCGATCTGAGCTACCATTTAAGAGATAAATCATTCTCTCCCCACGCATAGTATAAACATAATTAATATTTTTATAAAATTAATTCCAGACACACCTGTCCTCAGAATTACACGTCGTCTTCATGCCTAGCTCTATAAATATTTGTAGAAATATGTCAAAGTTTGAAAAGGCCAAAACCCTAGTCGCTACATCCTCCCCACCTTAGAACTTTTCGTCCTCGAAAATCCAAATGCACAAGGAAAGAAACTGAACTCTCAAATAGGTCTACCATGAAAATGAGTTCGCCAACACACACCCTTGCTCGAATGCATAAGTCAGAGGGATGCATACACCACACCTCAACACTATCCGCTTTGGGTGGCACTAAATCACCCACACGGTTTTGATCACGTCAAAAAAACGTGTCTCGGTGGGGGAAGGATCCCTCTTCCTCACGCATTCGAAGCATGCTGAAAAACACCCACACAAGGTCTTACCACCGCCCAGAACAATCCTCGAGAAAGCAATGAAAAGGAAAGAGTACCACTAAATAGTGTCTATCAAAAATACTACAGAAGTAGAAAGGACATAGAGTGTACCTCCATCCATCTACGGAGCCTCTAGGTCAATAGCCTCTAGGGCATGCAACTGTCCTCGCTCTCACCCTCCAGCTCCTTGAGCTCAACATGGACTACCTGGGGGTGGTGGTGGTAGAATCTGATACCGCCTACCACTTCCCACTGCTGCATCAGCTCCATCGCCATGTTCGCCGCACTGTGGACCTCCAAACTCAAGACGTTGCTGCTACCAAGGCGGCCTATCAACCGGCTCTCTTTCAACCGCACGATGGGTCAGACAATCTCTAGTAAGATGTCCTCGACCGTCACAAGCGTAACACCACCTCTAATGCGACTGACCAAAACTGGCCTGTGAGCCCTGAGCCTCAGATCCTCCATCCTGGGGTCACCTCCTGAAATGTTGGCCACGCCCAGACCCCTGCGTCTGCCGCTTGCTACCAGCTACCGACATCCCAACTGCCACTTTCCCATCACTGATGGGCTGAATCTGCTCAGCCAGAAAGCTCTCCACCACCAAGTCTTTCTCCAGAACTCCAGAATAGGTGGGCAGACACAAGGAAACCACACCTGCCCAGATGTCTCTATGTAGGCCCTTCTCGAAGGTCTGAGCCCTAAAGAACGGGTCTTGGACCATATCCAGGGAGTAGCGCAATAGGTCTGTAAACCTTGCTGAGTACTCCGACACAGTCATGCCTCCTGCCGAAGCTGCAGAAGCTCCTAAATCCGCACTGACCTCAGCGTCACCGGATAGAACTCTTCCCTGAAGAGATGCTCAAACTCTTCCCATTTGAGTGTCTCCTCATCATGGGACTGCGTCACCAAACTCCACCATCGCCCGACTGAACCATGCAGAAGGATCGCCGCTTGGACCACCATCTGATATGGGGGTGTCCTCACCAGGAGAAAAACTCGAGTGACTGCTTCGAGCCAGTCATCAGCTACCTAAGGTCTGGATCATCCCGAAACCATAGAGGTCGCTGCCTCTGGAACTCATGATGCGCACTCAGCCTGTGGACAACCTCATCCTGCACTACCGACACAACCAGCTACTCGACAGGTGGTGGCTCAACTAGAGGACCACCTAGAGGCTCATCCTTAGAACCTATGCCCTAGTCTATAGCCTCTACATGGGGCAGATCGTCACCACAATCTCACTGCGGAACCCTTGCTTGCTATCATTGTAGAGGCATCCAGAAATACAATCAAGACGCTCCATAGTCAAAGAGTATATCCGGAGACCTGACTCAAGAAGAAAAAGAGAAACCCAAAAACCCAGTCCTATATGATTCATGTATCGTTATATCCCTGCGACTAGTGTACAATTGTCCCAAGTCGAAAGGTAGGATGTCAGAGTCCTGGTGAATGGATACGTCGGCTGTGGAACCAACACTCGAGTCCCTGGCCTGAAATCCGAACTTGAAAGATCTTAACACTACTGCTATGAAACCCAAACCATGCTCACAACTAGACCAACTACGCTCTGAGATCCCAAAGGTGGAACTCCTCTAATAACACTCAGTCGCGAACCGATCCAATGGGGCTCAATCCGTGACTCCCCAAGCCCACCTCCAATAGGCCAGGGGTTGGCGACTAGCACCGAGTAGGCTATCATACACATGAGAGGCATTAGCCTAAGGTACCTTTCCACACACACCAACATACACCTCCATCCAATAGTGCAAAGATATATAAAACTAAAAAAGAAAATGCATGCATACATCTATCCCAAACCAGAGTACAAGATAACTACAAAAGGGAAAAACAAGGCCCACCAAAAGAAAAATGAAAAAACGTCCAAGCTTCTCAGAAAGAGGGGATCACTGTCAAAAGAACCCACCAGTAAGCTCCTTGGCACAACTCTGGTAAACACCCCAGTCAATCTCCCTCACAAAGCTCCGCCTGCTCTGGGTCCTCCTGGGACACTTTTGAAAGGCCTGTGGTCTCCACAAGACACAAATATGTGCGGGAAAAGCCTGTGTAGGGGTGAGTATAACAATAATCAGTAGGAACCCCAAAAACCCAAAACAAAAGTTAGAAACTGAAAGGAAAAAGTCCGCTCAGCCCAGCCAAAGAGAACCCAGACGAGAGAGAAACTCCATCTCGTGACCATCCTTGGCTAAACAGAACTAGTCAGCTCAATCCAAGTGTATGCCCATATATACACCTTGAACATCCACCCAGTTATACACGCAAACATCTATCTCGAACATCTTCCCAGGTATATGCCCATACATATACCATGAACATCCACTCAGATATACGCTCTTATGTATACCAAAAGCATCTAGATATACTCAGCTCATGCACCAAGCCACATGAGGTACCAACCTCTTCACCAGTAATGGTTCACAACCAGGAGAGGAAACTCCATGATCATTGTCATCCCAGATGACACTTGTTCGAGAGATACACTCCATCGGGTCACACACAAACATCTCAGAAGCTCACCTAAGAGATCACGCTCGTTGGATATCGTGACTGAGGAAACCTCGCTGAAACAACATAAAAAACAAACTCCTCGGATAGGGGATCACTCCTAGGGTCTTCTAGGGGATACCAAAACCCACACCGGTATATGAAGATCTCACAGATAAGGGATCCCTACTAGGGTCTGCTAGGGGATACCACAACCCGATCTGGAATTTTTAGATCTCACAGATAGGGGATCACTCCCAGGATTAGATAGGGGATACCACAACCTAATTTGACACTCGACAGAAACACGCCACTCAGATAGAGGATCGTCACCCATGTCACGACGTTCACGACGATACCGAAACACTATCTGGTACATCTCATGCTATAGGGGATCGAACTGACGATGCCACAACCCTACAGAAACCACATGCTGAGTAGGGTATCATATAACCAACGATACCTCAACCCTACTATAATCCTCATGTTGAGTAGGGTATCATATACTCGATGATGCCACGACCCTACTAAGCATGGCCCACTGTGTGGGGGATCATATTCTTGATGATGCCACAAACCCTATGGGGTTAACTTTCTAGATATGGGATCGCCGCTCATGGATAAGCGGTCACAGCGATACCAAGAAACCGATCTAGGGAAACGATGCTAGAGGATCGCGCTTCGGGCCCACTAGAGGGATACAACAACTCTAACAGATTAAACATCCCATCGAGAGGATCACAAACCTATAATAAGGTTGTGATGTCGTGTAAACCCTCGTATGAATGAACCAAGGGAGTACCCTCAACCACTACTGGTCCAAACATCGCAAACCTGAGAAACCCTCCACAACTTCACACCGTGTACCTCCAAGGCTAATACCGAGGCCACCATCGCGATCCACGTGGAAAAACACGCAGCATATGCTGTTTACTCGCCCTAAATGGACAACCGGTGAAAAAGGTACTATTCACTATAGTTAGCCCATGTGGGGCCCACACTACGATCTTAAAACTCATCAAGAAGATCATACTCATTTGATCCCCTTTAAAAAACACATGGGATTGACTACTCGATCGTCCCAAAACAGACACCCGACGAAAAAGTCGTGTTTCTTTGTAAATTCCCAAAAGCAGCCTCATGGGGCCCACATCCTAATCTCTATCCCAGCGCCCAAAAACTATCCTAAAAATTTCTCCTTACTATCAGGATCACAATTTCCCTGACGGCACGTCAATCGGACGCTCCGTGTAAAATTTATGGTGGGTCGAAGTTGAAAATAATAAAATATTATTATTATTTTCAACGTTTCATGGCCCTGGACCAAAAAACCGACTCATAAAATTCCCAAAGTGAGTTCAAAAGTTCCTTCTCGATGCAAGGAACGTGTCGTCGCAAACAGCTTGCAAATCGGATTTACGGTTTGTGAGTTATTGGGGATTAAAGAACTCCTGAAAAATTTTGGCCGGACCACCGCCTGTCTCGCCGGAAACCACTACGCTGCCTGACCAGACCGCCGCCGCCTTCTAGAATCCTCCATTGTATCCCCTAGAAACTAGGCTTTTCGCTAGAAAACTTTCGGGAGCCACTGGGAGCACCCCTGTGCTCCAAATTCTGATCCGAAACACGTTTTGGAAAGCTCGGGACCCGAACTACACAACCCTTATGACGATTTGAAGAAAAACAATGCATAAACGGGATCCAGGATTTTAAAACTCAAACCGCCTACCTTGCGGGAGAAACACCATTGTTCTGGCTTAGATCCTCACTCCAAAACATCCACTGCACGATCCTGGAGTGTCCGCCGTCGGAATCCGAGCTCGTGGTCGCTTCATTTGCTCGATTTGGCATATCGTCGGAGAGACGGAGGAGGAAAGAGAGGCTCCTCCTTGGTGCAAAACATAGAACAAAGGGGGGGGGGGTTGATTTTTTGTTATTATTTTATTAAAAACTTCATTTTCACTTCCCGCCAACACGCCTCCGACCCGTCACCCGCCGCTGACTAAAATTATGTCGTACCTAGGGTAAACACGGCGGTCTGAACGCAACGTCGCACTCGGAATTGTGATATAAAACTTCATTCAGGAGTTATTCGAGCCGACAATCATAAATAAACATTTCCATTTATTTACAAAAATGCCCCTAGTGGCTTTTCCCACAGCAGGCCCTCGCCACCAAAGTTTACACCCTACCTAGGGTAAACGAAACGCTCCGGACGCAACCATGCCCCCAGATTTCTGATCGAAGCTACTGTTTAAGAGATAAATCATTCTCTCCTCGCGCATCGTATAAAAATACTTAATATTTTTATAAAATTAATCCCAGACACACCGGGCCTCAGAATCACATGCCTTCTTCGCGCCTAGCTCTAGAAATATTCATATAAATATTCCAAAGTCTTATAGGGCCAAAACCCGAGTCGCTACAATTTCATCACATGAAATCATTATTATCTATTGTTTTATTCCTTTTTGTATGAATGATTATAATGATTTAGTTTTCAAATCCTTATACCATCCACCTAATTAATATGTCCATACTATATTAATGTGTAACTCAATACACAATCCATAATTTTAGTTAATCACAAAAATATAGAAGACAATCATTTTCATTCATATCAAAATGTATCCTATAAATAAGGTACATGAACTCTTCATGTAAATGTTTATAATTATATATGATTGATAATATTCACATGAGTAAGCTCAGAGCCATGGATAATAAACTTATACCTTTCTAGAATATAGTATAAGCCTCTATAATATTGGGAAGTCCCACCCAAAGTCCCTCCACCCTAGGATACTTCACTCAAGGGAGAATCTAATTCATAATAACTATAAAACCTAATATTTATAAACTATATTCAATGACTAAATTCTAGCAAATAAATTTAATGGAAAATTTAGATCAAGGTAGATGAAAACTAAATATTATATTGACATACCTATAATGTTATGTATGGTTTAATAATATACAAGAATTAATTTAAAATATAAATTAAATCACACATGATATTCATATTTTTCAAAAACAATTTACAAACATTGATATTCAAAACGAATAAACAATTAAATAATGATTTTATTTATTTTATAAACATGAGATATTTATTTATGAATAATTCATAAATCTACAATTATAAACAATTTCTAATTATTTATGGATATTCCGTAATCTTGAGTATAAAAATTTTATATTAATATTTTAATATGAACTCTTTCTTATAAATCATTATATTGGATTTAAATTTAATGTATTATATTTCATCAAATATAAACATTAATTCAATTTATATTATGTGAGTATTTTCTTATTTTAATTCAATAATGGATACTTGTCCTTTTGGGTAGGTTCTTATTCTACCAAAAAAATATTATGTAAATATTTTATATAATCTAAATATTACATATTAATATTATTTAAACCTTTAATCATGTCATTTATCAACTATTTTGGTGAGGTTTAAATATTTTCTAAATAAGGGCTTTTTTAATTTTAACATTTCAGATTAAATATTATGATCAATCCAAAATTTTAAAATATAAAAACATTATATTTTTTCGTTTTTTTTAATTTATAAAACTTTTTATAAATTATAATTTTAATTTATATCTAAAAAAATTATATTCCAATAATAATGCATTCTATATAATTTTGAAAATGTTTTCAATATCAACTCTTAATATAATTAAATATTTATTTACCAATGTTTAATAAAAATTTAGTTAATTAATCATAAACTATTTATAATTAATTAATTTATAAGAAAATTATAAATAAATAAATACCCCCAAAACACATTTTATAAATATTTATAAACAATTTATAAATAATAAAATTTAATTAATAATTGAAAATTAAGAGAGAAACAAATTCTACATCAATTTTATTTTAAAATTGAGGATAAATTGTAAAGTATGATTGATAGCCTACCAGTACTAAAACAATTTTAGTGATATGAGTTGTATTTTATGACTAGTAGCCATATCTTATCTTATGAAAGTTACATAAGAGTATAAACATATGTATCATATCTTATTTTATAATATAGATAAATATCATAAAGGTGATACGATATGATATTTTTGTAACCTGTGGAAGCACTATGATAAGAAAAGATATACGGGTGTTGTAATCTATGCCATGTAAAAGATCGTGGATTTTCCATGGAATCACATTTAATGAATAAAATTATGAAAGGTATTTCAATATCAAAAAACTTTATTTCTCAAGTGATTTCACAAATAAGAAAATGTATGGAAAGGCTTTGATACCATTGTAGGTTTTCTTGGAAAATATTAAGCATTAATCAAAATAGCAGTAGAAATTAAAAACCCTTGAAAAAAATATCACCTTGCTTTCAAAATGGAATTCACTGAATACTGTAAATAAATCCATGTGTTCCTTTCATCACTATAAGATATTACTGCTTCTATGTTTGACGATGATCACCAAAGGAATAACCAAATAGTTATTACATTTATGGTGTATCCATAGGTATCACCAAAATACCCAAACACTTTGAGTGGGATTATTAAAACATTCATGATATTCTAGTATTCAAAAGTAAATAAGTATGAATAGAGTGATCTAATATGGAGGGTTTAAATCATGGATTTTTGGTAGAAATCACGCACACACAACTCATGGATGAGGACCCTTTATATATGATATGAGTGAAATGACCAATCATGATTTCTGTGATCACTGAAACAGGGATGGGTGAATTGATGATCTTATCTTTTTATGATTTATTACCTCAGAAACAACCCCCACGTACTATTAGTGAGATATTAATCTAATGAAAAACAAGAAAATAAACACATCCACAAGAACATGGGAAATTACAAGATTAACTACTCAATAAGAGTAGCTCATCTTTGGAATGGTTTGGAAATAATATAATACCACAAAATTCACTATAAAATAATACTTTGGGTGGTTACATCAAGAAGATAACATCATTTCACTTTCATAGAACTATATTCAATTGACAGTGCATGTGATCCTCACATAGGTGGATAATGTAACAATATTTCTATAACAACTACAAGAACCTTCACTAATAGGCTTCAGTATGTTGTCACTATATTGCTTGAAATTTCTCAACATTTTCTCTTTCTAAAAGTTCTTATTCACTTTTTTATACAGTATTGAGCAATAAATTATTCCTATAATTCTATAAGAAACTATCCATATGACCTTTTCCCTATCTAGTATAAATTTTATGAGACTTTTTCCAGTACCCAGTTTGTCTGATCACATCTATTTGAATGATCTCCTATTACCACTATTAATCAGGTACATATTCAACATATTAATCTGATCAATTTTTCACACCATCCATTCAATAAAAATTTATGAGAAGACTTCATCCAGTATTTTACAAACTTATTCTACTTCAATTTGTTTTCTCGAGCGACTATCCACTTCTGTATAACTTCGCCCAATTACCCACACTCAACACACAAAACTCATTGTAAATTTACCCCTTTATATAAGTGGTATTCCTCTATGAATTAAGTATGATTCATGTAAATAAAATTCATATATCCCACTAAAAACTTTTTTTTACCACTTAAAAACTTTCCAACAATGACCATGTTCAAACCTCTTAAAAAGTAAGAGCTTTCATTAAGACACGACATCAAAATTCTTTATCAAGCTTCCCTATAACTCATAGAGAATCACGGTCTATATCTATGATTTTGGGAGAATTGAAAAATCAGAATTACATAGAATAATTTAATATCTCTATCAAAACATCATAAAGAACTTTGATCCTTATGTATAGTACATACACACAATATTCTTCTAAATGATGAATCTTTAACCAATGTTCTTGCATAACTTTAGGGAAACCCCTAAGAAGTATTTTATAGATACTTTATTTGTATAATGAATTGATTTTGAAACCTTCTATTGTTTCATTTAATATACACCCTATATCTGATGAACTCAATATGTATTTTTTTCCAATGACATAAAAAATTGATGACTGCAGAATGAAACAGAAACATTAATATTATCTTCCTGTAAAAAAATTATTTTTCAAATTTTTACAAAGCCATATGATAGAATTCGTATTGAAAAAACAATATTCTTTGTTTTGACCATAATTAAAAAGCATTCATCCAATGAATATTTTTAAAAAATATTCATAAGACATGTATATTTTTCTTCAATCCAAGTATGTTCAACTAATGACATTTCAAAATATTTATTCGGTGAACTTGATCTGATGAGTTTATTTTTTCCCATTCGGTGAACCTACGCATATCCCTTTTTGTGATAATATTTGTATATCCACAAAATCATATCTTCATGAACTTTTAACCATGAACTTTTCTTAGTCACACCTTTAGCTAATGAAAATTTTCAAGTAATATCTATTGATCTTCATAGCATGAACTTTACACATATAAACATCATTCACCCCCTTTTTAACATAATCTTGAATAATGAGATCCTTTAGTACTCATGATGTATGGAACTTAAGAATAAAAAAGAATAGTATGGTTTACATAATCGAATAATTCTATCTAATGGTACTTAGGATAAAACTTTTATAAAAAATCTGTATAAAAATCTAGCAGATCACATCAAACTGATACACTTAATCTGCCAGAGTCAACCTAATAACTTTGAGATAATATTATCCCTCTATTCATCATTGATGAAAACATGAAAAATTAAGGTGATTTATATTATAAAATAAAATAAAACCCTTTTAATGACCCTTATTCCTTTAAATTATTCTTAAAACATATTCAAACTTCTTTTTCCTAATAATATTCCCCATTAGATTTTATTATAAACCAAGGAACATAAATCATTGAGACTTTTAAACTAAATAAATGGATTAATTATCCAACAATTATAGTCCTATGTAAGTGAACATAGTTTATGGAACAAGAATCATTGAATGGAAATACCATTCTCTCCATAAGAATTTATTTAAGAAACTTTCCTTACACCCTTTTAGAAACTTTTATTAAAAACATTTCAAACTTTTCCTTTCACTTTGAACTTTCACCATAAAAAAATCAACCTAAAAGAATGAATTTTCCATCCAAATTACTTCAACTTGAATGGAATAATTTTTCTTCATCCACTTGAATAAACTATTAAAATAGTTTACACATGCTAAAATTACAACATACCCTTTTTAAAAACTCCCCCTAAATTTATTCTCTTCCTTAAAATGTTTAAGAACAAACCAATGGATTGATTTATGTTACACTTTTTCTCACCCTTTGAAAATAATATACAAATACAAGATTAGATTGAGGAAATATATTCACATACCTTATACTAGAATAGAGTGCGGTTCTACACTAATGTCTAACCTCAGTTTCATAAATGGTTCCTTAGATAATGGTTTATTGAAGATATCATCAACTTGTTCTAATGTAGGGATAAAATATAACATTAGTTCATTTATTTCCCCAATAGCATTTATAATGTTTTATTAAACATCATTGTACTTGTATCAAGAATGTTTCATTGGTTTCATAGTGATATTTATATCACTTTTATTATCATAACCCAAGTGATGGGGAAACCTCACATCAACTAACATATCTTCCAACTCTGTATTCATTCATATAATTTGTTTTATAGCTTCATTAGAAGATACATACTCAGATTCAATAGTGTTAAGAGTTAATAACTTTTGATTCTTTTTTTCAACTTTATTATCTTTCTTCCAATAAAAAAACTCCACCATATGTGGATGTTCTATCATCAACACAACATACCCAATCTATATATATTTAACCAAACTAATCTATCTTTCTTGTGATATTATATTTTAACCCAAATTAAATTGTACCTTTAATACATATAAGAATTATTTTTCCTACCATAAGATGACATTACTTTAAATTACTTTGATATCTAGAACACAAAGTAACAATATATACAACATTTTTCCTTGAAGTTGAAAGATATAACAAGATTATAACTAACTTTCTAAAATCTTTAGGATCAACCTCCTTTCATTATCAATATTTTTAAAACTTTGTTCCCATTGAAATAGGTATGGAAACAATATTTAAATATTCAATTCCAAACTTCATTATAATTTCCTAAGCATACTTCTCTTGAGATAAAAAATTTATTTCTACTTTTTGAGAGATTTGTAATCTAATAAAGAATATAATTTCTTGTATTATGGATTTTTCCAAAAACTTCTTCATATATTCAATAAACTTTTAACATGTTTCTTCACTATTACCTATGGATATTATACGATCAACATAAAAATCAAAATGAGGGAAACCTATTAATTTTATTTTATATAGAGGTTACTATCAACTCTTCCTTTCTTAAAGTTCAACTTCCTTAAGAAATTTTCTAGTTTAGAATATCAAGCCCTTAGAGCTTTCTTCAATCCATATAAATATTTTTTCAACTTTAAAACATTTATTTAATCATTTTCAAGAATGAATCTACACATTTTTTTCTCCTCATAGAGATCTCCATTAAGAAATTATGACTTGAAATCCATTTGGAATATCTTATATATTTATTTGTGTCAATAGTAAGAAATATTCTGATAGTTTCAATCCTTTATACTAGGGAAAAGGTATAATCAAAATCTATGCCTTCAATTTTTGAGTAGCCTATAGAAACTAGACACGCCTTATTTCTTATCACTTCACATTTTTTATTTAACTTATTTCAAAACACCCACTTTGTACCAATGATATTATTATTTTTTTGTTTGGATATAAGTTCCCATATAACATTGTTTTCAATCTAATCCAACTCTTCATTCATAGAATCAATACAATATTGATGATTTAAGTCTTATTCAACATATTTTTGCTTAACCTATGAATATAAAAAAGTATGTGTAGATAACCACAATATTCTTATAGTTTGAACCTATTTTATTTAATGACCAATGATATTTTAGATGTCTAGGGGATTTATCATCGAAGTATGAGATAAACAAGTTTGTTCTTCATCGCTTGAAATGAATGAATCAACATATTCATCATGTTTTGTTTCAACATTGTTACATATGATAGAGAGTTTGTTGTGTTTCTAAATAGTAACAAATTTATCTTTATATTATCTCATATCTTCACTTGAATGTGAAACTTTCTTATCATAATTTTCTAGAACATTTACATCTTAAGAGTCAATAATATTTCATGTTTCTTTATTATAGTACATGTATCCTCTACCAATATGAGGGTGTCCAGGAAATATACTATATACACCTCTATGGTTAAACTTATCAATATTATCACCCTTGATTTTGATCATGAAATTACTTACAAACACCCTTAGGTATTTCAAACATGATTTTTATTTATAATACATCTCATAAGGAGTTGTATTATATTTTTTCCTATATAAACGAAAATTATGAATGTAAAATGATACACTAATATCATGCCTCTATAAGTATCGAGAAGTATCATGCTCAATAAGAATAGTTCATTATATCTCACCAAACATCAATTTCTTATTTTAGAAACAAAATTATGTTATGGTTTATACGGTATAATAAACTCATAATTAATGTAATTATTTTCAAGATAATCCCTAAACTTATCATTTCTATATTCTCCACCATTATAAATTCAAATAATTTTCATAGAATTTCTATATTATTTTTATTCACTTCTCCTAAAACTTATAAACATTTTTTGAGCATAAAATTTGTGTTTAAAAAACATAATACATATAATTATGGTAAATTCATAAATAAAAAAAATAAAGAAACTATCTCTATTTATTATTTTCTTTCCCATGGGTCCACAAATGTTAGAATGTATCATCTCAAAGGGATAAGTTGAATGTTTCTTAACTTTTTTATGTGCTAAGTTTGTAATATTCCCTTTCTAGAATATGGAATAACACCAATATATTGTTCTTAAATTTGTAGAAATATCATGAATAATTTATCTCTTTGTCATATTTCCCATATTTCATTGGCACATATGTCCCAAAATATTATTCCTAATCTGATTTTCTTTTATAATTCTCAGATATCATGAACTTTATACATCACTAACTTGAAACAAGTTTTTCATAGTTTTTTTCCTTTGATAAAATCTTTCCCATATTTTACTAATTTTAAAAAACAAATATTATGAAAAAAAATTCAATACCTTCATTACAATATTGTGAAACACTCAAAAAATTATGTTTTATCCTGCAAAAAAATAAGGACATTTTGGATTTTAAATTTTCTTGCCCAATGATACCAGATCCAATGCCTTCAATTCTGAGCGACTCATCATTTCCCAATATCATTTTCTCCTCTTAAAAATATTTTACATTCTTAAAAAAAATCAAATCTCCTTTAATACGTGAATAACACCCATTATCTAATATCCAAGGTCATTCCCCTTTTGAAGCTTTAAATTTTGTTTTAACAACTCGAACATTTCCCTTTCCATTTTATTTATTCTCATGTGGATTTTGATATTTTATAAAAACACTTTTTTATGCTGGTAACATCACAGGAAATACATTATAAAGTCTTCCAAAATGATCAAATCTTTAAAAACAAATCCAAAGGTTGGAATCTATTTTTAATCATAAAATCGACTTTCTCTGGATATCTTCTTTGAGTGTGTTAAATTCCTCTCAAACTATGCCTACATTTTCTTTTAGATTAATTATAGTGTTGGTGATTAAACTAAAATATATTTACTATATTCCCAAAGCCTCCACAGTACTAACAACATCCATAGAAATCATATTTTTTTATAAATTAATACTATTCAAATTTTTTACATGCATTCCACCATCTTTCTTACCATCCATATTATAAATTTGTTGTGTAACAAAGTTTTAGTAACCTCATGATTAATTCTTATTCTACTTAGATTTATTATTATCCTTATTAAGATCTCTAGTATTAACCGATTTTGGTTCATAATTTGAAACCATATAAATTTTAGTATTTTCAACTCCACTAGTTATTATTACATACATGGTATTATTTAATTTCATTTTCTTCTGAGCATCTAAAACCTTATTGTTAACCTTTGAGGATGATTTTGTTATCCTTCTAATATTTACTCTTTTTATAATTTTCACCAACTTCTAAAACACAGTTTTAATGTTTTTTGTTCCTCGCTCAATGTTAAAATGTTTTTGTTAAACATGTTCCAATTATTTATGCTTAACCTTTATGTTTTATTCAAGATTAACATTGAAATTACTCTCTTCATCAAGTAATCTATTCAAATAATCAATCTCTTTTCAACCTAGATTTTTCTTCTATAAAATATTATTGATTTTTTATTGAAATGTTTACTTTATTCAACTTCTTATTCTCCTTTTAAAGTATACCAATTTTTTTTAGGATATTATTTCAACTATATCTTAAGAATAAAATGCATATGAGTCTCTTATTCTTCTTATTCAGAGATAATTATTTCATCACTGATGAACTTTTCATCATTTTCATTTTTAATATGTAATTTTTCAACTACATCATCACTAGAGTATCCAGATTCTTCTTCATTTTCATCATCTTCCTCCAACTTAGACAAAAAATTTCAACTTATGGATTTTCCCTTGTTTTTTATATATATTCACTACTTTATATCCTATTAATTACTAATTTATCATCCTTAATTATTGCATTTTTTTCATCAAAGTGTTCAATCGCACTATAACCAAAGAACATTATTGGTAACTTTTGTACTTATATATGCCTCTTTTCACCCTTTTAGAAAACAAGGACATAAATTTATCAAATTTATTACTAAACTCATCTTTAGTGTCAGATCCACTGACATATTATTCAATAACATTATTAGAATTTATTTTCTTATCAGATTTGAAATAAATTTCACAATAATTTTTTTCATTGTTCTTTATAACCTTTTTCTCTTCTCATTTCATAAGTAATGATAATGTTATACAATTATATAGAGATAGATTTTCAGGATATGTAGCTTTCAATGAAGATTCCTTAGTATTGAATTTATCTGGAATAAATCTAATAATTTTTTTAACAATATATAAATATTCTAACTTCCCACCAAAATATCCTATAGTACTTATAATTCCATTAACTCTTGTAAATAAGTCACTAATAGATCCATATTCACCCATTTTAATATCTTCATAATTTAATCATCAATTCTATAATGTTTCTTTATTTAATTTTTTATTTTCTTTACAAATATTATTTATCTTGTCCCAGGCTCCTTTAGTTGTTCTAATATCGTTCACTATTAGAAATTCACTTTTAAAGAGTGAGGAAAGTATAAATATTTTTTTTCTTCCATATTTCTCTAAATTATTCTTATAATTTTTTTTCAGGTAATGCCATCATTAGAAGGAGGGAAACCATTTATTGCGGCTTCAAGAACTTGATATCCAATGGACATAAGATAAGGTAAAATTATATCCTTCCAAGTAGGATATCCTTTACATTGAATACAAGAATATCCTTACTATTAATAGAGTTCTGTACATCCATGATGACCTTCCTTTTCTTCAAACTTCAGTAAGGATTCAATAAATGGAACCTTTACACTAATACTAATTAAATAGAGAAATCAAGATCCATATAGTCACTGAGGGTGTGAATAAATGATCTTCTCTTTTTATAATTTCTTACTTAATAAACAAATTTCTCATTATGTAAGTGAAGTATGACTTTTTAGTAAAACATACAAATAATTAAAACCATAGGAACACAAAAAATTACAAGTTTCACTTCTCAATAAGAGTATCTAGTCCTTGTAATAGTTTTGAAATAATATAATACCACACAAACCACTAGAAAAAATCCTTTGGGTGTTTATAGAAATTAGGGAATATCCTTTCAATTTTATATCACTATAGTTAATCGACATTGATGTGCTCATCATTCAGGTAAATAATGTAACAATTTTTTGTAACAATTATAAGAACCTTCACCAACATGATTCAGTATTTTTTCACTATATTTCTTGAACATTATTTATAAATTATTTTCATTCACGTCATTCCTCATTTTCTTGATTAGGGGAAAGAAATAACCTATTCTAAGATTTTTGTAGTAAATTATCTATCTGATATTTTCTCCATTTTATATACACTATCTAATGACACTTGGTCTATTAACCAGTTCCTCTGATTATATTCATCTAGGTGGTCACTTTTGTTTGACAAATTTCTAATTCTTATTATTCATTTGTTGCCTCTTCAACCTATTCATCTGAACACTTCTTCACACCATCAACTAATGGGAATAATTCATTTGGTATTCATTAGAGTGATTCAAATTTGATATGTTTTTCTGATAGAAAATCTTCTTCTATGGGACTTTATATAGTTACCAACAATTAATACACAAAACTCACCACAACTTCACTATTTTATATAGGTGGTGTTACTCTAATAATTAAGGATGAAGTGAGTAAATAAAACTAAAATATACCAAAAAAACTTTGTGTGACTCACTCAAAAAATTCCTTATATTGACCTCATTTAACCCTCCTAAAATGTAGGAGTTTTCTTTAAGACCCAAAATCAACATTCTTTATAAAACTTCCTTATGTGTTAGTGAGAATCGTGGTCTTTATCCATGTTTTTTGGAGCGTTTAATGATCATATTTGCATCATCACATTTAATATCATTACAAAAACTACATAAATTACTTTTATCCTTCTATCTGATAAAACATCACAACATTATTTGTATTTATGAATCTTAGATCGCTGTTCTTATATAACTTTAGAGAAACCCCTTATAATTATTTTTGTATATACTTTTTTCATTTGATGACTTTCTTAAGAAACCTTTTTCCATTTACTTTACTGACACCCTTTATCCGATGAACTCAATATAGAAATTTTTTTCCAATGACATCAAAAATCAAATAGAATTTATATTGAAATAAACAATATTATTATTGATGAGATTCCTTCTAAATTATCCATCCAATGAATTTGTAAACTATTATTTGGAGGAAATGAAAAATTTTATTCTATCCAAATAACTTATACCAATGACATTGAAAAAGGTTTATATGATGAATTCAGTCTGATGAATTTTAATTTTCCCATCCGATGAACCTACTCACATCCTTCGGTCTAATAAATATTTGTAGCACTATAGCATCATATCTTCATAACCATAAAACATTGAACTTTTCTTATCTAAAATTTTGGCTGATAACATCTATAATGTGATCTCTACATATGTTTATGGCATAAAATGTTTTACATATAAACACCATTATCCCATTTTCAGCTTAATCTTGAATCATGAGATCCTTTGGTACTCATGATTTTTAGAACTTAGTAATAACAAAAAATCCTCTAAGTTACATCATTGAATAATTATATTTGATGTTTCTTGGGAGAAAACATGGATAAAAATCTACAAAAAACTCTGGATGATCATATTAGATCAATAAACTCCATCCTTCAAATTCCGAATGATAACCTTGAGCTGATATACTCTTTTCAATCACCATTAATGAAAACACAACAATGTAAGGTGGTTTTTGTTTGACAAAAAAATACAACACTTTGACCGACCCATATTCACGTAGGTGTTTATTAAAACATATCCAAGATTCTTGGTCCCAACAACGATGACACTCCTTTAGCCTTTAATTCATGCCATGAATTACTCATACATTTCTGAAACATATGATTAATGGATTTAATTACATCCCATATATCATATGACCATTTATTCTATCAAACCATTTTAATAATACCTAATGTGTAGGGGGTTTTGAACATTAACCCCTTAATGATCGGATGACTTGAGAAATATAGACAATGAAAAACTATTTGGCACTTAGTATTACGATTCATGCATGTCATATAATACGATAACCCATGTATGCATCATATGATATCCCATATTGTAAAATATGATATAACCACATATTTGTATTAATTCGTTTTTTATATTCTTTATCATACTCTATGAAAAACACTACCATAATATAAAATATAATAAGTCAATAGGTCATATTTTATCCCCAATAGTTATGTACTTATTCGACCTGAAATTTTGTAAGTGAACTTTCATGTCCACTAAAGTGTTCGTGTATAGTGTGAGCATAAATACTCAATAAGGCACCAACAATGGTGTATCAACACAAAAATGAATGACCAAGTCTATGTATAAATATGTATAATCATTTACATTAATATACTAAATATTCTTTGAAACAATTATTGTTAAAAACATGGAAAAATAATCTAGGGAAGAAATCCATAGATTAAAATCAATTAAAATTGGTATCTACCTATATTAGGAGGGTCCATACCTATATATACCTACTTTGATCCTAGTTCTGGGAATATAAGATTAAATAGTCAAGGAAACCATGATTCCCATCCAATTGAACATATAACAAGGCTTTCATGGTATAAAACCTATCTCATGGGAAGGGGTATGGTGTATACTAGAGTTAGAGAATATTGTAGCATGTCCCTTCAGTGATAGTGAAATTGGTATACTAGAGTCAAATAATATTTCAACCCATCCCTTCAGGGATAGGGGAAGGGGTATAATAGAGTCAAGTCATTTAAAGGCCATCACATTGATCAATATATATATACATGTTTCACTAAAAGGTGATAACTTTTCCCATGGGACAAGTCTCTTATATTATGCAAACACAAAGTTACATAATAGAAAATAAACCCCTTGTAACATTGTCACAATCTATTAAAACAATATGCATTTTCAGGGAAACATTAGTTTCTATATTAACCAATGTTATACCTAGTATACTGGTGTCTAAACCTTGGAGGAGGGGTGAATCAGGTGTTGAATACTTTTTACTAATTCCAAATTCTTTTATGATCCTTTTATCCCCTTTGTAATTAAACCTATATTTTCAGTTATTATAATTATATATATTAATATTAAACTATGAAATCAATAGACTATATTCATGAAAGTAAAATTGTAAAAAGGTACGCAATATTTTTACAAGGTTAGGTATAAAGACCCACTTTTTTACATGCTGTTTATTCACCCTAACATGGATTCTCCACTATAATCAATCAAAAATTACAATGACTTCAGTGCTTCCCACACCTACAAATTTATTCATATTACAAGACCTTTTTTTACAAAAAACATACTATACTTATCTCTACAGCTTCACATTATTACCATTGAGTCACATGGTGATCTCCTTATATACCCCAAGTTGTATAAGTTCTATGGAGTCCCACTATATATATGAAGGTTATGGTTTGAAGTTATTCTTTGGAATTAGATATTTAGTTCTGTATAAGATGCTTCTACACTAATATAATAGATCTCCTTTAACCTAACACAAGGTCTTCAAATATTAGCATATCTTTAAGATAATTTTCATGAAACTCGGTCCATATACCAAAACAGCTTTGCAAACCATAAAAAGATGTTTGTCACATGAATTTCTCACTTCATCTCTTTTATCTTTGACATAGAAATAATCTGCAGTTATAGAATTGTATCATATTTCACTTCTCCTTCTCTAAAACAATCATAAGACTCTTATTATTTTTTATTTCAGAGATATTGTATACACACTCTCAGCTCTTGCTCTAGGTTTCCCAACTCATAAAAAGTAATGTATATTTCTTATATAAATCATGAGTTATCTCTAGTCACTTTAACCTTTACTATAGAGTTGTATGATACTAATTTCAATAGCCAAACTTCTTTTATATCATTAGATGGGTTCTTCACTTTAGGTTTCAAGGAATACATCCAATTAGATTTTTAAATGACTTTTTATGTGTCATTTATTCCTCAGGGAAACAACTCCTATTACCTTGGGGGGTTCTTACTTCTTCATACGAGACCATATCTTTTCAATAGTACATTAAAAAACCTATTTAAAAAAAATAAAATCAAACACTAAATTTGAGCGGTCAAATATTTTCATTTGTGTTGTTTTCAATTTTAATAAAACAATATATACATTTCTATTCAGTTTGATATGTTTCCCCTCTAGTTGATAATAAATTAAAAGGGTAGGATAATCTCCCCCTTTTAAATATAATAAATATATTACTCAACATATTCTCCCTTTTATTGTCTGATTTCACTTGAGATTTATTCCATTTGAAATATAATCGAAGGATATTCTTTAAATCCCTCTCCCCTTTAAGATACCACCTGAATAATTTTTTTTAGAATCACTACTTACCAATTTAGATTGCTTATAGAACTTAGGAACACCACAACATTCTAAATTAGACTTGATATCACATTTATCTTAGAAATGTGTCATTAATAAATCAACACTAAATCTACATGGGATAACCCATTTTAGAAATCATGAGTGGAGATTTTAGATGATAAATTTTTCTACATTTTTACATGTGAGACCAGATCTATCTTTCTTATTTTTAGGGGTAGCACATACTGATTTTCAAGAAAAATTATGGACTTTCACTCACTTGAACAAGTATATAATAATATTTTAATTTCTATGTATTCCTTGATAGTTATATAATCACCTCCTCCCAAAATAATCATAATAAATAATTGATGAAAAGTGATGGGAGAATGAAATAATACCCCATCCTTTGTTTTTTGAAGGGATTATCCAGATTTCCAAATACAAGCAGGTTTGATACATTTTGGAAGATTTAATTATTTTTAGAGATCCCCTCAAGGGAATACTCTTCATCTTTCATCACCTTATCTACCCATCATTTAAAAATGATCAAAAAATATGGAGTGCAGTGGATCTTCCAAAAGCCCCTTATTTTGAGAAATAGGGATGAGAATGATTTCTCATCTTGTAAATTCCATTACTTATAGATTTTTAATATTGATACCTCTTCATGTTTGGTTCAACATTCACTTTCCATGTTTTTTCATATTTTTATATCATGGTATTATTTACATTATCAATGTTTTCCATATCTGAAATAGGCTTTTCAATTGTAACACATAGAGAAATAAATTTCTTTACGGTTTTTTCTAGACAATTACCACTAAATTGGCTATATGGTTAGACAGCCCTTGCATATATTCTTACTATTAGACTTGGGTGATGAAACCTTCTTTGAAATAATATTTTCTAAACTAGATATCATAGGTTCTTTTACTTTTTGTTTCATATCACTAGGAAAAATAGTCATACATATGGTTCTCATGTGTCCTTCCTGGTTGCACCTCCCACACACCTCTATATTAGATTTAGATTTTCACTTCTTGGACAACCTCTATACTTATTCATAAGGAGTGTGGAACACTAATACAATTATAGAATATCTCTTGCATGGATTCTTTTATTTCCTCAGTATCTCTTCTATTTTCTTTGAAATTTATGGTCATCCTATATTTTCCCATGATGTGGCCTATTTTTCCATAATAGAAGCTTATATTTCAAGTTATTTTGACCTCCTTAATATTTTTTATCACTTATATTTTTGTGGACACTTATTTACATAAGTAAAATAAATCTAGATAGATAGAAAAACCAATTATTCATCATATTTTTTCACATATATTGAATGTATCATAAAATTTGTGCTCAGTGGGCCGGTTTAGACCCCTAAGGGGGGGGGGGGTTGAATCTAGTGTTGCCTATTTTTTCTAAATTTCAAACTATCCTATAACCCCTTTTGAAAGTTAACCCTGGATATAAATTAGTTCATGTTAATATATTTTATTTCAACTAATAAATCATCAAACGTGTACATACAAGTAAAGTATAAAAAAGGAATACATTATTTTTTGCAAGGTTTAGTATAGATACCTACTTCTTTCCATGCTGGTTATACACCTCAACATGGATTCTCAACTATAATGATAAAAATATAAACATAGTGGTTTGGTGTTTCCCACACTTACATAGAGTCTCACTATGTATACACTTTCTTTCTTATCACATTACTTCTCTTACAATTTTCACATTGGATTTAATTAATAACTACACAGTCTGTTCACTAAGTCTCATGGTGGTATCCCTATATACCTTGAGTCTCATAATTTCTATGGAGTCCCACCATTTATATTTCTATGATTGCTTTGATGTTCATCTTGGAAGTATATTAACAAATCTATACATGATGCTTCTACATCAACCAGATAGATCTCATTTAACTCAACATAGGATATTTTAATTCCAGTAAATTCAAGATAAACTTCATGAAACTTGGTCCTTATAATAGAAAAACTTTACATACCTTAAATAGATACTACCCATCAGACTTCCTCACTCTCTTTTGAAAGGATCGCCATAATAAGTAGTGTCAATCTCTCCTCAAATCTTTCTTCTCAATCTTATGAAACCAAAATTATCATAAGAATCTATTCTTATTTCTATAGATTAGATACCCAAAAGATATTAAGATTAAAAATTGGATCGTATTATTCATCTTCTTCTTTTCTACAACATACAACAGATCCTTCTTATTTAAGAGGGATATATTCAAATGTATCACAATATCTCTACTCTAAAAATATAAATCATTAAATATATAAGTAGCATCTGTTTCTTCTTATTTTTTTATTTCTTCCTCCTCAATATCCTCAAATTTTCATGTGGATGATTGGTTCCATTAAATTTCATATTTCATTTTCAGTATTCATAAATGGAGTACCTTGAAACATTTTCAATGATAACTAAAAAGTTTTATTATATAATAACCACTTTTGATCTCTTTATTTTTCATTAAATTAAGTTTTAAACTCAAAGGAAATTCCATAAATTCCCTTATTTATTACAAATCATTTTTTATTTGAAGCATAACTAAAACAATATTCATAAAATATAGATAGCATGCACAACTTTTTCTTCATCAAAACATCTTCACTAAAAATTTTCAACTCAAATTTTATACATTTATATAAAATAATAGAAAATATATCTTATGGTGTGGATCTCAATTAATTTTATCTTGATAACATTCAATAAAATAGCACAACCTTTAATCTTCGATCTCTACATAATATCAACATCCCAACTCTTCATCTTTTAGTCTTGGGGAAATTCCTAGACTTTCATCTTAGTAAATCATATACACTAAAAACCATTGTATCAAAATAATGTAGTATTTGATAAATATAATATTGAGGTTTAATTATTATTCATCATCATCATTATTTAAAATCTGATAAAATAATTTTCTTTATCAAATAATACATGCAATAAAACTTATCATTTGAACTTGATCAAAATAGGCTCAGATCATAGATTTGGTAAGCATCATCATGTTTTGATCTTGAAAGAATATAATAATCATCAAATGATTTTACTTTCATTAGAATTAAATAATTATGGAAATTACTCTTTTAATAATTCTTTGGTCTTACCATTCCATGGTTGAATATCAACCTATCTTTCTTCTCATTCTTGGATAACACACTAATCTAGGTGTTTATGATGTTTGTACCATGAATGAACAATTCTTGTATCATCCCAAATTAGTTCATATTCATTAGATTAAAAATCTGGAATCATAATTTTTTCATCCACTAGAACATAAAAATTTTCCTAAATGTTGCATCTTACCCCAAGGACTTCAAATATTTATGTTTGGAAAGGCTTACATTCTAAGACTTATTCTCAATAGAAAAAGCCTTATGTTCAAATCTAGAAGTATTATACATTTACCTTTATCAATTTTCTAGTTCATCCTGAAGTATTAGATTCCAATAAATTCATAATATAATCTCATAGACTTATGGTGAGGTCTTATGATCAAGACTTATATTGCATCTGAAGTCATATGATCATACCTTTGTCAAATTTTAGAAAACTCCAAAGTCTTATGATGAATTCGCATAGTCAGCAAGGACTTTTGATTGGAAAATTCATACATCAGATTTTAATCCCTACTATTTCCTCAAAATATTACTCTCAACTCCCAAAATCTTATGTTCGAAAACAAAGTCTTATGATTATAGTAGGAAAATCCTTATATTTTGGACTTACACATTTTTTATGAGCTTTGAAATTTAGACTTCTATAGGTAGCCTTGAAACGAGTTTTTCTTGATCTTGGACTTCTACAAACGTCTTTAAATCATCCCAATACTTCTTCTAATGATAGTTAAAGTTATTAAAATAATTCTAAACTCATTTAAATGGATTTATATGGTGATATTTCATATATAATACTCAAATAAGAGTATATCAATGAATAAATCTACCAAATCATGTGTGGATCGTATTCAATAAATGTTTATCCATATCTATTCATTTAGAAGTGTAAAAACTCTATCTTTATAGAAAAAACATGATTTTTACTCATTGAATGGATTATTCTTGTTTATCTTATTTAATCCACTACCTAGAAGCTATCTAACCAGTTTTTAAAAGGAAACATCTTCTAGTTTCTTTGGATGAATCCATTCTCCAGCACCTAAGATATATCTTTTAAATTATCACATTGAATAACCTATTTGAAAGTAAATACAATTAAAAACTACCTTTTTTAACTTCAAACAACATGATTGATACAAAAAATAAATGTTATGATCAATAAATGAATGTAATAGCCATGCTCAAGTAACAATAAAATTATTTAAATAATTTAGTGTGATATCAATAAAAGTTACAAGTAATCAATTTGTACTAAAAAACTATATCACGAAGAAAATATAATATGATAACAAATAACATAAAAACATCATAGAAACAATAACATAATTCTTACAATAATCACTACCTGAATTCATTTTAAAAAAAAAGTCACTTGATGTTTAATATAATATATGAACAACAATTTAAGGGTCACTAATGATAATCCAAACGAGTCTGTAAGAAAGGATTAAAAAATTAATATTCTACCCTAATAACACAGTTTCTTATCAAAATAATTTTCCATACTTAAACTTGCATTAGATAAAAAAATTAATATTAAAAAAAGTATTCATTATAAAGAGAGTTTGACTGTTTATTCTTTCACCATATAGAAATAGGTTTACTTGGTTTTCCTTAAAACTCATACTTTGATTTAGAGGTAGTAAGAATATGTTTTATGAAATAATTAGTTTCACAGAAAAAAAGTTCAAATTAAATAATTAGTTAAATATCAAAAACAATTTTAATACTTTATAAAATAAATAATTTAGACAATCTAAACATCATATTTTTTAAGTGATAACCCCATTAAATGAGTGAAATATTTTTAAGAGCTATATCTCTCTTTTCCACCTAAAAAACTCACACATCACATCACCAATGATAAAAAATCTTAACTGAGGTCAAATATGGATATTTTAATTATTATCCATTTATATTAAATTAGGAATAATCGATTCTCTTATTAAAACATAACTAATAACACAAAATAAAATTCTCTAACACAATATAATCACATTAATCCATCTTTAATTAAAATACACTCATGTATAATAAAATATTTAAGAAAAAAATGAGATAATATTAAATAATTAATATCAATGACTACAGAAATCATGAAAGTATTTAAAGTTTTGGAAATTTTAGAGCCAAGTAATATGATATGACTAATAAACTCTAAAAAATAATCTATGTTTAACATCTGATAAAAAAATTTAGGAAACCAATACTTTATCAACTTTCCTAATACATATATGAAATAAAAGAACATATAAAACATCCAATAAAAACAAAATATGAGATATTATTAAATTTAATTACTCAATTTAAACATTAATGTGAATTGAAAAGGTTTTACTAAAATATTAATTTACCCAAGGGTTGGAAATAAGGTTCCAAGTAAAATATGTATAAATTGAAACCATTAATTATGTTCACATAAGACTTTATTTGAGAACATTCAACAAATTATATGAAAATATAATTAAAAATAATTTATTTATAATTCTTAAAAATAAGGATGTGATCTTTATTAATAATTTAGAAAACAAGTATCAGTCATGTTAAAGGCATAACCTAGAAATTCACATGATGGTTTAATAACACCTTCCATAATAGTTAGTGAGATTTAATAGTACAATATATCCTTTAATATAAATTTAAATCCATTAATAAATAATCCATGAACAATTAACCCTAATAAACTAAACACCATACTCAACGAAAACTAAACTTCAAGGAAAACATAAGAAATTTACTTCTAAAATACACCTAAGAACATAACAATATAAAACCCCAATTAAAACAACCCAATATTACTTCAATTTTAACCTAAACCCATAAAACACATGAAATAAATCACACATCAATAAAATTGAATTGAAATGATTATGAACCTATATAAAACCACCTACTAGGGATTTATTTAGACAAGGGAAGAGGAACCCCAAAGTTTAGAGGATATTTCACCATGTCATGGTGAAATCAAAAATAAAAAACCCATAACCAAGGTAGATGGAAATAGAGAAAAAGATTAGATAAGGTAATATACGAATAGGGTGAGTGATTACTGTAACACCCTAATATTTTAATATATATATTTGCCTTCAAATAAATTTGTTTCAACAGATTGTGATACATGCAACCCATAGTCTAAATGAACCGTGATATAGTATACAGTTATAATCGATCCATTAAATTGGTGGTTATGAAAAGAAATAACTAAATTATGAAAAAAAATTATATATAAAATAAATTAATCGATTATCAATTGATTCAAAATGAAAATAAAAATCATTTTAAATTAAAAGAGAGGTTTTTTTAAAATACTATTTTTATGCATGTAACTTGTTTTTATCTTAATAAATTAAATTAATCACAATTCTTAAATTATTTTAATGAAATGTATATGTTATATATATTCAATAAAAAATTTAACATTCATATAATGTATTTTAGTCATGAGACTAGAATAAATCCAATTTTTTGCTTAAAAGTTTATTTTTTAACGGTTTTAGTAGCATTTTGCTTACTTATTTTAAAATTAAATTATATCACTTAAAAAAAATTAAATTTTATAAAATAGATTCCATATTTTCAATTAGAAGGATAAAATTTGGTAAATATTTCCCTTTTATTTTTTATCATTATGAATAGTTACCATAGGTAATTTTGTTACCACAATAAAGGGTAAATTGGGTAATTAAAGTTAAAAAAAATATGATAAGGACTAAAAAATGATCATAAAAATTTCTTTAATTTTATTTGATGATTATATCTCATCCACAATCATCCAAAATTATAATATATTACATTTTTTAATTTGATCTTGATTTTTACCTTTATAGTATTTAATGTAAAGAAAAGTAAAAAATTATCATTCTCTTTATTTTATTATCTCTAAATTTTTTACATATGGATAAAGAGTGGCTCAGTTTGGTTCTAAATAGTTATTTTAAATAAAAATTATTTTTTATGTTTATAATTTATTTCTAATTTTTAGTTCTTGGATAATTACCTTAAATGCTTATGTAATGTCAAAATTGTATTTATTCAATTAATAGAAAAATAAAATAAATGATTTCAAAAATATTAAAAGTAATATAATTATGTTGAATTATTGTATTACATGAAATTTTTAGATAAATATAACCTATTATTAAATTTTTAAATGATTATATTATAATTCATATCTTTGTCTTGGTGTATTTAAGGTCAAATTAAATGAATAGTTCCAAAATTGACATTAATGATATTTTATAATAAATAATATTTTATTAAATGATTTATGATTTATAAAAATATTATCATCATCCAAGTGAGTGTAATATGGTTTAAATTATCATCCATGTTCCATTTATGAGTCACTTTTTCATTTATAGTAACATTCTTAACATTTTAAGATTGAAATAGTTGTTATCATGGTTATGGTTAAAAATGGTTAATGAAGGGATTAATAAAAAAGATATGGTTTAAAATGACACCAAAACCTATATAAATTTTATTTGATTATGTTATTTTGACCCTAGACTCTTTATATTTTAATTAATATCAATTTCAAAGTTTTTTTAGAATTAATTTATTATATTTTAATCTTTTTAGAAATTCTAAGTGTGTCCTCACATTTAAAATGACACAAAAACCTATATAAATTTTATTTTATTATGTTATTTTGACCCTAGACTATTTATATTTTAATTAATTTAAATTTTTAAGTCTTTTTTATAATTAATTTATTATATTTTAATATTTTAAGAAATTCCAAGAGCGTCCTCACCCTCCCATATAAAAGGAAAACTAACCTTTATCTTCATTACCCAACTTTGAGCCTTATATATTAACAAGAACCTACCCATTACTCTTTTAAAATTATATATACTTTAATTTTAGTTGTTATTATTCTTAAAATATCATTCCAAGGGTCCATAAGAAGGGATCTAAAGGAGGCCCATTGAAGAAGAGCCAATCGTCTAACCCATCAATTTGTTTATTCATATACATCCTATAAATATGTTATACTATTTAAAAAATAATAAATTAATTAAAATAAATACACTTAAATTTAATTTGGATTATGATACCACCTTTATTCACCCTCTTTTCCATCAAATGGTAAGTGAAAGTATTGCTCGTGCGTGTCTATAGTTTATCATCTCCGCAAAGCGATACAATTCATTTTTCATCAACATCCTTCAAATATGGGTATTATGATGGTTTTAATGATTAGAAATGATATTTAAAAAATTATTATTATTATTTAATTATAATATCGCTTATACTATCTTACCTTTCAATCCGTTAGAAAATGATAATGTCGCTCATGCGTGCGTGGGGACTACCACCTCCACAAATCAATGTGACTTGTTTTTTATTTTTTTACTTGGATGTTAATAAGAATAGATTTAATGAATATAATTGATATATATTAAATAATAATGATTCTAAAAGGGTGAATTATTATTTACCTTTATTTTATTCTATCCATCTAAAAGTGAAAATAGTGTTCAGGCTTACGTACAACCTCCCGTCCTTATGAATGGTGTAATTAATTTTACTGTCTATAGAATTTATAGATGAATATAAATATATATATAATTAATATTTATGATATTTATATCATTATTAATGTTATATATATGATTTAATCATGATAAAAGTAAATGTACCAAGACTATTGAACTAAAACATGCATGAAAAATAAAGAAGTTTTCACCCAAAACTGTGATTTTAATAACAAATTGATAATAAATGGGTGATAAGATGTTATATGTAAATAATAAATATTATGATATATATTATTATGGATATATAATATATTTATAATAAATCTATATTTATTATACAGGATGTTTGAACATGCATGAAGATAGACGATACTTGATGTAAGGGTGTAATGTTCCAGTCTTATTTTTATCATGATTATTTATGCTTGAATTTACATTGAGGAAATTATATAATCCTTACCTGATAAATCCTTTAATTTTTTATACCATTTTTAATTATTAATAATAAATCTTCCTTTCATTTTCTCACTTTATGTACTTAATAGATCGAAAATATATTTGCAATGAAAACCTACTTTATTTTTCACTTTGATCGAAAAATATTTTTCTTCCATATCCATATTTTATAAAAATGTTTCAAGAATGTTTTATTATTATAATTTTATTAATTAAATTAATTTTTTCCCATGTTTTAATTTTTATAAAAATGTTTCAAAATATTTTTCTTATCATTTTCTATACATTGTACTTTTTTAACTTGTTACAAATGTGTGAAAGGAATGTTCTTTTAACTTATACATTATGAATAGAATTTCCCACTATTGTGAATGTTTAATAATTTAAAGATTAATTTAAAAGTTTTCAAGGTTATTTTCAAATAAAAATTTTTCTGTAATATTTTGTAAATTTTTAGATTTTAAAGAAGTAATTTTCAAAATGAAAAATATATTTTTCTTAGGAAATATAACAGTTATTCCTTTAAATAAATTTTCATATATGATAAAATCCTTAAATGTTAATTGTGTTTTACCAAGGATATTATCCAATGATAGCATCCTTATTCTTTCTCTAAATGTTTTATGATTTTGATGATTAGATGTTTATGAAACCAATTTATTTTCATGGGCTATGTTATATTGAATTGATGAAATGTTTATGAAACATGTTTTCTTTTCAGGGGTTATAATGTGATGATATGATGAATGTTTATGATATTTTGGCACAAATATGTATAGTTTTTTTTATTTTATGGGTGGTATTGGAATTATATTTCCCTCCAATGAATTGGTTAAAGTATTATGTCTCATGAGATAATTATGAGAAACAATTCAATGTGATTGATTCTCTATAGAAAATAAGTTGATGTGATTGATCTGCTATAGGAAACAAGCCCATGTACTTTATAGGCTATAAGAAACAAGTCTATTTGATTGATATGCTATGAGGAAAAAGTAAATGTGCTTTCTCCACTATGGAAAACTGGTGTTGATGCTTGATCTGTAATAATTTGATGGTCTCAGTAGTTAACCTTAACATATGAAATGGTTTCTATGCTTATGATAGTGCCACAATTCTATGAAATGAACTTATGGTTCATTATTGATTTATGATGATTTATCAATCTTATGATTCTTTTTATTTTTAATGGTGAAGTATTATTCCATGAATCATGTTTACGATCCTTGATAGATAAGGTATTAACTTTGTAAGATATATTCATGATCTCAAATTCATATGATTATCATATGCATTAATATGATAATAAATTGATATCTCCCATGTTAATACTTAATAATAATTTGAGATCACCCTTTATTATGTTTCCTTTACCCAAGTTATAATGAAAGGATTAAATAGGTTATTTCTATGAAGAGTACTAAATGGGAAGATATCTATGGAAAATGTTGGAGATGTTTCATGAAATAAGAAGATGGTGTATCTAGTCTCTAAAGTCTCTAAACCTTTACGGTCCTTGGGCATGTATTTTTGAAATTTATTGAATATTAATCTAATATTTATATATAAAAATATCAAGCCTTTATAGTTGGTATTAGATAAAAAGAAGGGATCTGATCCTTGGGAACTCTCGCATGTGAACATTGGGCGAAGCATGATTCATTTCTTAAAGGATTCATAAGGAAAGGGATGCCACAGGAGATGGTGGTAAGAGTACCAACCAGAATGAATATCCACCGATTTAGTGATCTGATAGATATCAATTATATTACTGGGTTATAATTCTAGATTGAAATAGTTGGTTTTAGAGTAAGGTTTAGTTAACATTTGTAAACTCAAATGAGAAAACTTTAGTGAGAGACTTGGGGGTAAGTATAAGTATAATATAATATCATAATGTTTTTTAATTACCACTGATAACCTAGGTTAAACCTAAGGTTTCATATATTGATAACTAGGTTTCATAATTTATACATCATATAAATGTTTTTTCATGATTATTTGGTTTCTCACTATGAATATTATTACTCACACTATTGTTTTTTGGTTTTAGTTAATGGATGTAATAAAATTAATCTTGTTAGTGTTTAATGTTATGAAAAATTAAATGATTTTACTCCCAATAAACAAAATATTATGGGACTAGGAATGCCGAATCTTGTTACTATACTCACATTACTTTTTCAAGCCATGAATCATGATGACATTCCAAAAAAACAAAATAAAGAATAACGTACTATTTAATCTTTTATGAGGAAACATCAAAAAATTTGAGTGGGTATTATGATCCACTAGTGGATGATAAATGGATCAACACCATTGAGAAAATATTTTTTGTTCTCTAGTACTCAGAACATTAAAAGGGTATACTAGTTTTTTATCATTTAAAAGGCGAAACAAATCAATGGTGGAATCTTATTAAGAACACAATTCATTTTTTAGTAATTTTTTACCTTGTGTTCTATGTGAAAATATATAGAATTAATTCCTTGAGATTAAGAAAAATGAATAAAATCCATTGGTACATATGAGGACGATTTTACAAGAGTTGTAAGGTATTTTTATGTTTTAATCATTATACCTAGAAGAAAAATTTATCGATTATTAGTGGGTTAAAACCAATTCTTCACAGGGAATTAGCTATAAGAGACTTTAGTAATTAAAAATAAATCATTCTATGTTCACTCAAGGTAGAAATGGAAATTGAAAATTCCCACTATTCCCACGGTTTTGAATATAAAATTATGATGGTGTATCATGAGAAATTGAATAAATCACATGGTGGAAAGAAATTTCATCCATCTAGATGCTATAAATGTGGGAATAAACATCAAGGGAACTTTAGTAATGTAACTCATAGGTTATTTAAATATTGAATGGTTGGTCATAAAGCCTGTGAATTTCAAAAGGGTATGAATATACTAATTAATGAAATGGGGGAAAAGAAGATTCCAATTAATGCATCACCCATCCTACAATGTTTAAAATGAACGGAGTATGTGAATTACTCCAAATATTACAAAAAAATCAAGGTCTTTTTTATGATGATAAGCATAAATAACCTATTAAGTCCAAAGATAAATGGAAATCTCTTGTGGTTATGATAGCCGAAGTGGGTTATGAGAATGACACAGTGAAAGGTACAATTATCCTCCATTCTAGAACTCTTAATGTGTTTTTTGACTCTAGTTATACCCACTCTATTATATTTGAATAATTTTATAAGGGAATAAAAAATCCACCACAATGACTAGATGTTGAGTTAGTAGTGAAAAACCTTAATAGTATTATGATTGAATATCAATTCTATGATTCTTCTTTCATTGAAGTTTGTGGGAATATTCTTCCTGTAAATATTATAATTATCTATTTGGTTGGATTTGATTTTATTTTGGGAGTGTATTGGATTTATTAAAATAAATATCGCATCAATTTTTGAGAAAGGGAAGTCACATTTAATATTCTGCACCAACCTATGATTATTGATCGACGTGACAATAATTATAAACTTTTTATGGAAATAACATCCATTATATGGGTCTTTAATCCTTTTCAAAATGGGTGCTTATCTCATATGGTTGGGGGGAAACTCAACATCAAAGATATGCCTATTTTATGGGAGTTTATTTATGTCTTTATGGAATAATTCCATGGTCTCCCACTGAATAACGAAGTTGAGTTCTCAATAAAACCCACACCTAGTTTTACACCTATTTCAAAGACTCCCTATATAATGGCCCCAATTTAGTTATAGGAATTAAATAATAAACTCTAGGATAATCATGGGAAGGGATTAATTCAGATAAGCATGTCACCTTGCGGTGAACATTTTCTTTTTTTAAGAAGAAAGATAAATCAATGTGACTCTGTATTGATTATTGAGAACTTAACAAATTCAAAATCAACAACAAGTATTATCTAACCCAAATTGATGACTTGTCTCAAAAACTATTCACATTTCAATCCTTATCTAAGATTGACCTTCATTATGAATATAATCAATTGATGATCAAGGAGGATGTACCTAAGACATCATTTCATACATGGCATGGACACTATAAATTTATAGTGATTTCATTTAGTATTACTAATTCCCCCAATATATTCATGGATTTAATTAATAGAGTCTTTAGATATTACATTGATCAGTTTGTAGAAGTATTTATAGATGATATTATTATATATTTTAAGAGAAATTAAAATCATGAAGATAATTTTAGGATTTTCCTAAAGACCCTAAGGAAGTACAATTTGTATGAAAATTTTTCGAAGTGTAAATTTTGGCTATAAAAAGTTTCATTTTTGGGTTATATGATCACAATAAAGGGTATATTAGTGGATCCACCAAATAAATAAGTCATTAAAAATTGGTCCAGACCAACTATTGTGAATTAGATCCATAGTTTCCTTGGTTTGTCTAGACATTATCAGTGCTTTGTGGAAATTTTCTCATGGTTGTCCAATATACTCACCTAGTTAACTCGGTAGGGAGCCAAGTTCCTTTAGGAAGATAAATGTAAGGGATCAGACCCTCCTGGGCCATTACATTACCAAAGTGAGGCTCCACCAAAATGGTGGAACTGTGAGGGTGACACCGTGAGGGTGGAACCGTGACGGTGGCACCGTGACGGTTGCACCGTGACGGTGGCACCATGAGGGTGGCACCATGACGGTGGCACCGTGAGGGTGACACCGTGAGGGTGAAACCGTGAGGGTGAAACTGTGTCCCCTTGCCGATCCTTTCGTTCTTTTTCCAGTACCTGGATTTTCCGCTCCCGCAACGTAAGTTTTGATGTAAATTAATTCTTTTACTCCTTTTAAAACCATTTAAATCCCATAATTAATTCCGAAAAATCCTGAGAGACCTATGTGTGTAACTGCCCAACCGTGTGGTCAACCCACACCCCCACTCCTTACGCGGTTTGGCATTCTCATCTCAACCTTCCACGGCTCTTATAAACTAAGGGTTAGCCGTGGTTTCTTCTTTCCTCGATCGCGGATTTTCACGAACAGCTTCTGGTGCATCGGGCGAGCTGCATCGATATCCGTGAAGTTCCTCCCCCGACCTCAGCGTAGATCGTTGATCCAAAAGGTAGGGAATTTATCCTTCATCTCTCTCTTTTGTGTATCATGCGGGGTGGGCGGGCTTTTGTTTCTGTAGAATTGGATAAACCAGACCTAATAAAGATAATGAACAGATTCTATAAATAAATAAGGGGAGACTGTGATCGTTGATGCTCTATTATATTATGACCATCTTTCCGAATTGTGCCGGCTTGCACATTCTGAAAATTGAGGCCGTTGGTGGTCATTGTCTATGCACTAATGAACCCCTCGTGGTGTTTTAAATGGCTTGTTCCAAATTGTAAACTCATGATGTGAAAAGTAAATTGGTTAATTACGTATATTCGGATAAGTAAATTGGAAGCACCAGGATCAACCCTTCTGTGATAACCCCCGGTCAAAACACGGAATTGAAATCATGGAGTGTGTTAAATATTTTAAATCTGAAAATACTGGAATGACCCTGCTTAGTGTTTGTAGAAGTGGTTTGGTAGTTTTCTTTCACGGGCCGTTTGCTGGAGACATGGGAGGGGATGAGATCCCCTGTTTTTATACTCTCGATGGTTGTGGAATCGGGGATGGGATCCCCTGTTGTTATGGATTCGGTGGTTGTGAGTTTTAAGACCCGGTGGTTACATTTTTATATCATGAATTAGGGTGGGATCTTCTGTTGATGAAAAAACTTTTTGGGAGGGGACACCGAGCAGTGTCTCAGGGTTGTCTTTGGTTCCAGTACTTCGGGGGGGATCTCACTTTTTCCTTGTTATTGTAACATTATGAGAGAACCGAGTGTGAATGTTTAAATTGACGATTGACTGGATTCTTTTCCCTGGTTATGCTTATGGTGTTAGTTGCCCAGTAGTGCATGAACTTATTTGAACATTATCACCGAACATGAAACAAGAATGGGACAAAAGGGTTTTGTTGGCGAGAGTCGTGACTCAGACTTGAGTGCTGTTGTGATCTGTAGGCTGTCTGAAGAAAAACCTAGCTTGGGTGAGTGCTTGTTACCTATATATATACTTGTAGCTTTGTGTTTCTTATTCTCGCCCCACCCAAGTTGAGCACTTAGTGTCGAACACCCCCATTCATGGGGGAGGGTGTTTTTCCCAACACTATTCTTAGTGGCTGGTTATTATCTCCTTTTCAGCTCCCTTTCCCAGATAGCCCAAGTATCTTCGGGCATGTTATGATGGCTTGAGGTCCATTATTAGCCCAAGAACCTTCGGGCGGTGTAGTGTGATGGTTGGCCAGGTGTGTGTGGCAGGTGGTTTCCCAAGTGTCTTCGGGATGAGGCCCAGGTGTCTTCGGGCATGGCAGTTGATCTTCTAGCCCAGGTGTCTTCAGGCATGGTTGTAGTTGTTCTGGCCTAGGTGTTTGCAGGCATGGTTACGTATGACAGTTGTGGCCCAGGTGTTTGCGGGCAGGATTCAGCAGTGGGATTGCGTGTGGTTGTTGCCCAGGTGTGTGCGGGCGGGTGAGGCAGTGGGACTGCTGTGACAGAATGGCGGGATTGGTTCGATGCGTAGGATTTCTCAATAACCAGTGGAAAAGTGGCGCAGGGTACCCAAACATCGATGTTCTCTTATTATGTATATTACTTGACTTGAGTTATTTGGGGAGTGTGCCTTGGTGAGGCTTTGGTGGATAGTTTACCTTGATAGGTATTTGGTTTACTCCTTTTCTCACGGGACTTTAGTATGTTCCCCCACTTGTGCACGAGAGTCTTTGGTTTTTCTATAATGAGTGTACTTGTATGCTGACCCAACGTATATAAAACTGCTTTCAGGTTGCCAGGAGGACTTCGGGGATCACACAAGACCATACTAGTTCGGACCTTTGGGGCAGTTGCAGTTGTTGTTTTTCTTTTTTTAGCACTTACCTTTGTAGTCACGTTTTGTACTTTGTGGCTTTTACTTTTGGAACATGCATGAGGGAATGGCTTATTTTTGGCTTTACTTTTCTTCCAGTTTTGGTGTTGTTGGGTTTCGTCATCTAATCTCCCGATCCTATAAAACAAAAAGGGGTAATGCCTTCCATTTGTGTGTAATTTCTATACCCTTGGTTCTAGTCGCCACTCTGGGACCTATTGAAGGCGGGTCCCGGGGGTCATTATCTCTCCTTCAACTTAATGAAGGAAGGTCCTGACAGTCTGCTGACCCTTCCCTCCCTTTGGTGAAGGCGGGTAGTGACAATAAATGTGAAGAAAATTTCAAGGGACTAAATATAAGGTTATCCAGTGCACCAATTATTACTTTATCCTATAGTGTATAATGGTTTCCATCTATAGTGATGCATCGAAGAAGGTATTGGGATGTTTCCTCTTGTAGAATGTTATGGTTATAGCCTATGCTTCATGACAACAGATGGTTCATGAGAAAAAATACCCAAATATTGATTTGGAGTTATATGTGGTAATTTTTTCCTTAAAAATATTGAGGCATTATCTTTATAGAGAAATGGTTGATATATATTCTGATCATAAAATTTTAAATTATATATTCACACATAAAGAGTTGAATATTCACCAAAAAAGATGGTTAGAGATAATTAAATATTATGACTATTAAATACTTTACTACCCTAGTAAATTAAACAAGTATTATGATAGATTATCTATGATGAGGATACAAAATAACAAATATTTCTAGATTTACAAATGATGGATCTTGAAATCTTGAAGGAAGGGAAGAAAACCTATTTTCTCTTATGGGTGATCATCCATCTATCCAAGTGAAGATTAAAGAGGTGTAGAGGGAAGATATAGAGATACATAATAAGTTTAGAAATTTACCTATGGTTAACCTTGATTATTATGGAATTGAAAAGTTTAATCTATATGAGATTTAAAGGAATTATTAGATAAGGCTCATAGTTCATCATTATCTATTCATCCTGGAGAATGAATATGTATAGAGAACTAAAAGAGTATTTCTGGTGGGATATAATGAAGAGAGACATTTATGAGTATATATCTTGGTGTTTAGTATGTCATCAAGTTAAGGCTAATATATATAAGTATAAGGGTATGTTACAACCATTATCTATACCTGAATGAAAATTGGAAAACATCACGATAGGCTTTATCATCAGACTCCCCAAAACATATAAGCTCCATAATTCCATTTAGGTTGTATTTGATCAACTAATAAATTCATAAAAACTAATATACATTAGATAATACTTCTCTCTTGATCATGTTTTTCATAATACACATTAAGGAAGTGGTAAGGTTTCATAGAGTACCACATTTTGTTATATATTATTAGGTTCCATGGTTTACCTTGAAGTTATAGAAATGTATTCAGTAGGCTATGGATACATAGTTGGGTTTTAGTATGGTGTATAATCATAAAATAGATGGTTAGTATGATAGAACCATTCAAACCCTAGAGTATATGTTGAGATCTTGATCTATGGATTTCAAAGGTGGTTGGGATCAACACCTTCCTCTAGTCAAGTTTTCTTAAAATAAAAGATTTTAATAAAGAAATTAGATGGCTCATTATTAAGACCTATATGGAAATAAGTATATAATTAAAATTTTATAGGATGAATTTGGATAATGAAATCTATTGGGACCTAATTTAACTGAGTAAATGGAAGAGAAAGTTAGATCCATTCAACACCAAATCAAGGTAACTTAGAGTCGACAAAAGTGTTATGATGATAATAGTTGGTACGATCTGGAGTTCGGTGTTGGTGAAAATTTATTTCTTATAATTTCTTAATGTAATATGGTAATAATATTCATAAATAAAGAAAATCTAAAACCCATTTATATTATTCCCTTTGAGATTCCTGATCCAGTTGGGATGTTATCTTTTCGCTTGGTGCTTCCACTAAACCTCACTCATGATCATGACGTGTTCCATGTATCTATCCTAAGGAAGTACATACCTAATCATTCACATGTACTTAAATAAAAGGTTATACCATTTTAGTATGATAATTTTTATGATAAATAGATATTAGAAATCATGGATCGTAGAGATAAAGTGCTACAGAAAAAAAACTACCCACCTGGTTTAAGTTCTTTGGAGGAATCCAAAATTATAAGAAGCTACTTGGTAACCTGAGGATGTAATGAAATATATATACCCTCATTTTTTTATATCTGGGTGATGGAATTTTGAGGTTGAAATTAATTTTAAGGGGGTTAGAATGTAACACGCTGATATTTTAATATATATTTCTCTCAATATGTTTTTTTATGATGGTTTGGGATACAAGAAACACTAAGTCTAAACGAACTAGAATATTGTATACCATTAAAACCTAGAAAATAAATTGTAAATTATTAATATGAATAACTAAATTATGAAAATTGAATGTATAAAATAAATTCATTGATTATCAATTGATTATAAATGGAAATAAAAATCATTTGAAAGTAAAATAGAGGTTTTTTTGAAAAACTATTTTTATGTGCACAATGTGTTTTTATCTTAATAAATTAAATTAATTACCATTATTGAATGATTTCAATGAAATATATATGTTTAATATACAATAAGAAAAGTTGACATTCATCTAATTTTATAAGTATGAGATAGAAATAAATATAGTTTTATGCGTAAAAACCTATTTGTTTAAAAAAACAATTCATCCTGTTTTACTCACTTACTTTAAAATGAATTTATTAAAATTATAGAAATTGAATTTGATAAAATAAATTACATATTATTAATATGGATGCTAAAATTTGGTAAATATTTTCCTTCTATTTTCTTCTTTATGAATAGAACTAGAATAAATTTTATTACCACAGCAAAGGGTAAATTGAGTAATTAATGTTAAAAATAATATGATAAGGGAGAAAAAATAAACATAAAACTTAGATTAATTTTATTCTATGTGTATATATCACCCATTATCATACAAAATTTTAATATATATTTTTTCATTTTTCCATGATTTTGACCTTTATAAAATTTTATGTAAAGGAAAATCAAAAATATCATTCTCTTTGTTTTATTATCTATAAATTTTTGAATTGGTAATAAAAATAAGTTATGTTTTATTATATATATTTATTTGAAATAAAAATTATTTTTTAATCATGGTAATTTATTTTTAATTTTTAGTGATTGGTTAATTACCATAAATTCTTATGCAATGCTGACATAGTATTTATTCAATAAATACAAAAATAAAATAAATTATTTGAAAAATATTAAAATTAATATAATTTGGATTAATTATTATGTTACATGAATTTTTATGATAAATATAACCTATTAGTAAAGTGTTAAAGGATTATATTCTAATTTCAACTTTTTCTTGGTGTCTTTAAGTTTAATGTAAATGAATGGTTCCCAAATTGACATTAATGATATTTTATAATAAATAATATTTTATTAAATGATTTATAATTTCTATAAATATTACCTTTAGAAAAGTGATTGGAGTATGGTTTAGAATATCAACCTTGTTCTATTTATGAGCCAATTGCATATTTATAGTAACATTATTAACCCTTTAAGATTAAACTATTTGTTACCACGGTTAAGGTAAAAAATAATTAATAAAGGGATTAATAAAACATACAATGTTTAAAATGACACCAAAAAAGCATAAATTTTATTGATTGATGTTATTTAGACCCTAAAAAATTTATATTATAATTAATGTCCATTTAGAAGAATTTTTATAGAGAATTACTTTATTATATTTTAAGATTTTAAAAAATTCCAAATGTGACATCTTTCTCTCTTATTAAACATTACCCTACTTTCACTTCTAAACACAAATTTGAGCCTTCTATTATGGCCAAAACCTACCAATTTATCTTCTAAAAATACCTATACATGAACTGGAGGTTCTATTTGTTAGGACCAAGTTTCTTTTTTTGTTTTATTTTTTGTCAATATATCAATATGTTAAAGAAAATGAGTCTATTGAAAAAGTAATGGAAATATGGATTGAGGAATGTTGTGTGTGAAGATTAGAATTGGATCTAGAACCATCATCATGAAGATCAGACTGACCATTATATTCAGAAAATCAGAATTATAATTATTACTAAAGTCTATCGGATTGGGAAGATGTTTACTAGATGAAAAGGCCCGTCGAACTCACCTTGGGTTCAAAATAGGGTTGTAATCGTAATTAGGAAGGGAATCAGATTCTACATGGATCCAATGTAAATCTAATGATGATTTTCTATTTTTTAATTCAAATAATTCATATTTTTTATGGATACTTGTGATGAAATCCTTGTGAAGGAAAGGGGGATTGATGCCAATCTTATTTGGGGTTGGAAGAAAAGGAAGAATCTACTGGAATGAAAAGAAGTTATAGTACTTTCTATTATAATTCAGATGATGATGAATATAGTCTTAAATGTTTTAAAATTCATTAAGAATTCATGCTTACAAGAAATAAGTTTAAGAAGAAGAAATTTTTGGTAAAAAAACCTTTCCAATATCACTCCATCAGTATGGGATTACTAGACACATATTTGTTTAAAGGCTAAAAAGGTTGATCAAAATGAGAGAAACAGAATGTGCTAGTTTTCAGTTAGACCAAAAAGTAAAAATATTTAAATCCTTAGAGAAATAAGTTTATGAGTATCATATTTAATAAATAAATAAATTTTTGAAGTCTAGGCCACTGATACCGGTCCATCGGACTCTTTATGTCATCGTAATCATCAGAGGTAGAATTGTTTTCATTGGGAGTTTTTGGGACCAATGAAAAGGAAAATAAGTAAAGTTTTGGGGGGTCAATACGAAAAAAAAGTTAGAGACCAATCAATAATGTTGTCAACAATTTTAATCAAGATGAATTGTTCGTTGAATTGTTTTATTTTGGTATCAAGTGGGTCAAGAGAAAATAAATAGAATCATTCAATGTTTCTCTGATATGTTTATCAACTGGGTCAAGATCCATCAGAATGAAGGAAACACTGATTCATCAATGTGAATATGAGGCCGATAATTAGATATAACTTAACATCGATAATTTCATCAGATTCTGGATCATCAGTCTGAAGAAAATTAGAACAAGATTCTTACTTGGATATTTTAAGAAGTGTAGTCAAAAGGGAAGAGAAAGCATGAAGAATTTGAAGAAGAATATATTTTTTTCATTAGTTGGTAAAGATAATCATAATAAGAATAAATATGTTTTACATTTGTCACATTTTTTACAATATAAACCTATTGAATAATCTATTGTCTTCATTATAATGAGGAAATTAAAATGGGAAAATTAGTCTTTCAATTGGTGCATAACAGCTTAATGTGTAATATTTTGTTCTATTTTGTTTTCAAGTGGGTCAATAAAATCAGAGTGAATAAATGACTTTATCAAAGTAAAGAAATTTTATTAGGAAATCAAAATCAAAATCAGATTGAGTAATGCTAATAATTTATAAGGAAATTGAAGATGTAAGAAGATTCTAGTAGTTTTGAGATGAGTTAAGAAGAATTAAAAAATTAAAAAATTCCTCTAGAATTCAATGGAAATATAGATTTTAGGAAATTTGTTTCAGTGGAATAACATTTAATAATCTCATCCAAACATTATTTGGTGCACCTATAAATAGAGGAGGTACTCTGTACTTTCCTAACACACATACTATTCATGGGTGAAGATAGAGAAGCTTCAAAGTTCTAGGGAGAAAATATTTATGGATTGGGACTTTCTGAAGAAGTTTACCGGAGAGAATAAGAAGAAGAAGAAGAAGAAGAAGACAAAGAATATTATATGCAGAAGATTATCATATCAAGTGGGATCATCATACTAGGAAAATAGATTGGGATTTATAGACTGGGGTAGAAGCAGTTTAGGTTATTTTCAGTGGTATTCAGAATAAGGAATATTTCTATATTGAGAAAATCGGACTGGGAAATCAGATTTAGTATCATTACAAAGTCCATAAGAAGTTATTACTAGCTGTTGGGGAAAAAAGTGAAGAATTGTTTTTAAATAACATATTTTTAAAAATGATTCAAGAAACATTATAACATGTTTGTTAGACAAATTTTATTACATCATTTTTTCTATAAAGATCACACTCAAATTTTTATTGAACATAGTTCTACTTGAGTGTAAGGTCATATCCTACTCATTGTATTCCACACAAAAGGATTTTTCTAGTGAATTTTTTCGTATCATATTGTTTCCAAACTATTCCAAGGATGTAGCTACTCTTTTTGAGTAGTGAACCTTATAAATTCTTGTGTTCCTATAGATGTGAGTTTTATTTTTCTTCTATAGGTAAATAAATCTTTAACAGGATGTGAAGGTTGTTTCATTAGTAAGGAAACTTAAAATAAAATATATCACTGATTCACCCCTTTCAATCTCAATGATACTTGGATCCTGGATGGGCACCTATAAATAGTATCATATGGAAGGTACCCTTTACTTACTCTTTACTGAAGATTTCAAAGAAAATATCGTTATGGGAAATCTGATTTTGGTGGATAGTAAGGGGATTATGATCTTAAATCATTAGATTTATAATATCTAGAAAGGAATAATGTAACCATATCTTTTTTTCCCTTGAGTATGATGTTTGAAAATATATTATATATGGTTTCCCTCCTCGTATTGATAATTATACTCTCACAAATGCTGATAAGAAAAACATTGAGATTAATGGAAGTGTTATGAATGATTTACTCTCATCAATTTCTGAAAGTGATTTTCTAATAGTAAAAGGAGTTTCCACCACCAAAATTATTTGGTATAAATTAAAGAACATTTATGAAGGCAATATAAAAGTAAATAAGGCAAAGTTAAAAATCTGGATATTGAAGTATTAAGACCTCAATATGGGTGGGTATGAATCATTTTGTGATTTATTAACCAAGTTAAATGACATTGTTAGTTCTATCATAAGACTTGGTGAAGAGTTGTAAGATTCTACTATTATTTAAGTTATTTTGAGAATTCTTCCAGACGGGATTGATGCCAAATTGTTTTTATTGGAAGATAGAGATTCTAAAACTCTATCTATGGATGATATTCATATTACTCTCAGTACTTATAAAATGAGAAGGGTGAAATCTATGAATGTAAAAAAATGAAGATAAAGAAATTTCCTTCAATTATTCCAAGAATGGAAGTCCAAAAATGTTCTTTAGGAAGATGATGTTTCTGAATCTGATTCTAAAAATGAGGAATGTAAAGCTCTTAATGTAATTTTATACTTATTTTCTAAAAATTTGAAAATGGGTATAATAAGGTATAAATTAAAACTTTCTTTAAAATGTTTTGGATGTGGATCTATTGGTCACTTTGTTTCTAATTTTCCTTAAATAGTTTATAAATAAGAAAGTAATGAAGAATAAAGAAATCCAAGAAGATCTTGGAAGAAAAAGGGTGATAAGGAAAAATATTATTCCAAGATAAAATATAATAAGTTCTATGAATCCAAAAGGAGAAGATTTTTTTCTAAAGATGATGATAGTGAAGATATTATAAATGGTTCTAAAGAGAACATTTTTATTTCAATAGTTAATGAGGAAAGTTTTTTATTAGTGAGAGTAGTTGTTATGAATAATAGGAAAGTAAATCTGAATCTGAAAAATATATTGAGAATATTAGAGAGAATACTTTCATTTCAATAGTGAACAATGAAGAATTTAGAATTAGGATTTTGGATGAAAAAGAATAAACATAATTATAATTTCATCTGAAATAATAATTGAAAGAATGTCTGAGGAAGATTGGGAGGTTTGATAAGGAAATCAGGAAGTTTAAAAATAAATATTCTTCATCTAATAATCAATAATGTTTTCCTGATGATAATTTCAAGTAGCTATAAGAGATTGATAATTTGACTAAATCTCCAGAGAAGTAAAATAATCATAATTAACATCTTGAAGTAAGTTGAAGGAAAAAAGAATAAGAGTTGGATCTTTTCTAACAAAAACTTTCTAAATATGAATAAAGGTTTACAAGTTTCAATAATTCTATCTCTGAGTTGGTGAAAGCTCTAGAGAGGCTAAACCTGAGAAGGATAAAATGTTATCTTTAAAGGTTGAGAATAAATATGAAATTTTATCTAAGAAGAAGAAAGGTGATAAATTTATGTATGTGTCCAAAACTTATAAAGTTGATAGTTCATAAGTTTCTAAAAATATTGAGTATGAAAAATTTTCTATTACTTCTAATTCTGATAAATAGAAAAGGAAAAATAATCCAAAATGTATGATTCTGGTTGATATCAGAAGGGTTTGTGGTAAAAAAATTCATCATGTGGAAGTTAATAAAAATTTTGAGAAACATGTCAAAAATTCTGGATAGTATGGAAGTTATATAGGAAGGTACTCCTTCTATGGATTTGGTTGGCATTGTGGTGGATTCGGACACACTGCTAATATGTGTTGGTTGAATCAATAACATTACAACTACTCCATGAGTTATATAAGGAAAAGTTTTAGAGGGATCCAATCCTCTCAAAGGAAGAAATATGAGAAAGGTATTTTTGAAACCTGATAAAAATAAACAAACTGAGTTCAAAAAGAGAGAGTGTTTGGTTATTTGGACAGAACAAGTAACCATGGATAAAAAATTGGAAGAAGAAGAAAAATCAACAGAAGCAAAGGGGAAGAATTTTTTTTAGATAATGAGAACAAATTTGATAAAAATATATCAACAGATTATGACTTGAAGAAATATAAAACATGCAAGAGATGTAAGAAATATGGGAATGTTATTAAAAGATGTTTGACTATATTTCGAGCCTAAGAAGAATACATTAAGAATATGTTACAAACCAATTTTAACAAATATGTAACTAAAGTTGAGGAAAAGTCAACAACCTCATTATAAGATACTATCGACGAGAATAATTTTTTTCAAAAATCTAAGAGGGTTGGATAGAGGGAAGAAAACACATCTAATTAAAAATACAAGAAAAATAAGAACAAATTAAGACTAAGAGAGGACTCTTAGTCTGATTGTTTCTTTAAAAAAACTGAAGTTCCTCTTTATTCCTAGAATTTCTTATACTTTTAATTACTTGAATGGAATTTAAGGAATCAAAATAAATAATCTTCCATTGATGAATCTCTCACTTTTCTTGAAAAATAGAGTAACGAGTTTAAGAAAAATATGATTTTATTTTTATAAAGTTGTGTTTTTATAAACCTGAAATTTCTAATATGTTTGTTGAGATGGGTGTAGGTTCATTTTATCTTAATCAAATACTTTCACAGATTTCCCCAATCATGATATTTTTTAAAGAAACATCAAAAATGTATTTCACGAAATTTTTTGTAATGGAAAACATTGATAACCATGATTATACACTCTTTTTTTCTACACCAAGTTCACCCAAGTAGACATAGAGTTGTTCAGTTAAAGTATCTTTGTTAAGAAACTCATGTTATACTTATGTTCGTCAAAAGAAGAATTTCAATATTTTGAGATGAAAAGTTCCAACCCTATGAAATGAGATCATTTATAAATAAGTGAGAAAATTATCATGATAGAACCTTTGAATTTGATTGTTAATAAGGGGGAGAGATAAAAAATATAAGGATAAATAAAGTGATGGGGAAAATAAAAAATGAGAAAATAAAACATTAAGTGGAATTTCTTAGAAGTGGTTGTTCGGTATTGAAGTGGGTATAGACAACAAACACAAAAGGGAAGATTATTAGGAAAATATTTTTTTGGGTTTTATTTGTTTCCTATAGATCAATATATTTAACAAAAATAGAATGTTGAGAAATGTAATGGAAATATGGATTGAGGAAAGATATATTTGAAGATGAGAATCAGATCTAGAACCATCAGCATGCAGATCGAACTGACCATCATATTCAGATAATTTGACTCACAATGATTACGAAACTCCATCAGATTGGGAAGATGTTTACTGGAAGAAAAGACTCATCGGACTCACCTTGGGTCCGGAATAAGGTTCAAATTGCAATGAGGAAGATAATATGAATTTATGGATCTGATGTAAATATGATGATGCTTTACTATTTTTTAATTCAAAATAGTCATAATTTCTTTGTAGACTTATGATGCAATCCTTATAATTGAAAGGGGGGTCCTAAAAATCTTATTGAGGGTTGGAAGGAAAAAAATGATTTAGAAGGATGAGAATTTACAATAATTTCCATTGTAATTAAAATGATGTTGAAGCTGATCTTAAATGTTTTCAAATTCATGAATAATTCATTATTATAAGCAAGAAGTTGAATAATATGAATGTTCGTGTACAAAAACCTTTTCAGTCTCATTCTATCAGTATGGGATTACCGGATGCAGATTTTTTTAAAGGCTGAAAAGGCTGATCATAATGATAGAAACTGAAGGTGCTGGTTTTCAGTCAAACCAAAATCCAAAAGATTTAAATACTTAAATAAATAAGTCTATGAATACTATATTCAAAAAAGAAAGAATTTTCTAAAGTTAAAGCTATTGATACTGGTCCACCAGACTCGGTATGTCATCATAATCATCATAGGTGGAATTGTTTCCCTTAGGAGTTTTTAGGACCAATAAAAACGAAAATAAGTATAGTTTTTGGGGTATGATACAAAAATAATGTCATAGCCCGATCAATAATATAGTCATATATTTTAATCAAGATGAATTGTTGGTTTATTTTTTTTGTTTTAATATCATGTTATTCAAGATAAAAGAAACAAAAAGTATTCATTGTTCCTCTAGTATGGTTAACAATTGGGTAAAGATCCATCAAAATGGAGGAAAAACTGATTCATTGGAGTGAATATGAGACTGATAATCATATGTAACCTAACACCAATAACTTCACCGAATTTAAGATCATCAGTCTGAAGAAAATAAGAAGTATCTTTCTTGGAGATTTTTGGAAGTTCTTTCAAAAGTTAACAGTAATCTTAAATGGTTTAAAGAAGAATATGTTTGTTTTCATCAATTGGTATGGAGAATAATAATTGGAATAAATATGTTCTAAATTTTTTAAATTTGGTACAATAGAAACATATTGAAGAATCAGATGTCTTCATCATAATGAGGAAATCAAAATGGGAAGATTTTCCTTTCAATTAGTGTAGTGAAACGTAATGAGATATCTTCGATTCTGATTTGTTTTCAATTGGGTAAAGAAAATCGGATTGACCATATGCCTTTATCATAATGAAAATATTTTATTGGGTAATCAAAATCGGAATTGGACTAAAGAATTCTAAGAAATTAGAAGCAAGTTGAAGATAGAATAAGATTTAAAAAGTTTCAATAATAGTTAATTAGTATTGAATAAGTTATAAATGTATCCATAATTTAGGGAAAATCAAGATTTTGGTAAATTAGGTTGAGTAGAAAAACATTTTAGAATACCGACCAAACCATATTTGGTTCATCTATAAATATATAAGGTACTTTGTACTTTCCTGACACAGGTACTATTCACAGGTGAAGATAGAGAAGCTCCAAAGTTCTAGGGAGAAGAATATTACGGATTTGGGACTTTCTGAAGAATTTTACTCGACAAAAGAATAAGAGGAGGAGAAAGATCACATTTATTTTATTATCATATCGGGCTAAATCATTGGACCAGGAAATAAGAATAGTATTTCTGGAATGAGGTAAAAGCATATCATATTTTTTTAGCGGTATTCTAACTAAGAAAGATTTTTGAATTGAGAAAATCAGACTTGGGAATCCGAATGAGAAATTTGACTAAGTATCATTATAAAGTTTAGAAGAATTTCATGCTTGCTTATGGTTAAGAAAGTGAAGAACTATTTTTGAAAAACATATTTGTGATAGTTAATCAAGAATCATTATTACATGTTTGTAATAAAAATTATATTACATTATTTGTGCTAGAAAGAGAACACACATTGTTTTACTGAATATAGTTCCACATGAGTGTAAGGGAATATCCTACTCATTGTATTCCACACAAAAGGATTATTTCATAGAGGATTGAATGGTGTTGGATTGTTTACAAAACATAATAAGGATTTAGATACTCTGGTTGAGTAGTAAACCTTGTAAACGTTTTTTATTCTTGTGGATGTGTATTTGATTTGTCTTCAGTAATGAAAAAAATATTTAATAGGAGGTGAAGGTTGTTTAATTAGTAAGTAAACTTAAAAGAAAATATATCACTGATTCACCCCTCCCCCTCTCAGTGATACTTGGATAATGTATAGACACTTACACTATTATTATTAAAAGACTATTTTAATGTCCCTTAGGAAGAGATCTAAAGGAGGCCTACAGAATAATAGGTAATCATCTAACCTGACATCTTTCAAATTTTTTCTTCTTATAATTCCTTTCAATATATTATATTATTCATAAAATAATAAATTCAGTGTCCTCAATATAATAAAATATTATTATGATTATTAAAACACCTTTATTCACCCTCTTTTCCATCTAATGAAAAGTGAAATATTGCACATGCGTACATACAACATACCATCTCCATGAAGCGATACAATTCATTCTTCATCATAAACATTCATATTAGGATATTATGATGGATTTAATTTTTATACAAGATAATTATATTATTATTAAGATTTTATAATTATAATATCATATCTACCTTCTTACCTTCTAATCCATTGGAAAACAATAACGTCGCTTGTACATACGTGGGAACTACCACCTCCTAGAAGTGATGCGATTTTTTTTAATTTTCATTTTAATTGGATGGTAATAAGGCTAAGATTAATGATTATATATGATATATAAAATTTAATAATTATTTTTAAAGGTAAATTATTATTTACCTTTCTTTTGTTAAATCCTTCAAAAGGTGAAAATAGTTTTGATGTGTACGTATGACCAACTGTCTCCATGAATAGTGTAATTCATTTTTCTATCTATATCCCTTATGTATGACTCTAAATATATATATATATATATGACAGTAAATATATATGATTTTTATATCCTTATTAAAGTTTTGGATATGATTTAACCATGATCAAAGTACAAGGACTGAGACTACTGAAACGAAACATGCATGAAAAATGAAGTAGTTATCACCAATAATTGTGATTTTAATGAAAAATTATTAATAAATGGGTGATTATATTTCATAAGTAAATAGTAAATGGTATGATAGATATGACTATGGTTATGTAATACATTTATAATAAATCTATATTTATTATATAGGGGGTTCGAGCTTCTATAAAGAAAGATGAGACTTGAGGAAAGGGATTTATGTTTTGATCATATTTTAATAGAGATTTTTTGTTCTTGAATTTACATTGAGGAAATTATATAACCCTTACAAGATAAATACCTTTAATTTTTTTATCCTCTATTTATATCTTAATAATAGATGTATTCCTTTAAATTTCTCATTTTAAGTACTCAATATATCAAAAGAATGTTTTTGAGGAAAACCTTATTTATCTTTCTCTTTGGTCGAAATTTTTTTCTTCCATTTCCGTATTTTCTAAAACAAATTCAAGAATGTTTTAATAATATTCTAAGATTATTTAATTTAATTTTTACCCAGGTTTTACTTTTTATAAAAAAAAATTAAAGGATTCTTCTTTCCATTTTCTAAACAATGTTTTTTACTGTTTATAAAGGTGTGAAAGGAATGTTTTTTTAAATTATAAGGAATGAACAAAATTTACCACCATCTTGATCACTCAATGATATAATGCTTAATTTATAAGTTTTAAATTTTGTTTGCCAAGAAATATTTTTGCATAATATTTTAGAAAATTTTAGATTTTAAATATATGATTTTCAAAGTGAAAAGTATATTTTTTGTAAGGAAATATACCAAATTTTATTTAAAGGAATTTTCATCTATGATTTAATCCTTATATATTTATTATGTTTTATTGGGGATATGATCTAATGATACCATCCTTATTATTTATCTTGGTGGTTTATTATTATAATGATGATATTTTTATGAAATTTATTTATTTTCATGGGTTATTTTGTAACATCCCAAGTAAGTAATGAATAATAGATATTTTTATCTATGTCTATTAATGAACTAGATAGTGATTTAGAGGCTTAAAATGAAAATAAATCCAATCTTAAGCATGGAATACACTAATATTTTTAAAAGATTGTTTTAGTGCCTTTTGATAGCAAACCATTTTTAAATCTATCATTTGACAATTTTATAAGCTATGTTTGTCAAAATAAACATATTATTTATGATTGGGACATCAAAATTTACTTTGTGTGAATTTTTGGTATTTTTCTGACAATGTTCATTTTTTAATGAATAGTGAAAAATACTGCATTTTACATCAAAACTGATTCTTAATCTAATTTATTTATATGATTAGATTATCTTTTGAATTAGTATTAATGTGTAATCTGAATATATTTTTACCATTTAATCCAATGGTGGTCATTGGAATCAATTTCACTTTGAAATTAGACTTAAACTTGTGTCAATCTTTTGATACTTATTGTTTTATAAAAACACACTATTTGCTCTGACAGCGGGAATTAATTATTAAATTAATTAATGTGACTTATATGTTTTGAATTTTGTAAAATAGACTTCATTTTTTAATTCGGAATATCAAATATAGATTAGGGTGAATTTTTGGTAATTTTATGAAAAACTTCAATTTTTGATGAATAGTGAAACCACTAAGTGGTACTTATAAAAACTGATTTTCCGTTTAAATGAAATTTTGCCATAATTGTGTTTTGAATTTCAAAAATCCGACATACATGGTTGTCATTAAGAAGTAAAATGTGGTTCAATGAGATTAAAATAATTTTTTTGGTGAATAGTAACTTATTAAGTTTTTAATCGCGATTAGTGGTAATTAGTGTTGTTTAAGGTAAAAATAATGTTTTTATAGTATGAGATGAGCTTGACACATGTTCTACCCTCATTGGTTGTGTCATGGCCGACCAAGAAAAGACATGGGTCAACTTGGGGACCCCATGAATCCACTTTGGTTGGGAAATGACATAAATAACTTTTTATTTAATGTAAAAGTAAAAATGACACAAACATCATATGGTTTACGAAAACAATTTTTACATGGGGTTATAAAGATTCGATTTTTGATTATAAATAGTCATTGGAAAGCTAAAAAATTTTCCTACATCATAGTATTTTTTTTTATAATTTTTAGACTTTAAATAAAAAAAATTATTTATGACATCATGATGATGCAGCGATGACCTCATTATTTAACGATTTAAATAAAATGGAAAGATAATATAAAATATAAAACCTACACATGGCCAAAACCAATTGGATGAGTGGATTTAGAACCCTTATCACCTTATCCTCGAATTATATCAATGTGAGACCATTTAAATCCGAAACTCATTTTCAAATAAAGTAATATTTCTTTACTTTCCAAGAGTGCCCCTCCTCTCCTCTTATAAAAGGCCCCCACCTCTACCTCATTACCCACACTCCCAAAGCCTTTGGCTCGAAAAATTCCTGCCCATTTTGTCTCTACACTTCCCTCTATTACTACTTGAAGCCTCACTTTGGGAAGAAGTCTTCCCAAGGAAGTCTTTGAGCTCAAACCAAAGGGAGTTACCAGATTTTAAGGTAATGTCTTCTTTTGAGTCCTTTTGTTTTATTTTGCTTCTCCAACCCCCTAAAATCTTCTTATTCTTTTTTTTATAACAAATCCAGTATCCTCAATATACTAGGTTGTTGTTATAATAAGTATTCGAGCTACACTTACACACTCCTACATCTAATGGTTAACGAACATACTGTTTCCGTGGATAGTGAATTTATGTCTGCCGAAACGATGATTGTTCAACATTCTTTTAACACCTTCAAAGGTGGCCATTAAGATGTAACTATATTTATATATGATATATAATATGTTTATGTTTTCCTTAAGCTTCTCTATTTTCCTTTTTGGTCATACCTTTATGGTTTCCATTATGGGTGAACGCGATATCTTCATTTAAGGAATTGCGGACTACCGCCCCCTCAAAGTGATTTGATTCGTTAAATACCATATGTGGGACGTATAAAGGATGGAACTATGATATTATATATGATTTTATACTGGAATTATAATATACATTTATATCATTATGATTCCATTCTATAAAATACGAAATAGAAATGAAAGTAGCGTTCATGCGTACGTACGGCTTACCGTCTCCATGAACGGTGCATTTCATTTCTTACCTCTAAATGATTATGTAATATTATAAATGCATGAATGTGCTGGATATATATGACATATATGATATCTACATCATGAATACCATTCTGGATATAATGAATACATGAACAACATGTAATTATAAAGGGATTATTTTTTACTCAAGTATTAATGACATTTAAAACAACCGTTATTAACTTAAATAATTAAATAGTGTTCATGACATGGTAATCAGTGATATAAAAGGAATAATTAACTTGAAAAAGGTTCTTAAGTAAGCAGAAATTAACTCAAGTTTATTATTCCGGACATTAAATAACGATCGAGTCAAGTCGGACCCGAGGTATGGGACTTCGACTCAATCTCCTTTCATTGAGGCATATTTTGTTTTATACACAACCTTCTTTTATACGGTGTATAAACCCCTTTGACTTTTATGTTTATCCAAAAGGAATATTTTTATACAAAGCGTTTTAGTAAACGACAAAAGGGAATGTTTTTGTCGTATGTATGCGGCGACAACGACTTCTCCGCCGTCGTGACCGTTATTTGAGTTTCAGCTTCCTCTACAAGCCATACCTTCTTTTTAAAAGAAAAATAAATACCATATTTTAATTTTCTTTTATTTTGGTATTGAAAATGGTTTTTATAATGTTTTTATATCAATGTGTTGTATTGATATCTTGTTAATGAAAGGTGGAAATGTTATGTTTCCTTTATGCATGTTTTATGTGATACGATTATGTTGAGGTTCTTGGGCATTATTATGAAGACGGGTGGTTCCATGACAAACTAAAGGCGGGTGAGCCCGATATAGCTCTCCAATGCATTGGGTAACGCGAAGGAGTGAAACGTTGAGGTTTTTCCGAAGAGATTTAGGGAATATACTGTGATGGGTATTCCAAACGTAACCAAGAGGGTTACTCCCTACGTAAGGATGTTATGAGTGCCTCAAGTTACCTTTATGTATTATGATTTCTATGATTTATTCATGATTTGATGAGGTATGTTAAAGTGCATATGTTTTATGGGTAAAGTATGATTTCATTCTTATGTATATATGTACCCATGTTTCTTTTACATATTTTTATATCCCTTACTGAGCTTTTTATGCTCATCCCAAGTTTTTTGAAATGTTTTTCACAGGTCAAGGGAAAGGTACATGATATGATGATAGTGTCAAGGAAGTGTCAAGAAAGAATCCATGTTTATTTTAAATATGTTTCCATTGTTGGGAATGAAGAATACTATCTCTATGTAACCACTTTGTTTATATGTGAAATGTAATGCAAGTTTTATGATATAATTCTCTAAAACTCTAAACCCAAAAAGATCCTCAATGTGTAATCTTATAATAACTCAAGATTAAGTAACTTTTAAGGATGGGGCCTTATAGTTGGTATCAAAGGTCGGTTTAGATAACTTTAGGAGTTAGAATTCTATTAAATGATTATCCAAAAATATTTTGTTTTTGAAATGATATAGCATTTGAAGATTACCATGTTTCTTCATCTAAGACATGTTTGTTCAGAATGGTTTTCCGCAGAGGAAACATGGAAGCAGTGCTAGGAAGGCATACAGAAGGAAATAACCTTCCGAATCAGCATCCTGATATGGTCGGAATTGGAACTTAACAGTTTGTTGCAGTAATGGCGCAGTTGACTCAGGCTATAAATGGTGGTGGTATCCATGCACGAGATCAGCCAGACCAACCGCAGAGGAACATGTCAGTGGTGGAACATTTCATGAGGCAACATCTCCCATCATTTATAGGATCATCTGACCCTGTGCTAGCTGAAGGGTGGATTAAAGAACCGGAGAATATTTTCGATGTCATGGGGTGTTCATACAATCAAAAGGTTAGTCTTGCTATTTACCGTTTGGAGGGTGAGGCAGATCAGTGGTGGTTGATGGTTAAAAATATCAGGGACACTGATGAGATTGATGCTCTCGACTGGGATGAATTCAAAGGTATGTTTCATGAAAAGTATTTTCCTAAGGCTGTTTGACTTAGGATGGAAAATAAATTCTTGGAATTGAGTCAAGAGGAAGACTCAGTGGCTACCTATGAAGAAAGGTTCACTCGATTGGCAAGGTGTGCTCCAAATTTTATCCGAGACCTTGATAGTAAAATCAATCGTTTTTACTTAGGATTAAAGCCAAAATATCGAAGGGCATTAGCTTCTCGTGAGTTTAAAAGTTATGAAAAGCTTGTTCGATGTGCTGAGAAGGTGGAAATAGAGTTTGCCGATGATCAAGTGTTCTATAACAACCAACAGAAGAAGAGACCAAGGTGGCAGGAGAAAGGTAAGAATTCTTCAAAAAAGTCTGATGGTAAGAAAACTAAGTTTCTAGTTTGTGATAAATGTGGCAAAAGGCATGCTGGGGAATGTCTTCGGAATTCTGGAAAGTGCTACCGATGTGGTAAGATGGGACATAAGGCTCGTGATTGCACTGAAAAGGATCAAGGTGAATTTAAGAACAAATTTGATTTACAGTTAGTGAAATGTTATAAGTGCAATGAGATGGGTCACTATGCAAATGAGTGTCCGACAAAGAGCTTGAGTGATGGGAAGCAGTTAGACTACAAGCAGAAAGGGGTGGTGAAATCCTTTGCAACTACTTCAGCAGATGTCGGGATGTCAAATGAAGTTGTATCAGGTACTTTGTTTGTTTTTTCATATTATTCCAGTGTGTTGTTTGATTCGGGGTCTACACATTCTTTCTTCTATGAAACCTTTTCTTGTAAAATGGGAATACCATCTAAAGAAATGACTCCTGAACTTTTGGTAAAAACACCTGGAGGGAATGTTGAGGCAAAAAGAATTTATAAGAATCTTCCTATCCTTATCTGTGGAAAGAACCTACTTGAAAACCTTATTGTTCTACCTCTAGTAGAGTTTGATATTATCCTGGGTATGGATTGGATCTCTATTTACCATGCTAAGATTGACTGTAGAGCTAAAGAAGTTTCTTTTCAGAAAGACTTTCAGTTTGTGTACAAGAATGAACCCTTTCTGTTGATAACTTATCAAGAGTCCAAGAAACTTGTAAAAGATGGAAATGAATGTTACCTTGCACACATCGTTGAAAATAAAGGAACTATTCAAATTAATGATGTGTCAGTGGTAAATGAGTATACTGATGTTTTTCCTGATGAGTTTCCTGGAATAATACTAGATCAGAAAGTTTAGTTTACTATTGACTTAGTTCCTGATGCTAATCCAATTTCAAAACCCCCTTATCGAATGTCTCAAATTGAACTTTTAGAGTTGAAGGTGCAATTTCTAGATTTATTAGAGAAAGGTTTCATTCGACCTAGCACATCACCATGGGGTTCTCCTGTTTTATTTGTTAAAAAGAAAGATGGTTCTATGAGACATTGCATTGATTATAGGGCCTTGAATAATATCACTGTTAAGAACAAATATCCTTTGCCTCATATCTATGATTTGTTTGATTAGCTCCAGGGAGCTCAGTTTTTTTCAAAGATTGACTTGAGATCGGGGTACCATCAGCTGAAGGTAAAAGAGGCAGATATTTCGAAGACCGCGTTCCGTATGAGATATGGCCATTATGAATTTGTAGTAATGCCTTTTGGGATAACCAATGCACCTGCTATATTCATGGACTTAATGAATAGAATTTTACATGAGTTCTTGGATAAGTTTGTGGTAGTTTTCATTGATGATATTTTGGTGTTTTCTAAATGTAACGAAGAACATGAAAGACATTTAAGGGTCATTTTTCAAACCTTAAAAGAAAATAAATTATATGGGAAATTCAGAAAATGTGAGTTTTGGTTGCAACAAATTTCTTTCCATGGTCACATTGTTTCAAAAGATGGCATAACCATTGATCCTGCAAAAACCAAAGTTGTAGAAGACTGGCCAAGACCCACAAATGTAACTGAGATTTGTAGATTCCTCGGTTTGTAAGGCTATTACCGAAGGTTTGTTAGAAATTTTTCACGGTTATCTAGTCCAATGACTAAGCTAACTCGTAAAGGTGTTAAGTTTATCTGGACAAAAGAATGTGATGATTGTTTTCAAGAATTGAAAAAAGATTGGTGAATGCTCCAATTTCAGCACTACCTTCCAGGAATGGTGAGTTTGTTATCTACAGTGATGCTTAATTGAAAGGACTTGGTTGCATCCTAATGCAGAATGATCAGGTAATTGCTTATGGTTCACGACAGTTGAAAACTCATGAGGTAAATTACCCTACACATGATTTGGAATTAGCTGCTATTGTTTTTGCTTTAAAAATTTGGAGGCATCATTTGTATGGAGTAAAGTGTGAAATATATACCGATCACAAAAGTTTAAAGTATATATTCACTCAGAAATAATTGAACATGAGACAAAGGAAATGGCTAGAATTAATCAAGGATTATGATTGTACAATTCATTACCATCCGGGAAAAGAAAATCAAGTGGCTGATGCTTTGAGTCGAAAAAGTAATGCTTCTTTAGCAATGTTGCATTTGGAACGTGATCCTTTGGTTAAGGATTTGATGAACTTTGGCATAGAAGTTGTGGGTGCTGGATGTTATTCTGTTTTGTTTCAGGTATCAGTGAGATCATCTCTATCAGATAGAATCCAGCAAGCACAGAAGTAAGACAGTGAGTTGCAGAAAAAGGTAGAGCTGGTTTAGAAAGGTATGTTGCCTGAATTCAACATTGATAATGATTGCGTTTTGAGATTTGGGAAGAGATTGTGTGTGCCTTGTGATTCACAGTTGAAGAGAGAGTTGTTATGTGAAGCTCATAGTTCTCCGTTTTCAGTTAATCATGGCAGTACTAAGATGTACAGAGATCTGCGGGAGTAATTCTGGTGGGATGGAATGAAAAGAGATATTGCTGATTTTCCAGTGAAGTGTTTGACATGTCAACAGGTTAAAGCAGAGCGGCAGTTACCGAAAGGGATGCTTAAGCCTTTACCAGTGCCAGAGTGGAAATGGGAGAATATATCCATGGACTTTGTTGTGGGATTACCGAAGACATCTCGAGGTAATAATGCAATCTGGGTTATTTTTGATCGCTTGACTAAATCTGCTCATTTCCTTGCTATACGAGATACTTTTTCCCTAGATCAACTTTCCTGTTTGTATCTTAAAGAGATAGTCAGGTTACATGGAGTTACTCTCTCCATTGTATCTGATCGTGATCCCAGGTTCACTTCTAACTTTTGGAAAGGCCTTCAGAAGTCGTTGGGTACTGAATTAAATTTTAGTACATCTTTTCATCCTCAATCAGATGGGCAGTCAGAACGAACAATTCAGACCTTGGAGGATATGCTACGTTCTTGCTCTATGGATTATCAGGGAAGTTGGGACCAACATATTTCTTTGGTTGAATTTTCATATAATAATAGTTTTCATTCCAGTATACAGATGGAACCATTTCAGGCATTATATGGGAAGTGGTGTCGAACTCTAGCTTTCTGGGATGAAGTGGGTGAAAGGAATTTGATGGAACCAGAATTGGTAGAAGAGATGGCAGAAAAAGTTCAGCTGATTCAGAAGCACATGAGAACAGCTCAGAGTAGGAAGAAGAGTTATGCAGACAACCGGAGGAAGGATCTATCTTTCGAGGTAGGTGATCATGTTTTTCTCAAGGTTTCTCCTTGGAAAAGTGTGATGAGATTTTGTAAGAAAGGAAAGCTGAGTCCAAGGTTTATTGGACCATATGAAATTATAGAGAGAGTTGGATCGTTTGAATACCGAGTGGCTTTACCTCTGAGTTTATCTCAGGTACATAATGTTTTTCACGTTTCGATGTTGAGAATGTATATGCCGGATCCATCTCATGTTTTGAGTCCAGAGGTAGTTCAGCTGGAAGAGAACCTATCTTATGAGGAACAACCGGTCCAGATTCTTGACCACAGGGAGCAAGTGTTACGAAATAAGGTGATTAATCAGGTAAAGGTTTTGTGGAAAACCCACATGATGGAAGAGGCAACATGGGAATCTGAAAATGCAATGAGGGATAAGTACCCCCATTTATTCGATAAGTAAATAAATTGCGGGGACGCAATTTTCTAAAGGGGGGAAGGATGTAACATCCCAAGTAAGTAATGAATAATAGATATTTTAATCTATGTCTATTAATGAACTAGATAGTGTTTTAGAGGCTTAAAATGAAAATAAATCCAATCTTAAGCATGGAATACACTAATATTTTTAAAAGATTGTTTTACTGCCTTTTGATGGAAAACCATTTTTAAATCTATATTTTGACAATTTTATAAGCTATGTTTGTCAAAATAAACTTATTATTTATGATTGGGACATCAAAATTTACTTTGTGTGAATTTTTGGTATTTTTCTGACAATGTTCATTTTTTAATGAATAGTGAAAAAATACTGTATTTTACATCAAAACTGCTTCTTAATCTAATTTATTTATATGATTAGATTATCTTTTGAATTTTTCTTAATGTGTAATCTGAATATATTTTTACCATTTAATCCAATGGTGGTCATTGGAATTAATTTCACTTTGAAATTAGACTTAAACTGGTGTCAATCTTTTGATACTTATTGTTGTATAAAAACACGCTATTTGCTCTGACAGCGGGAATTAATTATTAAATTAATTAATGTGACTTATATGTTTTTAATTTTGTAAAATAGACTTCATTTTTGAATTCGGAATATCAAATATAGCTTAGGGTGAATTTTTGGTAATTTTCTGAAAAACTTCAATTTTTGATGAATAGTGAAACCACTAAGTGGTACTTATAAAAACTGATTTTCTGTTTAATTGAAATTTTGTCATCATTGTGTTTTGAATTTCAAAAATTCGACATACATGTTTGTCATTAAGAAGTAAAATGTGGTTCAATGAGATTAAAATAATTTTTTGGTGAATAGTAACTTATTAAGTTTTTAATCGCGATTAGTGGTAATTAGTGTTGTTTAAGGTAAAAATAATGTTTTAATATTATGAGATGAGATTGACACATGTCATACCCTCATTGGTTGTGTCATGGCCGACCAAGACAATCCATGGGTCAACTTGGGGACCCTATGGATCCACTTTGGTTGGTAAATGACATAAATAACGTTTTATTTAATGTAAAAGTAAAAATGACACAAACATCATATGTTTTACGAAAACAATTTTTACACGGAGTTATAAAGATAATATTTTTGATTATAAATAGTCATTGGAAAGCTAAAAATATTTCCTACATCATAGTATTTTTTTTATAATTTTTAGACATTAAATAAAGTAAATTATTTATGACATCATGATGATACATTGATGACCTCATTATTTAACGATTTAAATAAAATGGAAAGATAATATAAAATACAAAACCTAAACATGGAAAAAACCAATTGGATGAGTGTATTGCAAACCCTTATCACCTTATCCTTGAATTATATCAATGTGGGACCATTTTAATCCGAAACTCATTTTCAAATAAAGTAATATTTCTTTACTTTCCAAGAGTGCCCCTCCTCTCCTCTTATAAAAGGCCCCCACCTCTACCTCATTACCCACACTCCCAAAGCCTTTGGCTCAGCCAGACCCTGCCCATTTTGTCTCTCCACTTCCCTCTCCTACTCCTTGAAGCCTCACTTTGGGCAGAAGTCTTCCCAAGGAAGCCTTTGAGCTCAAACCAAAGGGAGTTACCCGATTTTAAGGTAATGTCTTCTTTTGAGTCCTTTTGTTTTATTTTGCTTCTCCAACCCCCTAAAATCTTCTTAATCCTTTATTTTGTAAGAAATCCAGTATCCCAAATATACTAGGATGTTGTTATAATAAGGATTAGAGATACACTTACACACACCTACATCTAATGGTTAACGAACATACTGTTTCCGTGGATGGTGAATTTATGCCTCCCGAAACGATGATTGTTCAACATTCTTTTAACACCTTCAAAGGTGGCCATTAATATGTCACAATATTTATATATGATATATAATATGTTTATGTTTTCCTTAAGCTTTTCTATTTTCCTTTTTGGTCATACCTTTATGGTTTCCATTATGGGTGAACACGATATCTTCATTTAAGGAAGTGCTGACTACCGCCCCCTAAAAGTGATTTGATTCGTTAAATACCATATGTGGGACATATAAAGGATGTAACTATGATATTATATATATGATATTATACTGAAATTATAATATACCTTTATATCATTATGATTCCATTCTATAAAATATGAAATAGAAATGAAAGTAGCGTTCATGCGTACGTACGGCTTACCGTCTCCATGAACGGTGCATTTCATTTCTTACCTATAAATGATTATGTAATATTATAAATGCATGAATGTACTGGATATATATGACATATATGATATCTACATAATGAATACAATTCTGGATATAATTAATACATGAACAACATGTAATTATAAAGGGATTATTTTTGACTCAAGTACTAATGATCGTTAAAACGACCGTTATTAACTTAAATAATTAAATAGTGTTCATAACATGGTAATAAGTAATATAAAAGGAATAATGAACTTTAAAAAGGTTCTTAAGTAAGTAGAAATTAACTCAAGTGTATTATTCAGGACATTAAAGAACGATCGAGTCAAGTCGGACCCGAGGTATGGGACTTCGTCTCAATCTCCTTTCATTGAGGCATATTTTGTTTTATACACAAGCTACTTTTATACGGTGTATAAACCCCTTTGAATTTTACATTTATCCAAAAGGAATCTTTTTATACGAAGCGTTTTACTAAACGACAAAAGGGAATTTTTTTGTCGTACATATGCGGCGACAACGACTTCTCCGCCGTCGTGACCGTTATTTGAGTTTCGGCTTCCTCTACAAGCCATACCTTATTTTTAAAAGAAAAATAAATACCATGTTTTAATTTTCTTTTATTTTGGTATTGAAAATGGTTTTCATAATGTTTTTATATCAATGTGTTGTATTGATATATTGAGATTGAATGGTGGAAATGTTATGCTTCCTTTATGCATGTTTTATGTGATACGATTATGTTGAGGTTCTTGGGCATTATTATGAAGACAGGTGGTTCCGTGATAAACTAAGGGCGGGTGAGCCCGATATAGCTCTCCAATGCATTGGGTAACACGAAGGAGTGAAACGTTAAGGTTTCTCCGAAGAGATTTAGGGAATATACTGTGATGGGTATTCCAAACGTAACCAATAGGGTTACTCCCTACGTAAGGATGTTATGAATGCCTCATGTTACCTTTATGTCTTATGATTTCTATGATTTATTCATGATTTGATGAGGTATGTTAAAGTGCATATGTTTTGTGGGTAAAGTATGATTTCATTCTTATGTATATATGTACCCATTTTCCTTTCCATATTTTTATATCCCTTACTGAGCTTTTTATGCTCATCCCAAGTTTTTTGAAATGTTTTTCACAGGTCAAGGGAAAGGTACATGACATGATGATAGTGTTAAGGAAGTGTCAAGAAAGAATCCATGTTTATTTTAAATATGTTTCCATTGATGGGAATGAAGAATACTATCTTTATGTAACCACTTTGTTTATATGTGGAATGTAATGCAAGTTTTATTATCTAATTCTCTAAAACTCTAAACCCGAAAAGATCCTCAATGTGTAATCTTGTAATAACTCATGATTAAGTATGTTTTAAGGCTGGGGCCTTATATATGCTATGTTGAATTGATTAAAGGTTTATGTAACCCATTTTATTTTCATGGGTTATGAATTGATGATATAGTGAATGTTTTATGATTTTTTTTGGTGAACATATGTATAGTTTTTATTATGTTATGGGTGTGCCTAGAATTATATATCCCTCCAATTCATTGGGTAATTTATTATTTCTCATGGTATAATTATGGGAAACAAGTCTATGTACTTGATCTATTATGGGAAAGAAGTCAATGTTATTGATCAAATATGGGAAACAAGTTGATGTTCGTGATATGTTATTGGAAAAACATGATGTGATTGATCCACTATGGTAAATAGGTTTTGATTCCTAATATATTATTATTTTATGGTATCTATATTTAAGCTTGACATATGAAATGGTTTCTATGCTTATGATGGTACCATACCTCTGTGACATGAAAATATGGTTCATAATTGATCTATGACGGTTTATCAATCTTATGATTCATGTATTTTGAAAGGATAAAGTTTTATTCCGTGACTCATTTTTACAAACCATCGTAGATTGAGTTTAAATGTTTTAAGTTATATTCATGATCATATACCCTTATATTTATCTTATAATTTAATATGAAAATCAATTGATATCTCTTATGTTTACCCTTACTGTGAATTTGAGCTCACCCTTTCTTATGTTTTCTTTTCCTAGGTTATGAAGAAAGTATTAAGTAAGGTATGTTTATGAAGAGTAGTAAATTAGAGGATATTTATGGGAGATGTTGAAAATATTTCATGAAATAATAATATTGTGTATCTAGTTTCCAAATACACTAAACATTTACAGTATTTGGGAGTGTATTTGTGAAATGTATTGAATATTCATCCAAAAAGATGTAATATTTGTGTATTAAATTCTTGGGAATTTACATTTACCTTGAGTTTTGATGAAAAAAATCCTTGAAACACCCTTCATTAGGGGAGTTGTAAGGAGGGAAGTAGAAGATTAAGGAAGATCCCTAGAATAGCTTTTAAATGGGTGGAGTGAACGAGGCTTGAAGGGCACCCCAAAGTGGTATTAAAGATTTATAAGAAAAATAACAAAGTTCCCTTCATCTTAACAAATATAGGCAGATCTACTGGGTATACAGTGGCACCTTCAGGCCACTAGGCCATCTAACTAGATCACTTGATGTTCAATTCCTCCCATAGGGTTCTTAGTGCAACTTTTTACTCTAGGATTATAAGTTACACCACCTCGAACCTCACCTAGACTCGTACATCACCTTCAAAACCTCAAACAAAACCCAAAAACACATAACATTTTATTATCAAACATTGTAATTCAAGATTTAATATTAAAAAAAAAATAACCTCCCTTATAGAACCAAGAAATCAAACACACTCATGTATTCATCACTCTAAACTTCACCAAGAACCCAAATTTCCTATTAAATGTATTTACAAAGTGTAGGTCCCAGGCGCATCGGAAGTCCATGGGTGGATGTGCCCACTTGAATTTTTGTCATTAGCAATGATCAATCCATGATCAATATGATGATAAATGCCAAACTCCATGGATAAAATCACATAAATATACAAAGAAGAAGAATAGTTCTGGAACCACAAATGAAGGATCATCACAGGTTGATTATAATTAATTTAATTAATTGACAAGAAGTAACTTTTATGGAGTTCGTTCTTCATCGATATTTATGATCACGTTCCGATGTGATTCGTCATTGTGTCGCATAATCCATGTATATAATTCCTCTAGTGGTGATCCACACATGCACCACGTATCTCTGGACGTCGCCAGAGGAATCTCTGGGTGCTAGCATGGAGAAGACTTTTCTTGCATTTTCCTCCTTAGATCTCCTTGATCCGATGGAGGAGGATCTCTCTTGGTCTTGAGAGCTTTCTTTGAGGAAGGAGTTATTTTGGCCTTGAGAGAATTCTCTAGAATTGTTGTGCACAACGATTAGGGAAAAGTTTTGGGGTTGTGAGGATATTTATAATCGGGTTTGAGGTTATAGAGTTATGATGATAAATAAACATGTTACATGTTTTATTTATTTAATTAACTATTATTGAAAACCCCCATGTTGAATCATTAATTTCTGGAAATGATCCCACACTGATTATAATAAATATCATTTAATAAAATCATATTATTTCCTCAAAATCCTGACTGGAAAAACTACACAGCATGTAATAATTAATACACGGTGTGTACTCATTTTTCATTTCCTTTCCAAGATGAAAACTACACAGAGTGTACATTAAATGTACACGGTATGTATATCTTGTTTTCATTTTCTTTCCAAAATGAAAACTACATGGCGTGTACATTAAATGTACACGGCATGTATATCTTGTTTTCATTTTATTCCAAAATGAAAACTGCATGGCATGTACATTCAATGTACACGGCGTGTATATATTGTTTTCATTTTATTCTTTCTCCAATATTAAAATGATTTAGTCTTCCTTGAATAATTATTAAATCACATATGGTAATAATCTTTATTCTACTTGAGATACTTGGATACACTTAGTGTGTGACCCTCTAGGCCTCTTTCTCTTAGGCATTAAGTAGGCTTTCCTAAAGTCCAAGATTACTGTCTAGCAACGGGTCAAGGCACCCAAGAGAAAGAATTTGATGCCGCATTGACGTGTCACCTCATACAAATGCTTACCGTGTAATTTAATACCTTTTTCTCAATATATCATCGATTAGGTTTCATGGTAGTTTCATAAACCTATATTCTTGATCCTTCATTCTTTGACTTCCAGAAATAAACTCATCATGACACCATGGCCATGGAATTTGGGCGACAATTCTATTTCAATCAAAGGGCCCAAGATATCTACTTCCATAAATATAGAAGGGGAAAATCCTTCCTAAACTTATCCATTAAAAACATGTCATTTGTGACGTACCCAACGTACCCTACTTACCGTCAACTGTCTTTGTGATGGTTTTCATCAGAAAATATAATTTCATGAGTCATGACATTAGTTAATGATAATCTTCCAGTCTAAGGACCGTTACACACGCTTGTAGATAGAAATGTCCGATGACACCAAGACATGCAGAATTACTACTGGCGGGTTTGTTCTCGTAATCTTCCATCTTGGAGATTACCAAGTGAAAACTCTATTATAGAGAGTCTCATATTCTTACGAGTACTCGCACATGATGGTATGTATACTATGTGTCCTATCATAGAATGTCATCCAACCTTAGAAATTTATTTAAGAATTTTGTTATAGAATTTCAAGGTTATCATCATGGCGAGGATCATCCATGACCTTTATTAATGCAACAAATATTCAAGAAAATTATTATATTATATTCATGCAGAACAATGAACAATATATAATAAGTGTATATTCATGTAATCAAATTAAATGTAGTTAGTTCTCAGGACACCAACTATAACTCCAAGGACATGATTCATTACAATGCATATTTAACTTATTCATGAAAAACAAAATATTCAAATTTATAATCATCATCATCATCATAATCGTTTCCATTTCTGGTGTTTATTCATTAATTAATAAATGAGGTCAAGATATAACTAAAATGGACTAGATCCATCAATTAGGGGAAATTTTTTATTTTGGAACTTCTTGGCCAAATGGTTTTAAAATATGTTTACCAGGGAGAAGAGTCCCATTTATTTTAAGGAAGGTGTATATGGATGTGATAAGAAGTTGTGAAAAAATCGCCAGGATTCAATGCACATAACTCATCACAATTGTAATTATAAATCATAAAATTATTTTTTATAATCATATTCACTCTATAAAATGGAAAAAATAATTTGATAACATTTTATAATCTCTCAAATATTCAAGGTGGGTAACAAAAATTTTATAAAATTATAATGAATAATTTCATTCAATTCTAAGAATATAATAAATTTATTAAAATGTAATCAACGTTAGGGGGAAAATTTGAGAAATCATTTATTGGATTTAAAGAATTATTATTTGATCATAAAATTAATGAGTCTGCCATGAAAAATAACATCCACTTGGGGGGATTCTATACTGTCAATTGCATGATATAATAAGAACATAATAAATAATTAATTTTCATTTTCCAATATTTCTATTATAGTAGTAAATTTTGATAAATTCAAATATTATTCAACATAATATCAAAAAACATTGTTTTTATATCATCCTTTAGGGATAAAATATATCATATTTACCTCGAACTTGATATTAAAAATAATTACATTCACTCCAGTGAATAAAATAAAATTATTTGATCTATATTTAGACTAGTAACATAAATATATAATTCAACATTTTCATACATGTTTAATAAAAGAAAATGAAATATATAGACAAGAAATAAAATAAAAGAGAAAATAAATAAAATATACAGTATTTTTTGAAAAACATTAAAAAAATAACAACTCTACCATTAGAATCTATACATTATCCTTTTGCTTAGTACCTTTAAGGTTTATAAAGTAAACAAAGATATAAAAAATAATTATATAATCATCATACTTCATGGTTTAGTCAATATAATTTTCTTTAATACTTTTATATTTCACTTAAATTAACAACTGATAAAGATCAACAAAGTGCTTCAACATATAATAGACATGTGATCATTTCCCTTTCATGCCATATTGAAATAATTCACTTTAATTTTTTACATTCATTGGTTGTGTTTGGTTATTATTTGATCACTTATGGTGGTTTCCTTTCAACTTTTCACTTATGAGGAAACATTATACTAATGACACGACATGATGTTGGTAGCTTATTCAGGGGAAAACCATGTATTCGACCTTCTGGTCATTGGGCCTTTGGGCCACCCATGTTCTATTGTCTCTGTGCCTCTAGCCTTTTGGGTCATGCATTGTAATAAAATAAGTCTAACAAGTGTTTTTTATTACTTGGGGGGAGGAATGATGGTTTACCCATTGGGATGTATGAGTGTGTGTGTTGTTTGGCTCGTTGTAATCCACTCTTCCTTAAATAATAATATTTCCAACAATCTCAACCACGTCAATTTTTTCCACAATCTGGACTATAATCACATTCATTTGAAGAAAATAATATCTTTTTATTTGAGAGGGATTCATGATTATTCACTATGAGTTGATGGAGGAATATTTTTTTATATAATAAGAGTCAAGAAATAATATTTTTAAACACTACCATATATCGTGTTTTATCTAGCATTTATAAAGGGGGCCTTTTATCAGTGCTAAAAAAACTTCTAAAGTTACCTTTTATCAACTCTAAAAAAAGAATTGATAAAAGGGTCCCTTTGTCAGTTCTTTTTTTAGCGCTCATTAAATGTATTCCATTTATCATTGTTTTTTTTGGTGCTAATAAAAGTGACACCTTTATCGATGCTTTTTTCTAGCACTGATAAAGGTCATAGTGAGTAGTTTAATTTATATATTTTTAGATAATATTTATATTAGAATAAGAATATATATGTAAAAATAATATATAAATATGGTTTATATAAATTTTAATAAAATTTAATCTTATTTTCATAATTTTATATATAAAAAATTATCAAATTTATATTGGTCAAAATGTTAAATAGTTTGTTTATATACATTAATTACAAAATTTGTATATAATTAAAATAAATATAATATATTAATGTTTTATTTAAACAATTATATAATATATAAATGGATATATATATATATATATATTGATATTGATATTAAATAATTTAAAATATATGTACATGTATAACTATATGTATGTATGTGTATGTGTGTGTAGATGTGTATGTGTACATTTGTATGTTTGTCATTTATACATGTATGTGTGTGTAAGCCTGTCTTTTGATTTAATATTATTTATTCTTTTAAATATCTCTCCATTTTCAGTATTTTCTATATTTATTCATTTTTAATATTTATTCATTTTTAAATATAATTTTAATCTATTTATTATATTTATAATTATATATAGTTACATAGTAATATATATATATAATTATCTATATATATATAACTATATTTATATAAATATATAAAAATATATAATTATATAAATCTATTTATAATTATATATAAATATTTTTTAAAGATATTTATTTATTTAAATAATTATAAAACTATAATAAATATATTTAAATAATAAATTTATTTATTAAATTTATAATTATATATGTTTATATATTAATATACATATATAATTATATAATTATATAGTATATTTATAATTATATATAAATATTTTTAAATATATTTATTTATAATTGTAATTAAAAATAAATAAATAATTATTTGAATAATTATAAAATTATACTAAATATATTTAAATAGTAAATATATTTATTATATCTATAATATATATATATATAATAATATATATATATATAATTAATAATTAATTTTCTGGATCCATGGGTTTTAATCCATGGTTCTCACTATTCATGGTATATAATTATATAAATATATTTATAATTATATAAAAATATTTTTAATTATATTATTTATAATTATATATATAATTATATATATAACTATAAAATTATAATAAATATATTTAAATAATAAATATATTTAAATAATAAATATATTTATTTATACTTATATTTGTAAATACATATTTATAATTATTTAAGTATTTATTTATAATTATACACATTGAAATTTTTTAATTATGTTTAGTATATTATTAAAATTAGGTCTTTATCAGCACTTTGTTAGGAGTGATAAAGATTTATTTTTATCAATGCTAAAGAATCACTGATAAATCATATATTTATCAGTGCTTACTTTTTAGCGTTGATAAAACCCCTCTTTATCAGTACTTTTTTGAAAGCACTGATAAAGTTCTTCATAATCTTTAAAATAGAACCCTAACAGATTCCTTCTCACTCATGTCGTTTATGTTCTCATGGAATTGAATCACTATTTCCACACTTCCTTGATCTTCTCGACGAATCGATCCTCTTAAACATTATGGTATGTGATTATTTCTAATCCCCTTTAATCACGATCCTTGAACTTTCTCTCGTTGATTTATTTTTTCAACTCCTGAATATCCACTATTCACAGCATGACACTACCATACTCCCATTACACCATCAACCCAGTCGAGCTCCTCCATTACAAGATAGTGTAAAACTTGGTCTACCACCAGTGAAATGAGCCCCAAACACTACAATCCTCAATGTCTCACTCTCCTAACCGCACAACAACCACCCTACCAGTTATGAATTGTTTTAGTCAATTACCATTATCAATGACACACAATTAAGATATTTAGTGGTGTTTTTCATTTTTTTCTAGTTTATAGTTCATGTCATGATTATGATCAATAGTCACTTAGGTGAATAAATTCAATTAATGGTATTTTTTTCATGTAAATTCTGATTGTGTTCATAGTTTTTAGGTGTTCATGCATGTCGACAACATGCATAGTGGTTCCCATTATCATCTTAGTGATCGATGGGGTGATTCATATGATTTAGTGACCCTCAGGGTAATTTAAAAATAATTTTAATTAAATGTATTTAAATAACTTGTGTGTAGATATTTTAAAAGGTTTATGTAAATAATTTTGATAGTTGTTGGAATTTAAAGGTTTAAAAATTAATTTATACTAATTAATATTTATAAATTTAAACTATATATTTTAAAATAAATAAAAATATGGATTATTTAGATGATTTTAATGAATATGTAAAATCGCTTTTGTTTAAATGTTTTTTTAATTTGTAAATTTTGTATTATTACATTTGTCTTAGTTTAAAGTTTATCTAATTTTTTTGTCTTGAAATTATAATGATATATTAAAAACCAGGAATGTGATCACTTGTGATCCGTTACTCCCCCTCAAATATCTTTGTTTGATTTTTTATTTTCCCAAATGGTTTGAGCAGTGCGTGAACAAGTGATCTTATTTATCCTTGATCTACATCACTAATTCTCCACCAAATCTCTCTTACCTCAATCCATTGTTTGTTCACCCATTTCACTCTTTATCATTTTTTCTCACTCTGATTGCATGGAGTACCTAGTTTTGCACTGTAAAAACCCACCCCACTTATCATGTAAGGAGGTGACAAAAAATGATAAGTTAGTAGAATTTTTTTTGGGGGGGGGCATAGCTAGTAATCACCTCCATGTTCTATGTATCCCTTCTTCTCCCGTGGATTAAAATAAAAAAATTCTTCCAATTGTCTTACAAGTATCCCCCATACTCCCGTGGATTAAAACCATAATGTCTTTTTAAAACATGTCATTACCTAATGTATTTTATTTTTAGTGACCATTAGAGTATCATCTTTCAATATTGTTTTCTTTTCAGGAAACTGAAATATGAAAAGTATAATGTGTAAAACATTGATAGAGAAAATTTTAAATCTAACCAATTTTTTTTATAAAATTAGTTATCAATAATTGATATAGATAACTAGTTTTGAATCTTTATATTAAAGTCCATGACTTGGTCACCTCTATGTTGGGCTTTGATAGGGGAGAACTCTCTCTTAGGACTCAAATTAGTGAAATAGGTGGTATAAAAGATTCATATAATATAGAAAAGATTAATGATAACCCACTTCAGTAAAATCATAACCCTTAATAAACCAATTGATGTCTTTAAATTCGTAACCATTTATACGCTTAACTTATACTAATATTTTAATCATAGGATGAACTTTTTCTATAAAATGGTTTTTATGCTTTATTTATATTTTTAAATATCAATATTACTGAATAAAATATGATGGATATGAATTGAAAATGGGTTAATGTCAATCATATGAAAAAAGAGTATGAGGATGGAGTGAAAGAGTTCATCAAGTTTGCAAAAGATCATGTATATGGACGTTCTCAAATCTTTTTTATTTGTTTATATTGGTGTTATTCAAGACTAAATAGTCTAAATGAGTTGGAAGAACCCTTAATTTTTCATGGAATATATCAAATTTTTAATTGTTGGACTAAACACAGGGAAAAAATGAATGTATCTAATGACTGGGATAAGATTGTGTTTTATGAATCATTTGATATGATTACAAGTGTGTACAATGATGAGGACTATATCACGGGTGTGATTACATGTGTGAAAAATGATGAAGATCGCATTGAGGAAATGAAAATGATAGTTGAATATGAACTTCAGGATTATCCAAAATTGTTTGATAATTTAAAATAGTTGTGAAAAGACCTTATTATATGTTAGTTGTGCTAAATTTACATCATTGTCAGCCATGATGAAGCTGTATAATTTTACAGCTGAAAACAGATGGATTGATGTCAGTTTTACTGAACTACTTTCTCTCTTGAATGATATGTTCCTAGAATATAATGAGCTTCCTTGCCAATCATATAACTATAAAAATATTTTGTGTTCAATGGGTATGATATTTTAAAGAATACATGCCTATCCAAATGACTGTATACTATTTTTCAAGGACCAAAAATCAATTAAAAATTGTGCTTCTCAATACAATAAGGATGAATTGGGTCCTATGAAAGATGTATGGTACTTTACAATCATTCCATGGTTTAAGTGCCTATATATAAGTGAGGAGACTACAACACAATTGATGTGGCATGTAGATAAAAGAAATAAATATGGGAAACTTTATTAACTAGAAGACTCTCCTCAATGGAAGATAATTGATCATGAGTATCTTAAATTTTAAAATGATCCACGAAACCTTCATCTTGAATTATCTACAGATATAGTTAATCCTTTGGTTTTCAAAGCATCACTCATAGTACATGGTCAGTTATGTTGGTAAATTATAACTTTCCATTATGGTTATGCATGAAATAGAAATACATTATGTTATTTCTACATATATCAGAACAAAAAACAACGGGATAATGATTCTGATGTTTATTTGGCACTATTGATCGAAGATTTGAATTTAATGTGAGATTTAGGTGTTATGTTGTATGATTCTTATTGAAATTAATATTTTACATTGAGAGTCATGTTGTATGGGATAATAAATGAGTTCCCTGCTTATGAAAACTTTTCAGGATATAGAATTAAAGGAACTAAAGTGTGTCCCATTTGTGAACAATGTACACCGTTAATTAGGTTGAAACATTCAACAAAGACTATGTTTCTAAGACATCGTAGATTTCTATCATGGTGACATATGTACCGATCTTGGACGACATAATTTGAAAAGTGTTTAGAAGAACATAGAACATCGTCTCCACTAACAGGTGATCAACTATAGAAGAATGTAAAATATATGGAAACTAATTTTGGTAAACCTTTTTTTGAAAACCCTTATAATACTAATTGGAAAGCGTGATAATTTTTTAAATTACCATATTATAATTTTTTGTACATTAGGAATTTTATTGATATTATGCATTTTTAAGAAAAAAAATGTATGTGATAGCATTGTTGGAACATTACTAAATGATCCTAGAAAAAATGATGGAATTAAGGCTAGGTTAGACATGATTGACATGAGAATATGGGAGGATTTAGTTCCAGTGAAGAGTGAAAAGTGATTTTTTCTTCCTCCAACTGCTTACACTATTTCTAGGAAATAGAGATATCCATTTTTCAACTTCTTGAATAATGTAAAGGTTCTAGAGGGGTATTCATCAAATATCAAGAATACCATGTCAATGAATTATTTAAAGTTAAAGGGTTAGAAATCACATGAATGTCATGTTTTGATGAAAGATCTATTTTTGGTAGCTTTATGTTGTATTTTTTCCAAGAATTTCTATTAAACATTAACCAATAATTGTTTCCTTCTCAAATATATATACAAAAAAGTTATAGACCTGATGAAATTTATAACTATAGAAAAGGAAATTGTTGTTATATTATGTTATTAAAAAAATTCATACTGAAATTCTTTGATATGATGGTTCACATGATAGTTAAATAGGTAATATAGATTCGACTATGTGGTCTTGTACATTATAGATGGATGCTCCCATTGAATGTTATATGAAGAATTTGAAAGGGTATGTCAGAAATTGAAGTTATTCAAATTTTTGTATTTTGGAGTGATATGTTGTTGAGGAAGACAAAGTATTAGATATCTACATCATGTTCAATATGGAAAGCATTATTCTACTGAAATCCCATCACAACAAGATTCTTATGAGTGAAGGAATTTCTGGAATAGATGTTGTCACAATTATTATTACAGATCAGGAGTGGGACCTCTTTTATGTTTTTTATAACAGTTTATAGGTTTCCCCATATGTTTAAACCCATAAAGTAATTATTAGGAATTTGAGTCCATCAAGGGATGAAATTTGGATATCAAATACACCTAATCAATAGTTTATACAATGGTTTTGAGACCATGTTTTTAAGGATTCAACAGAAAATACAGATTCAATTTTAAAATGAATTTGATGGATAGATAGAGGGACAAGTGTGCATGTATTATCTTATAATGGTTATGTGATTAAAGGTTATATGATCTATAAAACTTAACATGATGAACATGGTACCATAAAAATAGTGGAGTTACACTTGTGGATGAAGAAATGAATGTCTATAGTACCCAGAAAAAAATCTAATTTATGTGAATATGTCATACTTTGGAATCATAAAAGAAATATGGGAGTTGGATTATAAAACATTATAAGTGCTTATTTCTTAATAAAAGTGGGTTGATAACAGGATTAATGTTAAAATTGATGAATTGGGATTTGTAAAAGTGGATTTCAGTAAGGAATGGTAGAAATAGGAATTGTTCATAATGGAATCATGGGTGGTATAAGTATTGTATGTTCCATATCCCACAAAACAAAAGTGGTCAATTATTTTATTATCCACTAAAACAATTGATGTTTTGGATTTCAATTAAACAAAGAATGAACATTTCATTGGGATTTTTAATCATTTCGCATTAGTCTCAATGTATAAGGTGTATTTTATGTTAGAGGAGACCATAATGAAAGGATTTGAATACTTTCAAAAAAATAAAGTTAAATAATCATGTTATATTTTTTTTCAATATACATTGTGTTACCACATATTATTATCTTTTCATTACTGAATTTACATAATATAAATTAAATGTTCGACTACTTATGTAGATAATGACTTATCCACATGATTATGCTCCCAATCCCGAGGGAAAATAGGTTTATCAATATTTTGGTGCTCTCAATGTAGAGGAACAACAACCTTCTGTATATACTGATGATAAAAATATAGAGGAAAAAAATATTGATGATGTTGAAGCCCTGGATGGAAGATATTGAACAACATGTGTCCTGAAAAAAATAAGAGCATCATAATGTGATGGTGTTAGAAAAAATTATTAAGACGAAAAACAAAGTCATAAAATTCAAGATTGGATAGAATGGATGAGGCCAGCCTGTTAACCCCAACAAGGTCATGTTCAGTAGTAACATTGGGCCCACCACTCACATGAGCATGCCGATTGATGCATATTTGTGGAATAATGTTGTGCCCACACTTAATACACTAATTTTGGAAGAGATTAGGGTAACATTATGATATAATTTCATTATTTTACTAAAAAAATAATGAAATGTTGACTTACTCTTCATTATCTTTTGAAGAGTTCATTTATTATAGATGAATACCAAATGAAATTTGTATTAATGCTAACTAGAAAGTCTCATAGAAGTTTTTACACAATTCTTACAAAGAATCATCTCAAATATTATTACAGGAAAATAAAATTTCACCCACCATAGATGTATGCACACATCATAAAATAAAAAGAATGGGATGTATTTATTGGTCATCATGAGGAGACATCCTTTCAGGTACATTGTGACTATAAATTTATTTCTTAACAATACATGTATTAATCAATTTGATTAAAAATTGTTAATTTTTTTAATAACAACTGAGTGATGAAAATAAAAAAATGATCAGTAAAACAAACATACCCTAACAGTAAAGAACAGAAGGGGTATTCTTAGCTTGAAAAAAAGGAACGTTTTTTAAATCTACCATAAGAATTTTATGTGAAATGAAATAATATCATAATTATGCTCTTTAGTTTATATACAGATTGATAAATTGAAATCCAAATCCACTTCCATCCCATGCCATGCATTATGGAAGGAGGCACGTGTAAATAAATAAGGGATACTAATAGATGTAAACATAGAAAAGGTGTGGGAAGAATGTGTAAGTATGACATAATAAAAATTAGTTTTTCATTAAATTGACATTACATAATAATGATTACTTATTTTCCTATATTTTTTTATCTGAATTAGACATAAGAATCATTATCAGTTGTACCCAATGAATAAATACTATCAATGGAATTAAAGAAGCTAGAACGGTATGATTTCATTAGAGGTGCATGTTTTGGGGGTGTCACCCTAAACATATTTTGAGAAAAAAATTAATAGGGGGATAAGGATAAGAAAATGGAAGAGTTTCAAGAATGATTATATGTTCTAGAATAAAAACCTAATTGGTAGTTAGAGTTGTTAGAAAATTTTATGGGAAGGAATCAAAGAGAATAAAAAACAAAAGAAAACCCACTATGTAAAGATTCTCCCTCACCCCCACCAACTTTGAGGTGAATCATTCCCCTAAAAGTGCTATCTTAGAAGTGGTAATCAATATTTATATAATTTTTTCTGTGAAATGTGAATCATGTAGACACTAATACCTTTACTATACTGATATTCTACAGGGTGAAAATGATTTTGATTTATACATATCAACAACCACCCATTTTCATGTTGTGAGGGGTACGGTGTACAATATCCTAGTAGATATTATACACAACAAAAAACTTCCAATAGGTCATGTGAGAGTGGGGATTCTCATAGATCACGAGTCAATCACCGAGCTACCAGTTCCACTTGATGATGTGGATATTCATATAGTCTATCAAGCTATTGGAACATTCATAGCATGGACATTTAATCTTTAAAAATATATGTTGATAATGCAGTATTAATTTCAAATTTATTTTTCATGAAAAACCTTTAACAATTAATGAAAAAAGCTTGAACCAATGAATGTTATTACATAAGGAAAAAGGGATAAGGTTTAAATGGAAGGTCAAATCAAAACGATCTAAAGGATCAACCTACTAATAAAAAATATCTTTACAAAGTACCTTTTCCCTACACATTCAACTTCCTTGTTTACTATTATTAAAGGTTCATACAGATATAATGTTATCAAGTGGTGATACAACCATAATTTATTTTGAAGAAAAAATATTTGTAGAGTCTATTACAAACTATATTGGTCCTGATAATGTAAATGAAATCCTCATGAATGGATGGATATAAGTCTTAGTTTTAAATGTATACATGGGGTGTTTCTTCATGATTATTTTTCCAATAGTTGATCTACTATGTTAGATATGATTGAATACTATTCATAAATTTTTCAGGTGTATATATACTATTTGAACAAAAAACCTTGTGAATATAAATTTGGACTCATCAGTTCTCACATCACTTATATATAAGAATTATAATTGAAACCAAATAAATGTAAAGGAATATTGGACAAACTGGCCACAATTCGTAAAATAAAACATACAGATAATAGAATCCTCTTAATACCCATGATGTAGGGGTAAAACTATAAAATTTAATCATATCAAATATAGTTTCATTCATTTCATTACATATTCTTTTTTGTTTATTTAGTTATAATTGTTTACTCATTTTTATAAATTTGGATACTCCAAAGATTTATTTTATGGATTCAATGCATGGATACCCAAAAAACTAACCACACTTGATGATGTTTATAAACTTGTAATACACAACATGCACCATTTTTCAACTAAAATTCAATTTATATATTTTAAATTATATTTTAATGAAAATTTTGATATGATAGGGTCATGTTTAAATATCATTAAAATCATGACATGAGGACAATTTGTGAGAACAAGTAGCCTATCAAATTTTATAAGTGGATAATTGTTAGAGTATATATAATAATATTTTACTATCAAAACACTGATCAAAACAAATTACATATTTTTTAAATTCTTTTTTAGTGTCCAGAATATACTAATGATAAATATTATGGTTATTATTTTTCAAAATTTATGAAATCTATCATATAACATCATCAAAATAGAATCCCCAGAGAGGTATTTTGAAAGATAATTACAATTTCATTTAAAATATTTATTAATACATTATTTATTTATTTTTTTACATCACTTCCAGGACTGTTTATAGTCCTCTTATTCAAAAGAGGAAATATATTTGTTTAGAAATAAATGATAAATATACCTGGTGTCAGAATGTATATAGACATCATGAATATGATACTTTCTACTACTTATTTAGTTAACTTTATCATCATTTTATCTATATTTTATTATTTAATTTATTTTTCATTTTTATATGATACTTTAGGAAAATGATCCATAAGTCATTTGTGACATGTAATAATCAACAACACCTCAATTCGATACATGGTGTGTCAGGTATGACTCAAAGTTCTTATTTTTAGTTTAAAATTGACATTTTAGTTCAAAACACACGTCACATACTCAAAACTAAGAAAACACATTCGTATTATTTTGATAATTTATGAAAATGATCCATAATTCATTTGTGTCATATAAGAATCATCCTAACATCAATCTGATACACATCATTCCCTATATGACTAAAAGTGTTCGTTATCAGTTTAAAATCAACAATTTAGATAAAAAATTGTGTCACTCACTGAAAATAGAGAAAACAAACATGGATTGTATTGATATTTTAGAACAACAATTCCTATGTAATTTTTTAGGTATAAGAATATTTCTCACATAAAACCAACATATGATGTGACAAGTATGGATCAAAGTGAGTGTTTTCAATTTAAATTGACATTTTAATAAAAATAATATGTGACATACTCAAAACTAAGAAAATTCATTTTTATTGTATTGATAATTTTAAAAAACTATCCTTATGTCATTTTTGACAATTATGAATCAAATTTACATCAATATGATGCCATTTGTGACCTATATGATGCTATGTATTTCATTTTATTTAAAATTGACATTTTAGTTCAAAACACATGTCACATACTCAAAATTATGTAAAAACGTTTGTATTGTTTTTGATACTTTAGTAAAATGATCCATAAGTCATTTGTGACATGTAGGAATTAGTCGCACCTCAATCTGATATGCGGTGCTCTTAGTATTACTCAAAGTTTATTTTATTAGTTTATAATTGAAAATTTAGTTAAAACATGTCTCGCTCACTAAAAATCAAGAAATCATGCTTAGATTTTATTGATACTTTAGTAAAATAATTCATAATTTATTTTTGGTCTGTAGGAATCAGTCTCATGCCAAACTAATACACGATGTGACCCATATGACTCAAAATATGTGTTTTTAGTTTAAATACATTTTAGTAAAAAAAATACACGTGACATACTCAAAACTAATAAAACACATTCATATTGTATTTATAGTTTATAAAAATGATCCTTATGTCATATTTGACATATAGGAATCAACTTCATATTAATATGATGCACGGTGTGATTGGTATGACTCCAAGTGTGTCCTTTTATTTAAAATTTACATTTTAGTTCAAAATTCACGCCACATATTCAAATTTGAGAAAATTAATTCTGATTATTTTGATACTTTTTTAAAATGATCCATAAGTCATTTTTGACATTTAGAAATGATTCGTACCTCAATCCAATAAATTGTGTGTCTGATATGACTTAAAGTATTTTTTATCTGTATAAAATTGAAAATTTAGTTAAAAACATGTGTCACTCACTAAAAACCAATAAAACACATTTGGATAATCTGGATACATTTTGAAAATAATTCATAATTATTTTATGATGTGTAGGAATTGGTCTCATATCAAACCAATACACGATGTGATCAGTATGACTCAAAGTGCGTGTTTTCAGTTTAAATTGACATTTTAGTAAAAAAACATGTAACATAATCAAAAATGATAAAAATCATTCAGATTTTATTGATACTCTATTAAAATAATCCTTATGTAATTTTTTACATATAGGAATCAAACACATATCAATCTGGAAGAAAGTGTGACCGATATTACTCCAAGTGTTTCCTTTTATTTAAAATTAACATTTTAGTTCAAAATACATGTCACATACTCAAAAATGAGAAAAATCATTTTGATTGTTCTAATACATTAAAAAATGATCCATAATTTATTTTTGATGTTTTGGAATTAGTTACACATTTATATGATGCATGTTGTTCCCATTATGACTCAAAGTGTTCGTTATCAGTTTAAAATTGAAATTTTAGTTTAAAACATGTGTCACTTACTAAAGAATAATAAAACACACTCGGATTGTATTTATTAATTTGTAAAATGGTATATAAGACATTTATGATTTGTAGGAATCATTATCATGTAAAACTGACACATGATGTGACTGGTGTAACTCAAAGTGTGTGTTTTTAGTTTAAATTGACATTTTAGTAAAATTGATATGTGACATACTCAAAACTGAGAAAACACATTCATATTGTTTTGATAAATTATGAAAAGTATCCTTAATTCAATTGTGTCATGTAGGAATCAAACACAAATCAATATGGTGCACAATGTGATCGGTATGACTCTAAGTGTGTCCTTTTATTTAGAATTGACATTTTATTTCAAAATACCTGTCACATACTCAAAATCAAGAAAACACATTCTGAATGTTTTGATACATTATAAAAAATAATCCATATGTCATTTTCCACATGTAGGAATCAGAGTCACCTCAATGAAATACATAGTGTTCCTGGTATGACTCAAAGTGTCCATTATCAGTTTAAAAATGAAAATTTAGTTAAAAATGTGCATCACTCACTAAAAACCAAGAAAACTTCCTCGAATTGTCTTGATAATTTATAAAAATGATTATTAAGTCATTTAAAATGTGTATTATTTAGCCTCATGTCAAATAGATACACGATGGGATCAGTATGACTCAAAGTATGTGTTTTCTGTTTAAATTGACTTTTTAGTAAAAAAGACATGTGACATACCGAAAACCAAGAAAAAATATTCGGAGTGTGTTGATAATTTAGAAAAATTATGCTTAATTCATTAGTGAAAAAGTATTAATCAACTACATGTCAATATGACACGCTATGTGACTGATATGACTCTGAGTGTATCCTTTTATTTAAAAATTACATTTTTGTTCAAAACACACGTCAGATACTCAAAACCAAGAAAACACGTTCTGATTGTTTTGATGCTTTACAAAAATAATACATAAGTCATTTTTTATTTGGAGTATTCATCCTCACCTGTATTTGATACATGGTGTTTCTAGTATAACTGAAAGTGTTCATTATCAGTTTAAAATTGATAACCTAGTCAGGCTCCTCTCTTATAAGAGAGTGTAACACTTGGTCTGCCACCAGTGTAATGAGCCCCAAACACTTCCATCCTCAGTGACATACTCTCATACCCGTACTACAACTACCCCACTATTTATGGGTGGTTTTAGTCAACTACCATTATCAATGATAAAAAAATAATAGGTTTTAGGTTGTTTGTCTATTTTTTGGTTTATGGTTCATGTCATGATTATGATCAGTAGTCATTTGGGTGAATGAATTGAATTAACATCATTTTTGCATGAATTGTTTTTTTATTTCATAGTTTTTTGGTTTTCACTCATGTCAAAAACATGTGTAGTGTTTCTGATTATAATCTTTGTGATCTATGGGGTGATGCATCTGATTTGGTGACCATTAGTGTAATTTATAAATAGTTTTAATTATATAAATTTAAATAATTTGTGTTTAAATATTTTAAAAAAAATTATGATTTTTTTTAAAAATAGTTGAAATTCAAAGGTTTAAAAATTAATTTATACTAATGATTATGTATAAATTTAAAATATATATTTTAAAATAAAAAATATATATTAATTATGTAAATGATTTTAATAAATATGTAGAATCACTTTTGTTTAAGCAAATTTTAAAATTTTAAATTTTGTATTAATATATTTTATTAGTTTAAAGTTAATCTAATTTTTTGTCTTCAAATTATAATGATATATTAAAATCAATGTATTTTATTACTTGTGATCCATTACTCCCCCCCCCCCCGAACATCTTTTTTTAATGATTTGAGCAGTATACATGCAAGTGATCTTATCTGTCCTCTATACCTCGCTAAATATCCACCAAATATCTCTTGCCTAAATCTATTGTTGGTTCACTATCTCCCTCTCCTTCATGTTAATTTTCACTCATTCATCATTATTTTAACTTTTATTTAATGGATCTCCTAGTTGTGCACTGCAAAAACCCTACCCACTTTTCATTTAATGTGGTGACTGAAAATGATAAGTAGGAAGAGTATTTGTGGTGCACAGTTAGTAATCAGATCCAAGTTCCAAGTATCCCTCCTACTCCCATGAATTAAAATAAAAGATATATTCCCATTTTCTTCTAAGTATCCCTCCTACTCCCATGGATTAAAACCACAATATCTTGTTAAAACATGGAAATACCTTGTTTATTTTGTTTTTTAGTCCCCATTAGAGTATCATCTTTCAATATTGTTTTATTTTTAGGGAAATAAAATATGGAAAGTATATTGTGCGAAATATTGAGAGATAAAATTTTAAATCAAACTAATTGTATTTTTTGTATAAAAATAGGTATCAACCATTGATATAGATAGCTAGTTTTGAAGCTTTGTATTAAATGCAATATGTTGATCTCCTCTATGTTGGATTCTAATAGGGGAGAAGTGTATCTTGGGACCTGAATTAGTATAAGATGTGGTATTTTAGGTTCATATAATATAGAAAATTTTAATGATAACCCATTTTAGTAAAATCATAACCATTAATAAACCAATTTATGTCCTTAAAATCATAACCATTAACACCATTACCTTACACTAATATTTTAATCATAAGATGAACTTTTTCTTCAGAATAGTATTTATGCTTTATTTATTTTGTTAAATATTTATACTACTCAATCAAATATGATGAATATGAATTTAAAATGTATGTATTCTAATTGTATGATAAAATATTATGAGGATGGGGTGAAATAGTTCAGCTATTTTTCCAAAGATAGTGCATATGACCCTTCTTAAATCCTTTTTTTCTATTTATGTTATTGTTATTCAAGAATAATTAGTCTATAGGAGTTATAAGAACAATTTATCATTCATGGGATATATTGAAGTTATAAATGATTAACTAATCATGGGGAATACTAAATATAGCTAGTTAATGGAATAATACTATGTTTTATGGATTATCTTACATGATTTCAGTTATGGAAAATGATGAGGAACTTATTGAGGATGTGATTATTGGTGTGAATGATGATGAAGATCATATCAGGGAAATGAAAATGGTAGTTAAATATGAACTTCATGATTTTCCAAAATTGTTTGAGAAGTTAAATAGTTGTGTAAAGACCACATTTTATGCTTTATATACTAAATATACAGTATTATCAGCCATACTGAGCTATATAATGCAACAACTAACAATGGATGGAGTGATGCCAATTTTACTGAACTACATGATCTCTTGAATGATATGCTCCCAGAAGATAATGAGCTTCCTTGATTAATATATGATGTTAAAATAATTCTATATTCAATGGGTATTATCTCTAGAAGAATACACGCCTATCCAAATGAATGCATAGTGTTTTTTAAGGACCAAAAATCACTTAAAATTCCCAAAGTGTGGTGCTTCTTGATATAATAAAGATGGATAAGATCCTACAAAAGTTTTGTGGTACTTTACAATCATACCAAGGTTTAGGTGCCTATATAAAAGTGAGGAGACTGCAAGACAATTGACATGGAACATATATACAAGAAATAAATATAGGAAACTTCATCACCCTTCAAACTCTCATCAATGGAAGAGATTTAATCATGAGTATCTTGAATTTGTAAATGAGATGAGAAACCTTCATCTTGTGCTATCTACAGATGGAGTGAATCCTTTTGATTTTTAAAGCATCACTCATAGTACATGGATAGTTGTGTTAGTAAATTATAACTTTCCAACATGGTTATGCATGAAACAAAAATAATCCAAAGGCTCGGGAGGCAGGAAGAACTGATCCTAGAAAATTTAAATAAAAATAACACAAAAAAAAGAGAAGTCACGAGGGGGATTTACAAAGATGAGTATACACATCACCATGTGAATCATCCTCAATTAACTCACTACAAGTGTCGGTTCCAAAAAATTCCACATCAAACTGGCCTCCTCAATATCTCTCTTAGAAAGGGCATCAACAACCCGATTAGCTTCTCTAAAGATGTGTGTCACAATAATAAAAAGTTAATCCATAAGTTGAAGGCAATCAATCCATATTGGCAAAAGCTTCCATGGAACATTTCTTAAGTGACTTTGAAGGATATAAACAGCCATAGTTGAATCATATTCAATCCACATATTCCTCTAGCCATGATGAACTGCAAACCCAATCACCTTCACCATGTCCCAAATTTTAACTTCAATCACATATCCATTCCCGATAAAGTGGTAGAAACATCCCTTAATGAAGCCTCTATGATTACGAAAGGTGCCAACACAACCCAAGGGTCCCAATGCACCCGAATCCACCCCATCCATACTGATTTTTATCCACTAAGGAAGAGTTTGTATCTATCTTATGAATTTGGTCACAAGTGGTTTCTTGGACCTTCCAGTAATTCCAAGTGATCGTAGAATCAACAATTCTAAGAAATAATTTCACATACCACCAGTCTAAATCTTCACTACATCTAGAAAAAAATACAATGCATGGCCTTGATTCCATCATGTACATTGATATTGAAATTATCAAATGCAATATATTTCTAAGCTCTCCAAATGAAAGCAGTGACTGTGGATGAAATAACCAAGAGAAGAGAATGAACTTGATCACTGTAGCCTGATGAGTTAATAGATTCCATCAAATGGTCAAAGAATCTGAAAATGAACCTGCAGCCCAAAATTATTTTTAAATAGGTCCATAACCTACATGAAAAGAGATAAGAGAAATATAAGTGGTCAAAGGATTCATCCGCAATTAGACATAGATAGAAGACAAGGGCCAAGGTGATCTCGGAATGCTGTAATAACCAGTGTAAGGGTAGCCTTTGATTCCAAATTATCTAGAGAAGAAGAATATTAAAAGGTAAAATATATGAATTTTTGTAATAAAGAAACCAAGAAGGAACCACAATAGGTCCAATACACATGTATCTATATAATTCTTTTGTGCTAAAGGTACCATTTAGACTAGGCTTCAAGACCAAAGTATCCATGTCAGTATATTGATATTTTTTCAATTCCAGCTTCAGAGGATTGGGGAGCATCCCATAAGCACATATATTAGACTAAAATTATTCAACATATAAGTACCTTATTGAGTGATAAATATCTAGGTCATCATCAATATCATTTGATAACCAAGTAGTTTTCCAACAGTTAAGAGAAGACTCCCTGCATACCAGCCATTGTGAGAACTATAAAAGATCACTATAAGCAACCTTGATGTAAAGACAAATTAATGATGGAATGTATAAAGAATAACCATTAAGTAGTTTAGTCTCAAGCTTTCTAAACTGAAAATGCATGGAAAGATCAATGGAAGTTAGAAGACTCTAGGTGAACTTTTTAATAAGGGTCTCATTAAAGAGACTTAGATCCTTAACACTCATACCTCCCATGTCAACAAGTTTGGTTCACTTATTCCAGGAGAATGGGATCATATTCCTCTCAAGAATTGATCTAATCCAGATAAAATTGTGAATCAAAACTTGAAGTTATTTAATAAGGGATCTATTCCATCTATACAAGGAGAAGTCATAAACACGCATGGAAGTGATAACTGAGTTAACGAGGAAATCTCTTTTAAACTAAGACATGGAATTACCTTTACAAGTTTCCATTTGATTGATAATCCTGAGATAAATATTTTCTAGGTATTACCTCTTAGTTTTACCCCAAAAAATAGGTATACCAAGATAAGTGATGGGTATAACTCCTCTCTTGAATACAAGCTTCCTGGACACTCAATTTTTTTTGGAAATATTGACTCCTTACCCAAATATCATAGAGTATTTTCCCCCAACTGATAACTTGTCCAGCAACTTCCTCATAATGCTAAAAAATTGATTTAATAAATAAAATGGTGACTTTATGAGCTGTCCCAAACAAAAGGATATCATCCACATACAACATTTGTGAGGGTGTAAAGAGAGATCTTCCAGCCTTCATTTGTTGATAGAAACTAGTATTTACAAAATCACATTGACATGTGCTCAGGTAATCCTCAACGATAGCAAAGAGAAGGCTCGATAAGGGATCCCCCTATCTCACCCCTCTAGTGCACCTAAATAATTCTCTTGGAGACCCATTAACAAGAATTGATAGCATGGATCTCTTGAGAATACAATTAACAAGATTGATACAAATATTGGAGGACTTGCAGATACTCATAATAAAAAAAATGAAACTCCATTTTATGGCTTCAAAGTCCTTGAAGATATAAATATTAAGATCCATATTACCATCCTTCACTTTCCTTCTCATTATATTGACACACATAGAGGATGTAAAAGGTCAATTTTGAATGTTTCTTCTAGATACAAAACCAAATTTATTGGGAGTAAAAAAATCCTTAGCAATTACCCCAGCCTATTTTCTATAATTTTACTAATCACATTCGTAATATTATTTCCAATGGCCACGTGTCTAAAATCCATTATATCAAGATAATTATTCTTTTTAGTAATTAAAGAAATGAAGTTGTCATTAACTCCAAAGGGTTTATAAGCATGATAAAAAAATTCTCAGACTGCATTAACAATATCTATGTGCATGATGTACCAATAAAACATAAAAAAATTATTTGAAAATCCATCTGTACCTGCAAAACTGTCAGAGTTTAGAGAGAAAATGGCTATTCTGATTTCTTCCTTGCTAAGAGCTTAAATAATCATGTTGTTTTGAGATTCATAAACCATAGGGGCAATGTTGCTGAACATATTTTAAAAGTTTTTATCCCCTAAATCAATATAAATTTTTTTAATGTAGTTACATGAATCATTGGATATTTCATTTTCATATTTGAATAAGAACCCATTGATCTTGAGGGCAGTGGGACCTCTTTTGACCTTCTTTTCCTTATGAAGGTAATGAAAAAATCTCGAATTCATGTCTCATTCCTTTAACCATATTATATTATATTGATTATGGGTGAGGTTTTCCTTTAAATCCATTGACTCATCAATCTTATAGAGAGGATCCATCCCATCCCATGAAATCACCTATTGATTAATATTAAGCCTTTGACAATGTAATAAATTATCTTCAACATTTTTAATACCAGAGTCAAGGCTAGAGAACGATTTCTTATTCCACTCTCTACACTGTGCCTTAATAGCCTTCAATTTCATAGATAAGATGTGAAAGGGCGTACCATAAAAATAACTCTCCTATGATTCATCAATAACTTCCCTACAACCAGGTATGAATACCCAAGAATTTGTAAATCTAAATGGAATTGGGGCTGTAAGAACCTGGACCTTCGTTCAGGTATGTTTTTTCGTTTTTCTAGAGTTTTTAAGAAAAATGGTTTTTCTGGAAATTTTCAAAGTACACGCCATGTACTTTATGAGTACATGCCGTGTACTCTGTTCCAGATCGAAGTCGTGTGCTGGCCGTGTCCAGGCCAAACACACAGTGTGTAAGGCTAAGGTGGAGCCTGGTTTTTCGGAGTATAGAAAAAAATTTAAAGTACATGCCATGTACTTTATTTTTTTTAATAAACGGACCGGGGTCGCGCCTAACCTCCAAATACGTCTTCTTCTCCATTTTCTGACCATCTAGGAGCGTCCGTACGACCAGATCTTCAACAGAGTCCTGCCTCGCCATCCGTTCTCTGATTCGAGCACGGTTGATTGCATTGGAATTGCAGCGGTGAGTTCTTCCTTCTGCATGAGCCTTGTTTCTTGAATCCTTCTCGTTTCCAAGTTATCGTGGGATGAAAATTTTGTGAATTTTCTTAGATCTACATCATTCTAAGGGTAATCTGTCATCGAGGTTCACATATATCGATCTCCTAGGATCGATGTAGGTGGTTTGTGCCTTTCCGCAGAAAGTTGATGAATATTTTGTGCAATTCCCACCAATACCCTTGAACGGGGTATTGCGTGTTTCCTGTTTTTCCCTTGTTGCTTGCCTGATTTACTTGATTGCTTTAGTAGAGGTTATTTCTTGGTATTAGAGTAATTTGTTTGTGCTCAGGTTTCTTTGCCATGCTTGCTCTACCTGTTTGGCATTTTTCTAGTTGCCATGCCTAGTCGTAGGATAGTGGAACTGTTGTTTTATTTTACTGTTGAGCCTTAGTTGATAGCCAAGTAGTTCTTGAGGTTTACTTGGACAATACACGCGTTGAGCATGTTTAATTACTCAGGACTGTTAGAACCTAAAGTAGTAGACCAAATGGAGAATTGACGGAAGGGATTCTCCAGAGTGTCTTTTAAATAACGAAGCGAGACCAAGTGGAGAATTGATGGAAGGGATTCTCCAGAGTGTCTTTTAACGATGACGCTGGAAACAGGGGGAATTGACATTGACTGATTCCCCAGAGAGCCTTTAGCACGATACGGGACTATATGAGGAATTGACGGTGAGTGATTCCCCAGAGAGTCTGCTTAATTACGTAGCTGAACCAGAGGGGTGAGACTGTGTGTGCCTCCCAGAGGGTTGCTTGTACTTAGAGGTTGAACCATAGGGTATAGACCGTGAGAGCTACCCAGAGGGTTACCTGTTTTCTTCTTGTTGTTGACTGATATACTTGTTAGAACTGTGGATTGTAGTTGTTTGCGGTTTTCTGTTTACTGCTTCTTGTTTTATTACTTCCATGTATTCATTGACTGTTAGGCACAAATCTTTGGGTGATTTCCTAATGGGATTGTATCTCACACCCTGTTTGGGACATGCTTTTGGGCCCAAGCAGATTATGTTGCTGCAAGTATAGACAAGGGCAAGTGCCCTTCTACTTCAGGATATTGACTGTACCAGGAGCTGGGGAGCATGGGACGGAGCCGTGGCTCACGATGCTGAGGAGTTTTCTTTGTTTTTCTTTTTCACTTGGTTTCAGTTGTATTCCAGCACGTTGTTGTGTTTTCTGTTTTCCATATATACTTGTACCTGTTGCATTATTGCCATCATTGTTATATATCTGCATTGCTTCTACTGTTTGGTTTCTGTTGTTATGCATGTTGTTTACTACTTCCACTGTTTATTATTGTTTCTCACCGTGTATACCTTACTGAATGAGGGCATAGTTTCCCCACCGACTCACCAAGGCCCTCACTTCTAGTCAGTAGCCTCTGGCGTTCGGGGAAACGAGCTTGAGGTCATGTAGAGAACCGGGTACGGGGCACCAGTGGAGGGGCTCTGGACTCGGGACGTTACAAAGTGGTATTAGAGGAGTTATTTTATCTTGCTTTACTGTTTGGATACCTTATCCATGGATAGGACGGATTCGGTACTTGGCGTTAAGCTATGCTCGGGAGTAGCTAACCCATGTACAGGGAAAAGCCATACTACCTCGTTAATTGCAGTTTTCTGGTTTTGAGATTTTATGGTTGGTGTGTTTTCACCTAGAGGGATTCGTATGACTTGTGTGGTTATTTTTTTGATATTTCTGTTCTATTTCTGTCGCAACCTGATGAGATGAGGGTATTCCATCTCATGCATCATATAGGCACTTGTAGAAATCACATGTCATGCATTCTTACAATGCCATCTAGGGTGAATTAGTGATTGCATGCTGTTGTGATAGACTTTGTGTAGATTATGCATGATGTTGTGATAGTTGTTTGATAGATTCTCTGCTGTTGTTTTATAAAACTGTTTCTTTGTTCCTTTCTTAAAATGAACGCCGAATTTTGGTTCTTGAGGTGTTACGGGCCCTCACGGATCAGAATTGGAACCTTTTCCCTTGTTTTAGTGTTTCTGGAAATCTGTGCAGTTTCTGAGCTACTGCCCAGAAAAACCCAGAATACACGGCGTGTACCTTTTGGATACACACCGTGTAGTTTTCAGGCCATTTCACTGACCGTGTGAGCAGAACACGGTGTCGTAAGAGTAACTTCGGGAACACGCCGTGTGAGTTTGGAGCCGTGTACCCGGCCGTGTCACTAACAACACGGGCCGGGGAAGCTCGGGTAGAACATGCCGTGTCCAGAGGGAACACGTCGTGTAGTCCTGTCTGGGTACCCGACCGTGTCACGAACAACACGGGCCGGCGTGACCTTCTTTTCCACACGACGTGTTTGTTCGGAACACGCCGTGTAGTCTTTCCCAGGTACCCGACCGTGTCACAAACAACACGGGACGGTGTCGCCTTCTCCTATGAACGTTGTGCTTGTTCGGAGCACGCCGTGTAAGGTCTATCCGTGTAGACCTCTCTGTATTCAGCAACACGGGTCGCCGAAGCCTCGTCTTGTGCACGCCGTGTTTTATTCGAACACGCCATGTAGTCTCAGGTTGAGTCGGACCGTGTGGGTTAGCCATGTAAAGAGTCTCGGGTAGGGGAATAGTTTTCAAGTACAGGCCGTGTGTGGGGGTCAACACACCGTTTAGTTTGAAGTGTATACGACTTGTAGGGCAGGAGTACACGCCCATGTCATTGGTTTAAGAAGACACGATGTGTAGTTTTATACATGCCATGTAATCGTGTTTTGCAATCTTGTGTGTTTTCTTCCCCTATTCCCGTTTTTTACTCTCGTGTTCTCTGTCCTTGTTTTCCTGTTCTAAGGTGTTCTTTTGATCTTTTAGAGCTATGCCTCCGAGACATCCTCCGGTCGTACGTCTGTCGTTAGGAAGTGATCAGACACCAGACAGGGCTGATCAGGGACTTCCTGTCGATCCCCAAGCCGAGCCAGCCTTGGCACCGGTTGTTGTACCAGTTGCGGGCGCTGATGCGCAGTTCAGGGAGGGTTTCATGAGGATGATGCAGGCCTTCCAGGGAGCACCGCCTCCTGCCTCATCTATGGCAGACTTGACGCGGGTCTTTCAGCAGAATCATCCTCCCACATTCTTGGGGGAGGGAGGACCTCAGGCTGGAGAGTCATGGCTGGAAGCCATGCTAACTACATTCGAGCATCTGGAGACTCCTCCAGAGATGCGGGTCAAGATCGCCACCTACATGCTCCGAGACTCTGCCAAGAGGTGGTGGGACGTGATCTCACAGGAGGGTCAGCAATTGGCTATGACTTGGGAGGAGTTCCAACGTGTGTTTTACGACTACATCTACCCAGAGACCCTGAGGGCCGATCGATCCTGGGAGTTCATGAGCTTAGAGCAGGGTACCCTATCGTCCATGGAGTATTCCTCTCGTTTCACTGAGCTGTAGCGTTTTACACCCCTTCGGGATGGGAGTGGGGTGTTCTTGGCGAGGAAGTTTGAGGATGGACTCAGGAGGGAGATTCAATCATAGGTGAACATCTTCTTGCTGACTTCCATTACTTCCATCGTCAACCAGGAACTGATTGTGGAGTGAAATCTGAGAGACTCTGGAGCTACGATCCAGGGCGGTTCTGCTCCCAGAGCTAGCTTTCCTTCAGATGACAACAAGAATAGTCATAGGGAGCCTACGTGTGGTGATTCGAGGAAGCGAGACGCATCATCAGGCAGCCAGGTGACGTGCTATCAGTGTCGCCGGGTAGGGCACACGAGGCCGCAGTCTCAGAGAGACCCCATGGAGTGCCGATCTTGCGGAAAGATGGGTCACCTTCAGCGTTTCTGCCAAGTTTTCCCACAAGCAGCAGGTGACCGGGGTTCTTCCATGACTCCTCGTTCAGGAGCAGCCCCACCAGTCTCTCACCAGTCAGGGAATTGGAGTTCTTCCAGCTATTCGGGCCGAGGTGGAGGTCGAGGCCATGGCGTTCAGCCACCAGTTCCACAGCACCAGTAGGGAGGTTCAGCTCAAAGTGGTCAGTCAGGGGCGCAGGGCCGCGATGCACGCCAATATTTCACCATAGAGCAAACTTATCATGAGCTGGATCCCGGACCTTCTATTGTTCGAGGAACGATTTTAGTAGCCTCAGTTGTATCTTCAGCCCTTTTCCATACTAGTGCTACACATAGCTTTATCTCTGTTGCTGTTGTGGAGAGCCTTGGACTCTGCATCTTTTCTTCTACTGACTCGTTGACACTAGACACACCATTGTTAATGAGTACATCTAGTGTACGCCAGTGTAGAGAGTGCCCTCTTGAGGATGAAGGGTATCGCTTCTTATGGGATCTCTATTTTTTAGAGATGACAGGCTATGATGTCATCCTTGGCATGGACTGGTTGATTCCCTTCTGGGCAGTCATCGACTGCTATCACCGTAGAGTTAGTTTCATCTCACCAGAAGGTGAATCTTTCCTTCATAGAGGCGAATGGGACGTTCGGGCGAGTCGGGCAGGACTCAAGCATCTTGGGCTAGGAGGAGTGACGACCCAGATTGCTAGCCTTTTCCTGGATGATCAGGGGACTCCAAAGTTGGACTTTCCTCTAGTGGTGGATCGCTTCAAAGATGTCTTTCCAAAGGACTTTTCAGGTTTGCCTTCGTAGCGTGAGGTAGAAATTTCTATTGAGCTCGTGCCAGGAGCGGCACCAGTGTCCATTCCTCCCTATAGGATGGCCACACCTGAGTTGTACGAGCTCAAGAAGCAGTTGGAGGAGCTATAGGCTAAGGGTTTCATCTGACCCAGTACTTCTCCTTGGGGTTCGCCTGTCCTGTTTTAAAGGAAGGCAGATGGTACCCTTCGGCATTGTGTGGATTATCGGAAGCTGAACCAGTTGATGGTCAAGAACCGATATCCTTTTCTGCAGATTGATGACCTTTTCGATCATCTTCAAGGAGCCCAAGTGTTCTTGACGATTTACTTGAGGTACGGTTATCATCAGTTGTGCATTAGACCATCAGATATACCTCTGACAGCATTCAAGAGAAGGTACAGTCTTTACGAGTATACAATCATGACGTTCGGTCTCACGAACGCACCTGCAGTTTTCATGGCGCTGATGAACCGAGTGTTCCATCCTTACTTGGACTCCTTCGTCATGGTCTTCGTGGAAGTTATCTTAGTGTACTGTCACACTTGACACGACGATGCCACCCATCTTGAGATCGTTCTGAGTACACTGAGAGAGCATCGGATTTATGCTAAACTCTCGAAGTGCCACTTGTGGATGGATCAGATTCACTTCATGGGTCACGTCATCTCAGAGATAGGAGTATCTGTGGACCCAGAAAAAGATAGAGCTATAGTTTCCTTGGAGCATCTGAAGAATGTTTTTGAGGTATGGTGCTTCCTAGGGCTGGTTGGATACTACATACGCTTCATTCAGGACTTTTCTCGGTTAGCAGCACCCTTGAAAGGTCTGAAAAAGAAGGGGGTGAAGTTCTTATGGTCAGATTCTTGCGAGTCATTCTTTCAGGAGCTGAAAGGGAGGTTGACGTCAGCACCAATACTAGTCTTGCCGGAGCCAGGCAAGAGATCCACTGTTTACTATGATTCTTCGGGTATCGGGCTGGGAGTTGTGCTTATGCAGGAAGATGGAGTTGTTGTGTATGGGTATCGGCAGCTGAGGCCACATGAGAGGAACTACCCTATGCACGATCTGGATTTGGCAGCTGTTGTTCATGCTTTGCACTGTTGGAGACACTATCTTTTGGGAGAGCACTTTGTGGTCTTCACTGACCACAAAAGTCTCAAGTATATCTTCACTCAGCGTGATCTGAATCTGAGGCAGCGCATGTGGGTTGAATATCTATAGTCCTTTTACTTCGATCGTGCCTATACGTCGAGAAAGGGCAACACCGTGGCAGATGCATTGAGCAAGAGAACCCAGATTCAGGCAGTTCAAGAGGCTAGTAGTGAGTGTCAGCTGATGGCTCTATTCTCTGAGATGCATCTAGAGGTGCACGACAGACGGGGATAGACTTTTCTATATTCTGTTGATGTTACCTCCATGCTACTTGATCGGGTACGAATGAGGTAGATATGAAACTCAGAAGGCTTAGTCCTGCGGGAGAGTGTGTCAGGAGAGGACCATCTTCCTGGATGGACAGTGGGCGAGGATGAGATCTTGCGTTTCCTAGGACGCGTATGGGTGCCAGAAGACATACACGAGGAGCTGATGCAGGATTTCCATTCCTCAGTTTGGGAAGTTCATCCTGGCGTCACCAAGATGTATCAGGATCTTCATCACCAGTACTGGTGGCTAGGTATGAAGAAGGTTGTAGCTGGTTTTTTATGAGGTGTTCTACTTGTCAGCAGGTGAAAGCAGAGAATCGGCGACCCGCGGGGCTCTTACAGAAGTTACCCATTCCAGAGTGGAAGTGGAACGATGTTGCGATGGATTTCGTGACCGGGTTGCTGAGATCACCTTGATGGAACAATGTTGTTTGGGTTTTCATCGACAGACTTACGAAGGTTTCTCACTTCTTGCCGATCAATGAGACCTTTAGTGTCGATGATCTGGGACGACTTTACATCAGGGAGATTGTGCGTCTTCATAGAGTTTCACACTCTATTATTTCGGACAGAGATGTGCGCTTAACCTCTCGGTTCTGGAAGGGACTTCAGAAGGCCTTGGGTACAGAAGTACTTCTGAGTACATCATACCATCCCCAGACAGATGGCCAGTCTGATTGCACGATCCAGGTGCTTGAGGATATGATCCGAGCTTGCATCCTTGAATTTGGCGGTTCTTGGGAGAATCATATTCGTCTGGTGGAGTTTTCCTACAACAAACGTTTCCAGGAGACCATCCAGATGGTGCCATACGAAGATTTGTACGGTAGGCCATGCCGATCACCCTTATGCTGGCTGGAGGCAGGAGAGGAAGATTTGCTGGGACCTCGTCTTGTTCAGGAGACTTCAGAGCAGATAGAGGTGATTCAGAAGAGGATGGCTACAGCACAGTCTCGACAGAAGTCTTATGGTGATCAGCGGAGACGAACTATGGAGTTTGAGGTCGGTGATCAGGTTTTACTACGTGTCGCACCTAGGTTGGGACACAAGAGGATTCAGAGATAGGGTAGGCTTTCGTCGCGGTACGTCGGGCCGTTGGAGGTTTTGAAGAGAGTGGGGTCAGTCACCTATCAGTTACAGCTACCTTAGAGGTATCGGGCCATGCATGACGTCTTCCACGTCTCTCAGATCCGACGTTACTTTTCAGACCTGTATCACGTCTTCCAGCCTGAGGAAGTCGAGCTTGATGCGGATGCGTCGTTCGAGGAGCATCCTATCCAGATTTTCGATCGTAGTACAAAGGTTATCCATGGGCGGTCTGTTCCTCTAGTACGAGTGCTATGGAAGCATGGGAGAGTATAGGACGAGACCTGGGAGAGGGAGGTCAATGTACGATCGCAGTGGCCGGAGCTGTTCTGGGATCCTTCTACTCCGCCTCGTTCGGGAAATTCGAGGATGAATTTCTTTAAGGGGGGAAGTTTGTAAGAACCTGGACCTTCGTTCAGGTATGTTTTTTCGTTTTGCTGGAGTTTTTATGAAAAATGATTTTTATGGAAATTTTCAAAGTACACGCTATGTACTTTATGAGTACACGCCGTGTACTCTATTCCGGCTCGAAGCCGTGTGTTGGCCGTGCCTAGGCCACACACACAGTGTGTAAGGTTGAGGTGGAGCCCAGTTTTTCGGATTACGGAAAATATCTAAAGTACACGCCATGTACTATAGAAGTACACGCCGTGTACTTTATTTTTTTTATTAAACGGACCAGGGTCACGCCTAACCCCCAAATACGTCTTCTTCTCCAGTTTTCGACTATCCGGGAGCGTCCATACGACCAGATCTTCAACGGGGTCCTGCCTCACTGTCCGTTCTCCGATTCGATCATGATTGATTGCGTTGGAATCGCAGCGGTGAGTTCGTCCTTCTGCTTGATCCTTGTTTCCTGATTCCTCCTCATTTCCAAGTTATCGTGGGATGAATGTTTTGTGAATTTTCTCAGATCTACATCATTCTAAGGGGAATCTGTCATCGAGGTTCACATATATCGATTTCCTAGGATCGAGGTAGGTGGTTTGTGACTTTCTGCAGAAAGTTAATGAATATTTTGTGCAATTTCCACCAATACCCTTTAATGGGGTATTGCATGTTTCATGTTTTTTCCTTGTTGCTTGCCTGCTTTTCTTGATTTCTTTAGTAGAGGTTATTGCTTGTGATTAGAGTAATTTGTTTGTGCTCAGATTTCTTTTCCATGCTTGCTCTGCCTATTTGGCGTTTTTCCAGTTTCCATGCCTAGTCGTAGGATAGTGGAACTGTTGTTTTATTTTGCTGTGGAGCCTTAGTTGATAGCCAAGTAGTTCCTGAGGTTTACTTGGACGATACACGCATTGATCATGTTTAATTACTCATTACTATGAGAACCTAATGTAGTATAACAAAGAAAGAATTGACGGAAGGGATTCTCCATAGTGACTTTTAAATCACGAAGCGAGACCAAGTGAAGAATTGACAGAAGGGCTTCTCCAGAGTGTCTTTTAACGACGACGTGGGCCACAGGGGGAATTGACGTTGAGTGCTTCCCCAGAGAGCCTTTAGCACGATCTGAGACTATAGGGGGAATTGACGGTAGGTGCTTCCCCAGAGAGTCTGCTTAATTACGTAGCTGAACCAGAGGGGTGAGACTGTGTGTGCCTTCCAGAGGGTTTCTTGTACTTAGAGGTTGAACCATAGGGGCTAGACTGTGAGAGATACCCAGAGGGTTACCAATTTTCTTCTTATTGTTGACTACTATAGTTGTTAGAACTGTGGATTATAGCTATTTGCACTTTTCCATTTACTACTTCTTGTTTTATTACTGCCATGTATTCATTGACTGTTAGGTACAAATCTTTGGGTGATTGCCTACTGGGATTGTATCTCACACCCTGTTTGGGCCATGATTTTTGGCCCAAGAAGACTATGTTTTTGCAGGTATAGACAAGGGAAAGCGCCCTTATACTTCAGGATCTTGACTGCACCAGGAGCTGGGGAGCATGGGACTGAGCTGTGGCTCGCGATGCTGAGGAGTTTTCTTTGTTTTTCTTTTTCAATTGGTTTCAGTTGTATTCCAGCACGTTGTTGTGTTTTCTATTTTCCATATATACTTATACCTACTACATTATTGTCATCATTGTTATATATCTGCATTGCTTCCACTATTTTGTTTCTTTTGTTATGCATGTTGTTTACTGTTTCTGCTGTTTATTGTTGTTTCTCACCGTGTATACCTTACCGAATGAGGGCATAGTTTCCCCACCGACTCACCAAGGCCCTCGCTGCTAGTCGGAAGCCTCTGGCATTCGAGGAAACGCCCGTGAGGTCATCTGGAAAACTGGGTACGGGGCACCAGTGGAGGGGCTCCGGACTCGAAACGTTACAGGGGATGATATCAGGCTATGGATACAAAGTTCCATTAATAGAATATTATGATCAGAATGGATTTTTGGGAGGGTGATACCAAACACTTCAACAACTTGACTATTCTCATCCATATGAATAAAGCACCTATCAATTCTTTTGGCTTGATTCCCATTATGGATGTACCTGTTCCAGGTGAAGTCATATCCCACAACTAGAACTTCAATCAGACTTTACTTATCCATAGAGGAGGAAAACTCATGAGTAGACAATCTATTGAAATTTCTCCCTGTATTTTCCTCAAGCAACATCACCGAATTAAAGTCACCAATAACCACCCAAGGTTGTCCCATATTCACTGCTAGACCTTGCAAGGATTTCCAGAGGTCCCATATTATTATATACTAGTTCAAAGAATAAACAAAGTGAAGGAAATATTACTCCCATTTAACTCAATTAGGGCAGCGATAGATTACTGATCATGGGAGCAAGGGTGTAAGGTTATGCTGTCATGCTTGAGGACCCAAAGAGATTATCGAGAATTCTGAGTGGAATTATGGGAGACAAAGCAATATTCAAGGGAATCCCATTTAAAGGTTTTGCACTTTTCAAATTCCATTATTGGTTTAACAAGTCTAGTAAACATAGGCTTGTCAGTCATAATGAAATACCTAAGGGTTGAAACTGTGGGTGAATTCCCAAGACCATGGAAATTACAATAGAGGATCTTTATATGAGAAGTGAATTGTAACTTGTATTAGGTCCATCATATTACTGTTTGATGGATTTATTATTCTTATTCCCAGATTTCTTCTTATTCCCCATACCTTCTATAGATTGTGCTACATCGAGATCAATGGGTACCTCAGAATCTAGAAGTGAATCAGGAAAATTCCCAAGAGATGTTGACGAATGAGATTGATCCTCATGAGGTGCTTCATCCTTGTCATCAGTCCAAAGAGACCCACTTAGGAGATTAAACTTGTTGAGAGACTGAACTGAATCTTGAATAGTTTGAGTGAAAGTTTTCTTAACATTTTTGGATATGGGAACTTGAGAAAAATATTTCTCTATATCATCAGATTACAGACAGGTATTCAGTACCTCATTTGTATCCTTAGTACCATCAGAATTCAAAATTATAAGTGAATGATGAATACTGGAATCATCCTTTCTAGATAGAAATGGTACATCTTGATACCCTTCAAAAATGGGATTTGAGTAGTGATGAGCAGCATCATCACCAGAAACCTCAGTACTAGCCAGTATAGGTTGAACATCACCCAATACAATGCCTATATAGGGTTAAGTGTTCCCATTATCCTCTAGATTACTAGAAATTCTAACATCTCGAGAGGTTGAAGCATAAGTGATATTTCCATGGGTGTTTACAATATCCAAGACTTGATTTGATGATTCAAGAACCCTATCAGTAGTAGTAGGAGATCCTGGATTAGTAATTAGATCATGGTCATATTGAGCCATAACATCCTTCTCAATGGGGCCAACAACAGAGGGTCTAGATTTTTCTGCCATTTTTTTCTTCCTACATGTTCCATTATTATGGAACTTAATTTAAAAAAAATTACAGAATTTTTTCCTATTTCATTCAAAATTCATATGCCCAAAAAAGTGAAAATTGAGACAGAATTTTATCTTTCCTTCATACTGAATCTCAAAATTTATGTTGTCATCCCTTGTCATCAAAACAACCTCTTCAACCAGTGTAGAGGCCATATCGACTTCAATAAGGATTCTTGTATAATGACTGAACCTATGATTATCAGTTTTTCTGTCCATTCTTATGGGATTTCCAACTGATGAAGCAATATCCCATAAAATCATTAGGTGAAAATAAATTCACATCAGCTTACAAATTCGAATCCATACCTGAGAATGTGTGTCCCTAAGATTTTTAGGGTCAAAATTCTTATCCCATTTTTGAATATAAATGAATGTAGGTTTCATGGATACAAATTTGATACTCCATTAATTAAAAATTATATTTCAAGGACATCATGGATTTCTACCCTGGTGACATAAGTGTTGATCTTGGACGACGTCATTCAATGGAAGTTCATAAGAATGTACATCACTGTCTCCACTAATAAGTGATCAATTTTTTTATAAAGTAAAATATATGGATACTATTTTAAGTGACTATTTTTTGAAAAAAAATTAAAAAAAAATAGGAAAAGTGACCATTTATATGAATTAACATACTGGAATTTTTTGTACATCATCTATTTTCATAATGTTATGCATGTCGAAAAAAATATATGTGAGAGTGTCATTGGCACATTACTAAATGGCCCTAAAAAATAAATTATGTAATTAAGGCTAGGTTGGACATGATTGACATGAGAATATAAGAATATTTATCACTAGTGAAGATTTAAAAATGGATTTTTCTTCCACTAGTTGCTTACACTATTTACAATAAATAGAGATATAAATTTCTTAACTTTTTGATTGATGTAAAGGTTCTACAGGGGTATTCATAAAATATCAATATTATAGTTTCAATGAGTGGTTTAAAGTTAAAGGGTCTAAAATCACATGAATATCATGTTTTGATGTAATATGTAATGCTTGTAGCTTTAAATTACATTTTTTCTAAGAATTTTCATCATACATTAACTAAGCTCTATTTCTTTTTCAAATCTATATGTAGAAAAGTTATAGACCTGGTGAAATTTAGAACCATGTAAAGGGAAATTGTTGCCATATTATATGAATTGAAGATTTTATTCCCACTGAAATTCTTTGATATGATGGTTTACTTAATGGTTCATTTTGTATGAGATATTCGACTATGTAAACCTGTACATTATAGATGGATGTACCCCATCGAACGATATATAAAGATTTTGAAAGGATATATCAAAAATTGAATTTGAACCAAAGGTTGTTGATTATACACTAAAATAGGATAATATTAATTTTATATGTTATCATATTCATGTGATTTATTTTTCATAAAAACCATTTTTAGTTCATTTTACTATTTGATCATTATTTCACAACATGATTGCCATTTTTTTTCTTAAAGTTCATGATTACTTAGTACATTTTGAGACACATTTTAAATCCCAAACTAGTCTTGATTTGAATTTTATATTTCATTTTCATATTTAACATTACGTTGGGAATGTTTAATCATTATGGAGCATATAAATAATCACATTCAAAGACCACTAAAATGGGCATTCATGACAACAAATTTTGGGTGAAGCAAACTCGACCATAGTCCAAATATATGTATACTTCAGCCATTTAATAGCTCCCATGAAGCAAAAATTTGAACTGGATATATAGTAAATAATAATGAACATTTAATTAAATAGTTACCAGGTTTAATTATGAGTTTTTAAGGAATTTCTAGGTGGAACAAGTTGAAAATGAAATTTCTGGTCCCGATTATGTGGACCAGCATAACATTCCACCATTTTGATCATATATCTTAAATAAAAAATAAACATGGGATGAAATTTTCCAATATGTTATTTTTAATCTGTGTATTTAATTTCTTCTTCTATGTCCCATACAAATTATTTCATCTAGAATATCATTTCAGCACCTCAGTTTGGTGAATGCAAGCTAGATCCCATTTTGGGTCAAGGGTGGAAAAGTCCACATTCCACAAATTTTCCACCCACATATGTCTACTACCATTAATTGGGAATAATTTTACTTTTTTGGACTCTACCCATGGCTCCAAAAATTCCTATTTAAGGTATTTTTTGTTGGAGGATTTTAGGGGATTTGTGTATGTTTTCATTTTATTGTTATGCTTCCAATTTGATGTTGTATTCACATTTCTTTCTTATGTAAGTTGTTCTAATTCACTTTAGTTTCTTTATAAAATTTATTATTATTATCTTATTCTGTTATTATTTATATCACATTGATACTGTTTTCTCAAGGTGTTAACTTATCCACACCAACACTTGTGAAACTCTACACACAATGGTAGAGTGATCGTTATTTCACTATTTTTCTTCTTCAATTTCTCCCTCATTAATATACTTCCCACTTCAATTTAGATCATAACATCAATGGAGGGATAAATATATTATGGTTTGATCCAATGGAGTATCAAGGGGATGTATTGTATGTCATTTATCACTATATTAATGTTTAATCACTTCTTTTAATTGATAATTTTTTTATGGTCTTAATAAATAATCATATTTGTTGAATTTTAATGCCACACAATTGAAGTTATAATACAATACTTTACCTTAGAGTGATCATAAAAATGATTTTCAAAGTTTATAGGTGATTAGAATTAGTCTTGTGTTGGAATTAAACCAATAAGTGATGAATTTTCTATGATCAATTTAAATGAATAACTTTTGATTATACGAAATTTAAATTGTTAAAAAGAAATTTCATCCTATACTTCCCTTCTAATAAACTAGGATCAACCCTTTATCATAAATTTACTTCACTTAGGTATCCTAGTATTTTTGTAACCCATATAAATTCAACCCCAAATATTTTTACTTCGTAGCCAAAATCCATCTCTCTATAATGTGTGTATATAGGTTCTTCTTAGGACTCTGAGGATTCGACAACCCAAGATACACTACAAAAAACACTTAAACCTTAAAAAAATACGTAAATTTGGGAAAAACTAAATTTTGGATCCATTTATAGGGACCCAAATAAGTTATCTTAACACTAGTTCTATTCTTCATCATTTCCCTTTTCGCACCTCAATTTATCTTATCATTTCCACTTTCCTTTTTTCACTTTTCTTGGTGCATGTCCGCCTACACCCATGACCAATAAAACCAACTTGTTATGGTGTATAGTACTGGGGCTGGTGAGTCAAGTACACCAAGGATTATCTTTCTATTAGATACCAATCTTACTAATATTTCTAATTCAAAAATTGATTTCATTACAATAGTGTGTCTTTAAAGAAATCAACTCATAAACCCTAGTGGGAACTAGAATGGAAATATAAATGAGGTAGCCCCAAACTTGGAGAATGCTATCGATAAAACCATGAATGAGTACCTCACACCTACATGGAAAAATTTACCCTTTTGCAGTAGAAATTATTTTCTAGTAGAATCCCACTATGTCTTTAAACCTCATGTCCTAAAATACTTTCCAACCATTCATGAGATGGATTCTGAAATTTTGTACCTTCATGTCAAGGAATTAATAGATATTATTGAAACCATGTGCCCCCAAATCAACTTGATTTAGTTAATATGAGGCTATATCCTTTATCACTGAATTATTGAGCAAAGAATTGGTTAAAAAATGGATACCTGCATCAATCCACTCTTGGGTCCAATTTAAAAAATAATTCTAAAAAAATAATTTCACAATAACAAAACAATTTCACTTAAAAAGAGTATCCAAAACTTTTTTGAAAAGAATATGAGTCATTTTATGAAACATGGGAAAGGTTAAATGGAGCACTCAACATGGTACCACACCATGGATTTTCAATACCAAAAAAATATTGAATATTTTATGAAGGGTTGGGTCTTGGAAACAAATAATTAATTGACATGATGTGTAATAGAACATTCAAAACAAATCCTCAAATGATTCTTATGACTATCTAGAAAATCTAGATGAAAGAAAACAATAATGGGGAACATCACCTTACTATGAAAATCCACCCAAATAAGGTGTAATTCACACTCTTAGGGAATAATAAATCTTTAAGGAAAAACTTTCTACACTCATAAAGAAGTTCGAGGAGATCAATTAGGAAGGTCTAAGAAATCAAAACTATTGACCATGTTTTCACAATTTGTGAAAAACAAGACCGTGAGACTAAAAACTACCCAACCATACCTTCCATAAGGAATGTTATTTTAGTATAATCACCATCATAGATTAATTATTTGAACATTAAAAATCCATATTACCAAAAAAAATTTAAATCAAAGGTATAATGACTATCCTATATTTTGTTGGAAAGATAAAGACCAACCCATCCAACAAGCTAGTCAACCATAAGGAACAAACCCCTAACCTCTATAGAATTTTTAAACCCGTAATTAGTTCCATCCAAAACCAGTCCAATACTAAAATACTCTTGTCTAGTTCCTAAAACCCACCCAACAACCCATTCAAGAGTCTAAATATCCACTGGGGATAAATCAACCAACTCAAACCCCTACACAATATGTTCCACTTACACTACTTGAAAATTTGTGTAAAAAAATTGGAAGAATGAATTATGAAGTTTCATCACTTAAACATGAATTGAAAAAAATTTAAACTATAAAGGAATTAATGCTTACTCAGGTTGTTTTATCCCCAAACATAAGGGGAGAATCCAATTACACACAAACCTCTCATGAACAACTAAAAGCAGTGATTATCTTAAGAAGTGGAGAATCCATTGAAAACCTGAACAACCCACTCCAAAACAAAAAAAAAGATTCAATATCAAATAAAAATGTTAAATAACCACCCTTATAATCAGAAAAATCACATTATAATTTTAATTAACCACAACCAAATCAACCCCCCCCCCCCCTTCCCTCAATGCATGAGTGGAAAAAATAAACCAGAAATGAATGAACGATTAAGGAAGATATTATAACAAGTTAAGTTGAAAATTCCACTTATTTATGAAATATAAACCATAAATTCACACTCTAAGTACCTAAAGGGTTTCATTATATTTAAATAGAATTTATCACACAAAAACCAAGTCATTTTGGCTGCATATATGAGCACCCCCATCCAAGGAACCATAACTCCTATGTTAAAAGACCTTAGCTGTCCATACATAAATATCAGACTAGGAGAAAACAAAAAAATTAAATCCCTTTGTGATCTAATAGCTAGTTTTAAACTCATTATATATTCCATGTATTGTCAGTTAGGTATTGAGGAACTTTAACCCATATCTTTCACTCTTTATCTTGTTGATCATAGTGTTCGAGTTCCAAAGGGGGTCTTAAAGGATGTTTTGGTTGAAGTTAAAATTTTCCATTATCCTTCTTAATTCATTTTCCTTAAAAATATCCCAAGATTAGGTCCTTGGGATAAAAATCCCATCATCATCATCCGTCCCTTCTTGAAAAAAATCAACTCGGTCATATGAGTTAGGAATGGGAGCATGACAAAAACCTTTGAAAAAATGAGCCTTAATTTGAACATTTACAATGAAAACTATCACATTGGGGATTATTAAGTGATTAATGAGTTAAATTGGATAGGTATTGTTGATACTAAACCATAGTAACATCATAGAATTATTGAATAGTTCTTAAGTCAAGATGAAATTGATTTACTTTGTTCACATGAGAGAAATTTGTCTCTTTAGCTTGAATTTATTTCAATAAACTCATTAGAAGATTTTTAGGATAAAAATCAATATAACCATTGGAGAAATAAAAAACATATATTTCATACCCATTCCTGACATTGATTTTTCCAATGTGGTGGATGAAAATTCTATTCAAAATGAACCAATTTTGACAATAAATTTGGAAAAATAAACGGAGTATAATGTAAAGTCCCATCCTTCTTTTGAAATTTTTAACCAAACAGATCTCAAATTTAAGGTCATACTTTCATCACTCAAGTATGAATTATTAAGGGACAATATAACCTTCCCTTTTTTCATTTGTTCTTCTCTTAAATACAATCATGAGAGGATGCTTATAGATGTCTTGGGAAAGCACAAGAAAGAAATTGTATGGATCCTATTTAATATTCATGGGATTATCCCACTCATTGAAACTTATAGGATTATTCTATAATATGACTCAAAACCATGACATCAACATCATACGAGACTCAATCCCAATATTATGGATTTGGTAAGGAAATAACATCTAAATTTGTTGAAAGTGGGTATCATCTACCCCATTGCTGAGAGTGAGTGAGGAAGATCAGTTCATGTTGTTTCAAAGAATGTTGTAATAACTGTGATTACCAATGAGGATGGTGATATTCACCCCATAATGGTTAGTAGTGGATATAGAGTGTTCATTGACTATATGAAGTTAAACTCATGAACTAAGAAAGACCATTTCACCTTTCCCTTCATTGATCAAGTCCTTGAGTGAGTGGTGGGTCATAAGTTCTATTATTTCCTAGATAGATACCCATGGTATAATAAAATTGAGGTCTTTATAAAAGATCAATGGAAAAAAACTTCTTCTACCCATTTGGCACTTTTTCCTTCAAGTGTGTGTCCTTTGGGTTTTGCAATTCCCTTGGTACCTTCTAGTGGTGCATGATGGAAATATTCTCTGACCTAGTGGGGGTATTTTTAGAGGTCTTTATATATTACTTCTTTATCTTCAAGGATACATTTTAGGGATGCATTATAAATTTTGAAAGGGTTTTGTCCATATATGTGGACAATAATCTCATATTAAATTATTAAAAATTACATTTCATGTTAAAGGACTAGTTTTGGTCCATCTGGTGTCTGGTAGATTAATTTATGTTGATAAAGCTAAGGTTTATATCATTTGTCACTTTCCCTCTCTAAAAATTATCAATTAAGTGAGGCACTTCTTAGGATATGGTTGTTTCTATATAAGGTTCATTAGGAATTTTAACTCTATTTCATGACCAATTTGTGCTCTTCTAATGAAATATGCTTCATTTATATGGAAATAATGTTGTGAGGGATCATTCTCAACACTATAGCTATATCTTACCTCTCTACCTATCATGCAATATCCCAATTGGAAACTTCCATTCAAAATCATGTGTGATGAAAGTGACTTCACTGTAGGATCTTTCTTAAGAAAATGTTGTGATAAAATACTATGTGTAAATTATTATGAAAGTATTTCATTAAATGCTGAACAAATAAACTAAACCCTTGTTGGGAAAGAGTTGCTTGATGTTGAATTTTCCTTATAAAAATTCAGGCCCTGTCTCTTAGGATCCCCCATCATTGTTTTCATGAATCATTCAACCCTGAAATACCTTTTCCAAAAACAATATTCTAAGTATATACTGATTAGGTGTGTACTTTTTCTTCAAGATTTTTATATAACCATTAAGGATAAAAAGGGTGTTTAAAATCTTGTAGTTTATCACCTCTCTGGGATGGAATTCAAATAAAACTCACATAATATTTTTGTGTCTAATACACTTCCTGATGAGAACCACTACCATGTGAGTGATTTCCCATGGTATGATAACACATAAAACCACTTGGTTACAAGAGTCATTCTAAAATTATTTGGGACCCAAGATAACATGAAATTTCTTTTTTATGTCAAACACTATGTGTTTGATGATTCATGCCTCTTTAATTTCTATCTTGATAAATTCATTATGAGATGTGTTTCATATTATAAGAAAGAGTCCATTTATAATTTTTTTCTTAGAGAAGCTTGTGGGGATAGTTTTCTGCAAATAAAACCACTGAATAATTCCTCCAAATCGGTTTCTTCTGGTCTACCCTTAGTAAGGATTCCTGCATATTTTTGTCAAATATTTTACTTGGTGTCAACAATTAGGATCCATAACCAAAAGGAATCAAATTCCATTTACTCTCATTTCATTAGATGAAATATTTGAATGTTGGGAAATTGATTTAATGGGACCCTTACTAATCTCTAGGGTATATATCTATATCATCTTAGTTGTTGATTATGTCTCAAAATGGGTTGAGGCCATTCCCACCAAGTCCCATGAACATTAAATTGTGATATAATTACTAAAAGACCACATATTTTCTAGATTTTGAATTCCTAAGGATATCATCAGTGATCTTGGAACCTATTTATATAACCATACATTATTCTCACTCATGTATAAGTATGTTATTTCTCACAAATATTACACTATCTACCATTCTCAAACCAATGGTCAAGTTGAGTTGGTGAATAGGGAAATTAATAAAATTCTTGGAAAAACTATAAGTCTTTATAAGAAATATTGGTCTGAGAAAATCTTGGATTTCTATTGGGAGTATCATACTGCATTCAAAACATTCATATTCATGTCACCATATAGGTTGGTTTATGGAAAATATTTCCAGTTACCTATTGAAATTGAACATAAGGACTTTTTGGAAATCAAAAAATGATATTTGACATTTCTTTGGCTAATAAAGAGGAAATTAGACCTCAATTAACATGAGGAACTCAGGATAGAGGCTTTTTAAAATTCAAGGATCAACAAATCAAGAGTTCAATCCTACCAATATGTGAATATTAAATTCAAACACTTCTAAATGGTAAAATTAGTGCTCTTGTATAGTTCCAAACATCATTTACACCCAGGAAAGTTAAGGTATAGATGGTCAGGGCTATACATTGTGCATCATGTGTACCCCCATATGGAAGTAGAGATTTAGGACCCCACTAGTGGTCATGTATTCAAAGTAAATGGTCATAGTTTAAAACCATTAATTGAATCATTAAATAAAAACTAAAAGGAGGAGTTAACTAATCTAACCTATGAACCAAAAAAATTGATAGATATAGGGTCCATATCGAGAAAATGACATTCAACAAAGTGATTTATGGGAGACAATCCGAATTTTACTTATACATTGTCTCAAATTTTGGATTTTTAAAATAAAAAGGTATGTGTTATATCCTTTCCTTTTGTATTTTTTTAGTTAAGGGAACCAAACAGAGTTATCATTTTTTTCTAATTATGTTGTTTTTTAAGATTCAAGGGCTATTGAGATTGATTAATTTTTTATAAAATCTCATTTATTTGAAGTGTACAAACACAAACTGTTATCATTGATGAGGTTTATGTGAGTAACATGGGTATTGAGGGATTAAATGGTATTGGCACAAACATCAACATTAACCACTAGGTGACTTCATTACATGATTATCATTTTCAAATTTTATTTTGGAACTCCTCTCCTCTACCTATTCCACCTTTTAAATTGTATTTTCTTTAAACACTAGGGATAATGTTATTCTAAGTTGGGGGGATGAAATAAAAAAATTGGTTTTGTGTGCATAAAAAACAACAAAATTTTTTAAAAAAATATTTGAAATGTATAAAATGCATGTAAATGGAAGGAAAATTTTATTTAACCTTGAACATGATAATACTCATTGTATACATTGAAACTGAATACCAAATAATTTTTCATGCATTAATTATGAATTTAATCCATGTTTATGTTCATGAGAATATATTTTTTAAAGTGTGTATGTCTAATGTGATTTTCACTATTTACATTTTCATCCTTTAAAAAAATCACAACACACATCCTTGGTATTGTGGGGTATTAGTTTGCGTTCTTGGGGTCCCATAATAAATAGCTTAGGTTTGGTTCTAGTTTTAATTTTAACATGATTATTCAAAATAATAATAAAACAATATGTCATAAAAAATAATAATTAATTTGTGTTTAGATCAATGAAATGACATAATGTTTGGATTTCAGTACTTGGGGATCATGACTCCATAGTTTCCTAGAATAGAGTTGGGAATTTTATCTCTACTTTTGGAAATTTTATTTTGTTTTTGATTGATTTAACTTAAGATGATACTTGAGTATGTTGGTTTCACATGGTTCCCTAAGGTTTTGAGCCTGGTATTCTTCGACAATGTCTCTCTATAAGGGTTGACTCGATTGAGTGAAATTTCAATAACCATGAAAAAATTGAAAAAAAACAAACAAGAAAACACAAAAAAACATGAATTATCATTTTAATGTTAAAATGTGATTCCACCCAACACTCCCATCTATTAACCCTTGAATAAAAATGAATCCCCATGTCTATTGTGATTCATAAAACATCATCATGTTTAATTGAAATTATATGAAATGCGACAATGGATTTAAATAAAGGAATCGGCTTGGGAAGTTGGGGTTCTGGCATAGTGGTTAAGCCTACCCCATAATCCTGCATCAACCAGGGTTCTATCTCTAGAAACCCCATAATGTGGGGATTTATTGTAAAAGATTAGGGTTCCTTCAAGTAGTGGGAAGGGGGTGGTTGGGCTGTCGATGGTGAGATACAATGATGATCAGACGACTGGGATGGGGGGTGGTCAAGATCGTTGACTGGGATACAGCGGGCTGTAGACATCATGGAGCACTGGGGATGTGGTGATAGTTAGGCAATAGATATGGGGTTGTTCAGGCTTGTCGAATATGATGCAGAAGGAATTCTCGATCAATGGGTGGCGAGCATCGTGAGAAATGATGGAGGAGTAGCGGAAGACTAGTGTGGCGGGCATTATGGAGCACCAATGGAGGTGCAGTGGTCAGATGACACGGTTGGAATTATATAGAAAGTGTAGAGGATCATTGGATGGATGATGAAAAAAAATGAATTAACTCCTCCATAAAGTGTAGATCTAGTTGGGGCTTTGAAAAAAAACACCCAGTTTTTTAAGGATACTGGAGTCGGAACGAATGAGAGGGTATGGAATCTGCCATCGGAGCCAAGCAGTATGCATGCACAGGGAAATGTTAGTTGTGCAGCCTTGTAAGGTTGGGAGTTTGATCAATATATTTATATATATATGCAGTTTTTGGTCTATTTTATGGTTTCAGTTATCTTGGGTCTTTGGTCCATTTATTGGTCCTATAATGGCCATGTATTCAGGCTTAGTGCCTCAAGGTCTGAAGAACATGTAAAGGTTACTCCATAGCAAATAAAATGGGATTATCAATAATAAAAAATATTTAAAGACTTGGGGAATTCAGGTCAAATGGACTTGGGATTAGGATATTCTTGTGAACATACATTGTATTAAATAATTTTTATGGGCTTTATAATTGTTTTCTATGATATATTTTTGTGAGAATTATATATTAAAATTTTCTTGGAAAAGGGAATTCAATTTGATATTTTTTAGATGTTTTTATCTTGGGACTAGAAAAACTCAATTTTGGGTGTTTGATTAGCCTTTTAAAGAGGCTAATATTCATTTTATATATTATAATGTTCATTTTATTCATTATTTATAAACACCATTTTAGTTAATTTTACAATTTGAACATTATTTCACATCATGATTGCATTTTTTTCTTAAAGTTCACTATTACTTAGTTTGTTTTGTGACACATTGTAAATCCCCCACTTCTCTTGATTTGAATTTCAGATTTAATTTTCATATTTACCATTCAATTGGGAATATTTCATCCTTCTGGAGCACGTGATTAATCACATTGTAAGACCACCAAAATGGGCCTTCATGTAAACAAATTCTAGGTGAATAAAACATGACCACAATCGAAGAACTTGAGATATAATAAATCAATAATAATATTTCATTAAATAGTTACCATAGATAATTATGAGTTTTTAATGGAATTATAGGTGGCTCAATTTAAAGATGAAAATCTGGTCCAGATTATGTAACCCAGAATAACATCCCACCGTTTTGATCATATCCATAAAACCAAAAAAAATGCGCTTAAATTTTATAGTAATTTAGGGGACATATTAGGATTCAATTTTATTCTTCAATGTCCTACCCAAATTCATCTGTATAGATTCTTATTTATGTGCCTCTATTGGGTGGATGAAAGTGGGATCCCATTTTGGGTCAAGGGTGGAAAATTCCACATTCCAAAAAAATTCCACCCACTTATGCCTACCCTAATTAATTGGTAAGACTTGTAATGTTTGAAGATTTACCCAAGTCTCCGAAAATAAAAATTAAAGGTAGTTCTGTTGTATAATTTTAGGGGAGTGGTGTATGTTTTCATTTTAATATTATGATGCCAATTTGATGTTGTAATTGTATTTCTTTCTCATGCAAGTTGTTATAATTCACTTGAGTTTCTTAATAAAAGTTATTATTATCCTATTATTATATTATTATTCATAACACATTGATACTGTTTCCTCAAGTTGTGAACTTATTCACACTAAAACTTGAGAAATTATTCACACAATGGTGGAGTGATCATTATTTCACTATTTTTATTCTTTAATTCGGCCCTCATGAGTCTACTTCCAACTTCTATTGAGATCATAGAATCAATGGAGGGAAAACCCTATTATGGGTTAATCCAGGGGAATATAAAGGGGTTGTATTGGATGTTATTTATCACACTATTAATATTTAATCACTTCTTTTAATTGAGAATTTTTTGATGATCTTAATACTTCTTCATCCTTGTTGAAATTTAAGGCCACACACTTCAAGTGCTAGTACAGACCTTTACCTTAGAGTGATCATAAAAATGATCATCCAAGTGTATATGTGGTAAGATTTAGATTTTTATTGTTATTAACCCAATAATAAGTGAATTTGTTTTTATCACTTTAAATGAATCACTCTCGAGTTTAAGAAATTTAAATCGTGAAAAAGGAATTTCATCCAATCCAACCCTTGTAATAACCTAGGATCAACACTTTATCCTAAATTTATTTCACTTAGGTCTATTAGTATTTTTTTATCCAACATAAATTCAACCACAAATTTGGCCACTTCATAGCCAAAATCCATCTCTATAGAATGTGTGTCCATAAGATCTTCTTAGTTCTCTAAGGATTCTATAACCCAAGATACACTACAAGAAACTGCATCAACCCTAAAAAATTTGGTAAATTTGGGAAAGGCTAGTTTCATTATAGAGAATATGTTTTTGAGGAATCCATTGAATTATATACTGACTACCTATCTGATTTGGAAAGCATTGGTCTACCTAAATCTCATCACATCAGACTTCTTATGGGTGAAGGAATTTCTGGAATTGATTTTTTCACAGTTACTATTACATATTGGGAGTAGTCCCACCTTTATGATGTGCGTAACAATTTAAAGGATGACCCATATATTGAAACCCAAAAAGTAATTCTTATCCAATTAAATCCATCCAGGTCTGAAATCTAGATATCAAATACACATAATCAATAGTTTATAAGATGGATTCAAGACCATATTTTTAATGAGTAAACTAAAAATCCAGATTCAATTTCAAAATGACTTCAATGGTTATCTATAGGAACAAGTGTGAATATATAATCTTGTAATGGTTATGTAATTAATGGATATACATTATATACAAATGAACATGATGAACATAGTTCCATTCAAAATAGTGGAATTACACTTGTGGTTGAAATGATGCATATATCTAGTACCAAGGATAAAAATCTAATTTATACAAATATGTCATACTTTGACAATATCAAATAAATATGGAAGTTATATTATACAACATTCTAAGTGAAAATTTATCAATTCAAGTGGTTTGACAATAAGATTGATATTAAAATAGATGAATTAGGATTTGTGAAAGTGGATTTCAATAAATAAGGTTACAATGATAAACCATTTATAATATAATCACAAATAGTATAATTATTTTATGCTCAATATTCAATAAACTGAATGTAGTCAATTGTTCTCTTATCGACCAAAACCACTGAAGGGTCAGATGTCAATTTAACTAAGGATGGCCCTTTCATTGGGACTTCATAATCATTTCATAGTGGTCCCAAAATAGATGGGGTCTTGTATGTTATAGGAGACTATAATAAAGGTATTTGGATACTCGATAAAGGGGTCAATTTCCTTCAACCATTAAAAAAGAGAGTTCAATAATTAGGTTATATTTTTTTGTAATATACATTGTGTTACCTCATATTATTATTTTTTCACTACTGAATTTACTCGATATAAATTAAATGTTCAACCACTTCTGTAGATAATTACTTCTGCACTTTTTGATACTCCCAATCCAGATGAAACAATAGGTTTCTCAACATGTTGGTGATCCCAATATAAAGGAACAAAAACCTTTATTTCTCACCTTAATAATTTTTACTAACACCGTAATTCTACGACTCTCTTATTTTTTCTAGGGCTCATGATGTTCAACATCTACCATTTCTTGGGATTTAACATCGACATGTTCAGCAGTTACATTGGAGTAACCACTCACATGTGAATTCTGATTGATTTAGATTCACGACACAATGTTGTTCCTACTCTTAAGACACTAATTTGGGAAGCGATTAGGGTAAAATTATGATATAATTTCTTTATTTTATTAAAAAATTAAATAATAAAATGTTGAATTACTCTTCATTGTCCCTTATAGAGTTAATTTATAGCATATGAATCCATAATGACATTTGTATTAATTCTCTTTGAAAAGTCTTATAGATCCTTTCACACAATTCTTACTATGTATCATCTCAATTTTGCTGAAGAGAAAATAAAATTTCACCCACCATAGATTTTTTCATAACTGATAAATCAAAAAGTGTGGGATGAATTTATTAGTAATCATGAGGAGAAATCTTTTCAGGTACATTGTGGTAGGTAATAAATTCTTGAAAATGCATGTATTAATCACTTTGATTAATGATTTTTAATTTATGAAACATCAATTGAGTACAGAAAATAAGTAACGAGCAGAAAAACCAATGTATTTGTATTGTAAAGAAAGGATGGGGTACATTTCACTTGAAAACATGGTACCTATTTTAAATCCATAATAATACTTTTATGTGACATGAAACAACCACATAATTATGTTCCTTAGTTTATTTGAAGATTGATGAATAAAAATATAAATCCACTTTTATCCCACGTTATGTGTTATGAAAGGAGGTACATGTAAATAAATAAGGGATACTAATAGATGAAAACACACAAAAAGTGTATAAATCATGTATAAGTATGACATAATAAAAAATTTGTTTTGATTTAAATAAATATTACAAAATAATGAGTACTTATTTTCTTATATTTTTTATCTGAATTATACACAAGAATCATCATCAGTTGTACCAATTGAACAACTACTATCAGTGACCTTGAAGTGGTTAGAACAATATGGCTACATCAGAGGTGCGGGTTTTGGGGTGTCACCCAGAACATATTTTTAGAAAAGAAATGAATACGGGATAAAGATAATAAAATGGAAGAGTTGCAGACATGATTATCTTCTCTAGAAGAAAAACATAATTGGTAGTCAGAGTTGTTACAAACTGTTAAGGGAAGAAATCAAATAGAATAAACAACATAAGAACAACCACTATATGAATACCCCCTTCCCCCACCCCCACCAACTATGAGGCAAGACATTACCCTAAAAGAGATATCTTATAAGTGGTAATGAATATTTTTATAATTGTTTCTATGAAATGTGAATCAGGTAGACACTGATACATTTCTTGTAATGATATTATATTGGGTGAAAATGATTGTGATTTATATCTATCAACACCCACCCACCGCCTTACTGTGAGGGGTTCCATGTACAATATCCTAGGAGATATTCTACACAATAAACAAATTCTAATGGTTCATGTGAGAGTGTGGATTCATGTAGATCAAAAGTTAAGCACTGAGCTATCTATTTCACTTGATGATTTAGATATTCATATAGTTGAGAAAGCTACTAGAACTTTCATTTCATGGTCATTAGATCTTGTAAAAATACATGTCTATAAAGAGGTATTAATTTCCACTTTATGTTTGATGAAAATCCTTTAACAATTAATGAAAAATGCTTAAACCGATAAATGTTATTATAAACATACAAAGGGAAGGTTGTGAAATAGAAGGTTGGATCAAAACGATCTAAATGATCAACCAACCAATTGAAAATATCATCACAAAGTACCTCTACCCTTCCCATTCAACTTCCTCATCTACTAACATCAAAGGTATATATAGATATAACATTAGCAAGTGATAATACATCCAATTTTTTTTAAGAACAAATGTATGGAGAGGCCATTACAAACTATATTGGTCTTAATAATGTAAATGAAATCCTCTTTCATGGATGGCTAGGAGTCGTAGTTGTAAATCTATATATGAGGTGTGTTTTCATGATTTGTTTATTAAACATCTAATCTATTGTGTTAATTATTCCTGAATAATATTCATAATTTTTGAGGTGTATATATCAATACTATTTGAAGAGAAAACCTTATGAATAAAAATTTGGACTGATTAGTCCCTACATCACTTCTACATAAGAATTCTCATTGTAACCAAATCAATATAAAGTAATAATGGACAAATTGGTCACAATTTTTGAAACCAATCTTATAGATGACACACTCTTCTTAATACCCATGATGCAGGGGGTAAAACTCTATAATTTAATCATATCAAATATATTTTAATTAATTTCATTATTTATTCTTTTTTGTTTTTTAGGCAGTATTGGTTAGTCATTTTAGTCAATTTGGACACTCCAAATATTTATTTCCTAGATTCAATTCATGGATACCCAAAAAACCAACCACACATGATAACATTTATCAATTTTTAATACACTACATGCAATATTTTAAAATGAAAATTAATGTTATATATTTTATATTATGTTTTAATGAAAAGTATGTTATGATTGGTTGGTGTTCAAATATCATCAAAATTATTTTATAAGAACAATCCATGAGCACAAGGAGACTATAGGATTTTACAAGTGGATAAGTATTGGGGTATAAATAATAATATTTCACTATCAAAACATATATTAAAACAAATTACTTATTTTTATCAATGTTTTTGTAGTGTCTGAAACAAACTAATGGAAAAGATTATGGTTATTCTATTTTCAAATTTATGAAAGATATCATATACCATCAACAAATTAGAATTCTTAGCGAGGTATTTTTTAAGATAATTACAATTTCATTTAAAATATTTATTTATCATTGTTTATTTATATTTCTCCAGTAATACCAAGACTATTGATAGTCCTCATATTCTAAGGAGGAAATATATTTGTTTATAAATGAATGGGAAACATACCTAGTGTAAAAATGTATATAGACATCATGATGAGGTTACTTCCTATTACTTATTTTGTTTAATTAATCATCATTTTATCTAATTTTTTTAGTTAATTTCCTCATAATTTTTATCTAATACTTTAAGAAAATGATCCATAAGTAATTTGTGACATGTAGGAATCAAGCACACCACAATCTGATATACGGTGTTTCTGGTATGTCTCAAAGTGTGTGTTTTCAGCTTAAAATTGAAATTTAAGTTCAAAATGCAAGTCACATACTCAATAACATGAAAATGAATTCAAATTATTTTAATAATTTAGGAAAATGATCCATGAGTAATTTGTTATATGTAAGAATTATCCTCGCCTCACTTTGATACATGATGTTCCCAGTATGACTCAGAGCGTTCGTTATCAGTTTAAAATTGACAATTTTATTGAAAACACATGTCACCCACTAAAATCTAAGAAAAAACAGTTACATTATCTTGATAATTTAGGAAAATGATTCATAAGTCATTTTTAGGTTTAAAAATCAGTCTCATGTCAAAATAACACGCGATGTGACCAATATGACTCAAAGTGTGTGTTTTCAATTTAAAATGACATTTTAGTAAAAAAGACATGTTACATACTCAAAACCAAGAAAATTAATTTGTATTATTTTTATACATTAGTAAAATGATCCTTAAGTAATTTTGGACATGTAAGAATCATCTTCACATCAATTCGACGCACTGTGTGACCGATATGACTCCAAGTGTGTCCTTTCATTTAAAATTGACATTTCAGTTAAAAACACATGTCACATACTCAAAACTAAGAAAAATAATATAGATTTTTTATACTTTAAGAACATTATTGATAATTCATTTGTGAATTGTAGGAATCAATATCACTTCAATCCAATACATGGTGTTCCCGGTGTGACTCAAAGTGTTCATTATCAGTTTAGAATAGAAAATTTAGTTAAAAATGTGTGTCACTCACTGTAAACTAAGAAAATGCACTATGATTATATTGATACTTTGAAAAAAGATTAATAAGTAATTTTTGATGTGTAGGAATTGGTCTCAAATCAAACTGACACATGATGTGACCAATATGACTCAAAGTGCATGTTTTCAGTTTAAATTGACATTTTAGTACAAAAGACACGTAACATACTCAAAAATGAGAACACACATTCATATTGTGTTTATACTTTAGTAAAATTATTCTTAAGTAATTTGTGGCATGTAGGAATCAACTTTATATCGATTCGGCACACAGTGTGAACGGTATGACTCCAAGTGTGACCTTTTATTTAAAATTGTCATTTTAGTTCAAAACACACATCACATACTCAAAATCGAGAAAACACCTTCAGATTATTTTGATACTTTATGAAAAAGATCCATAAGTCATTTTTGACATGTAAGAATGTGTCAGACCTCAATCTGATACACTGTGTTCCCAATATGACTCAAAGTGTCCATTATTAGTATAAAATTGAAAATTTAGTTAAAAACTTGTGTCAATCACTAAAAATAAAGAAATAACGATTTTATTATCTTGATACTTTAGTAAAATGATTCATAAGTCATTTATGATGTGTATGAATTATTCTCACATCAAACTGACACACAATTTGACCTGTATGACTCAAAAGGTGTGGTTTCAGTTTAAATTGACATTTTTGAAAAAAAGTGACACACTCAAAACCAATAAAACACATTCAGATTGTGTTGATTGTCATGACCCCCTCCACACAAAGATACCACAATGAGGGGAGTGAGATTGTGACTGCCCAAGTCATACCTCTAGTAGGCCTTGGGTTGGAAAATAACACTGAGGGTATAATAAACATGTATATGGGAGGCATTACCCTCTAAGAGAAACATTAAAAAGAGAAATATAAGAAGGATAAAACAACCAACACCTTATCAGATATATATATAAAATAAATCCCAATTGAAAACATGAAATTACATAAAATACAATAACAACTTAGGGGGAAACTACATGTACCAAAAATGTAATGACGATAGTGATCACGAAGCCCAAACAACTCCTAGAAAACCACAACCTAGTAATATCCTACCCAATATCCAACCTACTCTGGTTGACCTGAAAAAAATTTAAATATATGTGAGGTGTGAATAACAGTATACTCAATAGGATCCCCCTTAGATCCACTAATGAAAAAGATAAATAAAACATGATAAATCACAGTGAACAACAGTGAAACTAACTTGTCCCCTAAATAGGTATACTAAATTACTAAACTAAACATGGATAACTCTCACCAAGTAATTCATAAAAAATATCATATAATATAGTAGTTAAAATCATGGTTACCTCAATCCCACTTTCCCAATGGGTTTCTGCTCTGTCCCAATGTCGCACGTCCAGAGCATCTCTCTCCAAAAGCTAGTCAACCAAAAAACACCTGGTCAAGGCATCACAACCTGCACCTCGTGCATCAAATAACCACATCATCCCATCCACATATCCATATATAGTAACCAAGTAGTTTATGAGGGACATTACATCCCATATGACATATATCAAACATCAGGTATTAAACCTCAATCCATTACATCTCAGACACTAAGTAAGTATCTCAAGCCATCACAACTTATACACGTCACACCTATAATGATCTATTGGATATTATATCTGGTAATACATGTGTGTGAAATAACCACAATCCATAACAACCCCCTATATAAATATATATGGAATGAATCATTCATACCATCACAAGTAACTATCAAGAGAAAATAGTGGGGCCAGAGGGGGTAGTCATCCATCCATCCTTCCACCAAGATGTTGGAAAAAACACCCTCCCAGAGTCCACTAGGTGTTGGTCACCATAACTAACATGGGTGGGGAAGTGTATGAAATAAATAAATTTACATTACATAATATATCTCATAACCACACGTTGACCATAACCTAGTATTAGACATGACTGTAGCTAACGTCACTTGGACTCCTGACTACCACTGCTAAGACTATATATTCTATAAGCACTCAAGCATTTTAAAAGAGATACATTAAATTCATTTTTTATTTTTATCATTTACATCCATTAATTAATTCAGTAATCATTAATTAACCTTTTTCATTATTCCAAATTGCATTATACTATTCATTAGGGTAAAGTTCATACCCTATAGGCATTATCCAAACTAAGTCAATGGTTTATCAAGATTAACATCTTTAAAGTATTTGCATTACATCAACACCAACCCCATGGATTAAGAATTATTTATCCATTATTATCATCATTCCATATCCAAGTACTCTAGGAAAACCATCCTAAGCTACCACGAAGAGAAAACATGCAACCAAGCACCTCTATCTTCCTCCAGAAATGGGGAAAGGAATGCAGATAATACAAGCAACTTGACCATCATCCATTTAACAAATTAATAAGTGAGCATACCAACTTTCAACCTCTCATCAATGGGTAATCACATCTTGATCCCATTCCATCATCTCAGGTACCATTCTCGACACCCACATGCATATATAGATGCATCTTTCTATTACAGGTATCACCTACTACCACATTATCCAGGCCTCCATAACAACATATCACAACATCCATCTTAGGCTTAGCCATCCTAGGATCACATCACATTTGGGCCTCCCCACCTCATGTCACGACATCCATCCCAGACTCAGTCATATCATGCTCATATCACAAGGCTTGTATCTAGAGCACATCACAAAGCAGTAGGAAAAAACAATAATAGTCAACTGGACAACTAGGCCCTTAAAACAAGTCATCGAACCTTCACATGAAAACGAGCACTCATGGCTCCAAAACAAGGAACTTTACCTTCTCAAGAAAATGGGAAACTCAAGAACTATCAAATATATTTATCACACAACCAATTCTTATTTCATATTGAATTAACCAATTTATTTATTAACAGGTTCCAACTATGGGAAACCCAAGGCATCAAGCTATAACAAGATATCAAAGGCAAAACATGCTCTTAGCATTTATTCACAGATTCAACAACCTAGAAGAGACCCATTCTCAACTAATCATGCCTTTTATTATTATTAACAATAATTAACATGCTTCACATTATTTATCAATTCCATTAATTCCATAGAAGATCATTTTCAATTATACATGTTAAATGAATCAATTTTATTATCATAAAATTACATCAACAATCATATCACAACATGAATCCTTAATTATTCTTCAGACAATTAATTATCAATTAATTTTTATTTTTCATTATTAACATTTTTCATCAAGAAGAAAATGATAGCAAATAATAATCATAGATATCACACTATATATCAAAACAAGAGGCAAACCACTATCATGGTATAAAGCCATAACAACGACATGTGATCACTATCCAATTTCTTTAATCTAGTTCAATATTTATTAGGTTAATTTCATTTACATTCAAAGGTCTAGAGAATGATCAATTTATGATTACATGTAAATAAAATAGAAGTAATTAATTCCCTACCAGAAAGGCCATCAATGTCCTTCACATGAGAATGAAGCACATCGTAGATCTGCGATCACCTATCCCACAAGAACTGCATCCATTCGACTCCATGGCACAACCACATAAACAACAACCAAGAAAACCCCATTTGAAAAATTGGAGATCATCTACAATTGCATTGAAATAATAAATAGGAGGGAACAAGATCAAGAAAAGAATAATCTATAACAAATGAAGAAGAAATGAACCTAAGATCAACTCGGTTCACTATGGATTGAAGACAAATGATCGAGGATTGATTCTCATTAAAGGAAACTCAAAATTATAAGGAAGGGAGTTGGTGGTCACTGAGAACAAAAGAGAGAGGTGTGTCTAGATGTAGGGTTGATAAAACACCTGAGGCACTGCTCCCTATTATAAATACGTTTCGCAGGGGAATTAGACGGTGTGTAATCCCCTTACACATCATCTAAATGTCTAGGTTCAGTTTTCTCTGAAAAAAGCATCTCCTTTTACTATTTAACCCTGAAAATATACACATCGTGTAGCATCCCATGAACCACCGTTAATAATATATAAACTAAAATGCATGAAATTAAATAATTACACATTGTTTATTCTCCCTGCTTCCATCATTTTCAGTAGCCAACACCTCCAGAGTTATTCCAAGCCTCATTTGAGCACCACTAACCTCAAAAACACACCAAGGGTTAAACCAAATAGATCCATTCCCTTACATTGATACTTTAGGAAAATGATCCTAAAATCATTTTCAACATGTTGGGATAAATTTCACATCAATATAAAGCACAATGTGATCTATATGACTCCACACATGTACTTTTATTTAAAATTGACATTTTAGTTCAAATAGACGTCACATACTCAAAACCGAGAAAACATGTTCCATTTTTTTTGATACTTTAGAAAAATTATTGATAAGTCATTTTTTATGTGTAGTAATTACCTTCACCTCAATCTGATACATGGTGTTCTCACTATGACTCAAAGTATCCGTTATCAGTTTAAAATTTACAATTTAGTCTAAAACACATGTTACTCACTAAAAAACAAGAAAACACACTCAGATAATCTTAATACCTCAGGAAAATGATTAATAAGTTATTTATGATGTATATGAATCATTCTCACATCAAACCGACACATGATGTGATCGATATGACTCAAAGTGTATGTTTTTAGTTTAAATTGACATTTTAGTAAAATAGACATGTAACATACTCAAAACTGATCAAATGTTTTCATATTATATTGATAATTTAGTAAAATGATCCTTATTTAATCTTTGATATATAGAAATCAACCACATGTCAATAAGATTCATGATGTGATCAGTATGAATCCAAGTGTGTCCTTTTATTTAAAATTGACATCTTAATTGAAAACACACATCACATGCTCAAAACCGAGCAAAAAAAACTTGATTGTTTTTATACTTTAGTACAATGATCCATAATTCATTTGTGAAATGTAGAAATCAGTTGAACCTCAATCTGATACACGGTGTTCCCAGTATAACTCAATGTTTCCATTATCAGTTTAAAATTGACAATTTAGTTAAAAATGTGTATCACTCATTGAAATCCAAGAAAACATGATTGTATTGACTTTATACTTTAGGAAAATGATTTATAAGTCATTTTTTATGTGTAGTAATCATCCTCATATCAAACTGGCACACAATGTGGCCAATATGACTCAACATGTGTGTTTTCATTTTAAATTGATATTTTATTAAAAAAAGACACATGACATACTCAAAATCAAGAAATGAATTTATGTTATGTTTATAATTTTTAAAAATATTCTTTTAGTAATTTTTGACATGTAGGAATCAACTACATATCAATCTGATATATTCTGTGACTGGTATGACTCAATGTGTATCTTTTTATTTAAAATTGACATTTTAGTTGAAAACACATGTCACATACTCAAAATCGAGATAATGCATTCTGATTTTTTTTGATACTTTAGAAAAATGATCCATAAGTCAATTGTGACATGTAGGAATTAGATGCACCTAAATTTGATACACAATGTGCTCGATATGACTCAAAGTGTTTATTATCAGTTTAAAATTTACATTTTACTTTAAAATGCGTGTCACTCACTAAAAACCAAGAAAACACACTCAGATCATCTTGAAAGATTAAGAAAATGAATCTTGAGCCATTTATGATATATAGGAATTAGCCTCATGTCAAACTGACATACAATGTGATCAGTATGACTCAAAGTGTGTGTTTTCAGTTCAAATTGAAATTTTATTAAAAAAGGCATGTGACCTACTCAAAACTGAGAAAATGAATTTGAATTGTTTGGATACTTTATAAAAACGATACTTAAGTCATTTGTGACATGTAGGAATCAACTACACGTCAATTTGACGCATGTTGTGACCAACATGACTCCAAGTGTTTCTTTTTATTTAAAATTGACATTTTAGTTCAAAACACACATTATATGCTCAAAATCGAGAAAACACATTCCAGTTAGTTTGATACTTTGGTAAAATGATCCATAATTCATTTTTGATGTTCAAGAATCATCCTCGCCTTAATCTGATACACAGTGTGTTCGCTATGACATAAAGTGTCTTTTATCAGTTTAAAATCGAAAATTTAGTTAAAAATGTGTTTCACTCTCTAAAAACCAAGAAAAAACACTTAGATTGTCTTGATACTTTATAAAAATGGTTCATAAATCATTTATGATGTGTAGGAATCATTCTCATGTAAAAATGACATACGATGTGACCGATATGACTAAAAGTGCGTGTTTTTAGTTTAAATTGACATTTTAGTAAAAAAGACATGTGACATACCTAAAACTGAGCAAACATATTCAGGTTGTGTTGATAATTTTGAAAAATAATCCTTAAATCATTTTCGATATGTAGGAATCAACCACATATCAATCTGATGAACTATGTGACCAGTATGATTCCAAGTGTATCATTTTATTTAAAATTGACATTTTAGTTCAAAACACACATCACATGCTCAAAAATGAGAAAACACATCTTAATTGTTTTGATACTTTAGGAAAACAATCCATATGTTATTTGTGATGTGTAGAAATTAATTTCACCTCGATTTGATACATGGTGTGTCCGGTATGACTGAAAATGTCCGTTATGAGTTTAAAATTGAAAATTTAGTTTAAAACATGTGTCACTCACTGAAAATTGGGTAAACACACTCAGATTGTTTTAATACATTAGGAAAACAATTCACAAGTCATTTATGACATGTAGGAATCAGTATCACATCAAACGGACACACAATATGACTGGTGTGACTGAAAGTGCATGTTTTCAGTTTAAATTGACTTTTTTTTGTAAAAAAAGACTTCTGATAAACTCAAAACCGAGAAAACATATTCATATTATTTTGATACTTTAGGAAAACAATCCTTAATTCATTTGTGACATGTAGGAATCAACTTCACATCAATCTGACGCACGGTGGGAGCAATATGACTTTAAGTGTGCCTTTATTTAAAATTGACATTTTATTAATGTATTTCTTCATATTGATGTTTAATTTGTTTCTTTATAGTATTACTAACATTAGAATTGTTTTCTTATACATGTGGATTCTTTTTTTCGATTTGAGGTGTTATGCTAGGAAAATGATATCATGATCAGGATTTTTTGAAAGGGGGTTGGGTGCCAAAGACAATGAAAGCATTGATGTTTTTTTTTAATTTTTGTGATAGTACTTGCTGATATAATTGTTCAAAACAATGTTTGACATGTGTATAATATAGTGTTTTTTTTCTTTCATTTGTGATGTAATTTTTATTTCAGTTAAATTATGAATTTGTACAAAATAATGTTTGACTTGTGTACAATGTTTGACTGGCTATAGTGTGCTGTAATTTTAAGAGCATACTACAGTAGGTCGGCCTTTATCAGGGCTAAAAGCAGTGCTGATATAAGTACAACCTTTATCAATGTTTTTTAGAGTTGATAAATGACCCCCTTTATTATCATTTTTCTAACACTGATAAAATGTCTCACTTTTAACAATGTTTGTATCAACAATGCTTTTTTAACATTGATAAAGGCTTTATCTAGAGCTTTTAAAAGCCATTTCTATAGTAGTGAAAGAGGGAAATCAATTTTGACAATGTTCATCATGAAAAGTAAAACTTATCCATAAATACAAACTTCTTGAACCCAACACAATCATATTGATAAAGTGTTGAAAAATAGGATTAAAACGCCAACTAAAACTATAAAGTATTTCAAAATCTCATTAATATGGATGGATCTCTATGTCGTTCAAAGATTAAAATGATGGTGAACAATGAAAGTATACAATCACAATACAAAGTTAAAATAAATAGAAAAAAATAGAGCTTAATAGCGTGTGCGTGCACACTATATTTCATAATATAATATTCATATAAATCACCATCATCTAGAAGTTCTAGTGGTAGGTTTCTCTGCTCCATAGATCGGGGGGTTGATTCTCAGTGGTTGTCTGTTTGGATCATAATCCGATTCCAATGACTTAATCCACAACCACATAGGGGTTTCATCCCATGAACTAGTTAAAAAAGAAGAAGCAATCCTTATATTTATTAATTATTTATAATATAAATTTATTACTTATTTATAATTAACATTACAAAAATGGTACCCAGTTTGTAGGGAAGGTCAATATCCTATTCCATTTTAACCCTAATCAACGCTTCCTCTACATTTTTTATTGGTAGCTACGACTGGAAATCAGAGAAATAGCAGCTCAAGAATTCCCGCCTTTGATTCCGACCACAACAATAGAGAAATTGTTGGGGGTGACGTAAAATCTCAATGGAATATTTATTATTGCGGGGTGATTTAAAATCTCAACAGAATATTTATTTTCAGGGGTGATTTAAAATCTGAATATTTATTTTAACTGTCCTAAAAAATAGGATCTCATTTTGACTACATTTAAACCACGCGGAAGGTTGAAAAAAAAGGAGGCCTATAAAATGCATGATAGACAATAGAGGAGGCACACCTATTTTTAAGGTTCCAAAGCCCTTATATATTGGAGTGGAGCGTTGATAGATTCACAAACGCTGAGGGCTTGAGTAGTGGTGTGCGGTGCACATGGCTACAAGCGGAGAGGGGAACCTGAGATCACGGAGGCGGTTGATATAAATCACGGAGTGGAGCAGAGATTGTTGCGCCAATTGAAGTGTGTGATTTGTGAGACTTGTAATTTTTATTTGACAATAAAATTACTGATTCTCAGGTGGAGAAGGCTTTCATAAAACCACAGTAATTTTGGTGTTTTTATTGTATTTCGTTGCATCTTAAAAACTCTGACACAACATAAATTAACCAAGAAGATGGAGCAAATCCATAAACCAGTACTCCCTCTTGCCGCACCAGCGCCATATTCATCTTTACCGACTAAAGCGCGCACAGAGTCTCAAACTACATCTCAAGCTCGGGCACCGCCAGAGAGGTTTGTGAAGAGACAAATCCCGGAGTCCCTCCTTAATGATGCGGCACTCAACATCACGATTTCTTGACTCCCCTCTAACTACAAATTCGAGGTCCACAAGTGAATCTTTCCTTAACTGACACACTCTGTTGGGTTCTCCTTCCTTAGCTGAAGCAACTCCCCTGAAGAATATTGGTCTCAGGTTAATAAAAACAGTCTCTCTCGTTTATGCTTTATTCATACACTCTCACACACATGGAATATATTAAATTTGTACCATAATGAACCAGATTTTTACATGGTTCTCTCCAATGTGGATAGCTAGTTCAATAAATGTACACAGCTCACCATTACTGGACACATATATACTCTCTGGTTTTGTGAGTGCAATAAGTTTATGTTTGATTCCCTAATATATTGTGTCAACTTCCTATTCTTGAACTTAAACACTACCTATGTGTGTGTGCAACACCCATCTATCTCTCTTTTTGAATGTGCACATTGAATCTTCACAATGACCCTATTTTCTCCTTTCAAGGAATAAATTTATAGACTGAGATACTCAGCTTTAATCCAAGCTCAAAAATCAACACAAACATTCATGTTAACTTTCCCATAAAACTTATCCATGTGCCTTACCTTTTTAACATGTGATAACATCTTTTACAAAATGAACTACCTTTAAATAGATCAAACATACCTTTTATGGGAATCCTCAACTCGTGCACATAACTATGCTCCTTTTTAAATGATCTCGTCCGGTGAGTACAACTTGGTCCATCTTAATATACGCATGTGACTTCTCTTGTAATGTGTAATATATTCCAGTATTCATCACTCAACACATTTGAGCATATGACTTCCTGTTTATGGGTCGAGATCCCGAAGCTGTTTTTTTGAGGATTGTTTTGATATGATTGGGAACCATGGATGAGCCATGGGTTGGGAGCCCAGGTTATAGTGATGGTTGATGCCTATGATAGTGGGACAATTTGATGTTTTGCGCAATGGTGTGAGACATCGAGTGGGTTGAGATTATTTCAGAGCGGGGTTTGATTGTCGATGACTTTTCTTGCTTGATTCTTGCTGGATGACCTGTTGGTCGGATGATGTTGTTTTGTTGGGTTCCTACTGCTTGACGTGGTCAGACATTTGCACAACATGTGCAGCTCTAATGTGGTAGCTTCAACGAAGTCCTAGAGTACTTAAATGTTTTCATGAATGATAAATAAATGTTAAATAATCCATTAGATGAGTTGTTTATGATAGTTGAACTATTTTTAATGTTAATTAATGGTTTAACCATGAGATGGTTGAACAGGATGCTCCAAGGAGCATGAGTATGAAATTTGAAATTGGTAATGTGGTTTAATAAAGCATGGAATATGTAACAAAATGGTTTAACCATAATTTAATAAAGATGTCATACATTAGAATATAAGTATGAAAATTAATAGTTCCTTTAACTCTTGACTTGAGATGATTAAAATGTTAATCTTAGATAATGTTAATGTGAATTAATTAACAACTAATTAATTAATTAATAATGAATCTAATGCTTGTGTATTTTTTTGGTACCTAGTCATTAGCGGTGATAGTCGATGGTCTTGTGCGACAAGATGATTCTATGGCTAGGTTTTTTCCTTAGTCTGGTTTGTGTGTGATTCTATTTATATATTTTTTGATTTCATACATTACCCCACCCGCATTAGTAGAGAAACTGATGCCCTAATTTTTAGGAGGTGTTTTCTCTAATATCCAGGATGATGGGTGTAAAGTAGGGTGAAGGTGTTAGAGCAGAACAAACAAACCAAAATAAACGTAGAGGCAACAAATAAATTCGCGAATCAAAACTGTTTGAAAGAAGAGGCGAACTTGTTGAGTCAATAAGGTTTTTTATGAATTTTCTATTCCTCTATGTTTTTAAAATCACAAACACTCTTTCTCAAAAAAAATTTATTTCCCCATAAGTTTCTATCTTAATAAGGAAATTTTTCCTTCCCCAAGGAAAATTTATCCTTACCTATTTTTCATTGTTCATATTTTAGTTTCTCTAAATCTAACTCTTTTTATTCTTAAGTGTTAAATTAAGTTTCACATATAAAACCTCAGAATTCTATAAATACATAGATATATAGTATCTTGTTTTTAAGATATGAATTGAGGTTACAAATTCCTTAGAGTTCATGTTCCAAATTCTCTGAAATTCAGACTTTGAATTCTCTGAAATTCAGACTCCGAATTCTCTGAAATTCAGACTCTGAATTATCTGAAATTTAGACTCCGAATTCTATGAAATTCAGACTTCAAATTCTCTGAAATTCCGACTCTGAATTATCTTAAATTCGGACTCTGAATTCTCGGAAATTCAGACTCTAAATTCCTTAGAGTTCAGATTCTGAATTCCTTAGAGTTCTGATTCCTAATTCTATCGAATTCAGACTCCGAATTCCTTAGAATTCATACGCTGAATTCCTCATAATTCAGACTCCGAAGTCTACAGAATTTTGATTTCAAATTCCTTGATAAACAGAATCCAAATATTCGTGCAATAAAAAATCCGAATGTTCTTAGACTCGGAACATTATTTTCCTTAGGCTCCGGAAAATTAGATTTGGTTGACAAACCATATCTTTCTTATTCTTGTTTTAGTTACAAAACAATGTCATGTATTCTATTTCTAACTAACCATTTTTTGAGTGACACGTGTACAAGTCCTTTTGAGATTCAAGAAAAAATTTGACTGTTGGAGAAGGGAGCTGACCGTTGGAATTTTGGCTATAAATAGGAGCTCATATGAACGATCTCAACAAAAGTTGATCAATATAGAGATTACATGCTGATTAAGTGATTTCTAGAGAGAGAGACTCTCATGCTCTGTGTGTACTGAACATCTTGTTTAGATTTCTTTGTGCGACTCCGATTGTTGTTGTGTACAATCGAGGGATTCCGGGGATAAGAAGACAGATGTGCCGAATACCTTAAAGTTCAAGGATTCCCTTGATAAGGATGACAGAGGTGCCGACTAACTTGAAGTTTGAGGGATTGCGGGGATAAAAATACAGAATCCAATATTCCTATCGAGGGTTTACCTTGGTGTGGGTAAGACAGACTTTATTAAAAGTATAAATCAAGGGACCTTTATCCAATGTTGTTGGATACCCTACTCTTTGGGTTAAATGATTTCATACTTGTTACTTGTATTGTTTCAAGTTTGTTTTCCGCTGAATTTTGATTAATAAGGAAAGTATAACTATCTTATAGTTTCTTGTACTAGTATACTCTGATTAGTAAGATTCTACACACTTTAAGGTATAATCTTTTTTCCTTGTAAATTTTTCTTACGTTTCATTTCCAGAACCATATTTCTGGAATCTAGCAAGTTTGTAGAACTAAGAGTTTTTGTGAATTTAGCTTGTTTAACTTTGTTAAACATATTTTTCCTCTATGTTTAAAATGAAAGTTTTATAACCAACTTTAAAGATTCCAAAGGAATTTTTAAAGTATACAATTCACCCCCCTCTTGCATATTGAGCATCTACATTCATTATTTCAATCCCACAATTGGTATTAGAAGAGGTATTTGAAATACTTATATTCACATATATGTTTTCTTGCTCAAGTTTTCATTGTTCTATATTTTCCTTCCTTAGGATATTTTTATCCTAGTTTACAAACTTTTATTATTAACAAGTTTATATGAAAAGATATTTTCTTTAGATGGAATGTATGAATGTTGTTTCGATTGATAATCTTAATCCTACTAGACCACCTATTTTTAATGGGAAAGATTATGAATATTGGTTAGATCGTATGAAGACTTTTGTTATTAATACTAGAGTGAGAAACTTTTTTTTCTTACTGGAGATTACAAGATTTCTGATAAGGAAGTCAGAATATTTACTAATCAAGAAAAGTAAGAATATCAACTTAACTATAAGGTACACAATACTTTGTTGTGTTCCATGACTAGGAATATATATAGCCAGATTTCTTCTTGTGAAGCTGGAAATTTTATTTGGAAGAAATTTGAGGTTACTCATTTTGGTACATCCAAAGTTATTGAAACTAGAAGATCTATGCTTAGAGATGAATATCATGGATTTCTATTTCTTTATGGAGAACCAGTGTGCAAGGTATAACAATGGTTTATGATTATTTTTAACATTTTACAGTCAATGGGTGAGAAAATTTTAGATGATGAGAAAAATGTGGAAAAGATTATAAATATCATGCCTAACGAGTGAGAATCTAAGAGAACGACTATTGATGAGAATAAGAAAGTATCTCAAATTACTCTTGATGAGATTTTTGGAACTCTTCTTCAACATGAGACAAGAATGAAAAGAGATGATAATTTGAATTAAAAGAAGAATGATAATGGAAGTGTATCCTTTACAACTACTAATGTCAAAACTCCTGAAAGTGTTACTAGATCCAAGTCTAAAAAAGTCACTATTTTTATCTAAATCTAGTGAAAGTGAACATTCTGAGAATAAACTAGCTAATCTTTCTCAAAGTATGAACAAGATAGTTGGGAAGAAAGACTTTCAGTATAGATATAAGAAGAAAGATAGAAAGGAAAAGAAATAATCTGAAGTTACTTGTTATGAATGCAAAAGGCAGGGCATATAAGTCCAAATTGTCCTATTCGTAAGAGAAAAGATAGAAAGGAAAAGCATTATGAGAGAAATAGAAAGAAGTACTACAAATCTAAAGCTAAAAATGTTCTGAAATCCAATGACACCTTGAGTTCCATTGGTGGAGACTCTTCTGATTAATCTTCAGAATATGAATCTTCTCGTCAGAAGAATCTTGGTTAACAAGCCAGATTACCTATTGAAAATCATTGTTTAATGGCCATGGTACACAATGATGAATTGATAACCAATGTATCCTTGAATGCTAATTATAGTGACAATAAATATTACGAATATTCATATGAAGAATCTTCTTCTTGATGAAGATAATACTTTACTTTTGAAGAAGTTTCTAGGATTTCTAAGCTCCTTGAGAATGAAAATTCTAAAGTCAAGAAAAAGATTGATAAGGAAAATTCTAGGATTTCTATTCTTACTAAGGAAGTATCAAATCTTTCTAAATATATTGATAAGAAAATTTATGATTTTGAAAGTATTTTAAAAAACCTTTAGGAACTTAATTATGAGAAGGATAAAATTTCTAAGGATTTTAAAAAAGTAATTTTTAAGAAAAATATTTTAGAGACTAGCTATAGTGGTAAAAATAAGGTTTTTAAAGATTAAAACTTATATATTAGACTGAATTCAGAAATATTTTCCTTGAGTAAGTGTTTTTCAAACTTTACCTTAGGTAAGAAAAACTTTGATAAAATGTATTCCTAAATTCGACCTCTATGGAATAATTCTGGTTTCGGTTATACTAATTCAAAACCGGTTTTTAGCAACAATTATGTTGTTCCTCAATGTGCTAATTTCTTCGCTAAGTGTCAGTGTGGTGAGAATTGGTAAAAAAATTGTTCCTTAAACAAAAATCTGTCTTAGGATTTCATAAAGCTTATTTTTCAAAGAAAATGTGGATTCTTAAAATTTTTCTTTCTGATGTTTCTGGATCCAAGAAAGTTTGTATTCTGAAAGTCTAACACTCTTATTTTCAGGAGAATTAAGATAGTACCAACAAAAATACATGGTACAAGGATAATGGATGTTTCCGGCACATGACTGGTAATAAAAACTTCTTTGAAAAGATTATCAAGAAGAAATGAGAAAAAGTAACTTTCAGAGATAATGATCAAGGAGAAATTATTGGTATATGTAACATTGTTCTTCTTGGAAAAACATTGATTTCAAATGTTTTATTTGTCAAGGGTCTTAAGCATAATCTCATTAGCATAAATCAATTATGTGATTAAGGTTACCTTATGAATTTTAGGAATGACAAGTGTTTAATACACAATTCCAAGGAAGAGTTTATTCTTTCTGCCCATAGGTAAGAGAGTGTTTACACACTAAACTTAGAAGACCTTAGGAGCCAAGACCTACCTTGCCTTAGTCTAATGGAAGATCATTCTTGGTTATGAAATAGAAGGTTAGGACACTGTAACTTTAGGAACCTATGAAAACTCTCTAATAAAATACTAGTTAAGGATCTACTGGAGCTTAGATTTGATTATTTAGAAGTTTGTGATCCTTGTCAATATGGAAAGCAACATAAATAAAGTTTTAAATCAATCAGTGAAGTCTCAACTGCTAATTCATTACAGTTAGTGCACATGGATCTTTTTGGCCCAACACAAACTGGAAGCATTGGAGGAAAATATTATGTATTTGTCTTAGTTGATGATTACACTCCATTTACACGGGTTTATTTTCTAGCAAAGAAATCTGAAGCTTTTTCTTATTTCAAAATTTTTAGATCCCAAGTTAAAAATTATAAAAACCTTCCATTGATAACTATCCATAGTGATCATGTAGGATAATTTTAAAATTCTTATTTTGAAAGTTTTTGTAGTAGAAAATGCATTACTCATAACTTTTCAGCACCAAGAACACCTCAACAAAATGGTGTTGTTGAAAGAAGAAACAAAATTCTTCAAGATATAATAAGAACCCTGTTGAGTGAATATTCTATAGCTAAACATTTTTGAGCTGAAGCTGTAAGTACTTATTTTTATACTATAAATCGTGTTTTGATTAGAACATTTCTTAATAAAACTTCTTATGAGTTATGGAATGGTAGAAAACCTAGACTTTCCTACTTCACGATTTTTGGTTTCAAGGTATTCATTTTGAATACTAAAGTTAATCTATAAAAATTTTCACTAAAATCTTATGAATGAATTTTCTTAGGCTAATCTAAAACTTCTAAGACTTATATAATTTTCAATAAAATTACTTGTACTGTTGAAGAAATAGTACATGTTAAATTTGATGAAACTAGTCTTTTTTTAAACATCCCATACCTACATATTTGGATGTATTTTCAAAAACTGATTATCAACTCTTGATATAAGATCCTTATGATAAGGAAAATGTACAAGAAAATGTTTCTAAAGAATTTACCCCAGAATACTTCCTACCATACGTTGATGAACAGGTTTTATAAAACCTAAATCAATTGTTTTTTAAGAATCATCCTAGTGATAGTGTCATTGGTGATGTAAATCAACCCGTAAGGACTAGAAGATCCTTATGAAATGAATTAGAACATCTTTCATTCCTTTACCAATTAGAACAAAAAAGATATGATGAAGCTTTAGGTGATGATGATTGGATAAAATCTATGCACAATGAGCTAACTGAATTCGAAAGAAATAAAGTCTATAATTTGGTTGAAAGACCTAAGGAAACTTCTGTTATTGGAGTAAAATGGATCTTTAGAAATAATTGTGATGAAAATGGAATCATATTATGAAATAAAGGTAGATTGGTTGTTAAAGTCTATAATCAACAAGAATGAATAGACTATAAAGAAACATATGCTCCAGTATCCAGACCTGAATCTATTCGTATTCTACTTACCTTTGCAGCATTCTTTAATTTCAAACTTTTTCAAATGGATGTTAAATGTGTTTTCTTTAATGGTTTTGTTCAATAGGTTGTTTTTGGTTGAACAACCTCTTGGTTTTGAAGAAACAAAACATCATGACCATGTTTTCAAACATACCAAATCTTTATATGGACTTAAACAAGCCCCTATAGCCTGGTATGGTAGACTTACATGATTTTTTCTTCAAAATAATTTTGTGAAGGGAAATGATGATCCAACCCTTTTTATAAAGAAAGATAAGAAAAATGTTTTGATTGTTCAAATTTATGTTGATGAAATTATATTTGGTCCAACTCAGTAATCGTTTACAGATTCCTTTGCGGATCTAATGAAATGTGAGTTTGAAATGAGTATGATGGGTGAGTTAACATTTTTCCTTGGTTTTCAAATTTCTCAAAAACTAGAAGGAATCTATATATCCCAACATAAGTATATTAAATATCTTCTTAAAAATTATGGATATGAAAACACTAAGAGTATAAGTACTCTCATTGGTACCTCAAATTCACTTGATTTTGATGAAGCTGGGAAACCAGTAGATCAAACATCCTTTAGAGGTATGATAAGAAGTCTATTTTACATAACAACTAGTCATCCAGACTTAATGTTTTCAGTATTCATATGTGCCAGATATCAATCCAATCCTATGGAATCTCATTTAAAGTCAATGAAAAGGATTTTTCGCTACTTAAAGGGAACCATGGATTTTGCACTCTTTTATACTTCTGGAAATGATTTTGTTTTAAAGAGTTTTTCAGATGCTGAATTTGGTGGATGTAGAATGGATAAGAAAATTACATCTAGAAATTGTCATTTCTTAAGATATTCTTTAGTTTCTTGGTCATGAAAAAAGCAACACTCAGTAGCACTTTCCAATACTAATGCTGAATATGTAGCAGCTGGAAGTTGTTGTGCTCAAGTATTGTGGATGCAACACACACTCACAGACTATGGTATGAGTTTTACCAAAACACAAATATTGTGGGATAATACTAGTGTCATTACCTTAAGTGAAAACTCTACACATCACTCCCGTGCAAAACACATAGATATTATGCATCACTTTCTTAGGGATCACACAAAAAAAGGAGATATCATTCTTCAATTTATCAGAACGCAAGATCAACTTGATGATATTTTCACAAAATCTTTTCTATCTGATAGATTTGAATACATTAAATAGAAGTTAGGAATGATAACCGTAAGGTAATCATCCTTGTTAGATTCTTGTTGAAACCTGTCTCCTTACAGTAAGAAACTCTTTTTCAAAGGGGGAGTACATTTTCTTGGTAGTCAAATTGTTCGTAGTTAAAATTTTTTGTAGTCAATTTTTTTCTTGTAGTTAAAAATTTTCATAATCTAAAATTTTTTGAAATCAAATTTTTGTAATATTAAATTTTTTCTTAGTTAAAATTTTTGTAATGAATATTTTTGTAGTTAAAATTTTCATAATCAAATTTTCATAGTAATTTTTTTTTGTAATCAAAATATTCGTAGTCAAAGTTTTCTTAATCAAAATTTTTTGAATCTAAAGTTCTTCAAGAAGAGTTTTCCTCATTATGAATAATTCTCCTAGGAATCTAAATTCTATGTTTCTTTTCCTAAATTTTCATAATAATTTTTCCTTGTTGGTATTTTCATTTGTTTTTATACTCTTCGAATTCACTTTTCCTTAAATCTGAATATTTTTCTTAAAAACCTCAAAAGATCGGAATCTATTAAAATCTTTCTTCGACTATCATCTCAATCGTTAGATCTTCTGAAGAAGTTTTCAATCGTTGGATCAATCATGGAAGGTGAACCGTCGCTTCAATTTCCTATAAAAGGCCACCCGATTCTTGTCCCACATCGATCTCCAAGCTCTAGAGTGCTGAAGCTCTGCCCTTCCAACATAAGCTCATTCCAAATTTCTCAGGTTTTCCTTACATTCGAATGTCTGTTGAAGCCTCTTCTCAGAAAGAAATGTCAATTTTTAAGGAAACCTTCGAGTGACAGATCTACCGAGAAAGGTTAGTTGATCCGAACTTTTATGCCAAGTATGACTCCATTATTTATAAGAATATCAAGTTCAATTGTTGGGAGAGTGTTTGCGTATCGAAACCAAAGGCACATGATCCGGTGTATCTGGTTTTTTTGATTGAGTTCTACGAAACATCAAGTTTCTTCGAGGAAGAAGGCAGAGACAAGTTTTCCTTTAAGTGTTATGGAAAGACTTATTCTCTTTCTTAAACCAAGGCTGCAAGTTTAATTGGAATTCAGTATGAAGGAGATGCAGAATTTTTCTCACACAAGGTACCTAATGTGATGGGAACTTTTGATAAGGAAAAATCCATAAAGTGTCTTGTCCTGAAATAAGTGTAGACTCCGAAGATTGTTCATCTGTCTACAAACATTCGGATTCTTGAATTATGGGTCAAGGTTTTATCATTTCGAGAAAAGGGGAAAAAGATACCTTGAAGAAAAGTGATATTTATATTCTAGATTTCTTGGTGAACCTAAGAAAGATAAACTTGGTTAAGCATATCTTGGTTACGATTGAGAATATAAATAATGGAAATACTAAGTCTCATATTATCATGTATCCAGTCATTATTTCAAATATCATTTTTCTTTGTCTTCAGTCTTTCAAAATTCCTTGCAGTTCTAAGCCGAGAAATTGCAAGGTGGTGATTTTGAGTTATGATACTCTAGGGAGGATAAAGATTGACTTTAATAGTCAATCCAGAGAATTTTATGATTTTTCAGAAGCAAAAGTTGAAGCTCTATCAAAAAAGCTGAAAGTGGCTGAAACTTCTATGAAAGGTGGAAGGAAGAGGAAGTTCAAGGAACCTGAAGAGAAAAGAAAATCTCCAGTGGCTAAGGAAACTCAGTCTGCACCTCCAAAGACAGAGAAGCAAAAGACTTATCCAGATGAGGTAGTGGATAAATGGAGAGAAGATAAGAAGAATAGGAAGGAAGGGGAGCCTAAGTTTGGTCTGGACCATGCTGAGGCAAAATCTTTGAAGGAAAAGACTGCTGAGAATGTTGAAAAGGAAGAAAAAGAAAAAAATCAAAGGAAGAAATTGTCAGAAGCTGAAGTCATTCAATCTCTTATCAGGGCTACTGAAAAAGCCTCTGAACAAATTCTGATACCAGAATCTTTTTCGATAGAACCTTTGCTAGAGACTCTGGGAAAGAAATTGGTTATTCCAGAACGATATTGAGAAGAAGAAATAGTGCAAGAAGAAGAATTGGAAGAAGAATAAGAAGAAGGCAGTGGTGATACTGAGGACTTCATAAAGCAAGTAGAGGATTTCCATGAGAAGGAAAGTCCTTCTGAGAAATTATCAATCCGAACTTCTGAAGACGAGTCTTCAAAACTTGCTACTCCAGGTAAAGATGATAAGAGTGATGAAGAAGTGAATAAATTGTCTGAAGAGGAAAGTAGAAATCCCGATTTCATACAATAAGAGGATGTTGAGGCAGGATCCGAGAAGGAATAAGTTGATGAAGACAAAATTGTTCAGCTATCAGATAGTGATCATGAATCACTTAATCAAGAAGAAGTCATTATGAAAGATGATAATAGAAAATAGGTGGAAGTTGATACACCTATAAAAACTGTGGTAAAGAAGAAAGAATTTAGTGCTTCATTGAAGAGGAAGAATGTTGAAATAGAAAAAGAATCCTCACCAACCAAAGTCTCAGATTCAGAATCGTCCTCTCTTGGACATGATTTTGTAGTTCACCCTTTGAAAATGTTTGTTGGAACTATTCCCTTATTTCCTAGTATAGACTCGAGATGTCAGATGCTTCGGCATACGTTAAATAAAAAATTAGATTCTGTTTCCATGGTGATGGATAAATGTGTTAGTCTCGAGGCATATTTCAAATCTTTTCTCATTAGCTATGAGGATCATAAAAGATCTTGCAAAAAGATGACAAGCTGGTCAAGGAAGAAAATAGAAGAGATGAGAATCTTTGATGAATTTCAAGATAGTGTCAAGGATGCTTTTGACACTGAAGATATGAAGATCAAGGATCTCACTAATATTTTTGAGGAAAACCCATCTCTTGAACAAACTTCTCAGAAGCAAGAAGTTAAGGATCTGAATGGGAAGCTAAATTCTGTGGCCATGAATTGGAAGAGAGAAAGAGATCTCATAATTGAGATAGAAGAGAAGCTTGTTAAGTAGGAATAAGTCTTAAAGGCTCAGACTGATAGGATTAAGGCTCCGGAAGAAAAGATAAAAGCCTTAGAAAAGAAAACTGATGATTAGGATCAGCTTCTCATGCGTATGGAAGAAGATCAAAAAGAGATCAAGAAGCTAAAACCCATTGTGAAAAAGCTGATGCCAAAGGAGAAAGAAGGATAATCTTTTCCAAATTCTATCTTTTGTTGTATTTAATTTGTGTACAAATTCTTTCAATATAAATGAAATTTTTGTTGAACTTCATATTTTTGGTTGTTTAGTACTAATATTTTAGGTACCATATTTTATTTTCCATTCCCTTTATTCCTTTCTGAAAATCACAAAGGGGGAGAAAGGAATGTCAAAAAGAATACTAAGTGAAGAAGAAATTTCCCTAAGGGGGAGTTCATCCAAGGGGGAGTTTTTATTAGGAAGATTTTTGTATGCAAGAAAATGTAAAATATCATTTAGGAAATCAATAATACGATCCTTATGGTTTCCAAATCCTAAGGGGGAGTTATTCGTATTCACTATGATCCATATGTAAAGGGAGATATGTTTTTTTTCAAGATCATAAATATTTTTCAAAGTCCTTACATTCTTTTTAGTTAGGATGTTTGTGGTTTCCAAAATGGGGGATATTGTTGAGTTAATAAGGTTTCCTTACGACTTTTCCATTCCTCTATGTTTTTAAAATCATAAACAGTCTATCTCAAGGAAAATTTATTTCCCCATAAGTTTTATCTTAATAAGTAAAATTTTCCTTCCCCAAGGAAAATTTATCCTTACCTATTTTTCATTGTTCATATTTTAGTTTCTCTAAATATAACTCATTTTATTCCTAAGTGTTAAATTAGGTTTCACATATAAAACCATAGAATTCTATAAATACTTAGATATAGAGCATTCTGTTTTTAGGATCCGAATTCAGGTTCTGAATTCCTCAGAATTCTGGTTCCGAATTTTCTGAAATTTAGACTCCGAATTCTCTAAAATCCAGACTCTGAATTCTCTGAAACTCAGACTCTGAATTCACTGAAATTCAGACTCCGAATTCCTTAGAATTAAGACTCTGAATTCCTTAGAATTTAGACTCTGAATTCCTCAGAATTCATGTTCCTAATTCCTTATAATTCATACTCTGAATTTCTCAAAATTTAGACTCTGAAGTCTACAGAATTCTGATTCTGAATTCCTTGACAAACAAAATCCAAATATTCATGCAATATAGAATCTGAATGTTCTTAGACTCCAAAAGTTATTTTCCTTAGACTCTGGAAAATTATATTTGGTTGAGCAACCATATCTTTCTTACTCTTGTTTTATTATAAAATGATGTCGTGTATTCTGTTTCTAACTAACAATTGTTTGAGTGACACGTGTACAAGTCTCTCTAAAATTCAAGGAAAAATATGACCATTGGAGGAGGGAGCCGACTATTGGAGATGTGACTATAAATTCGAGCTTATTTGAATGATCTCAGCACACGTTGACCAATCAAGAGATTACATACTGATTAAGTGATTTCTAGAGAGAGAGACTCTAATGCTCTATGGGTACTGAACATCTTGTTCAGATTGCTTTGTGCGACTCCGATTGTTGCTGGGTACAATCAAGGGCTTCCGAGGATAGGAAGACATAGATGCCGACTACCTTAAAGTTCAAGGACCTCCTTGATAAGGAAGACAGAGGTGCTGACTATCTTGAAGTTCGAGGGCGCACAGGGATAAGAAGACAGAATTTGATATTCCTATCGAGGGCTCACCCTAGTGTGGGTAAGATATACTATCATGAATGTATAAATCAAGGGACCTTTATTCAAGGCTGTTGGATACCCTACTCTTTGGGTTAAAAGATTTCATACTTGTAACTTGTATTGTTTCAAGTTTTTTTCTGCTGCATTTTGATTAATAAGGAACGTATAACCATCTTATACTTTCTTGTACTTGTATACTCTGATTAGTAAGATTCTATATGCTTTAAGGTAGAATCTTTTTCCTTGTAAACTTTTCTTAAGTTTCATTTCCAGAACCATATTTATGGAATCTAGCAAGTTTTTAGAACTAAGTGGTCTTGTGAATTTACCTTGTTTAACTTTGTTAAACATAGTTTTCCTTTAGGTTTAAAACGAAAGTTTTATAACCAACTTTAAAGGTTCCAAAGGAATTTTTACAGTATATAATTCACCCCCTCTTGTATATTGAGCATCTAAATTCATTATTTCGATCCCACAGAACATACAATGAGAGAGATGCTAGAAAAATAAAGAACACAAATATTTATGTGGTTTAGACCAGTTTGGTTCTACTCTACGGAAAGGTCACCACCATAATCCTTTATTATTATGCAAAGAAAAGAGAAAACATACAAAAAAGAAAAGAGTGAAGATAAACACACACGGATCAGTGAAACCATCCGTGCATGAGGTCCCTATCATTCCAGGGACTTGCAATGAAACCGAGACTGAGGATGGTAACATACACACCCAAGCAGGTCAAATTCACACATGCCAACCCCAACCTAGATCGCGCAAGAATGAAGAAAGGAAATACAATGTAGATCCGAAACAACAACAAAAATACAACCTTACAAACTCAGGCATACACCAAGAACCCGAGAAGAGGTAGCTAGAGAATGGAGCTATCGAGGCCGGTATTTCTTGAAGACGTCATAGTCGAACAAGGCTCGTAGGAAGCATACTCTCCACCAGAGGGGATCAACAGAATTGGGGTGTGCAGAATCACCTGAGCACCGAAGCTCCTCTCTCTCAAGCTCTCTCTGAAGGATGAATGACAAAGATGAAGAACCACACATGAGAAAAGAAGAGTTGGGATGTAATAATAGCACAACAGATGTGAAACGTCAACCTGACTAACATAATAAGCAAGGTGGACACGTGGCGAGCTTAGGACGAGAAGACGGTTTGAGAACACTAGGCGGGGGTAATAAATCACACATAGTCTAAGACACACGACAGGTGAGGATCGGGAAGGCGGCAATAATCAAATATCACTGAGAAGCACAAAAAATGCATATAGGAGCCGTCAGATAGAGTTTAATCAACAACCAACAGAACACATCCCATGAGGATTTCCACGGTGGCACACAAGGACAAGGCGGGCCAATATATCTGTAGGTCGAGCAAGCATCCTAGAAAATAGGTCGCACCCCCATACCCAAAATGAAGCCCAAAAACACAAAATACCCAAACGGAGGCCCAATATCACAAAAGTCCCAAACAGATAAAAACAAACAATATTTTTCCTAATAATAAAACTATCATTTTTGCATGAAAATTTGAAACAAAATTTTAATTTTTCAAAACCAGAATGAACAAATATCTACCTTTTCAAAATACAATGAAAACAAAACAAATATAGATGATGTTCTTGCAACCTATCTACCCCTAACCTATCAGTAATGTAGCTATATTTTCATAAACAAAAAAACCTTAGTCTACAAAGTAATCACCCAGTGTTAATACCACTTAGCATGTGTCTATAGCAACACATGTCCTACCCATACTGCACATCTACTGCTATCAAAATACTAAAGATTGCTCAGAAATAAAACTATCTAACCATCAACATTAAAAAAAATAGATCTCACCATTATTACCTAAGTCTCCACCCAAAATATCAACACCCAAGCATGCAGATACCTGCAAACACAACCTTCATCAGGTTAAAATATGGTGAATATGAAAATGTAGAAAAGCTCAAAAAAAATGCAACAATAATAAAAAAGTAGAAAACCAAAACGACCCAAAAAATAGAAAATCGACAGGAGAAATATCTCCATCTAAGATCAAACAGCTTAGACCATCCCTAACAAACCCTATCTTCTAACTGGGTTCCCCTACAAAAACAAGCAGGGCCAGTCCAAGGATCACATAAGAGAGACTAAAAAGAATCTATGTCTAATTCTAGCAAATGGGATCCTAAAAAAATTAAAGAACATCCGCAGTGGAGAACATGGGGCATACCACATAAGATTGGTCCATATTGTCTTTTTTCGTAAGGTTTGGACAATATATTTTAATATGGCATGTCTGTAGCTTCCGGGTGCAGCGGAAGCGCGGTTGGGCCGATACCCAACTTTAAATTTTACTATGATCAATGATTATTCCAGGATCAATATGACGATGAACACCAGTATCCATGGAATAAAATCAATGATTTAGATAAAGAATAAAGAGGACCAGAACCTTGAGAGAGGATCAACATAATTTGTTTATAATTAATTTCATCAAATTAAAGAATTACCTCAAAGGTGATTCTTTCTTCGTTGATGCGTTCGACCACGGGTCTAAGGTGCAGTTTCATTGTGATCTAGAATCCAATGATATAATTCCTCTAGTGGTGATCTACACATGCTCCACGTATCTCCGGATATCGATTAAGGAGTCTCTAGGTTCTAGAGCATAATATCCTTTCGCTTGTGATGTCCACTTTTGATCTCCTTGAGAATCACTTCTAAAGCGTTCTCCTAAATCTCGTGGAGGAGGATGTCTCTTGTTCTTGAGAGCATTCTTGGAGAGGGGAAAATGTTCTCTAGGCTCAAGAGCATTTCTCAAAGGATGTTGTGCACACAAACATTGGTTAGCCGGTGGAATGACCCCTTGGGTAATTAGAGAATAATAACATAATGACGAATTTAATTCACCAGGTAGTAATAAATAATTAGCACAAGTGTCGTCACTTATTTTATTATTTCATGTGAAACCCCATGTCAAATAATAATAACAATGATATTATTTCCATGACATGTGCTTAACTTGCATGTTATATTTAAATATGATATAAACAAATATTATTTTATATTATTTCTCACCAAACCGATAACTTGGTTTTTTGATCCTCCTCAATATTTACCAGACCTTGAATAATGACCATTTCTTTTTTAAATAAAATAACCGCATTATTAGCCGATAAATAAATATTTCATCCGCAATATATTATGAGAATACCTAGCGACAAAATAAATGTGATCATACATACTTGAATAATTATTAAACTACAACAGGAAATAATATTTATTCAACTTGTTAAATAATAAATTATTTAACTGAGATATTGGCTACACTTAGTATGTAACCCTCTAAGCCTCTTTCTCATTGGCATTATACGGACATGCCTAAATCAAAAGATTATTGTCTAATAAGGGTTCAAGGAACCCAAGAGAATGAATTTGATGTCGCAATGACATGTCACCTCATACGAACACTTACCGTATAATATTATCCCTTTGTCTCGATATCTCCAATCAAGCGGGTTGCATGCAAGTGCCATCAAACCATGTGCTCGATTTCTCATTCTTTGACTTCCTGAAATTGAACCTTCCTAGAGAACACAATGACCATGGATTTAGTTAGGCTATATCATTTCCATCAAAGGACATGAGATATCTACTTCCATATAAGTGACAAATCACTTATCGCATTATTCATTAATGCAGTATTAATCGTGACAAACCCAACATATCTTGCCTCACCTGTCGTCACAGTTTTCATCAATACATCGAAGTGAATGAGTCATAATACCCATTAAAAAAAATCTTAAAGTCTAAGGATCAATACACACATCTGCAGATAGGATCATCCAATGTCACTTATGAATGTGGATTTTCTACGGGCGGGTCTTGTTCTCATAATATCCTCCTGGATATTACCAGGGGCCCACACCATTAGAAGGTGCCTCAAAGTTTCAGGAGTCCCCACCCATGATAGCCTATATCATTTGTGTCCCTTAAAATGATATCATCCAGCCATAGAACATATATTCAAGAATAGTGTCATGACACTTCCAGGTTCTCATCATAGCAGGGATCTGCTATGACCTTTTAGTGTGTCAGATATTCTTAGGACATTATCACATCCATGTCACGCAAGAGAAAATCATGATGTGATAAGGAGTTTATTAATATTCACCCAATGAATACAGGTTTGTCATAAATTACAGAGAAGTTGGTTTCTAGGGAACCAACTCCAACATTGTCTTGCCACACCCAAAACACCAGAAAATCTTAAACCGGTTCTTATCTCTTCATTCTTTATTATTTTTCATTTGACACTTAACATGCATTAGTCGAGGGTAGAATTCTACTCCATTAAAATCATCCTTCAAACCACATGTTTGAAGTTCTCGAGATAACATAGCTAATTTAACCTCTTTTAAGTTGATCGATTCCCTACCGTACATCATATAGTCTTTTAAATAGTTTAAAGAATCATCAAAGGAAGTCAACAGGATTATGACTTGATATTCATCGATTATTTTAACATTTATATTATCCAAGTTAAGAAAAACATTATTAAAATCATCAATATGAACACAAAAAAAAGAACAAGGGTTCATTTTAAAGGTATAAAGTTAGATTTTCTTATATAAACGTCGAAGAAGAGTCATAGACATATATAAATGTTCAAGTTTAAGCCATACACCCTTAGCAGTAGTTTCATGAATGACTTCTCATAAGACTTTATCACCTAAGGTTAATAACATAATATAGTGGGATTTAACAAGAATATTGTGGTCAATATCAATATAAGTGGTGGATGACTGTTCTTTAGTAGAGATTGTAACTACAGGCTTCTTAGAACCTAAGAGAGTGTTGTCGAATCCATTGTCGAGAACACCCTTATTTTTACACTCCACATATTAAAATTGTTTTCTCCATCGAATTTTTCAACTTCTACATAACAGAAGTCATGATTAACTTGAAAATAAAATCTCTGATACCAATTATGAAGTAGGGTGAGGGTGTTAGAGCAGAGTAAACAAAGCAAAATAAACACGAAAGAAATAAATAAATTCGAGAACCAAAACAGTTCGAAAGAAGAGGCGAACATACAATGAGAGAGATGCTGGAAAACTAAAGAACACAAGTATTTACGTGGTTCATATTAGTTTGGTCCTACTCCACATCAATAAAACCACCACAATCCTTTATTATTATTCAAAATAAAGAGCAAACATACAATAGAGAAAGGAGTGAATAAAAACACCCACGAACCAGAGAAACTATTTGTGCATGAGATCCTTGTCACTCCAGGGACTCGCGATGAAACTGAGACTGATGATGGTAACATACACCCCCAGGTAGGAAAAAATCATACATGCCAACCCCAACATAGATCGCGCAAGAAAGAAGAAAAGAAATAAAGTGTCGAGCCGAAACAACAAAACAAATACAACATTACAATCTCAGGCCTACACCAAGAACCTAAGAATAGGTAGGCAGAGAACAGAGTCATTGAGGCTAGTATTTCTTGAAGGCATCACGGTCGAACAAGGCTCATTGGAAGTGAACTCTCCACCAGAGGGGATCATCGGAACATGGGTGTGTAGGATCACATGAGCACCAAAGCTTCTCTCTCTCAAGAACTCTCCGAAGGATGAATGCTGAAGATGAAGAGCCCCACATGAGAAAAGAAGAGTCGAGGTGTAATAATAACACAATAGAGGTAAAGTGACGACCTAACTGGAACATCAGGCTAGGTGGATACGTGGAAGTATAAGGGCGAGAAGACGGTTCGAGAACACTAGGTGGGGGGAAAATCACACCTAATCTGGGACACGTGATAGACATGGAGCGGGCAGGCGACAACAGTAATAGATCACAGAGAATTACAAACAGTGCATATAGAAATCATAAGATGGAGTTTAATTAATGGTCAGCAGAACACATCCCATGAGGATCGCCATAGTGGCCCAAAAGGACAAGTCAGGCCAACAGATCAGTAGGCCGAGTGAGCAGCCTAACAAACTGGTCGCACCCCATAGCCCAACACAGATCCCAACATCACAGAAGGCCCAAATGGAGGCCCGATATCACAGAAGGCCCAAACAGATAAAAACAAATAATATTTATTCATAATAATAAAACTATCATTTTTTCATGAAAATTTGAAACAACATTTGAATTTTGAAAACCAGAAATAACAATGGGTAAACAGATGTGTCACGACCCTCCTTCGTCAAGATGAGGGAAGAGATGATAAAGTGTTGTGACCTTCATTACTCATGATGAAGAAGAGATAATGTCCCACAATTCCTACCTCTAGTAGGCCCTAGGGTGGCGACCAACACAAAGGGTACACAAATCTCACGAAATGGGAAGCATTACCCTTTTTATAGTAACCAAGATCGGGAGATAATATATATCAACCTCAAAAAAACTCCAAGACATATATATAAAAAAAGCCAAAATCCATTCCACATGCATGTTTAAAGTAAAACTTCTAGAAAAACAATGAAAAACTCCAAAGTAAATAGAAAAAGAACAAAGCTAAGCAGTGACACAACAACTATCCCGACGCCCAAACTAGTAGGGTCCAGCACTGTCCGCGTAATCTCCCTCAAAACCTGAAAATAGTTTTATATACGTATGATGAACATACAAATATACTCGGTAGGAAAATCAGAAGTCACTCATGCATAAGTGGGAGAAGCATACTAATTCCCCTATGAGAAAAAACAACAGAAACTCAAAAGAACCTAACAAGGTATACTATCCACCCCAACCTCACCAAGCCACACTCACCAAATAACGCAAGTCAAGTAAATTAGTGAACACATAGATGATAGGGTACCCCACACCACTTCCCACTGGTTAACTACTCATCCCTAACAACGAACGCCCTAACGCTACCACGCTCTTTTACAAGCCCCACTGCCACAACTTTCCCGCACACACCTGGGCCACATACAACATTCTGCCTACAAAAACCTGTGCTACAACCACAATATCATCTCGAATACATCTGAGAAAGCATAACACATATCATCCCGAAGACACCTGGGAAACACACCTTGCCCACATACACTTGGCCCTCAAGACCACACGAAAATCTTCCCAAAGAGTTTGCGGCTACCAATGCCTAGAAGAGGGAGCAGAGAAGTGCCATTAACCATCCATACATCCTCCCAACGAGATGTTGGAAAAAACACCCTCCCCTATGAAATGAGGGTGTTCGGTATATGGTGCTCAACTAGGGTGGAGTGCACATAGAAATCACAAGGAACTACAAGAATATAAATATTGGTATCAAACACTCAGCCCAACCTATTAGTTTTCCAAACAACCAACCCATAAAACTGCTCTTGTTTCCACCTTTAATGTATAACCAAAACCAGTCATGGGCTTAATTCATAACCCCGACCAATTCATTTAACCAATAACCATTATTTATTTAATCAATGCAAAATTATTGATTCCATCCCTACTCAGGAAACTACCGAACACTGCACACATTATAAGGGTGAAGTAACCATACCAACCACTACTAAAATCAAAAAGTGAAAGAAGGACCATGGTAAAATAATCAACTCTAACACCCATTCCTAATATATCAGTCTCTGGAAACTCCGGGTGAAATGCCCACGCAAGGTAACACCATCCTTCTTCAAAATTATCCCTCCCAAGCCATCCTTGGTAGCCCTGCTACACAAAAAACACCACATCCTGCAATAACAACAAAACTCAACCAGGTTGCAGTCCCACTGACAAACATACCATTACCAACAACCATAACACAACCTAGATGAAGACCCAATGTTCAATAAGTTCATCGATTCCACAATCAATCAATCTCGCAACCTGAGATATCATTTCACCCTCAAACCATCCGCGCACACCAGCATGCTCTCAATAACAACACCACACAACCCGTACGAATCAAAAGATAGAAAAATATCCACACACAAAACACAACCACACCAAACAAGGAAAACTGTATTCAAATTTAATATACTCGTTCTTTAACTCCACTTTGATAAATCAGAGGTTATCACAGAACAAGTTTGATATTGGGGAATCCATTTAATTAACCGGATATACGTGATTAATCAAGTTTTTCATGTTCACAACTTTTCAATAGAGGATTAACAACAAGAATTCATGAGTCCGGTGTGAAACAGAGACCACTAATGGCCATGATTTTCAGAAGGAAAACTGAAAACACAGTTCATAGTGTGGATCAAAGATAAAATATAAAATAAAAAAAACCTCATAACCATCTTTCCAACCCCTCATTTTTTACTAATGTAGCTAAACCCGTTATCATAAAAGGTCTGCTCATATTCAAAAAACCCTTAATTAAGATTTGAATTCGACTGTATTCTCAAGGAGACATGAGTTTACCCTCTCCACGTGATTCACAATTAAAAGAGAGACGAATTAATCCCTATATCGAAAAACAAACGATCAAAAAATCCTCCTTGCTCCAAAACAGAGGGTTGCACAAGCACCATGAAACTCCAAGGGAAACTGAGTCCGAAAGCCACAACACAACACATGACTCTACAGGGAAGAAAGGATTTAGGTGCACCAAGAGAAAAATGGAAACATATGGGAAATAGAATATCTCGGCATTGAATAGCCAGATCCTATATCAATGGAAGGGAAATGGTTTCAAGGGCTATTAAAGTCAGATCATGTTCAATATTACATGGTTAGACTACTTTAAAGTCCTGGGAGTATTGGGATACTAAATATATAATTAATATAATTTTAATTGCCTTTAGAAATTCTCAAACAAGGTTTGAAACATGATTTATGTCAAATAAACCGTAAGAGGGGGAAAACTAGAAAAGGCTAGAAAAAGATGGAAAAAATGGAAATGACTCGTAGATGGGTAAGTCACTGACACGAGTCACCAACAACGACTCACCGACAGTGAGTCACCAATGCGACCCACTAACAGTGAGTCACCGATGTGACCCCCTGATGCCTGACTCACCGATGCGATCCACCAACACTTGACCTACTGACACCTGACCTACCGATGCCTTGACTATCGTTACTAAATCACCGACACCCAACCTACCGATGCTGAGCCACTGATGCCCGACCTATCGATGCTGAGCCACCTACACTAAGCTACCGATGCAGGCTATCGATACCAACTACTGACATGGCCTACTGATGTTGAGTCACCAACATGACCTATCAACACTGAGCCACCGACGCTGAGCCACTAATGTTGAGCTACCGATGCGAGCTACTGATACCACCTACCAACGTGACCTACTAACACTGAGTCACTGATGCGACCTACTGACACTGAGCCACCAAAGCTGAGTCACCGACGCGACCTACCGACCCTGATCCACGGACGCGAAACTACCGACACGAGCTACCGATACCACTTGCCGATGAAAAAAGTATAATTTTGGAAAACTCTTGAAATAAGCTACCGTTGCCTCCCAAAACACCCCAAACACTGTATTTTTACAAAGTAATGGACCTAGAAGGTCCAAACCATTACATCAGATACCTCTCAAATCATTCTTGCCATCAATAATTCAAAAGTAAACCTAGAAGAAAGACGGGTATGAAAAACCACCCCGTAAGATACCTCTCATGGATAAACCACACTGCGTTGTTCGAAAGTTACTGTGAAACATAAACATACAAGAACACCTCCTCCCACATATCCTAGCCCAAACATCCGCAAGATACCCCACACAAGCACCGACAGTCTGGAAACATGAATTAGGGAATTCTTTTCTCCAGGTCAAGATACTATTCACTATGGGTGACACTGACTCGCCCACACGGGTTTAATCACATCTCAATTAATGCACCTTGATTAGGAATCTGGTCTCTCAATTTTCACATGTTAGGAATTTATCATTCTTTACAGAATAAGGAAACAACTCATTTGATAAAAAAACGGTTCAAGCACTACATCACAAAGAAAAACTCAAAACAACTATGGGTACTGGGAACACATCTTTGTATCACTTTCCCAAGTACTCTCTTTCAGGCCACCATGCCTCCACAACACACGAACTAAAGGAATGGTCCATCCATGGAACACCTTCTCCTGACGATCCTGGATTTCCACTGGCTGCTCCACGAACGTTGTTTCATCCTCAGAATCCAACTCTACCCAGTCAATGATGTGAGAGTCATAGTGTAGATACCGATGAAGATAGGAGACGTGGAAGACATCATGGATTCTTTATAAATATAGTGGAAATGCTAGCTGGTGTGCCACCTCACCAACCTGTCCCAAAACCTCGAAAGGTCTGATGAAACTGGGATAAATATTACTCCCTCTACCGAACCTCCACTACCCACATCGAAGGGAAACCTTCAGGAACACGTGGTATCCAACCTTGAATTCCAAGGACCTCATCTTGCGGTCGACATACGACTTCTGCTGGTCTTGTGCTGCCTTCATCCTCTCATGCACAAGCTGAACCTTCTCTATCATATTTTGCACCGCGTTCAGACCAAGAACAGCTGCCTCCCCAACTTCTATCCAGTACAACGGTGAACGAAACGACTTCTCATACAACAATTCGAACGAATCCATACCAATGGACGTGTGATAGCTATTTTTGTAAACAAACTCTACCAAGGGCAGATGTCGCACCCAAGATCCACTAAAATCCAATATGCATGCTCGAAACATGTCCTCCAATGTCTGAATTTTCCATTCTGTTTGGCCATCTATCTGAGGGTTGAAAATAGTGCTGAGGTGTAACTGAGTGCCAAAATCACGCTGGAATTCCCTCCAGAATCATGAGGTAAAATTCATATCCTTATCTGAGACAATGGACCTTGGAACTCCATGCATTCGCACCACCTCATCCACATACCTTATCGCCAAGGAATCCACTGCGCTCGACTCCTTAATTGCTAAGAAGTGAACCGATTTTGTCAGCTGATCCACTACTACCTAAATTGCATTGCATCCTCCCTGAGCCCTGAGTAATGCTGTGACGAAATCTATTGAGATTTCATCCCACTTCCACTCGATGACATCTAGGGGCTGCAACAAACCTCAAGGAAAACTATACTCATCCTTCACCTGGTGGCACACTAGGCACTTTGTCACAAACTCCGACACTGACCGCTTCATCCCGGGCCACCAGAACTGTTCCCTCAAGCCACAATACATCTTGGAAAATCTCAGGTGTACCACTGTGGTTGATCTGTGAAACTCATGGATAAATCAATCACGCATTTCCACTGGAACAAACAGCTTCCCATGGAACAACATCTGATTCTAACTATCCTTCGACCATCCCTCTAGAGCATCACCTTGGTCAACGTGATCACGCATCACCTCTACCTCTATGTCTCTCCACTGAGACTCCTCCACCTGCCGCATCAGAGAAGACTGCACTATAACCTGAAACAGACAGCCTATACCACTATCCATCCATGCATCCAGGTGAAAGACAACCAACTCCCCCATCACTTTCCAAGCATCTATAGATTCCCAAACTACCTCCTTCTATGACTTACTGCTCATGGTATCAGCCTCAACATTCCTCTTTCCTAAGGTATAAGAGATCTTGGAGTCATAATACTAGAGAAACTCCATCCACCTCCACTACTGCAAGTTTAGGTCTCACTGGGGACAGATATACCTAAAGATCTTGTGATATGTGAAGAAAAAAAGTGCTCCTTGATGAGGTAATGCCGCCAAAACTTCAATGAAAACACAACTGATACTATCTCTAGATCATGAGTGGCATAGTTACACTCATGAGAGAGTAACTACCTAGACCCATAAGAGTCACTTCCCATTGCTGCATCAGCACACACCCCAATCCTAGATGGGAAGAATCACAAAACACCTCGAAGATCACCCCTTACTCTAGAAATAGGAGCACTGGAGCACTTACCAACTTTCCCTTCAGGTAGCTGAAACCTGCCTGACACTGCTCACTCCACATAAAGGCCCGGTACTTTCTAGTCAGAGTCATTAACAGATCTGCTACTCGAGAGAAATCAGGTATAAATTTCTGGTAATAACGTGGTGGACTGAGAAAACTGTGAATCTCTGCCACATTCTTTGGTGTTTCCCAAGAAAAAACTACCTCGATCATTGATGGGTCCACTACTACACCCTTCTGAGACACCACATGTCCAATTTAGTTGACCTTCTCTATCCAAAACATTCACTTGGATAACTTTTCGTAGGGATGGTGGCATCGAAGGACCTCTAGGACAGTCCTGAGATGCTCAATATACTTCTCATATAACTTCAAGTAGATTAGAATTTCGTGGATGAATACAACGACGAACCGTTCCGGGAACTCACGAAAGGTGTATTTCATAAGTCCTATGAACACATCTGGTGCGTTTGTAACACCGAAATACATAACCACATACTTGAAGTGCCCATACCTGCATCTGAAATTAGTCTTCAAGATTTCACCCTCCTTAACCTTCAACTGGTGATACCCAGATTGCAAATCGATCATAGAAAACCAACTTTCTCCCCTCAACTGGTTGAAAAGATCGTCTATCCTCGGGAGAGGGTAATGGTTATTGATTGTCACTTGATTCAACCTTTGGTAGTCTATGCACAGCCTCAGACCACCATCTACCTTCTTTATGAACAAGACTGGATCACCCCATGTCGACACACTGGGCCAGATAAAGCCCTTATTCATCAAGTCATCAATCTGATTCTACATCTCCCTCAACTCGGAAGGTGCCATCCGATAAGGAGCCATCAAAATCAGAGATGCACTGAGCTGTAAGTCTATTCCAAACTCAACATTACATCGAGGGGGTAGAGTCACAACCTCCTTAGAGAAGACATCCAAGAATTCCCCAACAACACTGGGAACCTCTTCCATCTCAGCATCAATCCATTCCATTGACAGCTTAGCCAATAAGAAAAGAAGAATCTCCACATTCCAACTGCCCATTAGACAACTTTTCCCTCCAATGAAAGCTACACATTGTCTATCCATGTGTGAAAACATGAATCTTCTCCAGAATAAATCGATAATAGCATGCACAAAGTACAAATAGTTGATGCTAATGATGACATCATACAATTGCATCTGTAACAGGAAAAGATCCCCACAGGACTGATGTGGCCCCAACATCAGTCTACATCCCCAACAAACATGAAGACAACTAGTTTGACATCTGACTGACATACTCAAACCAGGGGCACAAGAATCCTCTCTATGTTAAGTCCCAGAGAATTGGCTAGACTAGGTGCAAAAAGGAGTACGAAGCTCCAGAATTAAATAAGGAAAAAACAAGAGTACTAGAAAAACTGATCATACCTCAAACGACCTTTGGCCCCGCTGGAATTGCTACCTCTACAATGTGCAACTGACCACACCCAACTCCTCAACCCAATCAATGAGTTTTCCAAACATCCAGCCTTCCCTTACAAAACTTCTCTTTCTGCCACTCTAATGCATAACCATAACCAACCACAGACTTAATTCATAATCCCAGCCAATTAATTTAAAAAATTACCATTCATTATTTAACCAAGCCAAAATTATTGATTTCATCCCTACCAGGGAAACTAGCAAACACTACACACGTTATAATGGTGAAGTAACCATACCAATCACTACCAAAGACAAACAGAGAAAGAAGGACCATGGTAAAAAAATCCACTCTAACACCCATTTATTATATACCAGTCTCTAGAAACTCCAAGAGAAACATCCATGCAAGGTAACACCACCCTTCAAAATTATCCCTCCCAAACCATCCTCGACAGCCCTAGTGCACGAAAAAAACCACATCCCACAATAACAACAAAACTCAGCTAGGTTGCAGTCTCACTGCACAAACAGATCATGCCCAACAACCATAACACAACCCATATGTAGACCCACTGTTCAACAAGTTCATCCATTTCAAAATCAATCAATCTATCAACATGTGATACTATTTCACCCTCAAACCATCCGCACACACTGTTGTGCTCTCAACAACGACACCACAAAACCTATACGAATTAGAAGAAAAAAATATCCACACATAACCACACCATACAAGGAAAAGTGTATTCATATTTAACACACTCATTATTTAATTACACTTTGATGAATCATGGGTTATAACAGAACATGTTTGATTTTGGGGAATCTATTTAATTAACTAGAGATACGTGATTAATCATTTTTTTTTCATGTTCACAACCGTTTAATAGAATATTATCAACAATAATTAATGAGTCTAGTGTGCCAACATATACTACCAATGTCCATGATTTTCAGAAGGAATACGGCCAATACAATTCACAGCATGGATCAAAGATAAAAGATAAAATAAAACAAATGTCATCATCATCTTTCCAACCCCTCATTTATTACTAAGGTAGCCAAACCCTCTATCGTAACAGGTCTGTTCATCTTCATAACACCCTTAATTATGATTTGGATTCGACCTTATTCTGAAGGAGACATGAGTTTACCCACCCCGTATGATACACAATTAAAAGAGATATGAAAGAATCCCTACCTCGAAAAACAGGCGATCAATAACCCCTCCTTGCGCCAAAATAGAGGATCACACAAGTAGTAAGAGACTCCAAGGGATATTGAGTCTGAAGGCCACAACACAACACACCACTCCACGGGGGATAAAGGCTCTGGAAACACCAAGAGAAAAATGGAAACACACATGGAAGAGAAGATCTCTTCTTAGAAGATTCAGATCCTATATCAATGGAAGGGAAACATTTTCAAGGGCCATTAAAGTCAGATCATTGTCAACATTATGTGGTTTGTCTATTTCAATGTCCCAGTAGCATTTGGATATTAAAGATACAATTAATATCCTTTGAAACGCCTTTCGAAATGCTCAAACAAGGTTTTAAACTCAATTTATGTCAAATAAAACGTAAGAGGGGTGAAGATGGAAAAAGATGGAAATGACTCACTGATGTGTGAGTCACCGATGCGAGTCACTGACAACGAATCAACGAAAACAAGTCACTGACGTGACCCACCAACAATGAGTCACTCATGTGACCCACCGATTCTTAACTCATCAATGCAAGCCAACGACACCCGACCTACCGACACCTGACCTACCGACGCCCTACCTACCAATGCTGAGTCACCGACAGTCAAACTACCAATGCCCAACCTACTGATGATGAGCCACCAACACCCAACCTACCGATTCCCGATCTACCAACGCTGAGGCACTAACACTGACCTATCTATGCTGAGTTACCAATGCGAGCTACCTGTACCACCTACTGATGCGACCTACCGATGTTGACCCACTGACACTGAGCTACCGACGCGAGCTACCAATACCACCTATCGACGCAACCTACCGATACTAAGTCACTGACGCGACCTACCGACGCTGATCCACCAACGTTGAGTCACTGAAGCCACCTACCAACCCTGAGCCACCAACGCTAAGCTACTGTCGTGAGTTACCAATACCACATACTGATAGAAAAGTTGAAATTTTGGTAAACTCTTGAAATAAGTCATCATTGCCTCCCATAACACCCCAAACACTAGATTTTGACAAAGTAGTGGACTAGAGAGGTTTGAGCCATTGCAATATGACTGACTTATTCCTTCCCCCACTCCCCTTTTAGCATAAATGAGTAGATGTATCACGAGCTATAATGGATTATGGTATAAGGTGTGTTCCTACCTAGGATGTGATTGCTCTCAGTTTACTATACATTTATGTGCAGCCTATAATGAATTGAGGTATATCACATACTTGTATCTGGTTGTTGTGTCTCCAGCTTCCCATGGGCGTACATGCATAGTTTGTGATGACTTGAGGTATATTGTGCATACATAGCTTGCAGTGAATTCCATGCATACACTTGGTTATAGATGAGATGGTGATGATGATGAGATTGACATGTGGAGTAATGTCAACATGAGATGTTGGGCCATGTGTAGGATGAGTTAGGTAGGGCTGAGGCCCGACTCTCATCAGAGAGGACTTATTTATGGAAGATATGTGCATAAGATGTCTGAAATTGAAGCGCGAGAGTAGAAAACCAGTGTAGAAGTGCAAGTAGAGTACCTTCATATATATATATACACATGATTTTTATATATAATGATTTAATTCTATGTGTTATTTTACAAGTGATCCATGACGATGACGGAGAAACTATTATTTCCTGATTAGGTGATGATTTAGTTTCATTTATTTCTATTTTGTGATTTAATATGATTATTTCATATTTTTCACAAGATGTTTCATGGAGGATATTATCGTGTATACATGTTATATTCACCCTACATTTATATAAAATGTTTTTAGGTCAGTACGGGTAGGGTGGTGATCGATCTGAACATTACTAGCTTAGAGGAGCTATTGAGTAGTTGTCAGGAGTTGTTGCAGATCGCATTTGATTCCTAGTTTTACTTTCGGTACTTTCAGTTTGTCCTTCAGTTGTTCCAGTTTATGTATGACATTACATGTATTGATTTTTTTTTGGTTTATACATGGTTTCGATTGATGATATGTCCTTATTATCCATTGTTTCTGAAATCTATAGAGGGTAATAACTTCCATGTGTGTGATTTATATACCCTCAGTGCTATTCATCAACCCATGGTTTAATGTTGGAGGGTTTCAGGGGTCATTATCTCCCATTATTCATTCCTATACCAAGTGGGGTATTTTGGAGGGTGGGTTCATGTCAGAGTGATATCAGATGTGGTGATTGAAAGATATGGTAAAGTTTGGAGTTAGACACTGGTGATGATGCATGGATTGGTAGGAAAACAATATCAGTTGGGCTTAGTACATACTGTAAACAAGAGATACAAGCTTGTACATAAGATTTTATGGTCACCTATGATTCTATGTAAGAACCTTCAAGTTTACTAAACATGCTAAGAAAAGTGATGCTGCTTGATGGGTAAATACCTATGTAAGGATCATGTATCATGATTATTTTGCATATGTGTTTGAATTTGGGTAGATAATGGGGAATGCGTTAAAAATAATTAATTAATCAATTAACCTTAAAATGTTCTTTTGTCTCAAGTTTATGAGTATTGATGTTTTTTATTTTATAGATATGACACCAGGTCGACATCCCCATCAGGTTCGTGTAGAAGGAATTCAAAATAATGTTCTAGCGAATCATTTCAGATTGGAGGTTGACGACGAAGACTATTAGAGGAGGACACTTCAAGAGTTCTAGCACCATATTCTGTAGAGGTATGAAGGATTCATTTTAGATCGGGAGATAGAGGATTGGATGGAGGTGGTGGATATAGCCTTCAGTTTAATCCCTAACCAGAGGGAGAACTGAGTTTCTTTGGTCATGGCGATGTTTCATGGGTCATCTTGGAAGTGGTGGATTTTATTCCCTAGGGGTCGTGAGGAGTTGGCTATTTTGTGTGATAAGTTTAGGGATCTATTTTAGGGTGATTTTTTTTGTCTTCGATCAGTAAGGTGACTCATCGGCAGGAGATCCTTACCCTTCAACAAGGGAATTCTAGTGTTTAAGAGTTCATTATCCCACTACAAGAATCTTTTACATTGTGATTCAGAACTCTATCCAGATGATGAGGCTAGGATGATACATTTTGAGGAGGATTTTCATCCATAGATCCCATTCCAGGTTACTCCATTTATGGTGAACTTATATATTGAGGTACTAACGAAGACATAGGTCATTGAGAGGACATTGTCTAAGAATGGGTCTTTGCGGGATGGGAGTTTCTGGGACCTATCACTAAGCAGAGCTGTGGTCGAGAGTTATCAGTTTCTTGGTCAGAAGAAGTTTCATTCATCAGAAGGTAGGCCTCAGTCCTCTCCAACCCACTTTACTGGAGCTAGCTGTTATTAGGCCCTTGCTAGAGGGTCATGCATGGTTTTATTTTTTATGGAGCTCATGGACATTATAATAGAGAGTTTCAGACCTTCCTCAGTAGTTAATGTGTGATTGGTGGCTCAATTCAGGCCCATCCTTTGCAGCAATTTCAGCTGAGGTAACAACAACATCAGAGAATTTCAACTTTTGAGCAACCGAGAGGGAATGATGAAGGCAGAGGACAACCCTATGATATACCTCATCCTCAGGGACAATGGTCTGAACACGGTCATGAAGGTGGTCTCCATTAGGGCCAAAGAGGTCATGGAGTAGGATGTGCTCAGATGCATTCTTTAGTGTTTCCAGTGTTGGGCGAGCCCGATGTCGTACTAGGTACCATATACCTGTTTTCTCCTTGGGTTTATGCCCTTTTGATTTTGAAGATACACACTCCTTGATACTGATGGCTCATTTTGGGCCCACCTTTATAGTAGTTTTAGCCGACTTAGTAACAACACTAGGGTATTCTAGATTTTGAGCAGCAGAGAGGTGATGAGGCAGGCATAGAAAAACCCCATGACACCCCTCATCCTCAAGGACAACGATCCAAGCATGAATGTGGAGGTGGTCTCCATTAGGGTTGCAGAGGCCCTGGAACATTACATTCTCAGATGCATGCTTTAGAATTGCGAGCATTGGGCGAGCCCAACATTGTACGAGGTATTATCTTCTTGTTTTCTATTTGGGTTTATGCCTTGTTTGATTCTGGAGCTATGCACTCCTTAGTTCTAACTACCCTAGCTCATTATTTGAGACTTGAGGTGATTAGGCTTCCAATGCCCTTGGTGTTGACTATGCTAGTTGGAGGTCGAGCTATCATGTTTGATGTCTGTCAAGACATTGAATTCGTGTAATGCATCACAACTCATGGAGAGATTTCCTATGTTTTCGAATACAACCATATTCCATCATTATCTACATGGATTGACTGTATTTTATGTAGTATATCATGGATTGATTTAGCAGGATCATCATATTCTTTGACGCTAATAGAGATCAGGCGATGTTCATTGGTTAGAGAGACCCTCGGATGGGTCGAAGGAGTGTGGAGCCTTTGTATTCCTTATTGAATGAGTTGGTGATGAGTTATGAAGTGGTTCAACCTATGATGTTTCCTAGGGATGTAGAAGAATTAAGTAATGTCTTTTCTGAAGTGGTTGTGGTATTACCCCTCAATGAGAGATCAAGTTTGAGATAGAGTTACAACCAGGTGTCTCTTTGATATCAATGTCTCTATATCAGATGACCCCTTCTGAGTTGCGGGAGCTACAGATTCAGGTTGATGATCTCTTGTAAAGAGTATTCATTCATCCATGTATGTCACCTTGGGGAGCTTCAATTTTTTGTGTGAAGAAAGCATATAGTAGTTTGCAGTTGTGTGTCAATTATCATCGTTTAAATAAGGTGAATGTAAAGAAATGCTACCCTATTTCACGGATTAACGATTTATTCGATTAGTTGAATGGAGAATGTTGGTTTTCAGAGATCTAACTACGGTTTGGATATCATCGGATGCGAGTAAAGGATGATGATATCCTGAAGGCTACTTTAAAATGTTGGTATGGGCATTATAAGTTTATTGTGATGTCGTTTGGTGTAGGGAACACTCAAACTATGTTTAATGGATTGATGAATGCAGTGTTCTGTGAGTTTTTTAACCAGTTTTTGGTTTTCTTTATTGACAACATCCTTATTTTTTCATCATCTGAGGACGAGAACACAGAGCATCCGCATGACATATTGGGATTTCTCCGGTTCCATCGGTTGTTTGGGAAGCTATTGAATTGTGAGTTCTGGGATTGTAAGGTCCGTTTCTTAGGGTATGTCTTATATATGCATTGATTAGTCTTTGATCCTTCAAAGATTGAGGTGGTGGTTTCTTGGGCAGCCTCCAAGAATGTTGCAAAGGTGTCAAGTTTATCTGGTCTAGCTAGTTACTATCGGATGTTCGTACCCAACATTTCCCGAATTGTGACTCCTATGACAATGTTGATTGAAAGGATCAGGTGTTCATATGGAATGACTAGTACAATACTTATTTCGAGTATCTAAAGTAGAATCCGGTTGGTGCTTTGGTTCATTTTTTTTAGAGGAGGGCATTGTATTTGAGGTTTACAATGATGGTTCGTGTCTTGGTTTGGGTTGTGTATTGATGCAATAAAGGGAATTTATCTCTTACAGGTCTCGACAGTGATGACCTCATGGATTTAACTATGCCACCCATGATCTTGATCCTGTTGTGCTATTGTTCACTCTGAAGTTGTGGAGGTACTACCTTATCAGTGAATGTTTTGTGGTCTTCACATATCACAAAATCCCGAAGTATGCATTCTCCCAACACGACTTGAATCTGCAACAACAACGTTGGATGAAATTATTGTAGGACTGCTACTTCATGATTTCATTTACACCTATTAAATGGAATATTGTGATGGATTCCTTGAGCATGAAGTCTTGAAGTGGTGCTATGTGTGATTCTGGAGACTCTTAGAGAGTGATAAAAGAGTTAGCAGTGTTGCACCTTGATATGAGAGAATTTGATGGAAGTTGATGTCTTTACATGATTAAAGTGCAATTGTCCTTAGTGCGACAAGTGGAGGAGTCCCAATTGGGTGATTTAGAGGCATAGGTTTGGTGAAATCGGGTTGTTTATGGTGATGATCCTGAGGGTTGGTATGAGGATGAACATCATTAAGTGTTGTTATAGGGGAATATTTTTGTTCATTAAACGATGCATGAAATGGTTCTTTGTGATTTAAACAGTTATCCCTTAGCGGTACATCCTATTTTACCTCTATCTCTAATGGTGTTTTCATGATCTCAAACACTCTCATGTTTCTAACGTTTTCATTTTAGTGAATTTCATACTTTTTAATTTGTTTTTAAGTCATGTCATTGATGGTCTCAATGGTGAACTTAAAGTCTATTCAAATCCAACATGATGTCCAAGTTAAAGACCGAGACTAATCACTTATCATGTTTTTAGAACATGGAATGGAGTTAGAAGATCTTTGAAGGACATATGAGTTTCTTAAAGGGACACTATTTGAAGTGGCATGTTGAAGGCTTCACCGACAAGTTGGTACCATGTGGATAGCAACGCCAAATGTGTAAAAGACCCACCGACTAACCAGTGGAGTGCCATCAACTAGCTGGTGGTGAAGGAAGAAGCTCCCCTAGCCTCTCAAAGTCTATAGGCTAGTTGGTGCAAGTTCCAGAAGCCTAGTGACTTCCAGGTGACCCACCAACCAACCGACGAGGATCACCAGGTAGTCTGTGGAATTGGGACAACACATCCAATATTTATTTTATTATGGGTCAAAATTTCATTAAAGAGGCATTCTCTAGATTCAATGCCCCTAACGAATTTTAGAAGCTTACAAACCCTTTTTAAGCCTATAAATAGAGTCCTTGGATGCTTGGATCTCAATAACAATCTGGTGCAACAACTTCTCACTCGAATCAAAGACATCAAATTGCTAGTAATCTAAAGTTCTTCTGAAGAGCCATATCCATTTCTCAATCTCTCAAAGGCTCTCACCCTTTATCCTTATCTCTCTTCTCATTCTATAAACATCCTTTTGAGAGATTAGGGAGTTGAATTGCTACGGGTTTTCCAAAACACACCTCTCATTTCTCATAACCTTCTTCAATGGGTTCTCATTACCAAAAAATTGAGGGATGAGTTCATTGGTTACTGATGAAGCTCAAGGGGGTGATCAAAAACCACAATTGTGAGGGATAATTTTTTTGATCACCACCAAGATCAAGAGAGTAATAACATAAACCTCTCAACCTGAGGAAAGGAGACGTAGGGGCTCATACTAAGCTATTTCCAAACACATTTATCAAACTGTGTGCTCTCTCTCATTTAATTTACAAATTTCATCATTTAATCTAAATAAGCATAATTGTATAAATTCAATATGATTGTTCATGTTGTCCTTACTTTCTTAATTATCTTTGATATTAACTTTCTAATTCATATTGAATTTATCAATTTATCGATTTATAGAAATTATTGATTTATTTCTTTATAGATTTATCATTTAAAATTCATTTAGATTTCAATTTAACTTTATATTTTACTTTAATTTATATAATAGAAGTTCACCCCTACCCTCTTTCAATATACTTTGAACAACAATTGGTATCAAATGCATCTTCGTGTTTTTATCCATGATTTCAAAATTGTGTTTTCAAAAATATTATTTTTAATATTAATAGATTTAAAAGTATGATCTATTTAATGGGGAAATCTAATTTTTATTCACATTCTTTTATTTTCGGAAAAATCATTTGTCATGTAACACCCCAAGATTTTACTGCATGTCTCTTTTTAAATAAATTTAATCTCTTCGATAGCTTACGTTGCACACAATACTTAGTATAAAAAACAATGAAATATTAACCACCAAAATGGTAGGAATGAATATTATTAACCACATTATGAAATATATAATTGTCCAAATCGTTGTTAATGTATTAATTAATTCTTTGTGAATAAGAAATTTATTTTTGGTAAATACATTTAAATATTCAAAAATACATTTTCTTCAAAAATGGGGTTCTTGTCTTTTACGAGTAAATATTATAATCAATTTCTGAAATTTCTATTAATTGTATTCTATAAAACTGATATCATTTTTAAAATCATAATATTAAAATTATCTTATGGTGAATTTTTTGTAAATTTTTGAGAAGATTGTTTTTCCAGTGAATAACAAAAAAAATCGATTTGTATAAAACTATAAATTTATTTATATTAAAAGTCCCTTTATGATTTTAATTTTATCTCAATGTAACTTAATACTTATTTCTTTATAAATAATCTAATTAATTTTATTTTAATAATTATTATACCTTATTTTGGTATAAGTACATTTTTAGTCATAAAAATGCATTTTTTAAGAAAACTGTTTTTCATTGCGTTTTGCGGGATTGATTTTTTTAATTTATAAAAATTCTATGTTTTTAATTTTGAAAAATGGATGAAATATTTGTATTCATTAGGTCCTAATTTTTTAAATATGTCTCTTTTATTTTTGGCCAATATGAATAACAATCTTGGTTTTTTTTGTTACCATGGTAAATGGTAAATTTAGTATTATAAGTTAAAAATAAAATGATAAGGAATAGAAAATAACCCTAAAAGTTGTCCCAATTTTATTTTATGATTAATTTTCATCCATAATCATTCAAGGTTCGGATATATGGAAATTATTTTCATTATTAAGTGATTATGACACATATGATATTTTATTTATTGAAAAGTCAAATATATCACATTCATGATTTTAATAACTATAATATTTTTAATATGATGTTGTCTAGAAGATATCTTTTACTATAATTATTATTTTTGAAATATAAAGGAATTATCTTCATCATGGTAATTTATTTTTAATTTTTAGTGAATAAATAATTTCCTTAAGTAATTACACAATGATATGACGTAATTATTCAATTAATAGAAAAATCAATTAAATGATATTAAAATTATAAATATAAATAGAATTTGAGATAATTAATTTCCTAAATGAATTTTCTAGATGAAATTGTCTTGTTTTATATGTAATAAAATGGTTTTTTTGAAATATAAGTGTTAACTTAATATTATTAACATATTGAATATTTTATTGTAAATAATATTTTATTAAATGATATAAAATTAATAAAAATATTAAATTCATCCAACTAATTGGGATAAGGTTGAACATGTCATACATGATACATTTATGGGTCGTCTGATATTTTATAGTAACTATATTAACCCTCAAAGATTAAAAATCTATGTTGTCACGGTAAGAGTTAACGAGGCTAAATAAGAGTTAAAACCAAAAGATAATGGTATAAATTTAGTCAAAACTTATATAAATTTTTTTTATGAGGGGATTTATAACCTTAATCATCTAAAGTTTGAAAATAATAAGTTTTGATCCATTTGGAAAGAGAAATTAATTTATATTAAATTAATATTTTAAAAAATTCTTAAAGGGCCCCTCATCTCAATTATAAAAAGACACCCATTCCTTCACTTCTTACAACACATTGAGCCATCTAGATTGACCAAAATTTTCCATATATATTTTTAACATCCTTATCCATATTCTATAGCTTCTGGTACTTCTAAAATACTAACCCTATATCTCTTAAGAAGTGATCTAAATGAATTTCTCTAAAGAAGAAGTGATCGTCTTTACAAACTCTTTCAAGTTTATTTCGTATTATACTTACTCTTCATATTTTTTTCCTTACTAAAATAACATATATAGTATCATATATATACTGATATGTTATTAGTATTATAATACAACCATATTCCACCTTTTATCAATCCCACAAAAATAAAATCATCCCACGTGTGTACGTATGACTTACGGTCTCCACACAGTTGTGTAATTTGATTTTCATCACCACTTTACTTGGATGGTTATAATGATGGAAATGATAAATATATATTATATATATTACATAATATTAGTTCTGGACAATTAATATATCATTCATTTCATTATCGTTTTACCCATTAATGGAATGATATCTTCGCTCATGCGTTCGTATGACCTACCGTCTCCACGATGCGATATGATTCATTTTCTATGTTCAAAATTCAATAATGGTTTTGAAACTATATTTAATGATTAAATATGATATTTATAACATTGAGATCATTTTGGATATGATGTATCTATATCCTATGCAATAGAACCGAGGCTTTCATGACAAAACATGCATGTGATAACATGACAATCAACTCCCAAAATAGTGAAGATAATTAAATATTATTAATGACTGTGTGGTAAAAAGTTATAAAAGGATCATATAAGATATAGTAAATAATGAATATGGGTTTTTAATAAATTAATAACATGTTTAAAACAATTATACATGAACTTAGATCACGATGAACTAAAGGGAAGTGTGAGGTAAGAGGTTTCTTAACTCAATTTCCATTCATTGGGTTATAAATCTACTTCATTGATTGTTTTATGCCAAGATTATGTGTGAGATTCCCTTTTATTAATTCATGTTTTATTTCCAATTTTTATTATGTGGATCTACACTTGTTACACATAATCACTCCATTGATTAACTCTCACCTTAATGATATGAACTTCGTATGATATTTCTTAACTTAGTTTCCATTCATTAGGTTAAACTTACACTTCATTGATTATCTCATGATAAGATTATGTGTGAAATTACTTTTGATTATATTATATTATATTTTTACTTGTTTTATGTGGATTTAAAATGGATACACATAATCAATTTATTTGATTAATGTTCACTTCAATGATATGATCTTTGTGATAGACTTCATCTCAATTTCACTTTATTGAGGCATATTTTGATGTCATGTACACAATTTCTTTTCTATGATGTATATATTTCCCCTTTGATTTATTTTTTATCATCATTCATTAAAATTTTCATTTCTCTTAAATATCCATATATCTTTTATAATAGATATGATTATTTCCGACACCATATACCATTTTTTACATATGGTGTTTACATTGAAAGTTCTTTGATTAACTGAGGAAATAATGCTAAATACGTATTTTTTACTCAATATAGATACTTTATGATACGGAACATTGTTATGAATTAAATTGATTATTCTATATACAAATAATACTTTGGACATGCATGAACGGGTGGAAAGCGTATATAGAAAATCCCCTCGATTCATTGGCAGTCTCATGAGATGAATAAGTTGGCCAAATTAAATGAGTTTTTACACATAATGATTAAAATTTCATGTGAATGGTCTTGACGGTAAATGTATCATGTTATTTGGAAACATGACATCCAATAATTAAGAATTTACTTCATTAAGATTTCAATTATTATTATCCATGATATTTTCACTATGATATTATCCATTGATTCAGATTATGATCAAGTTATTGATTAAATGACATTTGTTTCCAATCATATACAATTACATAATTATTATTCCTTATCTTTTCATGATAGAAAAGTTATTGATTAAATGAAATGTGTGTTCAGTTATTTACCTTTATCTATTGTTTATTCTTATTGATTTATGATAGCTTCTATTGTACTTAACCCTTAAAGAGCATTTGATCTCACCCTTATTTTGTTTCCTTTTCCCAGGAATTCATGTAGAATATTATAGCTGTTATGTAAGGATATGATAGAGAGAATAATTTTATTATCAAAAAAAATTATGTTTTAATTTTTGTTTAAAAATGTATGTGAAATTCATGTATGTATCTGTTTTACCAAGACTACTAAACTATTCGGTCCTTCCGGATGTGATTCCTTGTATCTCATATCAATGTAATAAAGTAAGACACCAAATCTGGGATATTGGAGTTGGGGTATTTACATGTCAACCTTTATTTAGTAGAATTAGTTACCCTATTTGAAAAATGGTAATATATGAATATATTCTAACTAAAGAACCCGTAAATAAGTAGACTCCTAATGATGTTAAAAACTTCGACTTAATAGAAAAACTATAAACACTTTACATTGCGGTCTTGTTCAAAATAAATTTAATCACGTTTCTATATGTAAAATGTTTCATGAAATATGACAATTTCTAGAAGTTACTCATGAAGGAACCAACACAGTTAAAGATACTAGATTATATATGTTTAGACAATATTTACAAATCTTTTTTATACATTAAAATGAATCCATTACTAACATTTTTGTAAGGTTTATTGTCATTTTCAATGGTTGAAAGTATATTTGTGATGATTTTCCTATATAAACCATAGTGAAAAAGATACACCAGGTCCTACCAAGAAACTAGGCAGCCATATCCACACTTATAAAAGAAGAAAAGGATGTAAAGAAAATGGTGGTTGAAGAACTAATAAGATCCCTAATGCCGAAAAAATAACTATAATGCGAGAAGTTGAGAAGGAGGAAAACAAAGATAAATATGTAAAGAAAACAATTGCCTTCAAAGCTTCTAAAGATGATTTATCCAGAGGTGATGTTCAAGACTTTTATCAACTTTCCAATACCATGAAAAAATTCTTCAAGAAGAAGAATTTTTCCAATCAAACTAAGAAGTTAAATCAAAAGGTGGAACCAGAAGTGATATGCTATGAATGTAAGAAAAAAGGTCACATCAATCAGGAATTCCTAGAGTGAAATAAATGACTCTATAAACTAAATGTCATTTTCCACTTCAAGTGACTCAAGTCCTAAGTGCCTTATGTAACATATTGACAAATACGCTGAGGTTAATACCCCTCTTCCCATTTAATCCTCTTATAATTATTCTCTTAATTATTCACCACTTTCTTCTCCTTATTTCTCTTTAATTCAACTTAATTATGAAGACCAAAAGTATTATTTTGATCAACTAAAAAATTTTTTCATGAACTTTATTCATTATAAAAATAACTTGATAAGAAACACAAGTGCTCAATGAAAAATAAAAACTTGAAAAAGAGAAGGATGAAATCTTCAAGGAAAATGAAGACTTATCCATGAAAGTTAAGAATAACCTAGATGTTAATTAGCTTAAATATACAATAATAAACCTTAATATCACTCTTTCCAAATTAACTCAAGGTGAAGAAAATCTAAAAAATATTTGGGCCCTCAATGACATGGAAAATAATGGGTTGACATTGGTGTCCAAAATCAAGAAGGAACCTCAAAAAATACATCAAAAACCACATTTATTAAAGGTTTCTCACAAGACATGTTTCAAAATTATTTTAAATGAACTAGAAATTTAATAAATGAATGTTTTTGTAAGAATAAATGATTTGGAAGACCAAAACTAATTCATCTATCATCTAATATTTCCAAAATAAAACCTCATACGACATAAATTTGGATATCTAAATCTTTATTTAACAACCTTAGTGGTCCCATGCTTTCTTGGGTACTAAAAACTTTATTTGTTTGATTTTATAGGAAAAGTGTTTTGAGATAAAATCACAATAAACACCATAGTACCAAGATTATGGTCACTCAATACACATGTGTGACAAACTCACTAAATTCAATAAAATCGATAAAATAGAAGGAGGAAAATTCACCTTTCGTGATAACTCTAGGGGTAATATAATTAGTTAAGAATCCATTTTTTTCTAAATAACATATAATTAAAAATATTTTGTTTTTAGAATTTTTGAAACACAATTTTCTAAGTATTTTTCAGTTGTGTAATAGAGGTTTTAAAATATCTTTCAAAAATATTTTTTTTATTTTTTTGACTCAAAAAGAAATATTTTATTTACTATGTACCATTTTTAAAATTTTTATTAAATCAATTTAAAATCTCTTTCTAGAAAAAACATTAAATTCTTTAGTTTATAAGTCAGTGAGTCATGGATTCAGTATATACTCCTTGGTCACTAAAACACACACTCACTTTTTAAAATCAATCTTTATCAGCTAGTAAAAGATCTACCCAAACTTCATTTCAAAGATAACATGGTCTGTGAAACATTATAACATGTTAATAAACACAAATATTATTTCAAATCTAAAAAGGAAATTCGCCTTATAAGGATCTTAAATTAATTGATCTGGATTTATTCAGACCTTATCAAATTGAAATTCTAGGAGGTAAATCCTTTAATTTTGTAATAATTTATAAATTTAAAAGATTCAATTGAAATTACTTATTATTTGATAAAATTGAAGCTTTCAAAGCCTTCATCATGCATTCTAAAAAAATTAAAAATTAAAAAGGTTTTAACATTATTTCAATTTGAAGTGATCATGATAGATAATTTGACAAAAAAAATTGATGATTTATGTTCCTATCAAGGATATAATAATTTTTTTATGCTCCTCTAACCCCTCAATAAAATGGGGTAGTAGATAAGTGAAATAAAACTATACAAGAAATTGATTGAACTCTTTTAAATGAATTTATTTTACCTCAATATTTTTGGGCTGAGGCCATCAATTTTGTGCGTTTTATCATTAATCATGTTCTTGTAATACCTTTTCTCAAAAAAATTCCTTATAAGCTTTAGAAAGATATAAATATAAAGAAGGATTTTTTAAAGTTTTTGGTTGTAAAATTTTTATTCTCAAAAACATATAAAATCTTAGAAAATTTGATTCAAAATCTGATGAAGGTATCTTTCTTAGGTACTCCAACTCAAGCAAGACATACTAAGTCTTTAACAAAATTACTAAAACATTATAAGAATAAGATTATGTTTTCTTTATGAAATTTTTTGAAAATGTTTCTCAAAAATGTTTTTTTTTAAATGATGTTTTAAATGAACCTTTTCAAACTAAAGAAGTTGAAGAAGAACAAGAATTTCCTTCAAATTATTTACTAAAATCTTTTAAAAATATAAAAATATTTCACTTGAAAATTTCATTGGAGATATACAAGAGGGGAATCATATTAGAATATTGATTCTAAATGAGGATGAACATATTATATTTATCCCTCACTTGAACCCAAAAATATCAATGATTCCATTAGTGATGAATATCAAGTACTTTCCATGAAAGTGGAACTAAATCAATTCACTCAGAGTGATGTGTATAATCTCATTTAAAGACCTAATAATCATCCATTTATAGGCTCTAATTAATTTTTTTAGGAATAATTTAGATGAGATTGGTAATATTACATTAAATAAATCCCTTCTATTAGTTAAAGGTTATAACCAAGAAGAAGGAATCAAATATGGTGAAACCTTTGCACCCTTCACTTAGTTAGAATCAATTAGAATATTTTTTTCATTCATATATCATATTAATCTAAAACTCTTTCAAATGGATGTTAAAATCACTTTTTTAAATGGTTTTATTAATTAAAATGTATTTTTGGAACAACCACCTGGTTTTGAAAATACCTATTTACCAAATTTTGTTTTTAAATTAACTAAATTTCTTTATGCTTTAAACAATACCCTTAGGCTTGGTTTGGAAACATATAAAATTTTATTTTATCAAATGGTTTTAAAATGAGAAAATTCTATTCAAATATTTTTAAAAAACACATCTTAAATGATTTGTTACTTGTTTAAATTTACATTGATGATGTAATTTTCATCTCAACCAATGGATCACTTTGTTTTAAATTTTCTGATTTAATGTGAAAAGAATTTGAGATAATATTTATAGGTGAACTCAAATTATTTCTTGGTTTTCAAATTTCTCAAGGAAATGATGTAATTTTTCCAAACCAATGAAAATACAATAATGAAATCTTAATTTTTTTAGCATAGACCACACTAAATAAATTAGTATGCACATGAGTACAACTTTTAATCTAACATTGGATTAAACATGTAAGCCAGATGAAAACAAACTTTATATAAGTATGGTTGGTATTGTAATTTACCTTACTTTGACCTAGACTAATATCGTGTTAAATGTTTGTCTATATGCTCATTTTTAATCAAATCCAAAGGAATCTCATTTCAAATCTGTCAAAAGGATTTTTGGTTTTTTAAAAGGAACAAAAAATATTGGTTTGTTTTATCTAAAAAGAAATTATTTTTAATTAATAATTTTTTACAATGTTTATTTCATTGGTACCAACTAGATAGGAGAAGTAAAAACTGAACTTTCCACCTACTTGAAAAATCTATCACCTAATGGAGTAGTAAGAAGAAAAAATCAGTAGCTATTTTTATAGCCAAAGTATAATTCATATAAGTCAAGAGTTATTGCACCCAAATAATATGGATGAAAAAACACTCTTATAATTTGGGTTTATATATGACCATATACCTATTACGTTTAATAACACTAGTGCCATTAATATTTCCAAAAATATTATCCAATACTCTCGAACCAAACACATTGACCATAGACACCATTTATTAAGAGATCACTTCCAAAAGGTGATATATTATTGGAATTTTTTTAAATGAAATATCAACTCTTTGATATTTTAACTAAACCTATATCTTTATACTCTTTGATTTCATTAAAGGTGAGTTAGGAATTTTTTACTTGTGTCACTTTTCATTTGAGAATGTATAACTTGAGAAATATTTTCAAAATTTATTTAAAATCATGAATTTATTTATTTCATTATATATATATATATCTATATATTTATTTTTTTCACAATTCGTCATGATCTCTATGTCTCACATGTTCATTCATTTGAAGGGGAGCCTTACCTTTTTTCTTAAAATTTCCTTAAGGTAGATTTTATTTTCAAAGTTACTTTTTTCAAATCAAGATTTGTTTTTCTCTTATTTACACAATTCAATGTAATATTTTATAAAACATGTATTTTTTAGTATAACATTAGTATTTTTACATTTATTATTAAAAAAATAGTTTTCAAAAATTATATGATAAATATGTATATTATCTTTTATTTTTAAAAGTTTTTCTTTATCTCTCTTAAAGGAATAGTAATGATAGGCAAAAATTATTTTTATACTTGTCTCTCTAACAATGTATTTTGAGATATCTTTAATAAAATCCAAATAAAATGACACTTTCAATGTATATTTTCACATTCAATGGAACCATTTTTCAATATTCTCAATCTTTCAACGTTGGAAAATAACTTCTTCAAGGAAATGAGTGTCTTGGAAAAAGTATATAACAATTTCATATTTTCTTTCTTTTATATATTTTACCTTTATTGTTTCTATTTATCTTATCCTCCTTTATTTTTTTTATTTATTTTTTCTCTTCTAAACTTCCCTCGCTCTCTCTCTCTATGAAATTCCCCTATTATGAGTGGTTTTGGAATTTAAGTGATGATTTAAATTTTTTTATTTTTTTATTCATATTTTTCAAAATTTATATATATATATATATCTATCTCTCTCTTATACTTCTCTTTTCAAAATTTATTTTTCTCTTTTTATGTTTCCTTTACTTTTATTTTTCAAAATCTCTTTTAAAACCTCTCTTGAGTTTTTATTTTAATATTTCCTTTTATGTTTTTCCTTCCTCTCCTTGTTTTTCTTTTTTTGATAATCATAAAGGGGGATAAGTTCTTGAAATTTATTATTTATTAGGAAAACATTAGTTTTCAGTTTCTTGAAATTTATGAAAAATTTAGTTTTTCACAAAGAGAGATGTTTTGAAATCTAAATGGGGATAAATTTTTAAACATTATATTATTTTCTATTACTTAATTGGCTCACAATGACGGTTTTATTAAAATTCAGGTTAAATTTTTTACTCTTACGTGATATATGGAATGCTAGATTTATTTACTTCTTGAACATATTGAATATCTTATATTGTATAACTTACAATGATATCTTGAATACATTATTATATCCTCCACTCTTTATTTACTCATGATATATCTTTTTTATGTTAAGTTTTTGTGATCATAAAAAAGGGGAAGATTTTTGTACCTATCTCTCATGGTTTTTTCATGATAAAAAACACTCTCTTGTGTATCTGAAATTTTCATTTGAGTGAACTTTAGACTTTATAATTTTACTTTATGTCATGTTATTAATGGTCTCAGTGGAGATCTAAAAGCCTATTCAAATCCAAATTGATGACCATGTTAAAGTAATGGACAAATAAATTATCAGGTTTTTTAGAAAATGGAGTGGATTAAGAAGTTATTTTGATGGCCATGCGATATTTTTGAAGGGACACTATTTGAAGTGTCTTGTTACACGCTTCACTGGCTTGCCAATGTAGGGAACTGGTGATTCCATTACTTGTGGAAAAATATTGCATAAAAACTAGGATTAACAATGATAGAATGGTTTTTAGGTGAAAAAAATAAATAATAAATTAAGATGAACAAAACACAATAATTTACATGATTCATAAAAAATCCCTACATCCAAAGAGAGGAAAAATTTCCCTATATTTAGGAGAAAGATTATATAGAAAGTTCATAGAATTTTACATAGAAAACCCTTTATTGAATGAAAACATAAAGGATATGGTGTGAGTATTTCACCAACCACATAGTAAGTACACTGTACTATAATTAATAGTGGTTTGAAGTCCATGGAGCTATAGTGACTTTTGACATACTGCTACAATAATCCCGCGCTACTATAGTGACCTATCAGTGTTTTTGATTACCTTTTCTATAATGAGTCAGAATTGATACCATTCCCCAAAATTTTGGTTGGGACCTTCAGCCCCCATACCCATGAGTAGGGGCACTTTGCCCCATGAAAACCCCAATGACCTCACCGCATAGCTCAAACCATTAGAGTCACGGCATGATGTGAAGTATGTAACCCCAACAATTAGCCCAACTTTTTCCAAAAGAGGACCAGGCTACACCAATCAAATAATATCTCACTTGATCCTAATTCATCATGTTAACTGATTGAATTATACTAACTTAGATAACTTACTTAATCCGATATCCTCCTATTCTTTACTCACCAATGGGAGATTTCCCATCAAGTATTTAATTTCAAGATGATGATTCGTTTAATATTGGTTGTTTTACCTTTCCATGATCCCATAGTCTTATACTATATTCTACCTCTCATCTTTCATTCATCAATGAAGAACAATATTTGCATAATGGTGCCTCAAATCCTCTATCACCATTAGATTTTTCAATATGTTTGTTGGATTATTGGTTCTAAAAATATTTTGTAATGTCAGTCACCCATCCTGTATCAAGAATCCAATAAAATGGTACTTCAACTGAATATAATTCATCCAAGCATGAAACATTATGTTATTTTAAAGATGTAGCCTCTACAAGAAGTTCTTCAATCAAACCATATCATTCTTAGCTTCTGTTAAAACAATGTATTATGCCTCAATGGTAGATTTCACTACAACATTTTATAGATGAGATATCCAGCTTACTACAGTTACTCCATACATAAACATATAACATGTGGTACTCCTACCACTGTCTACATGAACTCCAAAATCATTATCCACATACCCTTATAATTAATTTACTTTCCCAAATAATATAGATACTTCCTTGATTCCCTTTAGTTACCTTAATATCCACTTAATAACTTATTAAAGTTTTTTTTCATGGTTATCCATGTACCTACTCACAACTCACACTACATGAGATATTTTAGGTCAAGTACAGACCATGAAATACATCAGGCTTCCAACGGATGATGCATATAGAACTTTTTCCATGTAATTAACATGTTCCACTGTCTTCGGTTCTTTCTACTTTACTAGATTGAAATGGTTTTAGAGGAATGGAAACCATACTTACTTTTATCATACTGAATCTAATCAAAACCTTTCCAATGTAGTCAACCTGTGATCACATCAAGGTTTTATTTATGTGGTATCTTTTGATATTCACCCCCAAATCATACTAGCTTTTCCAAGATATTTCATCTCAAACTCCTCATCCAACTATCCTTTCAACTCATCAATATTCTACACACATGATCCCATAATGGGTATATTTTCCACATAAATAATAAGTATAATGTTTCCATCATCAAAATAATTATAATAACAACATTTATCCATGACACACCCTTTGTATGCATTTTTTCTCATAAATGAATCAAACTTCTTGTTCCACTACCAGGGTGCCTACTTTAACCCATATAAGTTCCTATAGTGTTTGTATACTTAGTATTCAATTCCCGAATCATTATATATTTATAGATTCTATATTTAAATTTCCACCTCTAGACCTCCATGAAGGAGAGTAGTATTCACATCAAGTTTATCAAGATGCAATTCCTCTGATGAAAAAAATACTAAGAACCTCCCATGTGGTGGAAAGTTTCACAATATGTGAGAAAATTTCAATGAAGTCCAAACTTTTTTTATTGCTTTTTTACCACCAACCTTACCTTGTACCTCATCTTATCATTATGTTATTCCTTGAATATGTATACTAATTTTTTTATATAATTATTTCTTTCCTTGACTCATTATACCGAAGAAAGATTCTTGAAGCGCCACTATTTGAAGTTTCATGTTGTAGGCTTCATCAGATTGTCAGTGCAGGGCACCGACTAGCCGGTTCCATATGGACAACAACATCAAATTTATAGAAGACCCACCGGCTAGCCAGTGGTGAATTCAAAAGCTCCCTCAGCCTCTATAAGTACACCAACCAGCCAAACGAGGGGCTCCGACTAGCCCATGATAGTTCCAGAAGCCAAATGACCTCCAAGTGACCCACCGACTAGCTGGTGAAGATCATTATATATTCAGTGGAATTGAGACAACATATCCAAGATTTCTTTTATTTTAGTCCAAAATTCCATTAAAATTTTATTCTTTGGATTCAATGACCCTGAATAATTCCATAAGCTTACTATCCTTTTTGAAACCTAGAAATATTGTCCATATAGGCTTGGATCTGAATAATGATCTTATGCAAAAAATTCTCACTCGAATTGGAGATGCTAAATCGATAGAAATATTAAGTTCTTCAAAAGAGACAAATAAATTTATCAACCTATCAAAGGCTCTCACACTTTCTACTTACATCTAATCACAAATAGTAAACATGATTTTGAGATATTAGGGAGTATAATTGTAACAAGTTTTCTAAATAAAACCTATCTCTTCTCATCAACTTCTTCAACAGGTTATCACTATCGCAAAAGTGAGGGATATGATCCTTGGATACCGATGAAGCTATATAGGGTGCTTACAAACCACACTCATGAGGGAATGGTTCCATGATCACTAGCAGGATGAGGAGAGTAATAACATAAAACTCTCAACCTGAGGGGAGGAGATATAGGGGCTCACATCGATCTATTGTTGAACTCCTTTATCACACCGTGTTTTCTCTCTCATTTAATTTACACATTACAAAATTTAGTATCGATATAAATAATTTCATAAATTTTATATGACAATTTATATTGTGATTAATCACTTAATTATATTTGATATTAACTTTCTAATTTTTATGAAATTTATCAATTCATCACTTTATTAAAATTATATATTTATTTCATTATCACTTTATCATTTAAAATTCATTTAAATTTGAATTCACCCAAATATTTTTTTTCATTTTTAAAAGGGAAATTCACCCTCCCTCTTACCATCTAATTTGAACAAAAAATCCTGGTGTGAAATATATGTATCCTGTATTGAAGAATTAATTTTTTTGGTCTGGTCTAAAGTGATCTATTGCAGAGTTTGTATCTTAGTATTTAGACTTCTAGAAGGTAAAGGCTAAGAACTATGTTCCTAGTGGTTTTCTTCACTGCTTGATGTTACCCAGTAGACATGGGAGGAGATTTTTATGGACTTTTTCACAAGTTTTCCCAGATCTTAGGAAGGTTATGATGCTATATGGGTGACCATGGACCATCTAACAAAGTCATCCCACTTCTTAGTGATCAATGATCCTTGATCCGTAAAAGTATTTTTAAGGAAGTACCTAGTAGAGGATGTGAGGGTTCATGGGGTTTGGAGGAAAATCATATATGATCTTGATCCCCATTTTACCTTTAGAGTGTGGAGAGGTCTCCAATATAATTTTGGATCTCAATTACGACTCAACATTTCTTTTCACCAACAAATGGACGATAAAATTGAGAAAACTATCATGACTCTAGAGGAATTGTTGTTCACATGTATTGTAGATTTTAGAGGTGTGTGGGTGTGAAAATTACCCACGATGGAGTTTTCTTATAACAATAGTTATAACTTCACTATTGGAATGACACCTTTCAAATCATTGCATGACTGACCATTCCGATCTTTGTTGATCTGGACCAAGGTTGGAGAGTCAACTATTCTTGGACTAGAATTGGTACAAAGTATGAAATAGAAGTTTAAAATAATTCATGAATGAATTATAGATGTTTAGGATCATCATATGTTCTATTATGATCATAGGAGGAGGCCTCTAGAGTTTGACGTTGAAGATCACATGTCCTTAAATGTGTCTCCTCAATGTGGGAAATGAAGGATCAGTTGTGGGAGTAATATTTCTACAAGAATACTTGGACATTTTGAGGTATTTTATTAGGTTGAAACTATGTATTATTGGTTTGAACTACCCATATAGATGATTCATATTCATTAAATCTTCTATTTATTATATATTCATTAGTATCTTCATGAATATTCTCACATCATCAATTAGGGAAAACTGGATGTTGAAGATGGTGTGACCTTAAGGAGTGTCCCATCAAGATTAAGGACTTTCAGGATAAGGTGCTACATTGACGTTCTATGCCTTTGGTTAATTCACATATGCACTCTCAATATCCTGAGTTATTCAGATTATTTGTTTGATCCTTGGTTAGATGATTTGTAAACCTCTTAGTTATTTTTTTGATATCGTTTCTCTTATTCAGTGTTGGGTTTGTTTTTTCCTTAACTTAGAGTGGTATCTCCCCTAGGATAGTGTTTTATGGTTATTTGGTGGTTCTATGAGGTTTATGCTTAATCCCCATGGGACTAGGTGTGTTCCTGTTATAGCGAGATCCTTGATAGGTATCTCTCGTAGTTGTTTGTTTTACACGTTTTTCTTTTCCCATTATTTTTTAAATTCCCATGGATGAGAATTGTTTTAAAGGTATCTAATGTAAGGGATCATTCTTTCTTGGGTATTTCCATTTTTTGAGCTTGAGGTGGGAGTGGGTGGTTGGAAGCTATAAACTATGTTACTGGAGGAATTTATAGCGTGAACTCAATATTCATGGCCTGAATTCTGGTTCATGGTGTAAACTCTGTATTCACAACATGAATTATGAATCACAATTTGGATTCTAGTTCATGACCTACAGGGTTTAAAGGTAGAATTAAATGGTTCTTCCTAGAATAAATTCATGTAATTGATGATTTTTTAGGTTTTAGGGAATAGGAAACTGAAAGTTTAGTGAATTCTTAACATGTGGAAGTCATGATTTGAACTCGACATTCACATCATGAATGTAGCTTAACCAGTGTGGTTATAAGATGGAGATAACCCTATATATTCTCATAATTCTCTTATCCTCCCGAAAACCCTAGGAGAAAAATATAGTTATTTCAAATATCATTGAATCCCCATCAATCACATTCAACCCACGTCTTTTAGAGTATGATCCGTGGTGATCTGATGTTAATTTTTTCTTCTCCGGTGGTCCCATTCTCTTACATTATTCTTTTTCCATGTTATATAAGTCTGTTCAATTTTCTTTTCTTGTGGTTCCTATCAATGAATTATATATGGTTATTTTCAGTTTGGTGTTTAAGGTATCGTTAGGTTTCTGTGGAAGAGGTAATAAAAGTTTGGCTCTTGGTGTTCTGTTCTTGATCAGAGAACATTATGATATTCATGTTGAGGTGGGAGATCTATTACCTTTCTCTTTATTTAATGTGTAAGTATTGGATTATAATTTTTTAATCCCTTGTGGGGTAACATCAAAATAAACCTCATAAATATAAGAACATGAAATTTATAGGAAGAATGAAGTTGTAGTCTAGGTTTGTGACTACTTTTGGTTTTATACCTATTGATGACACATGTGTTTCTAAGACAGTTTTCTATCTTTGTATTGTGTCTGTTATTGTGATTAGCAAGATTGTTTTTTTGGAAATATTATAAAAAACATAAATCCAAAATAATAATGTTGATGTGATTAAAGAAAGAGGCATGTAATTTGATATTTGTTCTTCTTTGTTTCTGATGGAAAGTGAAAGTAATGCTAATAACATGTTTAAGTTATTTTAAAGTTGTAAATAGTTGATAAATTATAGGTTTCTTGTTGCTAAAAACCTATTCATAAAAAATCTGTTAAACCAAGATGAGAATTAAAATAATTTTTTTAAAGATAAATTCTTGGGGATGAGAAAGCCTATTCCTATTATGAAAGACATGTATACCTTGTTTTTATTGCCTTAGTGCCTTTGACTATGTGTGTAAAATACCCTTTGAAATCCATAAGTTCTCTATAAGTTTTAAAGCCTTACTGTTTTTGTTTGATAACCCTATCTGGTCAGTTTTCTTGATGAGCAATGGCCCGGAGGCCCAAGGCTGTTTATGGGCTAGGAGCCTAGGGTTGTTTGACTTATGATTATTTCAATATGGTTTGGAACCATGGTTGAGCGATGGACTAGGAGCTTGTCATATAGAGAAGGTTGATGCCTATGATGGTAGGACAATTTGATGTTATGTAAAATGGTGTGGGATACCAGAGCGGTTGTGATAAGTTTATAGAAGAGATTTCTCATCGATGCTTATTCTTTCATGATACTTTTTGGATGTCCAATTGTCCAGATGTTTCTATTTTATTGGGTTCCCACTACTTGATGTAGTAAAAATTTTCACGGCATGTGAAATCATGATGTTGTAGCTTAGGATGAGTCCTAAAGTAACAAAATGCTTTCATAAATGATAAATGAATAATAAATTTCCCATAGTATGGGGTTTTTTTAAGACAATTGTAGAATAATTTTTATTGTTAATTATTGGAAACCATGAGATAGTTAATGAGATAAACCAAGGAGTGTGAATATGAAATTTAGAATTGGTAATGTGGTTTAATAAATCCCACAAGATGTAACAAAATGATTTAACTATAACTTAATAAATATTTCATGACTGAGGATATAAACAAGAGAATTAATATTACCCTTTTATCTTGGATTAAGAAGATTAAAATGTTAATCTTGGATAATGTTAATGTGAATTAATTAATGGATAATTAATTAATTAATAATAAATCCGATTCTTGTGTGTTTATTTGATACATAATACTTAGAAATGAAATTCGGGGGGTCCTATGTGATGATAACGACATATGGGTTTAAGGATAGGTTTTCCCTTATTTTTTTGTGTGCGATACTATTTTTTTCTTATTTCATATGCTACCCCACCCTCTTTAGTAGGGAAATTGGCACCCAAATGTTTTGGGGGTGTTTTCTCCGACATCCAAGATGGTGATGAAATAGATGGATGAATTCTCCCTCTCCCATGATCTCCCTTTGGACATAGATGAGTAGGTTTATCTTGATCTATAATGACTTATGATATAGGGTGTGTTCCTATCTGGGTTGTGAAGACACACATTTTACTATACATTTTTGTACAAGATGTAATAGATTGAGGTGTAATAAATACTTGTATCTAGTCATGGTGGCTCTATCTTTCCATGAGTGTACATGCATGAGATGTGATTTCTTGAGGTATAATTCATATACATAGGCTGTAGTGGCTTCCAAGCATAAACTTTGTTACATATGAGATAATAATGATGACGAGATAAAATTGTGGACTGATTCCAACATGAGATGTTGGGACTTTTGTAAGACTGGGGTAGGTAGGGCCAAGGAACTCCCTACTACCGTCCCTCCACCAACTGACCAGTGTCCCTCACCAGTTACCCAGTGGTCCTCATATAGCCACTTTGTCTAAAAAATCTATTCCACCCTCATTCCAAAGCCCCTCATCCAACTCCTATACTCTCTATTAAGGATTAACGCACACCGTCAACTCCTCTAAAGGATTAAACAAACAGTCACATCCAAGAATTAATAAGATAATGAGAGATAAAATAGGAATCAAAGAAAAGAATAAGGTAAAATAAGATAAATAATGTTTTATACCTAAAATATGGTAATAATATATTATAGGGAGGGTAGTTCTTCTCATGGGGTCATAGCTGATGTGACCTATAAGTAACCACCCAATTTGTCTACATCAGAAAAGCTTTGAGACCAACTCATGAGGCATCATAATAGAAGGTATGACCAATTATTATAATTGGAAGAATCAAAGTCAAGGTATAATCCAATATCATCTTCATTTTTGAAAAATCATCTTCACCCCAACTAGTCCATTCAAACTTAACTCTCTTATTGGTTAAAACAATCATGGGAAGTTCTAAGTAAGAGAAGTCTTGGATGAACCATCTATAATACCCAACTAACACAAGAAAAATTTCAATCATGAAAACATTCTTGGGTCAGGCCCAATACATCACCTCCCAAACCTTCTCTAGATCAATAAAGATACCTAACTCTCAGATCCCATGCCAAACAAAATTCACCTACTAAATCTAAAAGTGGATCTTTGAGTACTTATCATAAATCCAATATTCTTAAAACATACCCAGTATGATCTCTATGTGATTGACATAAAACTCTATGGTCTGTGAGTAAACCAATATATCATCAAATAATACCATGATGAAAGAGTCTAAATAGGAATAACAAATCCAGTTCATAAGATCCATGAACACTATTGGTGCATTCTTAAATCTAAATAAAATCACGAGGTACATGTATATACTATACCTACTCCTAAATGTTTTCTTTGGTACATCATCCTCCCTGACCCACAAATAATGGTTTCCTAACTGTAGTTCAATATCAGAGAATAATAAGGATCTCCTAAAATGATCAAATAGGTAATTAATCCTCAGTAATTGACACTTTTTATTCACTATAAATCTAATAAATTTATGATAATCCTAATTCTTGTTGAATAAAATAAGAGTTCCCCAAGTAGAGGTACTTAGATGAATAAATCCCTTCTCCCAAATATCTTCAAGGTACACTTTCATCTCTCCCAAATCATCATATGTTATAATATAATAAGGAATAAATTTGTTTTCTAGGACTATTTTGGGATCAATAATAAACTTGATCACCCGTTTATAAGAAAGTATTGAGAATTAATCCATAAATATATCCTATAAATAGTTCACCATTGGAGGAAAAGTAACTGGAACCATCAATATTTCCACTACCAAAACCATATCCACAACCTTCACTTTAATGAATCCCATCCAACTAAAGTCCATCCCTACACTATTTCCATTCTTATCCCAATCTATTACAAGAACATACTCTTTTCCTTTAATGGAGGTAAAATACAGTCACCTATGGTAGAAATCGATGTGATCTCAGAATCGTGTTAACAAAACCATCCAGAAGATAATATCAAAACTCATCTTATTAATAACAGGGAAATCCCATAGATGTCTATAGCTCACAAATACTATGACACATGCCTACCTCTAAAAATAATATAACCTAATTTCGATAGGTGTATCAAGAGCTATCACTTTGGGGGGAAAATCCATGACCAACCTCAAACTAGAAACAACCTAGGAAAAAATAAAATAATGACACACCCTTATATCAAATAAAGCAATTGAAATCATTGAAGTAATCAAAACTATAACTATAATTCTATAAAGACCCTCTGATCCATTATCCAAAACATTATCCAAGGCATACACTCTTATGGTATCATATCATCTACCTTGAACCCTTTATCCTTGGATCACATGAGGAACTAACCCTTGAGGTGCTCATGGTTGCTGCTGACCTTGAGACCCTCATCCATCTCTTTGGACTAATCTACCATATGAGGATCTACTATCAGTTTAAGCCCCTACTAACTAGGCCCTTGATTCATACATCATCCATGAACCTCTACATTAACATGGAAGATCATCCTCATATAGAAACTCTAAAGATGAACCAATATTACACTTGTATGATGCAATTTATAAAGAATCATAAATGTACTTCAGAGATACTCTATCCTCTCTTACTAAAAGTATATTTGGTGAATTCCTCCCATAAAAGGAGATGAAGAACCCCTACCTTCCCAAAATATCTATCACCAACCTAACACATTTCATCAAACCTCTTATTCTAACGGCTAGAAAAGTCACTGGTTGATTCACTAGGAAGGACATCACCTAACACACTAAAGATGAAAAGGAATCCCCTTTTACCATCCCCACCTTTACATTCAAAATTTAGAGGGATTCATAAAGAAAATTTGATTATGATTTCAAGTTGAACATCCTATCATCGAGTCTCACCTTTTCCCAAATTCCAATATCAAATCTACTAGCCATATGGTCCTCATTCCCTTATATAAAAAAAATAAAAAACATAACTTATCCACAATGAGGGTAGCATAGTAATCCAATTACATCACCCCTACCGAGATCCATGAAATCCCATGCTTAGTCTACTCAAAAACATTCAACAAAGAACTCCTCAAAGAATAGGTCCTTAAAGTCCAATCCTAAAAAGACATCATGTCTTCTGGGAAATACCATGATACCACCACTATCTCTGGGTAGGTCCCTAAACCATATAAGCCACCTAAATTACCCTATAGTCATTGAGTGTATCATGCAACTTGAAAACACACTTCATTATCTCAACCCAAACCTCAAAATCCTAAGGACCATCCTTACCCTGGAAATATGGAGGGTTACACCACTGAAAATATAGATAAAATTCTACTATAATATGTCCACCCAGATGTGCACCTATACCTCCCAATATAACTAAAATAAATATCCATGGATAAATCATCTCCACTACTTGAACTACTTGGATATCTTCAAGATAATTCTCAACCTCACCCTCCTAAACACTTGAAGGTATCACATGAGAGTTTTCTACTTCAAGAGCATGCTACACCTTGTCCCTAGGTGGAACCATGAGATGTCATTGCGGCATTATTTTATGAAATTTTAAAAGGATACATAGAAATTCCATTAGTAACTTAAATTTTAATTAAATTTAAGAAATTAATATACAGAAATTCACATAAATACCCTAAGAGACATTTACTAAGGGTATAGACACAATTGATAGGTATAATCACCCATGAAACACCCAAGGCCTAAGTAAGGGTCATCAACAACTACTATTAGTAAAAACAATATAAAATAAAATCATTTTAATACTCATGTTAAATTAATTATATGTAACTAATAATGTATTTGAGAAAACACCAGACATATTTGTGTTGGAATTTAATTAATTAAAACCTTTATAAACCATAGGCTATCATGTACGTGACATGTAAACCTATATGTTTATACATGATACATGAACTCACCCACTATCTCCACCAGAGGCAATAAAAAAATTCCATAAACTATAACCATACAATAAAACTTCTATAACAACGTTAAATCATAATATAACAACCAATAAAAACAATCCCACTTCACCAGTGACTCAAATGTCCACTATAGAGGCACTGACTAAGCACAAGAATAGCCTCCCACTTGAGTTCTAACCATCCTACCTCCATTATACCAAGACCCCAATAATAAATAAATGAAAAGGGGACCTGATACCATTTTCTAATACCCTAGACCATATCACTGGGTCCACACTGGTGTGGTACATAGCCTCATACACACCTCCCCATACATAAGAGGTATCAAACTAGCGACAAGTATTTAAGTCACATAGTGGAGAGAATATGCCCTCAATATCCAGAATAATAATAATAATAAAATATAAAAAATAGAAAATAAATGACAATTAAGAAGAAACAGAAAGGAATCCAAAAGTTAATAAAAACCCATGTGATATAAAAATGGGAAATAAAAAATCGTATATCCAGGTCAAAAGGATACCCACATGCAGTAGATTAATACTATACAATGACGAAAATAAAATAAAAAGAGTAATAAAGGAATAATATTCAACACCCAATTATAAGAACCTTTTCCTTTGCTGAATTCATAAAAATAAAATCTACACACACATATGGGTACACATGTAGGGTGTGAGTAATAAAACCTAGTAGGACACCACTAACACATCCTTAGAAAAATTAATTCTAATATATGAAAGTGTATGTGATAACGAAAATAAGAATATAACAAGTATGAAACTCCTTTCAGGTCATCATACTCTAACTAGGCCCCCATGAACCTCAACCATACCTTCTTCAGCTCCATGTTAGAAGGAAGAGTCATCTCAAGTCACAGTTACACCCTAGAGTATGGCTAGTACCTTCTCACCCAAGGAATGACCCCACATCAAGCATCAATACCTGAACCCTATCATTTATGGGAGGTCAAAAATAAAGTCTCAAACCATCCCCTCTCACTCATGGGAGGTCTCACATCAGTTCCCAAATTATTCCTCCTCACTTAGGGTAGGTCACACATCAGTTACCAAATCATTCACTCTCACTAAGGGGAGGTCACACATCAGTTCCCTAACCATCCGCTCTTACTCATGGGAGGTCTTAAATTAGTTCCCAAACCATCCCCTCTTACCCAAAGGAGGTTTTACATTAGTTCCCAATCCAACCCATATTACTCAAGGGTGGTTTCACATTTGTTTCAACATATCATATATTACACAATAGAAACAATTTAATAAGGTGGTGTAAAAATAAACATTGATTCAATGATATATTTTCATCATGAAACATTATAAGGATATCTCTAAGGAACTTCCCTTGAAAACCCCATGAACTTATCACATAGTAATTCTCATGCACCCAACACTCCCTCATGTGATGGAACTCATAAACCTTTCCCAATTACCACACTCACTATAAAAAAATAGGGAATAGTGGTGGTTTATTTTTAAAAGTCTCAAATAATCACCGCTAATTTTTTAATATTAAATATGTGTCGAGTAGTTAGATGTTCTTTTTTAAAACGAAATTTTGTAAATTATTAGTTTTATTTTTTCAAAAAAACCACCACTAACTCAATGTTTAATGGAAGTTAATTAAAACAACCACTAATAACACCATTAATCAATCAAGCAGACCTCATTTTCTCTTCTCATTGAGTACAACTCATCTGCACATGTCCTCCCTCCATATCTCCTCTATCTCTTATGTTAATTTCTTCATTATTCATGATATGATCTTCAAGTTACACTCTCCTTTTCCTTATATTTCTTCTTCCTCCTCCCCAAATTCTTGTTTCTCCTTGATTCGTGCATTTTGGGCAAACCCTAAATAGGTGGGGTTACTTATAACTCCTAGATTTTGGTATCTAGGGTTTGTGAGGCCTAAGTTGAAACCCTTTTTATCAGTTATTATCAAAAGATAAAATTTTTCCTTCATATAAAATATAGGTTTTCCCATACTTGATTATTTTATTTTTGAACCATTGATTGATTTTTAATTTTATGATTTTAGTACCTAATTATAGTATAATTAATATTTATTGAATTTATAAAGATAAAATTGGATTTCAACTCAGTTTTCATAAAAAAGGGAATATTTCCCCTATTTAAGCATTATATTTATGTTTATTTTCATCTAACATTCATATTAAATGTTTGATAAATTATCCCAAAATCTTATACAGAGGGATTTTAAATTGTTTAATAATATTTATTTTTTGAATTAATTCCTAACATTTTTATTAGACTTTTATGATATTATTAGTATGAAAAAATTGAATTTAAAACTATTAAGTGTTTAAAAATATTTTTAAAATTATAATTATTTTAATTTTTATTGAATATATTAAAACAAAATTTAACCTAATAGGACCCCTATTTTATTTATTTAGGTTTTTATGTTTATTTTTGTTTTCCAATGATATAATTAAATATGAAATTATTGTTTAATTTTTATAACCAAATATTTTACATTGTAAAATGTCATTTTGAAAGATAAAATATATCATGAACAATTTTTTTATAGTTTACAATATATTATAATTTTATATTATTATTATTAATATGATAAGGGTGTTATATTAATCATATGTTATTTTTTAAACATGATTTCATTACATTAATATGTTGTAAATTTTTTTAGTTATTTGTAATAATATAATAGTGGATAAAACATGGATTACATTACCTCGAAATACACCTCAACATCTTAAAGGGTTGGAGAAATTTTTAGATTTTTCAATTAAAAATGGAAGAGTCAATGGAATAATTAAATGTCCATGAGGTACTTGTAATTTCAGATGATGACTGAAAAGAGATGAAGTTTATAACACTTGATATTGAAATAATTTCATATTGGATATATGTGATGTATTTGGCATGGAAAATCAAATAGTATATAATGTTTGATATTTTTTAATGAGATAATTTTTGTTCATAAATTTGAAAATTTTAATTATTAAATGTAATATTTTTAATTGTATTTACCCATATTTTACACTACTACAAAATATCCCTTTAACAATGCTAAAAATTTCCTTTATCCGTGCTAGAAAATAGATGACAACCACAGTGAGATTAAAATCCATTGGCTTTTATGATCTCTTCTAAAAGTGTGGATAAAGGGGCATACTATAGTGTGCTATTACAACACACTACAACACCAGTGCAGCGTTCTCTAATAGCACACTATGCACCAGAACCACTATAAGAAATAAAAAAAATCAAGTACCAATAGATAATTTAAATTAAATAAAATTTACAACAAAAATACAGTAAAAACACTATATTATAGACATTTCAAAAATTGGTTTATAAAATTACATAATTAAAAATTATTACATGCATTAAAAAACATCCATGTTCCATTGTCTTTTGATCCTGACCCCGACTCATTCTATTACCGAAAAAACCACCCCTTATCAAAAAAACACACCATTATAACAAAAAAACTTTTGTTGGTAATAATATAAATAAATAAATTAACAAAAAGTTTAAATTTTAAAATAAACTTTCATTCATACTTGGAACACTCTATATCAGATTGAGTTATGGTTGATTCATTCATGTCACACCATTTATTGTTCATCATCAAGAATTATCTATGTGAAAAGTAACTAAATAAGTATAAGATAAAAATGATAAGGAAATTCATTAAGTAATATAAGTTAGAATGATGAGAAAACAATCTAAGCTCCTTTTCTTAGTTTTTGGGATGTGATGCATGTTTGAAACTAAAATTACACACACACACACACACACACACACATATATATATATATATATTGTAAAGATGCACTTAGATTCATACTGGTCACACCACACATCATATTGAGGTGAAACTAATTAATACTTGTTCTAAATAACTTATAGATCATTTTCTTAAAGTATAAAAATAATATGAATGTGTTTTCTTGATTTTGAGTATATCACTTTTCTTTTTTACTATAATGTCATTTTAAACTGGAAACATGAACATTGAGTCATACTACTCACATCATGTGTTAGTTTGATGTGATACTAATTTATAAATGTCACAAATGACTTATGAATCATTTTCAAAAATTACCAAGATAATCTGAGTGTGTTTTCTTAGTTTTTAGTGAGTGACACTTTTTGAACTAAAATGTCAATTTTAAACTAATAACAGACACTTTGAGTCAGACAAAGGAACATCGTGTATCATATTGAGGCGAGTCTGATTCCAACACATCAAAAATGACTTATGGATATTTTTCCAAAATTATCAACAGAATCAGAATTTTTTTTCTCAGTTTTGTGTATGTTAGTTGTCTTTTTTACTAAAATGGATGTCAATTTTAAATAAAAAGACACACTTGGATTCATACCGGGAATACCATGCATCATATTGAGGTGCAGATGATTTGTACACATCAAAAAATACTTAAGGATCATTTTCCTAAAGTGTAAAAAAATATTAAGGAATTTTATTTTGTTTGAATATGTTAGTTATTATTTTACTAAAAATAATGTCAATTTTAAATAAAAAGATGCACTTGGAGTCATACTGGTCACACCATGCATCAAATTGAGGTGTGACTGATCCCTACACATCCCAAATGAATTATGGATTATTTTAATAATGTATAAAAATAATCAGAATGTGTTTTATCTATTTTGATTAAATCACTTGTATTTTTTTACTAAAATTTCATTTTAAAATAGAAACACACATCCTGAGTCATATCAGTCACATCATGTATTAGTTTGACATGAGACTGATTCTTACACATAAAAATAAATTATTAATTATTTTTATAATTTATCAATACAATATGAGAATGTTAACTCATTTTTTAATGAGTGACACATTTTGAATTAAAATTTCAATTTAAAACTAAAATGTCAATTTTAAACTAAAATGTCAATTTTAAACTAATAACGGACACTTTGAGTCATACTGAGAACACTGTTCATTGGATTGAGGTGAGTATAATTCCTAAAAATCAGAAATGACTTATGGATTGTTTTTATAAAGTATTAAAACAATATGAATGCGTTTTTCTTAGTTTTTAGTATGCTAGTTGTCTTTTTAACTAAAATTAATGTCAATTTTATATAAAAATATGAACTTGGAGTCATAATGGTCACAACGTGGGTTGTATTGAGGTGAGGATTATTAATACACATCCAAAATGAATTATGAATCATTTTAATAAAATATAAACAATCCAAATGCATTTTATTTGTTTTGATTATGTCACTTTTCTTTTTTTCTAAAATGTATTTTTAAACTGAAAACAAACACTTTGATTCAGACTAGTCACATTGTGTGTCATTTTTATTTGAGACAGATTTCTATACATCAAAAATGATTTATAAGTTTTTTTCCAAAATTATCAAGACATTCTGTTTTTTTCTCGGTTTTGAGTGAGTGACACATTTTAGTGAGTTACACTTTTTGAACTTAATTATAAGGACAATATGATAATGTTTTCTCAACTTTTAGTGAGTTACACTTTTTGAACTAAAATGTCAATTTTAAACTCACAATGGATACTTTGAGTCATACCAGGAGTATTCTATATCATATTGATGTTGTAATGATTCCTAAAAATCAAAAATGACTTATAGATCATGTTAATAAAGTATAAAAACAACATGAATGTGTTTTATAGGTTTTGAGTATGTCAGTTGTCTTTTTTTAGTAAAATTAAGGTCAATTTTAAATAAAAAGAATCACTTGGAGTCATAACGGTAACACTATATGTTAGATTGAAGTGTGGTTGATTCCTACACATCCCAAAGTCTAAAAAAATACCAAATTAAAATTTTACAATGCATCCCATTAACATTTTTTTCAAAATTCCAACACTACATATTGATCATTGAACTATGGTGTTGGTAGTTCGACAAAGAAAGCCAATAGAAAGAATGGTAACATTATCTTGAATGGCCCGAATGCCTTCATTTTTATTTATTTTTGATAACACCCCTTTCAAGCGATGAGGGGGAACCCTTACAAGGCTCGTAGGTTCATAGATTACATGGCCCGTAGGCTTAGGAGATTATATGACCCGAAGGTCTTTATGGAATTCAACTAGACTATCTATAAGGAACTGCCCCTCCCCAGCATCTGCATCCTGATAGTAGCTCTCCACCTTTGAATAACCATCTGGCAAGGCTTCCTGTGCAAGAACAGGCTAGTACCGATGGCATATCCATACCCTCTCATTCTGATAATCCATTTGGCTCTGCTCTAGTGAGTGCACCTGCTCTGAATCCTCTTCTGGGGCAGCTTCTTTTTTTTAGTGTGTCTGGGGCCTGCATTGATGTGTCCTGAAGGACTTTGGGTGGCCCTAAGGCCTTAAGGTGGCCAGAAGGCCTTGAGAATCAACTATCCTGAAGGCATTGGGTGGCCCGAAAGCCGTACAGGACCCGAGGACCAAACCGGTGGCCCGAAGGCCCAAATAGATGAATATTTTCGGCTGTTATAGTACCAAACAGTGCCTTCTATAGTGTCTGCATCAGTACTACTATAGTACTGCTATAGTACCTGCTATAGTACCCTCAGAAATAAGCCTCCACCAGGATTTGATCTTGGGTCTCTTAGATGCACCTAGCGAGTCCTCACCAACTAGGTTGAGGCTCTTGTGCATGGTAACATTAGAAGAAATGAACATGTTATCTCTTTTGAGTCTTGTTGAAGATAGATTAAAGAAAAATATGAATACCCAAAATATCTGTGAATAATAATAAATAAGTATTAGACAAAAATAATAAGGAAATTAAATTATAAATAGTAAATATAATGATGACAAAATTAATTAAATAAGTATTGTGAATTCACCTTTTCATGATAGTTGTATACATTCTTGAACAATTTCCCTATATTAATTATCTCAGTTGTAGGCCCAAATTCCAATATTTTATGAGAATGAACATATTTGAACAATCCACCCCAACTCAAACAAAATAATCCTCCTGTATAAGAAAATAATTATTATGTGATTAATACTAAAAGGAAATGAACTAAACATAAATATAGAAAAATAAATTAATTATATGAAAAAATATTTTACTATTAAAACATCAATATTACCTCTGTGATTAAGTAGAGGTAGCATCATTCGTCTTAATACAAAGGTAGTGGATGGAACATGAAGGAATGTGATAAATACCAACACTGTAAGGGTGAAAATGTTTTTAGGGAGAAGAAGTCTATGGAAGTTTTGGTTCAAAAAGGCATTAAATATGGACAAAAATATTTTAAATAAAAAAATATATGAAAACATGACTTCCCAAACGATATGAGAAAAAAACTAAATAAATATTAGATAAAAATGATAAAGAAATTAACTCTCAAGTAATAGATAAAATGATGAAAAAATTAATTAAATAAGTAGTAGGTTTTCCTCTTTTCATGATGGTTGTATACATTCTTGACCCATTTTATTATTTTCATTATCTCAGTTGCACCCTCGAAGTCCAATATCTGATGAGTATTAGAATCTTTGAACAAACCGCCCCAACTCCAACAAAATAATCAACCTATATAAGAAAACAATTCTTATGTTGGTAGTAATAAAAATAAATAAATAAAATATAAATATGAAATAATACATTATTTCTATGGAAAATGATTTTACTATGTAAACATCAAGAATGACTCTATAATTGATTAGACACAACTTTGTTACTCTTCTAGAAAAGGTAGTGGAGGGAGCTTGAAGGAATGTGGTAAATTCCAACACTATATGGGTGAAAATGTTTTTAGGGTGAAGAAGTATGTGGAAGTTTTGGAGTAGTAAGAAATGAAATATGGATTAAAATCATCTAAAATAAATTAACTCTTCAAGTAATAATGAAAATTAAATCAACTTTTCATTATATATTTTTTCAGTAAAATAGAGAAACTATATCAAAACGATACCTTTATATCTTCCCAAATGGTTTCATTTTTTAAAGTCTATTCTTCCATAAGATTGGTAACATCATTATGTGTAGAATACATTGTCTTTATGAGTAGTCAAAAAAATAATTTAGATTATGTTAATGTAGTAGAGAACATATATTATTATGAGGAAAAAAATAGTATATTAAAAAACACTTTTTTCATATCATTGAACTCTCTTTATTTTTAGGGGTTTTAGGGATTTGGATCCTCTATTGAGAATCAAAATCCCCTATTTTTTGTCCCCTCTAACATACAATCCATTTTCTAAATTGGTGATAAAATGAAATTATTTCAATATCCCAATGAAAGGGTCATACTCGATTGAATTTTCATCTAGCCCCATAGTTTTTTTAGTCATCAGTAGGATAATTGACCAATTCTTGTTTGTTAGATCTGAGATATAAATTAATTTCACTTCTTATGATTCCATTATTAAGAAATCGTTTTTCCCCTTACACACTGAAATTTACCTTCACAAATCCCATTTCATCAACTTTCAGTACTCTCCTATTGTCAACCCATTTGCAACGGAAAATTGAAACTTGAAATGTTATACAATCCAACTCATATATCTATTAAATAATTCCAAAAATATGACATATTTTAATAAAATGGATTTCTATCATTGGAACTAGATATGTTTATCTCTTCCTCCATAAGTGTAACACCACTATTTTGCATCGCATTGTGGTCATAATGTTCTTTTTTATAGAACATATAATTATTGATTAGAAAACCAATGTAATATATAACATTTATATTCATTCTCATGGCTAGCCATCGATGTCGTTTGGAAATTGAAATTGAATTTTAAGATAAATCCTTTTAAATTTGATCTCATAACCATCCTATAAACTATTTATTATGTGTATTTGATATCCATCCTTCAGACCTTGATTGATTCAAATCTCTATGAATTTATTTGTGGGATTCAACTTATGGATAAAAATCTTCACTATTATGTAAAATGTAAAGGTGTCCTTTCTCCCACTATTTGAAGGTAATTGTAACAACATATCTTCCAAAAATCCCTTTGTTCGTGAGGAATCTTATATGATGAGACTTTGGGAGACTGATGCTGTCAACATCTGATAGGTAATCAGTACAGAATTCAATAGCTTCTTAAAAAATATATAGTTATGTAATAAAACCTTCTATCCGACTTCAATTTTTGACATAACCTTTCAAAATATTTATATACCATTAAATGGGGTACATCCATATGCAATGGACATGACCACATAGTTGAACCTCTCTTACCATGTGAACCATCAGGTGGACCATTATATGAAAGAATGATGGTGGGAATAATATCTCCAATTCACATAATATGACTGCAACCTCCTTATTCATGATTGTAAAATTGTCATGTATATAACTTTACTACGTATGGATTTGAAAAATAAGCACGGTATGACTCATTTATTACATACATTTTTAACCAGAATGCAATGGAAATCAACATGCATAAAATCTTTCATGAAAACATGAGATTCGTGTGCTTTTAGTCCCTATAACTTCAAATTAGTCATTAAAATGACATTCTGGTTTTTTATGAATACCTCTTTATAAACTTTACACTATTAAGGAAAAGGAAAAATTACAAATTTTTCTATTTGGATAGAGTGTGAGTTGTTGAAGGAAGAAAATTCCTCCCTTTACCCTTCACCAGTGCTAACTCTTCCCTTATCTCCATGTCAATCATTTCCAGCCTAGCCTTAATTCCATATTTTATTTTTCCAAGAACATTTAGTAACATTCCAATAAAAATATAAAATATATATTTTTATGTATGCATGACATCAATAAAATGTCTAATGTAAAAACAATTCCAATATGGTAATTTTAAAAAAATTGATCTCTTCTTCCAACTCAATTTCATAAGGTATTTTTTAAATGGATTATCAAAAACAGTGTCAATATATTTTACTTTATCGAACTGCTGGTCACCCATTACTGGAAATGGTGACGTACTTTATTTCATATTCCCGATAAATTCTATCATCCAAGATCATTATATATGTTGTCGAGGTAAATATTTCTGATTTCCAAAAAAACATAGTCTTCGAGGAATGTTTCAACCGAACTGAGTGTGTGCATTCTTCACAAATGGGATATCCCAACATTACATTAATACTATTTCCTGATAAATTTACATAAGTGGGAAAGTCATTTATAATTCCATATAACAAGGACCTCAATGTGAATTCTTTAATTATATGAGAATCATACATTGTAACAACTGTATCCCACATCAATTTCAGATCTTTGATCAATGGATCCAAATAGACATCAATATTATTACCAGGTTTCTTTGGTCTAGATATAAGCATGGAAAAAATAATATATTTTCACTTCATGCATAACCATGGAGACAAGTTACAATTTACCAACATGATGGGCCATGTACTGTAAGTACTACTATATTCACCAAAAGGATTTATTCCATCTGTAGACAATGTAAGGAGAATGTTTCTCATCTCACGTTCAAATTTAGGATACTCATAATCAATTTTCTTCCACTAGGGATAATCTACTGGATGAAAAAGGTTCCCATATTTAATTCTTATATGTGTATGCCATTCCAATTTTCTTGCGGTTTCCTAACATCCATATAGTCTTATAAACCTTGGAATTATAGGAAAGTACCATACATATTTTTAAGGACTTGATTCATTTTTATTGTATGGATCTGTGCCACACTTATGGAATTTTATGTGTAATTGGTGGTCCTTAAGAAACAATATGAAATCATTTGGTCAAGCATATATTTTTTAGAGATCATTCTCATTGAATGTAGCATTCGTTTAACATCATATGTTTGACATGGTAGTTCATTTTATTTTTATATCATATCATTTAGGAGACCAAGTAGGTAAGTAATGTTTGTGTCGCTCCATCAGCTTCCATATTTCAAATTCTATAACTTCAATAAAGTTGACAATCTTGTGTATTTAGTACAAACTGTATACAATTGTCTCTTAGAACAGCTATTTAACTTCTCAAACAACTTTGTATAATCACAAAGGTCATCTTCAATTGTGATTTTCATTTCCTCATTATGATTTCAATCATCATTTACATTGGTATTAATATCAAATGATCCATAAACGACAATATCATTCCAATCGTTGTGCATGTTTAGTTTTCCCCAATGTTTGGTCTAACCTTTATTACTCTGATATATTTTGTGAAAAATCAAATGTTCTTACTACTCTTACAGACTAATTTTTCTTGAATAACAACACTGTAAACATGGACAAAGGGCTTGAGAAGGATCGCATTCATTTTATATTGCAAACATGATGAAATCCTTAACTCCATATTCATACTCTTTTGTCAAATTATTTTCATTCATCCATTTTCAATTCATATACATCCTATTGGTTTTATAAAATATTTATTTTGTATAGTAAATAAATAAATACACATAAGATATTCATTATCAAAGGTTAAAGTTATAGAAAATTATAATAAGGGAAACCCAATATTTTATTCTTTTAAATAATTTCAGTATGCTTTGAAGAAAATGGATAATTGAATTTAAGAAAATATCAAATCCACTATGGTAGGTGTTATCCACTGAATTCATATAAAGGCGAAAGTTATATACAACTGTCATCCTCATAAACCCATCTCTCTAACAGTTATCATTTCATTTTTTTATTTTACACTCATCCTCCATCTCTTATGGAAATGCACCTATGTTGCTTGAAATACTCTAAGTAGTATTAGTCTATGGGATATACAATGCTTAGAGTAGTAAAATCAATATAAAAGAAAAGGGTGATGAGTCTCAAGAAACAAATTTCAATAATAATTTTTCAGGAGATGCAGCTGATGAGGATGATAGTTGTACTCCATTGTGTTCTCTAAAAGGGGTAATGCATATCATTTGTGAGAATTACACCATTGTAAATAATTATTAACTCATGGCATATTGAAGTTGATATTTGGGGTGAATAAATGTTCTTGGATATGAATCAAGGGGCCTCGATGAGGACATGTTATGATTTATTAATCCTTGGGGGGCTCTATGAATTATATATTTATATGAGAAATCCTACTTTTAATACTTTCAATCCTCTAACTAGGAATAGTCCTATCTCTATTAAAATGATCTATCCAGTCTTTCTTAAATTCTATAAACAAATGAAAATATAATACAGAAAATTAAGGAGTAATAAGAAACCCAAATATTATAAACAAGAATAATAAACTCTCATTACATCAACTAGAAGAAATAAAAATGTAATGATAAGAAATTCTAATAAATAAAGAGTTATTTAATATACATGGATGGTAATCATATATTCCTAGGGGTGGAACCAATACATGTAGGCATAAATGATGAATACCTAAAAATAATTTCTAAAAATTTTCAAATATGTATATAATTTGATAACCTCCATTCTATTTTTTGGAACAAGTTATGTAACAACCTAAGGAATCATTACATTTAATATTAATTTATAATAAATATCTGAGAACATCTAAAAATTATAATTTAAATTTCAATTAAAAATTGATAAGGAATGGAAAAAATAATTTTTTGAAAAGAATATACCTAATAATGGTAAAATTTTTAAACATGTAAAAATTTTTAGTTGATAAATTGATTCAAGAATTATGTCTAGACATGTTGAAAACAAGAATTATTTTTAAGCATACAAAGAGTAGGCTTTATAAGAAATTTCATTTTCATGTCCATTATGGATTCTATAGTGTTTTTTGGTACATAGTATAAAATTTTAGTTTTAATGAGATAAATAATAGTAGTTATGAAAGATATAGAGGTTTTAAGTTGAAGGGGAGATGAACCACTCTTAAAAAAATAGTTTCGAAGTGAGACGGATCTTCATAAGTAAAATTGGATAATGAATTTCAACCATTGAATAAACTATATAGAACTTGTTACAAATTAAATGGTTGTATTAAGGATTATAAATATTTTCTAAAAACATATATTAATGTGAAGAAATAATTAGAAATTTATTATATAAAAAATAATAGAATGTAATAGGAATTTATTATTGATGTCACACTAAAATATGTACAAAATAAACATCCTTTCACATTAGATAGTAGTTTTCCATCTCACATGACATGAAAATTTATGTAATTAAAGATTTTAGACAAGTTCAAAGGGAACTTATTATTTTAGAAATAGTGGACCTCTTAAGATAAATTGTTTTCATTTAAATGATATTGGAAATTAAAAGAAATGTTAAAGAATGATATGTTTTTAGATGGATTAATGTTAAAAATAAATAGAATTCATTAGATGTGTGATGAATAAAATGAATTTATTTTTAAGAAGTATTAATGAGTGGGTTATAATTTTAAAGATGGCTATATTTTTACAAAGATATATAAAACTATAAAAACTATATTCTAATTTAGGGTCGATAAAAATTTATGGTAATTGTGTTTGAAAGTGGAAATTTATTTGTGGTAGTGTAAAATTGATCATATTAGACAATGAAACATTTAAATACTGGCTTAAAAAGGGTGGGTTGAGATGTTTTTATGATGATAAGATAAAATTGATAGATATTTTTTACTAATTAAAATGGGGAAATTGTTAATAATTGAAATAATTAATTAGCGACTTAAATGAAGAAACCCTTGGAGTTTATTCACTATGATATATATGGACCCTAAAAGTATAACTCAATGTATTGTGATAAGTTTTAAATTTCACCCATTTATAATTATACTCAGATTATATGTATTATGTTTTAGTCATATATATATATATATATATAATTTTCTAAAGGGGAGTGCAATTTTAGGAAGAAGTATTAAGAATGAGTTTCATTATGCGGTAAAGAGGACTATATTTGATTATGAGGTTTAGTATATGAAAAACCTATTAGAATGGTAAAAAATAACATTTATATTCCTCATTAGTACGTCATAGTCGATGACCATGTTCATTCCCTTAAATATTTTATTTTGGATCACTCATTATTCCCACCACATTCTTATATTTATGGTATTTTATATATTTTTTGAAAAAATGAAAAATATTGGGAATTTTAAAAATTGATGCAAAAAAATAACAAAATAATGAAAATATAAGATTATGAATATAGTATTATCAGAAACAATAATCAATATTTGGGGGATTTCCCATATATGTGTTTAATTTTTCTCTTAACGTGTTTTCCGAACTTAATTATCACTCCATAGAAATGATCAATATCATTCACCTAACCACTTCTGAATTTTTTTCCCATGTATGGAACTAGTGAATTATTATCTCATATGAATTAAGAATAGTATTTCCTAAGTCTAATGGTAGGAGGCATCCCTCAATTGAGTATAATACCCTTGGATTCCACATCCATTAGGCTGAATGAAAGAAGATAACCCCATTGTACATGTCAGGTGGTCACTAAGTCATTCCCTATATTGTCGCCAATATCTATCGCATTCAAGATAAATTTGGATGGGGACACATTTATCATACTATATTGTGGATTTATTAATACACTACACATATGAAATAAAATCCCTTAAACGGACAATACATACCCAAAATCATAGAAAATGAAAGAGATATTGAACAAAATAAAAAAATGAAAATAGTAAGAGATAATGAACCCAAAATCATAGAAACACCCAATTAGAAATTCATTCTAAAATGGAAATAGACAATGGATAATGAATAATAAGAGATAATGAACAAAAAAATGAAAATAGATTTTTCCAAATAAGAAATCAACGAGTGAGGAGGAGGAGAAAATAACATAAATCGGATTGATGCTTTGAATTGTCTGAGAGAAAGTAGAGATACCCCCAAACCGAGAATTTGTTTGAGCCATGGATTCGTTCGACCCTTGAATCATTTGAGCATTGGATTTGAGACTTGGAGTTGTTTGAGCCTTGATTCAATCCTTGATTTGAGCTTGGATTCAACGAGGAGGAGCAGTGACAGTAGATTAATTTCATGAATGCTTCATATATCACGACTGGTTCGCGACTGGTTAGGGTTCTTTAAATATATCAGGAAAATTTTACTAGTACTTCCAAAAAAGTGCTGATAAGGATCCGTTTTACCAGTGAAAAATTAATAAGACATGATAAAATGAATCTTTATCAGTGCTAAAATTTTAGTGCTAATAAAAGATTTATAAATTATAAATAATTTTTTTGTAAATATATTTATCTAATTTTATATATTTAGTAAATATATATAAATAGAAATGTTGTAAATATATTCATAATTTAATATATTTATTATAATTTTATAAATATTTAAATATATAATTATTTATTAATAATTATATAAGTACTTTTAAAAAAATATTTATATATTCATATATTTATATATTCAAATTATTATATATATTTATATAATTATATATATATATTTAATAAATAAATATAAATATAAATATAATGAATATATTAGTTATTTAAATAAATTTATTATAATTTTATAATTATTTAAATATATATTATTATTTATTTATAATTATATAAATACTTTTTTAAAAAGTAAAATTTATTTATTCATAATTATAAATATATAAATGTATAAATACATTAAATATGAATTTATAAATATATTTATTTATAAATAATTATTTACAAATATATTTTTAATAGTATTAATGAATATTTAATCTTAAGTACATGCATGTTAAAAATAAGTGAAATTGAATAATTAAAAATGATAACACTTTAACAATATTGAAAAAATATATAAGTTTTATTAATTAAATATAAATTATTAAAAAATATATGGATATATATTGAAATAAATAAAATTACATATTGAAAATATTGAAACATAGTAAATAAATGTATATAAATAAGTAATAGAAATTGATTAAGTTCCCCAAAAAATAAAAAATAAAAAATAAAAAATAAAAAATTTTAAAAATGAATTAATACCTAGGTGTAATAAAATTAAAAATAAATAAATAAAATTTACCAATTAAATACATAATGTATTAAATGTATCATGTTATAATGAAAATATAAAATCAATACTAAAATTTGAATAAATTACATAAATATTAGGCATATGTGTTTCTATATAAGATTTCATTAATTACGTAAATATTTGTGTGTGTGCATTGTATATTAAAATGAATTAATTATGTATATATGTATGTGAAATCAATATAAAACTTTTTTGATATATGTTAAATTGAAAAATCAAACAACATTCAATTTTTTCAATTACTCGATGCAATTAGTCTGTATTTGTAATTCAAATTAATTTTTAATTATAAACCATTATTAACTAAATATGTTACTTATTTAATGTAAAACATAAATATTTTGTATCATATAAATCATATTTATACACATTAAAATATATATATATCTACATATATTTAATATATACTATTTATTAATATTATAAATAATTATTTAATTAATAAATGTTTAATATATTTCTTAGTTTAATTATTTTTAATTTTTGTTGTTTAATTTTTATTTGACACATATCTATATATTTAACATGTACTATGTATTAGTAATTATAATTTATATATATTGTATTCAATTAATTCATTTTTATAAATAATTATTTAATTAATCAAATTTTAAATATTTTTTAATAAGCTTATTTTTATTATTTATTTATTTACTTGTTTCATTCTATTCATGACCTTTATCAGCACTAAAAAAGTTATGATAAAGATCCTTTTATCAACATTAAAAATAAAGCACTGATAAAGGGTACCCTTTATCAGTGTTAAATTTAAAGCGCTGATAAAAGGTACCTTTTATCAATACTACAGAAAAAAATTGATAAAGTTTACCCTTTATCCACACAAAAAAAGAAATGATAAATGGTACCTTTTATCAGGTCTAAAATAAGCACTGATAAAGGGTACCTTTTATCAGTGCTTTTTTCTAGCACTAATAAAGGTCAACACTGTTAAAGGTATATTTTGTAGTAGTATTAAATTTTAATAATAATTTTTTGGTATTAGGTATATTTAAATAACAAGTGTGAAAAAAATAAAAAAACTAAGGAAACAAATATTTTATTTTTTTGATTACTTTGTGTGTTTTAATTGTGTTGAAGAATAGAAAGAGGGACTTGGTTAAAAAAATTGAACCAGTGCGCTAGCCCTCAACCCACAGGGAATCACAACACATAGAAGTCCCATGAAGGGCCCACCGGCCAAGAAAACCTCTTAGGGAGATCCCACCAAATGCCATAGGAGGAGAATTTCTAGCATGAGTTCATGTATAGAAGCACATTGGTGTGTAAGGAACAGGTCCACATGATAGTGAGAGGAAGGTATCGTTATTGTGGGTTAGGGAAAAATAGAATAGGTTGTCCTCTGATACCCATCCAACTTAATAAGCTTACAATGGAACAATATTTCTTATTAAGGTAAGTGCATCTTCTTTAAACTTTGATGTGGGACAAGAGCTATGCAGTCACTATTCATCATTTACAGAAACGATGCTATTTTGAGATAGGGGATGTATCATTTTTATTTTTCATTTCATCCAAAACACTACCATTTTCAATACACCAAAGAACCCCATAGCTTGTGAGGGAGGATCACACCACCACTTCTCTGTCAAACTACACTATGCTGCAACCATGGTTATGCGGCATAGTGGCCAAGGGATCTCAAATCGGGAAGAAAAAATGCTACACCATGAATCATACACTATGTCACAACCACTATTGGTTGACTTCAATGAAAATAAGTTGTCCTGTAGGCTTCTAGCTATGTTTTGGATGATAAAAAAACAACATAGCTGAAGAAACAAGGGAGAAAAAACCATTATGGTCATAAAACCATAATAGAAAATCCACTATGCCTTAGCGTATCCAATATGACATGTAGGTGAAAAAAATAGAAGTAGTACAAAAAATAGAGGAATATGACATTATGATATAGAAAAAAGGCTTCATCATAACCATTCAAAGCATGAAATGGATACACCACAACCACACCACCTACACCATTGGGTTTTATTGACAGCTCATAGTCAAATAATTGATACTTTCAGGATTTCATGCACCACAGTCTGAGTTATAGGGATTTAAAAAAAATGCATACATTGGGTCCTCACCTAACATGAATAACTCAAATACCCCTTAAACCCATCATAGAGATAACACACTTGGACCGGGTTAAGAAATAAATAGAGATAGAGAGAAATACCAGTGGGAGAGAGAGAGATTTCAAAATTCAAAAAAGAGAGATATCTTGATAATAAAAAGGGATAGGCAGTTGTTGTAAAAAGGAATAGAACAAGAATTGGATGATTGACGATACTGGACCTACTACTAGAGTTGTGGCAGATTTTTTTATACTATAGAAGGTGCCCTAATTTTCTTATCCCCTCATGAATTACATTAGGGGATAAATATTTTGGTACCAATCCATGTATGGATGGGGGAGTTTATATAGTGAAATAAAGTGTCTTCTTAATTTTGTAGTGGGTTTTTATGTTCATTCATTATTTCTATACTCTTATTCCATTCCACCTTTAATGACCATTGGGGGTGAGAAAGAATATGATTTTAATATAATAAATTTACCCCCTTGTTCAATTTTATGACCAATAAGTGGAAAACTGTGGTTTTATTTAAATATGGTTTTGAATTACCCATAATATTTCCTAGCCAAAGTACACGAATTCTAAAAAGGGGTGAGAATATAATGTGGAGTATTCACTCTGAGAGGAGGTTCACTTGGTTTCAATTTCAATGACATCTTAATTAAACCAATTCATTTCACTTCACTAATGAATGAACTTGGAAATACTATGCTTGGTACATTATTCCCATCAATCACAACCCAAAACAATATTTAATCTTTCTATTTTTAAGACATTCCTAAACATTTTAATCAATTTATATGTTGTTATCTATGGATCAACCTTGATCACCACTATTCTATGCTTTTTAAAATTAGTTATTGATAGTTGAGATCTATAAATATTTTTTTCTTTGATATCTCTGAGAGATATAAAAAGTATCTTAGGTGATGTCAAAACTGACACCGTTGTAGGAGAACTATGACTATAAATGTTAAAAAAATTATTAATTTTCCTTTTTTCTATTTTTTTAATATTTTTATAATTGGTCTTATAGTTATTTTAGGATCAAATTATATGCATTAGAACTCTAAAATTGGAAAAAAGAAGGAGATCCTCATTTTGATCCCAAGATCGAAAGGAAAATTAAAAAATAGAATAATAACACAAAACAATAAGAGAACAACATGTTTGGAAGGGATCTAGGCCAAGGAGTTGGATAAGAAGTCCAAGGAAGGAATCAAGGAGTAGTGAAAGATGTGGTACAAGGAACTATGAAATATCTCCAAGGAAAGAACCAATAGGTGAAAAAACATTTTGAATATGGAATACCCTCAAATGTAGAAGTTTATACAAGAATTTTGTACCCCCTATTGTTTGTACCGCTTTCGCGGTTGTATCCAATTTTTTTTTTAAATAAAATTATTACCCATTATATATAATTCTACAAGCTACCACATAAATAACCCAATTATCACATTGGGTGTTTTTTGGAATTGTGTGACACATTACAATTCAATAACGTAAAAAGTGACATTGTACAAATATTCCTATCTAGGTTCTCATTGAAGGAAAAGTAATGATAGTGGATCCAGAGTCCATGCCCACACTCGATAACAACATGGGTAGATTTTGTAAAAAAAAATTGAATGGTATTTTCCACCCTCAAAATCCATGGATTTATGGGTAAGTATGTTAAATTTTGAGTAATTAAATGAAGAGTCATTATATAGTTCGTTGGAGAGGTTTAAAAGTTCGATAATATAATGCCCTCATCATGACATCAAAATTTGGTTTCTGATAAAAATTTTTTATAAATGATTATCACAGGGTAGTCGTTAGATAGTTAATGAATATGTTGGAGGTTCGCTGATGAGGAAGTCACTGGAGGAGAGTTATGAATTGTTGGACGAAATTTACAACATTTTTCAATGGAATCCAAAGTGAGGACCAGTGCAAGGAGTGTACATGTTGGAAAAAAGTTGGGTAGCCACCCAAATGAATGCCATATCACAGAAACATAATGTGATGATGGATAATAAACAGACACAAGGCATGTGTTGTGAAGACTTAAATTATTTTAATTTTAATAGAAAACATTTTGTTCAAGGATGCGGGCCACAAAATCTACCACAACAATAACAACAAAATCAAGCATAAGGCCAAAAATTCTAGATAAGGCAATAAGGTTTTCAGCCAAAACCCCAAGTCCCAACACTCACAAGTAAGCTCTACTCATTATAGGAGACCTTGTAAGGTTTCATGACTATAATAGAATCTACACTCAAGGAGTTTACAACTTATTATAAGTTCCAAGGCACTACTTTTTGAGAATTGAATGATGACTCATGAAACCAAAGAGTCGTTATGAGGAACATGTAAATACAAATGGACCATATTACTAAACAATTAAAAGTGTGGAGAAGAGGAGTTATATTAGGTGAAACTGAAGTTTTAATATATGGTGAGGTTAAAGCCATCACCTTTAGAAGTATAAAGAAAACCCCAAAAGATTATAAAAAATATATAAAATAGGATGAATTAAAAGCATTAGAAGTTATAAAACTAGTTCAAGAGAATAAGTAAAAAAGGAAAGTAAGATGAGAAATATGTTTTAGAAGAAGATCCACTACCTTACCAACCACAACTGCCATTTTTGGAGTGACTAAGATAAGAATTATTCGATCATAAGAGAGAAAAGTTCCTTGAAAAGTTCAAAAAACTATACATCAATATGTCGTTTGTTGAGGTGATTGAAAACATGAAAACTTATGAAAATTTTATGAAATAGTTGGTGAGAAACAAAATTAATCTTGATTAATTAGGTACCATCCCACTGATCGGGGATTTTACAATAGTGGTGTCAAGGGTCCTACCAAAGAAACAAAGTGATCTAGGTAGTTTTTCTATTCCCATTGACATGGTTTATAATGTGTTTCATGGTTATTTATGTGATTTGGGTGAAAATTTAAAAAATTTATAAAATTAAACATTAAATATCTTGGGACTAATAGAGATTAATCCTACTCATTTAATTCTACTACATTTGAATACAATAGTAAGTTGTCCCCAAGGACTATTAGAAGATGATATCATCAAGGTTTGAAATTTATAGTTTCTAGAAGATTTACTTGTAATGGAAATGGAATAGGATAAGACCCCAATAATTTTGGGAATACCCTTACTAGTTAAAATAAGGGAACTAATTGATGTATAAAATAGAGAATTATGTTTGAGAGTTTGTGGATAAGAGGTGAAATTCAACATTCACCAGTTGATGAAAAAATTGGATGAGAAAATTAATGGGTTGAGAGAAGATGAGTTGTTGAAAGTTGAGGAAATTATTTTTCATGGAAGAAAGGATTATGTGTATTCTATATAAATGAAAGAAGAAGATGTAAAATGAAGTAGAAAAAGTCAAGAACCTATTGTAAGCATATGGAGATAGTGGGGATACTGATATCCAAGAAGGGTTCAAAGAAGGATAGAAAGTTTGGGTAGTCGGTGAGATATCATTTGATTTCTCAAGAAGGAAAAAAACTAATGGATTTTACCCAAGGAGATTTAGAATTTATTAGAAAAGGAAATATTAAATTTGGTGTCTGAAAAAGGGAAAGGTCCCATCCACATAGAATAATCACAATCTTTTCATTTGGTAGATCCAGATTGGGAAACCTCCTTCCTACCCACAATCACATAACAATGAGTGGTAAGGTCGAGCTTGAAGATAGTAACCAAAGTAATTTTGAGAGAAAAACCACATTTTTTATGCTTAAATATTTTCATTTATGTTTGAGAATAAGTTTAGGAGTGAATTCCCTTAATTATTTTTGAACTTTCATGAGAATGGCCTACACATTCACTGTTTTTCTCAATTTTTTAGGACCCTGGTGATTCAAGGTTCAAAAAATTATTGTATAAATAAATGGGAAAGAATGATGAGCATAAAATGAAAGGATACCATTATTTAATTTTAATTATTTACTTATACTCCTTGATTTTTTTTCAAAATTTGTTTTGAGGTTTAAAAAAATACATTCACACACTTAGATTAGTGCTTATTTTAGATCCATGATACTCAAGATTTTTTGGAACCCCATGATTCCATATTTTAATTTTCAAGTTGATTAAATTTAATAAGTAAAATAGGGAAATTTTATGGTTAGATTGAAATATAGTAATTTAAAATCAATAAATTATGACTTTCCTTTTTCAGTTGCATGTTATTGAAAATTTGCTTCCACACTTCGTGCTGAGATTTTTGGAAATTCATATGGATTGATTTGTTTTTATGAAACATACATGATTAATTGTATTTAATTAAATTCTCTTATTCTTGAGAAGTTTATAAACCAATTTTTCTAATATTTCTTAGTAAAATTTATCGAGAGAACTTGGGACATGTTACCCACTAGGATTTAATTTTTATTTTTTCAAAATAATGATTGTAAAAATTCACTTATTATATGATTGAGGAATTTTTGATATATCTATTATCCTATAGATCTCCCTAACACTAATAATACTTTTATAACTTAGAGACCATAAATGAACTTTGATAGAAAAAGACCCATTTCAAGATAATTTATCCATTCATACAATTACTCTATGTTTTTTCATGATGTTCAAGGTCAAGTGTGGGGGGAGATGTATTTCATGAAAAAGGGATATTATTATTTGAGATAATATTTTGTGGATGTCTCATTGGATTTTGAAAATAAGTTTCATGTATAATCTACTATTTTTATTGTCTACCCCACTTAAAAAAACAAAAATGAAAAAATTTGTTTTGAGTTATGGAGGGTCAAAAATCACCATCACTTGACCAATTATTTTTATCATTTCTGGTTGGGTGATGTATGTGAGACATATTCTAGATCAAATTTCAAAAAATTTAAATAATTTAAATTTGGAAAAAAATAATTAGGGTAAGACATTCATTATTTTTATTGTACATGGCCTTATATGAGCTTGGGAAGTGTGAGAGTTGTCACTTTTTTGGGAGGATAATGTTATTGGTTTTCACATTGATTATCATACTTAATAAATATAAATTAACCTTCTATTCCATCCTTAAAATTTTTCATCAATTTTATAACATTCCATAATTTCATAATCATTTATCATAAGTTTCAAATTATTCTTGATTTTTAGTCATATTTTTATATACTAAGTGGAGAATGTTTATCTTTTTTAAGTTCATAAGTTTGGTGAATGTACTTAGGGTATGAAGAGAACATCCCATTAAAAATTTACCTTTATTAATAATAGAATAGAAATAATGTTTGAGGTATATATTAACCTGGCATGTTAATAATGATGAATTAAAATACTTTAATGGAAGAGATGGGAAGTCCCATAATTTTTCTTGGTAAATTTAAAATACTTATTTTATATTGATGGGTTGAAATAATTTTTTAAATGTAACATTTGAAAATTCATTTCCCCCATTTATAATTATCTATTTTCATTTATTTTTAATTTTTAATATTTGTAGAATTGATATGTCCTCTTTAATTCATAATAAATATTTATGCTTGAGTAAAATCCTGGTTTAAGTATGGGGAATTTTATGAGTTCCTTTTTGTACATAAACATGAAAATTTTAATTGTTTAATTTAATTGATTTTAATTACGTTTAACCATGTTTTAACTTCTAATAATAATTTTTGGGTATTATGTATATTTAAATGATAATTATGAAAAAGAAATAAAAAAACAAGGAAATACAAATTTTATTTTTTGGACTACTTTGTATGTTTTAATTATGTAGGATAATGGAAAAGGAGACTTGGGTAAAAAAAATAGGACTAGTGGGATAACCCTCAACCCATGGGGAAACAAGCCATATATCGGAACCAAGAAGGGATTTCTAGGAAAGAAACCACTTAGGGATATTCCTCCACATGATAGAGGGGGAGAATAGCTAGCACAATTTGACATACAAGAGAACACCGACATGCGGGGCACAAGTCCACGTAGTGGTGGGAGGAAGGTCTCACCAACATGGGGTGGAGCACAATGGCATAAGTCAACCTCATAGACCCATATGACTTAATAGGATAAAAATGGAACAAGATTTCTTATTAAGGGGAGTGTATTATCTTTAAACTTCAATTTGGGAATAGTACTAAGAAATCACTGCTTATCATTTATAGAAACACCACCATTTTGATCTGGGGGTAACATCATCTTCCTCGTTCATTTAATCCACACTGTCGTCGTTGCCACTATATTGTAGAGCCTGCATGGTTGGAGAGGGAGGATCACACCACCACTACAGTGTTGAACTCCACTACATCGCAACCATTACTATGCGACATAGTGGAAAAGGGAGATCAAACTAAGAATAAGAAGGATGTACCATAGATCATACATTGTATCATAGCCACTAATGGCTTGAATAAATGAAAATAAAATGTGTTGTAGGCTTTCAGCTATGTTGGGGATGATCCAAAAATAGTAGAACTGATGAAATGAGGTAGAAAAAACTGTTATGTCCCTAACACCTCGAATGAACTATATCCATGCAAGGAAGAAAAACCATGGCACCGTAGGGTATCTACTATGATGTGAAGGTGAAAAAAACAATAGTATCATCAAAAATAGATGAATACACTGTTATTCTATGGGAAATAGGTTTCACCACAACCATTCATTCCATAAAAGGTTGCACTACATCCACACCACCAATTCCACTGGGTTATATTAACTTCTCACACTAAAATACCTGATAATTTTGGTATTTCATGCATTAAAAGCTGAGATGTGGGAATTTAAAACATAAAGAATACATAAGGGCCTCACCTAACATGAAGAAGTAAAATACTTGAACCAAACCTTCATTGAGATCACATGCATGGACCGGGTCAGGCAATAAAGAGAGAAAAAATACCAACGTGATAGATGGGTTTCAAAACTAAAAAAATAGATATCTTGAGAATAAAAAGGGTGAGGTTGCTGTTGTGTGGGGGAATGGAACTAGAATTAGAATAATTAAGATACTGGATCTACTGTTGAAGCTATAGTGGTGTTCTTAAGTTGTAGTAAGTGACCAAATTTTCTTATCCCCTCATTGACTAACATGAGGGGTAAATCTTTTTTTTACCAAGATATGTATGGATGAGGGAGTGTAACTGGTGAAATGAATTGTTTTTCAATTTTATTGTGTGTTTTTTTGTTTGCTCATTATTTATTTACTCTTATTCTATTACACATTGCATGACCATTTGGGGTGGGAAAGTTTATTCTTTCAATATATAAATTGAACACCCTTGTTTAATTTCATAACCATTGAGTGAATAAGGGTGGTTATGTTTAAATAAGGTTTTGAATAACCCCTAATATGTCCTAACCAAAGTACACAAAATTAAAAAAGGGGTGAGAATATAATGGGGAGTGTTCACTATGAGTGGTGGTTTACTTACATTTAATTCTGAGTTCATTTTAATTAAGTCAATTTATTTCACTTAACTAATGCATGAACTAATAAATAATATGTTTGGAACATTATTCTCATCAATAAAACCCCAAAACAATCTTTAACAATTATATTTGTTTAAGAATTTTCTGAACAGTTTAATCAATTTATATTCCATTCTATGTGGATCGACCTCCATCACCACTTTGATACATTTTTTTAAACTTGTTATTAATAGTCAATATTTATAGATTTTGTTATTTGATATCCTCAAGAGAACTAAGGATGATCTCGGGTCACGTAATTTTTCCAACATCATAGTCCTCAAGATACTTACCTATTAATAGAGAATGAAATTCAAAACTTAATTATTGATGCTTTGGGAACAACATTAGACCAAAATAAATATCATAACTTGTCAATAGATTCTAATGTTTATTTTGAAGGGATTGATACATGGGACAACCTAACTAAGCAATAAAATGAGTTTTATGAACTTGTAGAAGAGAGAAATCAATATCTATATGAGGGGTGTGAAAAATATTAAAAGTTTTACTTTTTTACTTTATACCATATCAAGTGTTTATTCATAGTTACAAATAAATTAATGTCCATGATATTAGAGTTGTTACACAATTCTTTTGGTAACGCTAAGATCCCTGAATAATTTTATGTGATAAAAGAAGTTATTAACAAGTTGGGTCTAAATTATATAAAAATACATGCATGTATCAATGACAGTATGGTATATTGGGGAGAATATTTAGACAGAGATAAGTGTAAAACATATCATACTTATATATGGAAATCAATGAATAGTTATGAAATATTGAATGAATGTTCCACTTCAAATAAGAATAGAAATAAAATTCCTATAGAGGTTTTATGTTACTTTTATTTAAAGAATAAATTAAAAATATTATTAAAACATTTTAAAACTATAGAGTAGATGAAATCACATTCTATTAATAACAACAATGATTGATTTATTCATCGTCTAAGAGATTCAATAACATGGATATATTTTGATTCTTTGCATACAAATTCCTCTTCATATCCTAGGAATGTGCATTTGGGATTTTATATTTATAGATTTAATAAATTTAGTAATTTAAGTACTAGTTATAGAATATTACTAGTTATTTTGATCCCTTACAATTTTACTCCATGGATGTGTATTAAAAAACTTATTTCACTATTTTAATGATTATTCAAGGGAGAAAGATGTATGGAAATGATATCAATGTATATATTCAGCCAATTATATAGGAATTTCAATAGTTATGGGACAATGGTGTGGATACATATGATCAATCAAATAAGAAAATGTTTAAAATTCACGCTTCTCTCATATGGACCATCAGTGAATTTCTAGGACTTAATAATTTTTTGGGATGGAATACTCATACTCATATGGCATGTCAAGTTTGTAACTTTGATTTTAATTATAAAATTATCCCATATAGTAAAATATGATGGTTTATATTTCATAATAAATTCTTGAATTCATCTCATATATTTATATTTAATAAGTTATGATTTGATAGACAAATAGATTTGATCCCCCCTAAAAAACTGTTTCTAGGTTAGAAATTCTGAAATAATTATCAGGTGTTGTTGTAGAATTTGGGAAAGACAATTAGTTGAGTGATTATAGAAAAATAGTTTTCACCACATCAGATGGAATTGGATCAACAAAATGGAAGAAAAAAAGAATATTTTTGAAACTTCATTATTGGAAAAAAATAAGTGTTATGTCATAATCTTTTCATTACGCACATTGAGAAGAATGTTTGTGATAATGTGTTTTTAAAAATACTTAATGAGTAGGAGAAAAAGGATCATTTTAATGAATGTAAAGACTTAATATAAGTGAATACAAAATTTTATCTACGGTAAAATAAGAATGGTAAGTATCACACAACAATTTTTGTACTAAAAAATCGTGGAAAATATGTCTTCTTTCAAATACTTAAAAATGTTAATGTACTTGATAGATATTATAGTAATATTTCACGATGTGTTGACTTAAAAAACCATAATGTATATGGATTGAAAATTCATGAATCATATATTTTTATAGAGTCAAAACAACCATTGACATTTCATAACTTGTTACTTGATAAAATAATAGCATTCATATTTGTGTTTTTCATGTTCTTTAGGAAACTATGTGAGAAAACTTTAAACCCCAAAGAGATTGAAAAATTATAGGAAATAATTTTAAGGGAATATTTCCACATGGAGATGATGTTTCCCCCATAAATTTTCACCATTATGATTCATTTGAAATTGTATTTAGATAAGCTAAATTTTGAGGACCCATACACTATCGTTGGATGTTTCCCATAGAGAGGTATTATGTTTTAAAATTTTCCTCACTATTGAATTATGGTTATTTTGGAACAATGTTTTTTATGTGTTGATTCCTTAGATAAATTAGTCATTTTATGTCTTACATGATGAAAAAATATTAACTATAAGTCTATATTTATAAAGGTTACTTGTCCGAAGAGTATCTCACATTATGTTTGAGGTATTTAGATGATATTGAGACAAGATTTAATTTATTTGGATGTGCTGATGATAACTCAAATTATATTCATCCCTATAGTTTATCAATAATCTTTGAAAAATCAGGTCATCTAGTTGGAAATAAATCCTCATTTTCAATAAATCATATAGATTTCATACAAGCACAAGGATTTTTATTACTAAATTATGATATCACATAACCTATCATTGAAGAACCGAAGATAGAAACAAAGATATTACTTTAGTGTCGAACTCAAAATGAGAAAGCAATAAAAAAAGATGTGAATAATGATATTATTTACTTGTTTGAACATTGTGTATGTTCATAATTGGTTTTATATTTACAATGTGTTGATAATTATCTTTTATAAATACAAATATTTTGTATCTATTTGTATATATCTTGAATGTTGATAATCAAGTTGAACGGTCTGCTAATTGGAAATATTTTTTTCTGGATCCTTTGAAAAAATCTAGGAGGTTCAATGTATCTAATATTAATGGTTTAGAGTTTTTCACAAATTATCAAAAATAACGTTTTAAAACAAAAAATTGTGGCATCTTTACAAAATTTTCAGAGTGGGGATATTATGTAAAGTTGATGGGCATTATCAAATTAAATTATCATGGACCCTTTTCTACTATGTTTTAAAAATGAAAGTGGGTCAATATTCACATGGGTATAAAGAAATATTCTTTATATTTTACTTATGTAAACATAAGTTATTTGATTGATAATGGTTAGTGTGAATAACATGATTCATATATTTTTGGTTTAAAAGATAAAATAGAACATTATGTTGATGATGAAATCGATAAAGGATGGAGTGTTGTAGTCTGTGTGAAACTGAGAGACTTGTATGATATGGGTGATGATGTTGAAGAATGGTTTACTGATAATTAAATTTTTCAACAATATTAAATTGATCTATTTGAATATGATTTCATTGAAACTATTAATCTTTCAAGAGAGGGTAAAGATGAGAAAATCATGTTAATGGTGGATAATAATAATCAATTATGAATGAAGTCAACGTATGTTCCATCCTCCTTTAACTTAGTAAAACATATTTTAGTTTTAGTTTCCAAAGGTGTGATTCATTATTTAGTAGATTTTCTATCATTGATGTTATTATCACTTTAATTTCACAAATTTTGGTATTTATTCACAATAGCTATGCATGAAAATTCATGTATTCAATATTTACTGTTAATGATATTTGGGGTAAAATAATTTCCTTTGGGTGTTCAATGAGTATGAAATAATGCAATGAGTATAAAATAAAAAGGAATATATTGGTAATTATATATAACAATATTTAAATTATAATAATATAAATCAATAGTTTTAAGCATAAAATCAAATGTTTAAATACTCATAAATTTTTAGAAATTTATATATTGGAAATTTTAAATTTTATTATTGTATTTTATCATTTTAAAATGTTGTAAATACTTTCACTAATTATTTATTAGAAAAAGGTACAAGGAATAAAAGGTATTCATAACATATCTAGTATACACACTTAGATAAAACTACCCCACCAATAAAGATCCCAACTCCATCAGGTAGATCTCTTGCAACTATAGGTACGGTTCCCACTAATATTGGGTTGGTGGAAGCAATTTTGGGACATCATATCAGCAATTACACGAGCATGAGTTGACTACTAATATTTTTTCACTTCTACCATCATGATGGTATTGGAGGGTGACCATTATTGGTATGTATGTCATTAGTGAATACATTATTTATTTCATAGTTATATAAAATATTTAAATATTTTTGTTTAATAGATATAAATAACAAAAGAACTGAAACAAATATTGCATCAAAAGATGTTTGGAGGATACATAATTTAAATGTTGTTGTGAATTGCAGTAAAAAAATGCAATATTAGAGGTATAGGAGCATGATTCACACATGAGAGTTTAGGATGATCATATTTATATGGTGGGGGATGTTTTGGCTACTTTATTTTGGTATATCACAGAGAGTATTCTTGAGACCTTTTCGTCTATGATACAATAGTCTCATCCAATTAAAACATTTATTCTTAATTTTTTGTTTGTATTCATATATAACATAATATAGTTTATGTTTTTAAATACTTTAATAATAGATATTAGAGGTTGGAAGTCATTAGGATGATGAGTGGGTATCATCCTGAGGAAAACATAGTGATTCAAATATAATTCTTAATGGTCTATGATGTGTTATGTTGATGCATCCTTTGGTTTTCATAGAATTTGAACGATTTGATGTGTTTTTAATTCCCATATGACTTATTTAGTATGTTTTATGTGTATAAAATGTTGTAATATAACTGAATCTATTTTTATAATGTTAATTTCATTTTTTTATGTTTTTTAAATTGTGTGTGGTAAATTTATTTTATTGGAGCTTGGATTTTAGGCACAAATTTGAAAATTTATTTCATTATTCATGGATGTTTTAACATACATCATCCAAACTATCACGTCTCATTTAGAGGTGATTTAAACTACTTCTAGGAACTGAATAACCACCATTAAAAATATAAAACCTGTAAAAGAATCATGAATAAGAATCCACGGTGGTTCAAACCATCACTATATAAGTGAAATTAGACATATTAATTTCAACCATTGTGAAAAGGATATATGAATTTTTTATCCACCATCAATAATGGATAAAATTTGAAATTATTAAAACAACTTTGAAAATAATTAGTAGTGGTTAGAGACACCACTATATATAGAAAATTAGATAACTTAATTATACTACCATGAAAAGGATGTATTATCATTTAAAATGATTCTAAATAGGGGTTCTATAATGGTTCTATAGAACAAACATTGATTAAAAAAATGATGTTGTTTAATTCTCGATAACACTAAATTTGGTAGTTTTAAAAACTAATGGAAAACAATCAGGGTTATTTTAAATATCCATGTATAACAAAAAAAACCACTATGAATGTCTATTTTTATTATAGTTCTTACTAGGTCACCTTAGCCTTAACTGAGACCGAATAGCTCATTTTGGGTCCAGTTACGTCATTGAATAACCCTACAATTATCCTCAAAAAGAGCACATTTTTTCCTATTTCCAATCCATTTAACCCCTATACCCCATTTAATGGGTCAAAAACATCAATAAAAACCCACAATGTAATATTGGTACCAAAAATCAGAACCTCATAGGGCTAATTCATGCACCCACATGCAAGTCAGACCATACAACCTCATACAAAATCTATAACATGGTAAGGAATCCCTACCTCAATCTTGATGGAGTATACTTTCCAATCTATGCTCTCTCATTAAAGATGATCCAATGAATCCCTAAAACCATCCATAAAACCTCTCAATTAGGTATTTATTAAATAGTCTATGAAATAGTGGATAAATAAGGCCCTTAGGGAATGAAATGAATTAGACATACAAAGAGAAAGATTTTAAATCAGACTATATTTTAAGTGGAAAAGAATCAATAATGATATCCCAAGAAAGAATAAGGAATTAACTAGAGTGAATAACTAGGGAAAAACTAAAATAATCTATTTGAAATGGTCCAATTACCTCCTTTTATACCTAATACATCAATTAATTATCATTTTGGAAAATTTCAGAAAAAATCATCAAACTTGATCTTTTGAAAAATCCCCTAACCCTTATGTATAGAACTTACCCTTATGTATCACCCTTGTTGAACTTTATGTATCACTTTATCTAAACCTTATACATATTTTGAACAAGTTAATGACTCTTAAATGTGGTAAGTTTTCCCTTATATATCATAGGTAACACTTTGGGACTTTACTATTTTTTACACTTACATATCGAACGACTCTTTCATAACAGGGGACACAACTCTCACGCATCACATGGTACTTACAAACATTGAAAAAATTAATATCATAGGGTACTCAAAGTTACCCTTACGTATCCCCTTAATTATTATTCATCAATTAATCTTTCTCTTACATATTTCCTTAGTCATGAATTTACTCTTACATACTCAGGGTAACTCAAAAATGACTCTTAAGAATCATACAAAGCCATATTTTCAACTCTCCACAAAATGAATCATTTATATTAGAGGATTAATCATATATATTAGGAAGTTTCTCTTACTTATTATAGTGTCTTCCCACACTTTTAAATTTCCTTAAAAGAGGTGGTTACTCTTATATTATAGTACACATATGTAAGAGTAACTTTCACACAAGGTGTGTTCTAGAACATTTCCATTTATCCCCAACCCTTCATAGGCCGACTCTTAAATATAATACTTATCCAAATTTTCTAAACACCAGGAACTTTATAAATGATGAATCTTTTTCACCATAAAATGAATATAACTTTGGGAATTTTTAAAAATTCGAGAAACTGTTATAACTCCCCCAAACCAGTCCCAACCTACAACTCACCCTAGTTTTACCCTATGATTAAAAACCCATTTTTTCCAAAATTCCAAAAATTCATCCCATATTCATCTAGACTTTAAATCTCAGAAAATCATGCTTCAAACTCACATCCGACCTAAAAAATATTCCAAATACCACATAATTTAAAATTTTACAACAATTTAACCCCCAATCTCATACCAACTCCTTATACTCAATCTTTAACCTTTATAAACACCCAAATACCTCAAACTCAACAATATGCACAAAATTTTGATAGAATGTAAAAAAAACACACCTTTAATTTTTAGAGGCATTATAAACTCTTCATATAAAGGATTTTCATTCCAAATAAGCATCTCTAGGGATCCTAACCAAAGAAATTAGACCACTGGGCCTATATGTCTAACTCATGTTCCTTGGTCTACTCTTAGATATTCTCATGTAGCTATAACACTTAGATAAGAGTAATTTTACCCTTATAATACCTTCTTTCCATGGTTCACAATATAAATAAGAGGTTCCTAAAATAATGCCTCTACTTTTAGTTCGATATCTTCACCGATGATCACATATGTAGGGTATATCGTATACCTCTAGAGATAAAATATTTAAATCACATGATTCATACCATGATGTCATAGAGGAAGAGACTACTAGTAATCCACTACTCCAATTCACTCCAAAAAATCAAAACAGATTGAAAAACCATGATGAAATCTTTACCACTCTCCCCAAACAATGATTCCCCAACTGGGGTGATACTTGTAAGAATATTTGGCCACCTATGGTGAACTCCAAGGGGAATCACCTATGGTTAATAGATGATAATTTTCTACATTTATTGTTAACCAACTACTTTCGAAATAATTTCATCCACTCTATGGTCCCCATGCTCAACCCAATCACCATCAACTCACCCACCAATAACCAACACAACAACGAGCGACATGTCTTACCATAAAGAGCCTAAAAGGGGTCCATTTGGGTCAAATACTAAAAAATGTTTATATATAAAAAATATCTATAGTCTAGATGGTCAAACCATGATCTTAAAAAATTGTGCATGCATGCCTTGGTGACATCCTCAAGTACCTGGATCGTCCTCTATGAGTCCCCACTTTCCTACGAGAGATAAATTGAACTATATTTTAGTTGAGACCTAATGTAATTTAGTAGCTCTTCCAAAATTTTGACAATAAACGTGTACCATGATTAAATACAATCTCATAGGTATCCAATGTAGATAGAATATCTCTAGAACATATAACTTTCCTAGATTTTCCACTGACTAATTTTCTTGAATGGGGAAGAAGTGTGTAACCTTTAGTGGTTGTTTAACCACTGCCCACCATTACATCATGAACCCTCAGGGTCCTAGGTAGTCATATGGTTAAGTATATGGTTACCTTATCCTACTTACATACTATCACTAGAAGGGGTTAAAGTAACCTACCTAATCGCTATTTCTCTATCTTTACCCTTTAATAGGTAATTCCATAAGTGAAAAAACTGATGATATCCTTCCTCATACTGAGTCACCATAAAAAATTCATGATATCATGACACATCTTGGTAAAACTTGTATATAACTCCCATTGTGAGGGATGTGAGCCCCTTATAAGATATTCTATCATTGAGGTAAGGACCACCACCCTTTTATGGATGTAAATAGCCTCATCCTTATCTTGATATAATCTTGAGACTAGATCATCTCCCATGATCCATTAACACATCACATGAAAATCCAAATTAGGTTACTAGTTAGCCTTCACCCCATCCACAAATAAAGAGAGAATACTAAGTGAACATAGGTTACAACCTCTCAGTCTTCCAACATGTCGATATTCTAGTCAATGACTAAGTACATCAACTTCCACTCCTCCCTATAAATTTAAATTCCCTTATCACAAGTCCTCCTACCGAGAGAATCTATAATGAAATTCCCCTTCCTTAGGAAATATTCCATATCAAAGTAAAAGTTCTAAAGGTACTTGACCCAATGAATCTGCTACAAGTTTAATTACATCTGGTAGAATATGTATCATAATATCAAATAGTATGTGTTGGTTAAAAATCCCTCACTAAAGAGATGATGACACCAAAAATTTAAATAATGAATTAAAAAAATATTTTAAATCTTGAGTGGATAGTTCCTCACTTGGATTCTTAGATAAAGAGACCCATAATAGACCACCAAATCCCTTTGCAGCATAACATCTCCCAGATAAACTCTTGATGCATTGAAATAGATGGTATAACCAATTATAAGATCTGGAAGAATTAGAATTGAATCAGACACTAATATCATATTCAACACTTATAAAGCCTCTTCACACCCAATAACCAGCCTAAAATTAAATCCATTCTTATTAAACCCAGATAAGGGAACTATAAAGAAAGATAATTCATGGGTGAAATATCTATAATAACAATATAACCCAATAAAACTCTAGATCTCAAAAATATTCTTGCTTCGCATCCAAGACATCACTGCCTAAACCTTCTTAGGATAAACCAAGATATCTACCTCTAAGATAAATTTCTAAAGGAAATGAACCTCTTTAATCCAAAATCTTTTCTTTGATTACTTGATATAAAACTGATGTGATTAATACATACTCAAAATAATATCTAGTCACTCAATGTGTAACTCCATAGATTATGAGTAAACTAATATATTATCCTTGAACACCATAATGAAGGAGTCCTAACAGGGATGAAAATTACAGTTGATAAGATCTATGAACATCATTTACATATTTGTTAAACCAAATGGTGAAAATAGGTACTTTTATCACCCATACCTTCTCCTAAATGACTTATTTGTTATGTACTCCACCCCAATCCACAACTGATAAAAGTTTGAACACAAGTCAATCTTGGAGAACCACATGGATCCCTTTAATTGATAAAATAGTTTATCAATCCTTAGAATTAGATAACAAATCTTCACTATAACTTGATTCAAATTCTCTTAATCAATGTACAATTAGAGTCTACTATATGAATTCATGGTGAATAAAACTAGAGAACCCCATGGAGAGGTACTCATATAAATAAATCCCTTCACCTCATGATCCTAAACCTGTACCTTCCTCTCTCTTAATTTGGATGATGGTATATGATTACGGATAATTGATATGGGTTTCGAGTTCAAAATAAGATAAATCAAAAACTTGATATCTCCTTTGGGAGAGATTCTTGAGATTTATTCTAGAAATAAATCTTAGAAATGGTCCACCATGGGAGGAAAAGTATCCAGAATCATTATACGGTCTAATTCAAAAACCATACCCACTATCTTCACTGTAATGACTCCTATATTACTAAATTAAAGACCCTATCTTCTTACCTCCATATCCCAATCTCCCATAATAATATACACTTATTCCTTAAAGGAGTTAAAAGGCAGTCACTTCTGGTATCAATTGATGTGTGTCAAAAATAAATTCAACCAATCCATCTGGAAGATAATGTCAAAAATCTTCATATCAAGAACAAGGAAATCCCAAAGATGTTTGAATCCCCAAGATATTATAAAAAATGTTAGAATCCTATGAATAATATCTAACCACTTTTCAAGAGTTTTATCAAGGTCCATCACTCTAGGTGGAAACTCCACAACTAACCCCAAACTTAAAACAACCCATGAAGAAAAAGAAATAAAGAGATTCCCCTATATAAAATAAAGAAATTGAAATAATTGAATCAATTAAAACTATACCTATGATAGTAAAATAAGCATTTGATCTATCATCTATAACCTTTTATGAGGTGTTTACCTTGCTAGAATATGATATATGTACCTAATCCCATCATCCTTATCTCTCTTGAGGAACTGAAACATAATGCAGCTATAGTTACTGCTACCTTAAAGACCCTCAACCTGATCCATGACCTAACCTCCCATATAAGACCGTGCAATCAGTTTGAATCCCCCTTGACTAGTCCCTCAAAGACTACTTCTTCCCCAAACCTCTACCAAAACCTAGATAAGAATTTTTCATGAAAACTTCTAGAGATTTCCTAACCTTCCTCATTAATGGAACTTTTATAGAGGACTAATACATGTTTTAAAAAGATTTATAGTACATAAAAATGATAGTATATTAGGATAAATCCTTCTATAAAAGGAGATACATAAACCCTACTCTATATAGATCATCTCTCACCACCCTAACACATATCATCTGAACTCTTCTTTTGGTGGATATATTAGGCATTGAAGGCTCTTCTAGAAATGACTCCATTAAAACCATTGAAGATGATAAGGAATACCACTACACTCTACTCTGTTATTCCTACATAAATAATGAGTTAATTGAAAAACACATCCAAGTAAGATGTCATTTTGAACATCCAGGCTAGATTCCATGCCTATATCTAAAGGTAAATATCAAATCTATGGGTCTCATTCCCTACATCTAGAGGAATAAAATAAAAAATCTCAAAAAAGTGGGTAATATAGAGATCCACCAACATTTACCCAACAATAGCTCCATGAAATCCTATGCTCGTTCTAGTCTCAGATATTTGAAGAAGAAATACTCAAGGAATAGGTATTTTAAGGCCTCTTATTAAAATACCTCATTTATCATGGTCTGTACCATGACACCCTACTATTTATTAGAGGTTCTTTAAATCATATAATCCACTAGCATTATCGACCAATCATCAAGTTTCTCAACTAGTGTGAAAACACCTTTGATGATCTCAATACAATCCTCAACATCCCGAGGACCACCCATACCCTAAAAATCTATGGGTATTAAAACTAAAAATACCAAGAGAATTAAACCATAATAGGTACACCCTAATGTGGACATCCACCTCCCACAAATACTAAATGATATAAACATGGATGAAGTATCTCTATTGCTTGAAACACTAGTAAATCCTTGTGAGAATTATTAGCCCCACCTCCTGAACATTTTTAGGTATCATTGAAACATTTTATACTTCAGGAACATCTTCTACCTTTTCCATAGGTGGAATCACATGATGTTATTGTGTTTTAATTTGTTTAAATTTCAAATAGAGACTCATAAATTCCTTAAATACCTTTAATATTAAAATGTTTAAGTAATTAATGGGAAAACATTAACAAAAAACCCTATGAAACATTACCTAATGATTTACCCAATTTCTTCTTATAATCACCAACTAATCACTTAAGGCCTATGAATGTACCAAAAATACCTACAAGTTAGTCACAATCTTATAAAAAAGAATCATTAACATGATCAGGTTAAATTAATTAAATGACACTAATAATGTATTTAGGAAAACACCAAAAATATTATTGAGAGAATTTAATTAATTTAAACTTTTATCAACCATAAGTAATCAGGCGTATGATATGTGATCCTATGTGCTTATCCATGATGCATGAACTCACCTATTCTCGCCACCTAGGGCAAGAAAAAAAATACCATAATCACAAATTTCACAATAACACTTAAAGGACAACATTAAATCATAACACCACAACCAATAAATATAATACCATTACACTAGTAACCCGAATGTACACTATACAGATGTTGAAAATGTACAATCATAGCTTCCCACTCAACTTTTGATCATCCTACCTCTATTATACCATGACAAAAATAATAGAAAAAATAAAAGGGGATCTGATTCCATTTTTTAACAACATGACCTAGATCAATGGGTCTGAGACATTGTGCTACCTAGACTCATGCATTCTTCCCTATATGAAAGAGGCTATCGACTAGTGGTGAGGGCCTAAGTCAAATTATAGGGATATTTTTCCCTCAATATTAGGTAACCAATGATAATAAACACAATGTAAGTAGTGATAAATAAATAAACAATATGAAGAAACATAACTGAATATAACAAGTAGTACCATTGCATGAGATATCAAAATGGGATATAACATATCATATATCCAATTCAAAAGGATCCCAACATTAAGTAGATCAATATTATAAAATTAATAAAAAACAAAAGAATAATAGAGGAACAATAAAAATATATACTGAAGTATGACCAAACATAAACTCAATCTCTAAAAGCTCCACATTCCCAACATCCCATAATAATACACCTTCTCATGGCTGGATCCTTGTAAAAAAAATCTACATACACATTGGGGTTCTCATTTAGGGTGTGACTAATAAAACCCTTTATGAAAACACAAACACAACTATAGCATAAGTGTATCATATATATACAAGTTTATGCACTGAAACTCATGTTGGGTCATAATGACCTAACCAAGATTCCATGAACCTAGAACATACTTAAATTGGAACCATGTTGGAAGGAAGAGTCATATTGATTCAAAATTACACCCTAGAGTATGTCTTGTACCTTCAAAACCAAGGTATGACCCCATATCATGTATAAATTCCCAAACTATCCCATATCAATCAGGGGAGGTCACACATAAAGTAATAAACCATCCTCTCTCACTCAGGTGAGGTTGTAAATCATTTCCCAGACCATCCCCACTCACTAAGGGGAAGTCACACATTAATTCCCAAACCATCCCCTCTTACTCTTGGGAGGTTATACATCAATATTAATGTATCACATAGTATATAGCAGGAACCATTTAATTAAGTGATATAAAAAATAATATTGAAATAAAATCATATTTCTATCATAAAAAATTACAAGGATATCCCTATGAATCATCCCATACCAACCCCTAAAGGATTATCACATTCTCATTCACCAAAAACATTCAGAAGTGAAGGGAATCATCACTCATTCCCAATTACCACCCTAATAGTTCACCCTAGCCTTAACTGAGCCTGAATTGATCATTATATACCATATTTACCTTGATGGAAAACAATACCATTATCCCATTAATGGGGATTGTTTTCCATATTTACAATTCATTTAACTCCTAATATTCACTAAGGGGTTAACCACATCAATACAGACCCACATAGTCACATTGATACAAAAAAACCACATGGGGCCAATTAATGTACCCACCATCAAGTCAGACCATAAAAACTCACAAAACACATATAGCATGGTAATTAATCCCTACAATAGAATGAATGTATTACACTTTATAAGTTAGCCACTCCGATTCATTCCGATTCAACGAATCCCTAAAATTATCCCCAAACCCTCACAATTAGTGATTTACAAAAGAAACCAGGAGATAATAGAGAAAGAATGAACATAGGGAATGGGTGAAATTAGAATTACACAGAAGAATATTTCACAAAAAACAAAAATTTTAGTGTACAAGATTGAATGGATATCTTCCAAGAAAGAAAAGGGAATGAATAAGAGGTGATAACTAGGGAACAAACATGAATGGACCTTACCCTTGCGCATAACCACTAAAAAACATTACATATCACTTGAACTAACCCTTATTCAATTTTTGAATAAGGGAAGGACTCTTATATATGGAATACTGAACCTTATGTATCACATGTAACACTTTAGGAGTTTAACATTTTCTGAACCTTATGTATCAAATGACTCTTACATACCAAGGGAAATTACTCTTCCATTTCGTAGGGTACCTCCACACTTATCCAAATTTCACATCACATGGTACTCAAAGTTACTATTATGTATTCCTTTAGTTACTATTACGTATTAGGGAAAGTTACTCGTATATATTTCCTTATCCATGGATATACTCTTACATAGTCAGGGTAACTCCAAAATGACTCTTACGTATCATACTTAGCCATTTCTTCATCTCTTCAGAGAATGAATATTATGTATCATAGGGTTAATATTATTTATTAGAGAGTCTTCACATACTTATCCATTTCTATAAAATAGGTGGTTACTCTTACATATGGGGTACTCATATGCAAGATCAAATTTCATGGTGGGTGTTTTCCAGGACTTAGACATTTATCCCCGACCCTTTATAGAGTGGCTCATACAAATATTACATACATAAATTTTACATACACCATGAAATTTATTTATGATGAATCATATACACCATAAAATTACTCTTAAGTATGGTAGTTTTATAAATTTCTATAAAATTATTACAACTCCCCCAAGTTATGTTGATTCAATAAGGTTTTCCTTATGACTTTTTCCATTCCTTCTTGTTTTGAAAATCACAAACACCTTATACTTTAACAAATAAATATTTTACTTCTACAAGGAAAATTTAATCGTTTAAAGAAATTTACCCTAACATAGATTTTATTATACATATAAATACTTTTCTTAAGTATAAAAACCGGATTCATCCCCAAAACCCTGAAATCATATAATAACAAGATTTGGAGTATTCTGTTTTTAGGATCCAAATTCTAGATGACAACTGTAATGAAGTTCCACTCCGAATTCTGGATACGAACTTTCATGAGTTCGATTCCAAACTCTTATGATGTTCGACTACGAACGTTCATGAGTTCGACTACGAACTCTTATAAAGTTTGACTCCGAACTTTCTTGAGTTCAACTCCGAACTCTTATGAAGTTCGACTCCGAACTTTCATGAGTTCCACTCCGAACTCTTATGAAGTTCGACTCAGAACTTTCATGAGTTAGATTATAAACTATTATGAAGTTCGACTCTGAACATTCATGAGTTCGACTCTGAACTATTGTGAATTTCGACTCCAAACTTTCATGAGTTCGACTCCGAACTCTTATGAAGTTCGACTCTGATCTTTCATGAGTTCGACTCCGAACTCTGATGAAGTTCGACTCCGAAATTTCATGAGTTCGACTCCAAACTCTGATTAAGTTTGACTCCGAACATTCATGAGTTTGACTCTGAACTCTTATGAAGTTCGACTCCGAACTTTTACTGGTTCGACTTCGAACTCTGGAAGGTTAGATTCTGAACTCTGGTGAAACCAGACTCCGAATTTCCTTAGAAATCCAGACTCTGGACTTCTACAGACTTCAGGTTCTGAATTCCTATAAAATAGAATCTGAACATCTTTTTATTATAGATTCTGAATTTATTTTAGTTAGACTTCAAACATTTAATTTTCTTACACTCCGAATTTTAGTATGGGTTTTGCCTTCATATGCTCCATTACAAAAAGATGTCATGAATTCAGTTATACATGGTTTGTTATTAAACGATTTCATCCATTCTATTTCAAACTAACAATTGGTTGAGTTACACGTGTATAGGTCCCTCTGAATTTTAAGGAAAATATGACCGTTGGAGAGGGAGCCGACCGAGCCTATAAATAGGATCTCATTTGAAAGAGCTCAATAACAAGTTGATCAATATAGAGACCACATGTTGTTAAGGTGATTTCTAGAGAGAGAAGCTTTTCATGCCTCGTGTGTACTGAACTACTCATTCACATTGCTTCATGCTCCTCATAATGTTGGTGATTACATTCTAGGACTTCTGGGGATTGGAAGACAGAGGTATCGACTACCTTAAAGTTCGAGGGCCTCTTTGCTGAGGAAGACAAAGGTTCCAACTACCTTGAAGTTGAGGGCTTGCGAGGATAGCAAGACAAAGACTCTGATCTTCATATCGAGGGATTACCATAGTGTGGGTAAGACAGACTTTCTTGAAAGTATAAATCAAGGGACCTTTATCCAAGGTTGTTGGATACCCTTCTCTTTGGGTTAAAATACTTATATCTTGTTACTTGTAGTTTTACTACTTCATTTTCCGCTGCACTTTTGTATTGTAAGGAAAGTATAACCTTCTTATATTTCCTTACACTTGTACTCTGATTCATTTAGATTTTATACGCTTTAAGGTAGAATCTCATATTGTAAACTTTAGTTAAGTTTCAATTTCTGGATCCATATTTCCGGAACTGATTTTCGGAATCACTTTCCAGATTTAAGCAAGTGCATAGAACATAAAGTTTATAACTTCATTCCTTGTTCCAATTCTCCAACTGTTGTTATAGGTGTTATGAATTTGATTAGTTTAATTTTTTTAAACTTAGATTTTTCCTTGTCTAAAAAAAAATTTAAATTATACAATTCACCCCCTCTTGTATATTGAGCATCTACAACGTTATTTAGATCCTATAATTGGTATCAGAGGAGGTATATGAAATACTTATACTCACATATAAGTTTATCTTTCTCACTTTTTCCTTTAATATTCATCCTTTATTAAAAATACTTTGTTCATTCTGAATTGTTCATTCCGAAATTTCTCGTTCCGAACTTTGTGGTTATGAACTTTTCCTACTAACAAGTTTGGTTGCCAAAGTTTTTCTTAGAGATGACAGGAATCAATGTTGGATCTATTGATAATATAAACCCTACAAGACCACAAATATTTTATGGGAATGATTATGAGTACTGGAGAGATCGTATGAAGACTTTCGTTATCAATACTGGAGTGGATAATTTCGTTATGCTTACTGGTGATTTTAAAATTCCTGATAAGGAAGTTACAACTTTCACTAACCAGGAAAAGGAAGAATATCAACTCAATTATAAGGTACACAATACTCTACTTTGTTCAATGACTAGAAATATATATAGCCAAATTTATTCTCGTGATGCAGATAATTGTATCTGGAAGAAGATAGAGGTTACACACTTTGTAACTTCTAAAGTGATTGAAACTAGAAGAGCTATGCTTAGAGCTGAATACCATGGCTTCAACATTCCTTATGGTGAACCAATTTGTAAAGTTCAACAAAGATTTATGACTATAGTAAACAGTATTCAGTCTATGGGAGAGAAAGGTCTGGATGATGAATCTTTTTTGGATAAGATAATCGATGTTATGCCCAATCAGTGGGAATAAAAAAAGAACAACTATTGAGGAGAACATGAAGGTTATTCAAATTTCCTTAGATGAACTATTTGGAACTCTTCTCCAACATGAGACAAGAATGAAGAGAGATGCTGATAACATCAAGAAGAAGATTTTAAATGGTACTGTTGATTTTACCACAACTTCAAATCATTTGAAAGCTAAGACTCCTGAGAGAGTAACTAGATCCAAGTCTAAGAAAGTTATTATCCAATCCAAATCTAGAGAAAGTGAAGTCTCAGAAAATGAGTTAGCAAATATTTCTCTAAGAATGAACAAGATAGCTGGAAAAAGAAATTTCTAATCCAAGTATAAGAAAAAGGAAAGGAAAGATAGGAAAGATGGAGAAGTTACTTGTTTTGAATGCAAGAGAGCTGGACATATTAGACCAGATTTCCCTTTGCTCAAAAATAAAGAAAGGAAAGAAACGCATTCTGAAAGGAATAGAAAGAAGTATTACAAGTCCAAAGCTAAGAATGTTCTGAAAGCTAATGACACCTGGAGTGCCATTGGTGGTGACTCTTCAGATGAATCTTCTTATTATGAATCTTCAGGGCAGAAGAATCTTGGTCTTATAGCCAGAATACCTATTAAGAATCATTACTTCATGGCTAAGGTACACAATGCTGAATCATTGACCAATGTATCTTTAAATTATAATGATAGTAAGTATTATAACTCTTCAGATGAGGAATCCTATTCTGCTTAAGATAATAGTTTACTTACCTATGAAAAAGTCTCTAGGTTTGCTGAACTTATTGAGATTGAGAATTCCAAACTCAATAAAAATACTTGATAAAGAAAAATCTAGGAATAATATTCTTACAAAAGAGATATCAGATCATTCTAAAGATCTTGATTGGAAAAATGTTGACATTATAAGTATTTCAAAAAAATTTGAAGAAGTAAGTTCTGAGAAGAAAACACTTTCTAAAGAGTTAGAAAAAGTAATTTCTAAGAAAAGTGTTTTCGAGCCTAGCTCTAGTTCTAAATCTAATGATTTTGAAGATAAAAACATGGTTATAAAACTCAAGTCCAAATTTTTTTCCTTAAATAAGTTTTTATCAAACTTTACCCATGGTAAAGACAATTTTGATAAAATGTACTCTCAAATACGACCTTTAAGAAACAAATCCGAATTTAGTTATACCAATGAAAAATCAACTTTTTGTAACAACTACATTGTTCCACAAAGTGCCCCATTTTGTACCAAGTGTCAATGTGGTGGTCACTAGGGAAAGAATTGTTCTTTAAACAAAACCCAATATGTAGGTTTTCATAAGGCTTATTTTTCTAAGAAGATGTGGGTGCCAAAAATTTTGTTATCTGGAAATATCAGATCCAAACAAGTTTGGATTCCAAAAGTCTAATTCTTTTCTTGTTTTCAGGAAGATAAAGGAAGTACCCACAAAAATTAATGGTACATGGATAGTGGATGTTCCCGGAACATGACCGGTAACAAAAGTTATTTTGAAAATATTATCAAGACGAAAGGAGGAAAGGTAACTTTCGGAGATAATGCTCAGGGAGAAATTTTTGGTATAGGTAATATTATCCTTCTTGGAAAAACTTTGATTTCAAATGTTTTATTTGTTAAGGGTCTTAAGCACAACCTCATCAGCATAAGTGAGTTATATGATGAAGGATACCTTTTGAATTTTAGGAATGACAAGTGCTTAGTACACATTTCCAAGGAAGAATTAATTCTCTTAGCTAATAGGCAAGAGAATGTTTACACTTTGAACTTAGAAGACCTTAGGAGTAAATATTTACCTTGCCTAAGTGCAATGGATGATCATTCTTGGTTATGGAATAGAAGATTAGGCCACTGTAACCTTAGGAAGTTAAGTAAACTTTCTAAGAAGAAACTAGTTAAGGATCTACCGGAGCTTAGATTTGATTCTTCTAAAGTTTGTGATCCTTGTCAATATATAAAGCGACATAAATCTAGTTTTAAATCAATCGGTGAAATCTCAACAACTGATGCATTATAGTTAGTGCACATGGATCTTTTTGGTCCAACACAAACTGGAAGCATTGGAGGAAAATACTATGTGTTTGTTCTAGTTGATGATTACACTAGATTTACATGGGTCTATTTTCTAGCAAATAAGTCTGATGCTTTTTCTTATTTCAAAATTTTTAGAGCCCAAGTTAAAAATGTGAAGAATCTTCCACTGAAACCTATTGATAGTGATCATGGAGGAGAATTTCAAAATTATGATTTTGAATCCTTTTTTAGTAGAAAAGTTATTACTCACAACTTTTCAGCACCTACAACTCCTCAACAAAATGGTGTAGTTGAAAGAAGAAATAGAATTATTCAAGAAATAACTAGAACCATGTTGAGTGAATATTCTATAGCTAGAAAATTCTGGGCTGAAGGTGTAAGTATGACTTGTTATACTATAAATCGAGTTTTTATTAGACCTTTTCTTAATAAAACTCCTTATGAGTTATGGAATTGAAGAAAACCTAGACATTACTACTTCAAGGTTTTTGGTTGCAAGGTATTAATCTTGAATACTAAATATAATTTACATAAATTTGCACCAAAATCTAATGAAGGAATTTTCTTAGGCTACTCCACAACTTCTAAGACTTATAGAGTTTTCAATAAAAATATTGGTACTATTGAAGAAATAGTGCATGTAAAATTTTATGAATATGATCCTTTTGTTTTTAAACCATCCCAGCCTACATCCTCGGATGTAATTTCAAAAACTGATTATCAACATTTTATAGAAGATTCTTTGGATAAGGAAAATGTTCAAGAAGATACTTCTGAAACATTTACCCCAGAATACTTTCTACCCTATGTTGATGAATAGGTTTTACAAAACCCAAATTAGGTGTTTCTTAAGAATCATCCCAGTGGTATCATCATTGGTGATGTAAATCAACCTGTAAGGACAAGAAGTTCCTTGAGAAATGAAGTAGAACATCTAGCATTTCTTTCCCAATTAGAACCAAAAAGCACTAATGAAGCTTTAGGTGATGATGATTGGATCAAAGCCATGCAAGATGAACTAAATGAATTTGAAAGGAATAAAGTCTGGACCTTGGTTGAAAGACCTAAGGAAACTTCTGTTATTGGTGAAAATTGGATCTTCAAAAACAAGTGTGATGAAAATGGATTCATTGTAAGAAATAAAGCCAGATTAGTTGCTAAAGGCTATAATCAGCAAGAGGTAATGGACTATGAAGAAACCTATGATCCAGTATCTAGACTTGAATCTTTTCATATTTTACTTGCCTTTTCAGCATTCTTCAATTTTAAACTTTTTCAAATAGATGTGAAATGTTCTTTTATGAATTGTTATGTTCAAGAGGAAGTTTTTGTTGAACAACCTCCTGGCTTTGAAGATACAAAACCTTTTAATCATGTTTACAGACTTACCAAAGCTTTGTATGGCCTTAAACAAGCCCCACGAGCCTGGTATGATAGGCTTACATGATTTTTGCTTCAAAATAACTATGTTAAGGGAAATGCAGATCCAACTCTATTTATAAAAAAAGATAAGAAAAAAAATTTGATTGTTCAAATTTATGTTGATGGAATCATATTTGGTTCCACTCAGCAATTTTTAACTGATTCTTTTGCAAGTCTAATGAAATCTGAGTTTGAAATGAGTATGATGGTTGAGTTAACATTTTTCCTTGGTTTTCAAATTTCTCAAAAACCAGAAGGATCCTATATATCTCAACATAAATATATTACTGATCTTCTTAAAAATTATGCTTATGAAAACACTAAGATTATAAGTACTCCCATCGGTACCTCAAACTCTTTAGATCTTGATGAAGCTGGGAAACCATTAGATCAAACATCTTTTAGAGGTATGATAGGAATTTTACTTTACTTAATAGCTAGTTCATGAGACTTGATGTTTTCAGTATGCTTATGTGCGAGATATCAATCCAATCCTAAGGAATCTCACTTAAAGGCTGTAAAAAGAATTTTTCGCTACCTAAATGAACCATGGATCTAGGATTATTTTATACTTCTGGAAATGTTTTTGTTTAAAAAAAAATTCGGATGCTGACATTGGTGGATGTAGAATGGATAGAAAGAGTACATCCAGAAATTTTCATTTCTTAGGAGATTCACTAGTTTCTTGGTCATGCAAGAAACAACATTCTATAGCACTTTCCACAGCTGAAGCTGAATATGTAGCAGCTGGATGTTTTTGTTCTCATGTATTATGGATGCAACACACACTCACAGACTATGGCCTGAGTTTTACTAAGACTCAAATTTTGTGTGATAACACAAGTTCCATTGCCCTCAGTAAGAACCCTGCACATCACTCTCGTGCAAAACACATATATATTAGGCATCACTTTATTAGGGATCACACACATAAAAGAGATATTATTCTTCAGTTTATCAGAAAGCAAGATAAACTTGCTGATATTTTCACAAAATCCTTACCCTATGATAGATTTGAATACATTAAAAAAATGTTAGGAATGATAATCGTAAGGTAATCATTTTTCATTAACTTCTTGTTGAACAATTCTCCTAACAGTAATAAACACATTTTCATAGGGGGAGTACATTTGATTGTTAGTGTAACTAAAATTTTCGTAACCTAATTTTAAAACTTTTTATAACAAAAAAATTCATAGTCAGTTTTTCAAACATTTTGGAATAGAAAATTCTGGAATGATAATTTCCAGAATGGTATTTTCCGGAATGAAAATTCTTGGAATGGAAATTTCCGATAGTGGGAACTTTCGTAATAAAAATTTCGTACTGGAACTTTCGTAATGATATTCTCATACTGGAACTTTCGTAATGAGATTTTCATAATGAACTTTTGTAATAAGTTTTTTTTCAAGAAGAATATTACCAATTACGAACAATATTTTTAGTCAATCCGAAAGGTATGATTTCCTTAATTAAGTTTTCATAATCATATTTTTCTTGCTGGTATCTCCCTGTTTTTTTAAAAATAATTCGGATTCTAGTTTTCCTTAAATTTGAATGTTTTCCTTAAAGCCTCAAAAGATCAGAGTCATGTTTTTCTTGCGGGAGTGTTCTCAACCGTCAGATCAGATCGAAAAGTTTTTCAAACGTTAGATGGCTCTTGGAAGACCAAAGGTCATCTCCATCACCTATATAAAGGGGACCCCTAGACTCATCCGACATCAGTTTTCAAATCTTTCACGTCTCAAAGCCCTGCTTCTCTTCTTAAGACCGGTTCCTAACTTTGCAAAGTTGTTCCGAATCTTTCAGAACTCTTCACTCCGAATGTTTGTTGAAGCTACATCTCAAGATATGTCAACTACGAAACCAATCTCAAAGTGGTTAGTCTTCAGGGAAAGGTTAGTTCATCTGGATTTATACAAGGTTGATTCTGTTATAACCAAGAATATAAAATTTAATAGTTGGGAAGATATATGCTTATTCAAGTCAGAGAAATAGGATTCGGTTTATACTGATTTTTTGATCAAGTTCTATGAGTCCGTTTCCTTCCAGATGGAAGATGGAAGAGATTGGTTTTCATTCAAGTCTTATGGGAAGACTTATAAGCTATCCTAAACCAAGGCCGAGATCTTGGTTGGTCTGTCCTATGAGGGGGAAGCTGAGTTTTGCTCACATAAACTTTCAGATGAGCAAGGAAGTTTCAACAAGGTGAAGGATATAAAATTCCTTGGACTTAAGGATACTATGACTGCTAAGATTTCTCATCTCACTCCGACCAATAAGATTCTTTAGCTCTGGGTACAAGGTTTTCTTGTACCAAGAAGAGGTGGCAAGGATAATTTGAAAAAAAGTGATATATATGTCTTAGATTTCTTGGTAAATCTAAGAAAGGTAAATTTGATGAGGCATGTCTTGATTACAATTAATAACATCAAAGAAGAGAATTTGAGAGCTCAAATAATTATGTACCATGCCTTACTATCTAGGCTAATAGTTCAGTGCTTATAATCCTTCAAGGCTGTAAGAAAATCAATAGTTCAGAATTGCAAGCTTATGCTAGTTAGTGATGATACCTTGAAGAGGATGAAGATGGGTTTTTTCAGTGAATCCGTAGAATTTTACCCTCTATCTGTGGAAGAGGTTGAAGTAGCTCAGAAAGAAACACAGAATACAGAACCATCCAAAAAGACAAGGAAGAAGAGAAAGGTTAAGGAAGTGGTTGCTGATTAAGAAAATCCCAAGGCTAAGGAAACTCAGTCTGCTCCCCCCAAACCGAAGAAGCAGAAAACATATACAGATGAAGTGGCAGCCAAATGGAGGGAAGATAAAGAGAAGAGGAAAGAAAGGGATCCACAGTTCGGATTGGACCCTGCAGAAGCTAAGTCCATAAAATAAAAAGCTGCGAAAGAGCTAGAGAAACAGGTAAAAGAAAATAAGATGAAAAAGAAGTTGTCTAAAGCTGAAGTGGTGCAATCATTGCTGAAAGCTACAGAGTTATCTTCCAGAATGCTTCCCGTTCTAGAAATTTTCGGTTCTGAACCTTATTTAATAGAAACTCCAGCCAATAACTATGTCACTCCGGAAAAATACAAGGGTAAAGAAGTAGTTGAAGAGGCTGAAAAAGAATTTTCTGAAGAAGTATAGGAAGAAGTTGAAGAAGAAGAAGAAGAAGGGGGAAGTGAAGATTTGGATGCTCTGATCAAGCAAGTACAAGATTATAAAGATAAGGTTGAATCCAAAAAGTTAGTAACTCCAGGAAAGCGAGATGATGAAGCTAGTAAGAATGATGATAATAAATATCAAGAAGAAGAATAAGAAAATTTCTTGTATGATGAGGAAGAATCTTATGAGAGGAATTTCCTTGAGGAAGGACAATAAAAGGAGAAACCAGATGAAGACCCGATTATTCAGGTTTCTGAATCCGAGGAAGTATCTCCGGATGAGCAACCCATTCTGAGAGCTGATAAGGGAAGGAAATCTCTCATGGAGACACCTATAAAAGATGTCATCAGAAAGAAAGAGGTTGGTGGTACCTCTAGAAGAAAGATAGTGGAAGCTGAAGAAGATCAATCTCCAAGCAAATTTTCTGATTCGGAATCATCAGCACAAAGTCATGATTTTATTGTTTAGTCTTTGAAAAAGTTGGTGGATGTCATTCCAATATTTCCCACCATTGATAATAGATTTCAAATGCTTCAGCTAATCCAAAACAAAAAATGAGAGACATTGTCCATGCTAATGAAAAAGTGTGTGAAGATCGAAGCTGAACAAAAAAGTTTCTTTATTGATTATGATGTTCATAGAAAGTCCTGCTGTAAGGTAAGAAAGTGGTCTAAGAGAGTTGAGGAAGACTTAGTACAGTTTGAAAATTCCTAGGCTGAAGTTCAAAATGCCTTTAACAAGGAGGATAAAAAGGTTAAGGATATTTATGAGAAGCTAACCCAAGAGAAAAACTCTCGGAATCAACAAGTTAGGGACCTAAATGGGAAGCTTAACTCAGTATCTCAGAATTGGAAAAGAGAAAGAGATTTCCGGATTGAGTTTAAGGAGAAGTTGGATAAGAAAGATGAATTAATAAAGATGCAGAAAGAAGCTATGGAGGCTCAGGAAGAAGATTTAAAAGTCCAAGAAGAAAAGGTAAAAGCCTTGGAGAGGCAAGTTGAGGAAGACCAAAGAGACTTAAAGTAGCTCAAACCCTTTTTAATGAAGCTCATCCCAAAGGAAAAGGAAGACAAATTAACTCACTCCGATTATTTTGTTGTATTTGTCTTTCCTTGTAATTTTTTTTGACAAACTCTAATGAAATGTTGTTTGGATAATTGTATATTGTAGTGTTATTACTAATCTTTCAGGTACCATATTTTCCATTCCCTTCAATTATTTTTGAAAATAACAAAGGGGGGAAGGAAAAAGAACAACTCCTAAGGGGGAGAAGGAAAAAGAACCACTAAAAAGAAGAGAAAGAAAAATTTAAAATATCCCCAAAGAAAGGGGGAGTTGCTCTCTATGAAGTATTTCATTCCCATGGTAAAGAAAAATCCACTCCAGAAACTCAGAATACAATCCTTAGAGTTTCAATGCCTAAGGGGGAGTTAGTTGTATTCACTTTCATCCATGAACAGAGGGAGATAAGTTTTAATTTCAAAGTCTAATGAAAATTTTCAAAGTCCTTATATTCTTTTTCATAAGGATGTTTGTGCTTTCCATAAAGGGGAGATTATTGAGTCAATATGGTTTTCCTTATGAATTTTTCCATTCCATCTTGTTTTGATAATCACAAACACCTTATACTTAGAAAAATCAATGTTTTACTTCCATAAGGAAATTTTTATCCTTTAAAGTAATTTACCCTAACCTAGATTTTCTTATACATAGCAATATGTTTCTTAAGTATAAAAACTGGATTCATCCCGAAAACCCAGAAATCATATAATAACAAGATTTGGAGTATTCTGTTTTTAGGATCTGAATTCTGGATGAGAACTGTAATGAAGTTCCACTCCGAATTCTGGATACGAACTTTCATGAGTTCGATTCCGAACTCTTATGAAGTTCGACTCCGAACTTTCATGAGTTCGACTCCGAACTCTCATGAAGTTCGACTCTGAACTTTCATGAGTTTGACTCTGAACATTCATGTGTTTGACTCAAAACTCTTATGAAGTTCGACTCCGAACTTTCATGAGTTTGATTCTGAACTCTTATGAAGTTTGACTCTGAACTTTCATGAGTTCGACTCCGAACTCTTGTGAAGTTCAACTCCGAACTTTCATGAGTTCGACTCCGAACTTTCATTAGTTCGACTCTGAACTATTATGAAGTTCGACTCCGAACATTCTTGAGTTCAACTCCGAACTCTGATGAAGTTTGACTTCGAACTTTCTTGAGTTCGACTCTGAAATCTTATGAAGTTTTACTCTGAACTTTTACTTGTTCAACTTCGAACTCTGCAAGTTCAGATTCCGAACTCTGGTGAAACCAAACTCCTAATTGCCTTAGAAATTCAGACTCCGGACTTCTACAGACTGCACGTTCCGAATTCTTATAAAACAGAATCCGAACATCTTTTTATTATAGATTCCGAATTTCATTTTAGTTAGACTCCGATCTTTTAATTTTCTTACACTCTGAATTTTAGTATGGTGTTTTCCTTCATATGCTCCATTACAAAACGATGTCGTGCATTCAGTTATACATGGTTTGTTATTAAACGATGTCATCCATTCTGTTTCAAACTAACCGTTGGTTGATTTACACGTGTACAGGTCCCTCTGAATTTTAAGGAAAATATGACCGTTGGAGAGGGAGTCGACCAGGCCTATAAATAAAATCTCGTTTGAAAGAGCTCAATAACAAGTTGATCGATCTAGAACACACATGCTGTTAAGGTGATTTCTAGAGAGAGAAGCTTCTTCATGCCTTGTGCGTACTGAACTAATAATTCATATTTCTTCGTGCGACTCCAAATGTTGGTGATTACATTCGAGGACTTTCAGGGATAGGAAGACAGAGGTGCCGACTACCATAAAGTTAGAGGGCTTCCTTGCTGAGGAAGACATAGGTTCCAACTACCTTGAATTTGATTTCTTGCGGGGATCGCAAGACAGATACTCCGATCTTTTTATAGAGGGATTACCCTGGTGTGGGTAAGACAGACTTTATTAAAATTATAAATCAATGCACCTTTATCCAAGGTTGTTGGATACCATTCTCTTTGGGTTAAAAGACTTATATCTTGTTACTTGTAGTTTTACTACTTGTTTTTCCGCTGCACTTTTGTATTGTAAGGAAAGTATAACCTTCTTATATTTCCTTACACTTGTACTCTGATTCATTTTGATTCTATACGCTTTAAGGTAGAATCTAATTTTGTAAACTTTAGTTAAGTTTCGATTTCTGGATCCATATTTCCGGAACCGATTTTCCAAATCACTTTCTAGATTTAAGCAAGTGCATAGAACTTGATGTTTATAACTTCATACCTTGTTCCAATTCTCCAATTGGTGTTAGAGGTGTTGGGAATTTGCTAATTTAATTTTGTTAAACTTAGATTTTTCCTTGTCTAAAGAAAATTTTAAAGTATACAATTCACCCCCCTCTTGTATGTTGAGCATCTACATCGTTATTTCGATCCTACAAGATAGACATTGTTTATGACTCACCCTAGTCTTACACTATGACTAAAAACACAATTTTTCAAGAATTCATAGAATTCATCACAAATTCATCCTAACTCATAATTTTAAAAAAAAACCCAAAATTTACATCTCATATATAGATATCTTGTATATATCACATACAACATAATTTTACAACAATTATTCCTCTAAGGTCAGGATAAATCCTGAGACTTGATCCCTGACCTTTACAGACACCCCAAACAACTCAAAATCACCAAGATGCACAACAATTAAATAAAATTTAGATAAATAAAACCTTGAATATAAATAGGTGTTACACATTACTATTATATCCTGATGAATATAATATTATTCAAAGAGTTTGGCAACTATACAAGGAATTTCAATGAATATATTTTTACTAGCTCGGTATTGGGATTAATATTTCAATGACTAAATTTTATTATAATTTAATTAATTTAATTTATAATAATTTAATAATGTCTGTGTCGTTTATAAATTTTTTAAATTAATGGTATATTTTATGATTTTGGAAATATTTCATAAATTGGCCTTAATTTGGAATTAAGTGAGTTATTAATCTATTTAGGTTAAATGAGAAATATGATCTTTTATTGTTTGTATAATGTGATTATATAGGTAAAGAATATGTTTATTCAGACAAGGGGGTTCATCCAACTATGAATTACATTCATAATCAACTAAATCAACCATGCGAACTCACTAAAATAATTTTGAAATATATTTATGGTTATTTGAACTGAGCAAGACTGTATAACCTATCGAATTTAATTCTATTATAAACTAATCATGAACCTCTACTTATAATAAGTCTGATGAACTATAGTTATTTAAGTAACTAATCATGAAGGAAACTATATTTTTTTGAATATTAATTGAATATTTTTAATATTCAGGTTATTTATGATAAAGTGAACCCAAATGAAAGAAATTCATAAGGGGTAGTCTTTCGTATGAGTTTTCTAACTATATTGGGTAACCCTTAATAAATTATATAGATGGTACCCATTATAAGGAAAGAGAAAATGGATTGAGATCATGGAATATGTAGTTACTATAGATATAAGGGAAGTATTAGAATAATTTATATGGTGTGGAAGGATACATGGAAATAATTCATTAACACATTGAATATGTTTACATGTCATAAAATAATTATTCATAGTTTTTTAGAATATCATTAAAGAGAGGAGAAAGACCAGAAGGAGGGGTGTTAGTGGAGTTTAATATTTCATCCATTAGAGGGAGATTTCATATTCCATAAAATTGGATCTTCATTTTACAGGAGGAGTTGACTGGAAGGCTTGAAGGAACACCACTAGAGAATATATATATATATATATATATATTTATTTATCATGAGTTACTAAGTATTATAGTGGTGATGGAGGGATGAATTTAGACTAATTAATGAATTTAGTTGAATCATGGTTTTGTTTTATTAATTATCTTATCCTTAAAGGTTTACATAATTTATCACTGGTTAAATAATCTATGGGTGAGTTTTTTAAATTGAAAGTGGAAGTCTAAGACACAAATTACAGAATTAATGGATAAAAGATACCAAAGATTTCAATAAAAAATTAATAAAAAATAATGAATTAATTTTTGATAAATTTCCACTTCAACTTTTTTTCTTATGAGAAAATGTACACATTAATAAATAATTATTTTTAAAATAAGATACCAAAAAAAGATGATATTTATTTTTATACCATACACACAACGGCCATATTCAAATTTATTTTTATTCATTATTAATAATTAATTCTATGGAATAACTAAATTTGATCCCTATAGAGATGACCTGGTTTCTCACAGATTAATATTATATAATGACTATTAACAAAAAGTATTTCGGAGTATTTTTAGGGACGTGTTTTTTAAAAGGTTGTTCATAGAATTACATGGTGGATAATAAACCAATGATAAAGGATGAATGAGTTTTGTAAGCATATGGGTGAAGCAGTACCAGTTCCATTTATAGGATAAAAAACACATAATGACATTCTACGTCATGTCATGAAGGAAGTTATGAGGAGAAATAGAAAAGTACGAGATAAGTTCACTATATATGTAAAAGTAACTAGGAGAATACATAAGTTTCATAAATTATATATATAATTAACATTTAAAAATTTAGTGGAAAAATGAATTTTTTTTTGAATAAGAATAGAATTTATGTTGTGACAACTCAGGTCACGTCACGAGTAGGTTGTGTCAAAGGATTGATTATATAGGGTGGTATCATGGTAAGAAACTCATGCCATGATGGGTCCCCCATGAGAGTTAGGATTAAATCTATTTTTACGTGATTTATTGATCATTCTATGAACACCAGTGTTACATATTGAATGGTTGATTTATAGAATAGATAAGGTTCTTTCCCTTTATTATTTCATAATTACGAAAGGATTATACTATAGAGACTAAGTATCTAGGAGTTCATATTATTGGAGTCTAGAGATTAATAATTACACACCACAATGAATAGTTTCATGCTATGGAGAAACATGAGTTAGGGATCATGGTTTTAAAAGAAAATAAACATCACGATATGATACTAATGGTTTCACTATGAAGGAGTTAATGTAGAGGATGTCTAAATTTAAATATGCTATATTTCAGGAGAATGATCTGAGAGTTGAGTGGGTAATCTTGACTTGGTTTTGAAGATGGTTATTGGAATAATTTTCATATCTTAATATATGTGAACTAAAGATCATTTTGAAGGTTTTGAACAAGAAGAAACCTATTTTATGGGAATTAAATTAAAATTTATTTTCATTTAGAGTTTCCCAAAACCCTTAGAGAGGATATTTCATGTTAAATTTATATTTAATTTATTTATATCGAGAAAAATTTATTACCCCATCTTAGGATACATTATTAAATGAAATTTTTGATATTCTAAAAACCCTTTTAGGATACCTTCGTTTCACTGTAAGGATTCAAGTGTATAATCCCTCTAACGGTGATCTGCATATACTCCTTTGATCTCTTAGAAATTCCAATTGATTTACAAGTGAAAACACAGTGAATAATTTTTTTTGCATTGTTCATATTGATTACTCCAAGATTATTTGGGATTAAATGAGTTATTCTCATTTTTGAGAGGAAGATATTGGGAATTTTATAATGATTGGGAATTCCATTGTGGACAATGATTATCTATTCTCAATTTTTAATTAACCCTACTCAATAGACATAACCATTTAGTTATAGAGCTAGAGTTTATGTTAAAATATTATTTAATTGTATAATAGATCTTAAATAATATAATATTATTTAACAGACTCCATTCTATATTATTATAATAATAATAAAAATAAATATCATTTATGGTGTGCACTAACTTGAATAATGATAAATATATTTTTACCATTTATAAAATTAATATTTATCAATGGGTGTGGTATTGGTTTGTTCATACTCAATATTTATTGAATACATAAATAATGATTTTATTCATAAATAAATATTACAATCCACAAACCAATGAATAAATTTTTGTTAAATATTCAATACAATAAATTATGAAAATTTATTCATAATTTGGTGAATTCATATATATTTAATCTATAAGATCAACAGAACTCGAATAAAATTATTCATTTGTCTTTAGAGGAATATTTACTTCATTAATTAAATTCATATATAATTCAACTGAGATTAACAAAAACACATATTATGTGACCCTCTAGGATTATTTTTCATTTTCATTAGAAAAGTAAGAATAAAGTATAAGATTACTGTCTAGAAATAGGTGAAGGCACCCAAGAGAAATAAATTTACCTCACAAAGTCAAAAAACCAAATACCAATGCTAATTGTGTAATATAATCCCCTTTTCTCAATATCTAATCAAGAAGGTTGCACATATGTGTCATCAACGTATGTAATCGATATGTCTTTATTTGAATATATAAAATAAACATGTAACTGAACCATGGAAGTGAAATTTAATGTGATGATTCTAATCTAATCAAAGGGATAAGATATCAAATCCCATAAATATGAAAGAGACAAATCCTTCACCAACTTATCCAATAATAACATGTCACTCATGATGCACCCAATGTATCCAAATTATCAATGAGATATTACCATCATATTTTATGAAATATTTCTAAGTGTACGATCGATATCATGCATTAATAATAATATTAATGTCTAAGGACCATCAAACATGTTCATTAATAAGAATATCTAATGACACCAAAACATACAGAATTCCCACTGGTGGGTCTTTTCTCATAATATCCATCTTGAGGATTAATTAGTGTGGAATTCATAATAAGGATCCTCATATACTTAAAATTACTCTCACTTAAAAATTTGTTTCCAATTTTTCTAATCATAGTACAATATCCAACTTTAGAACTATATTTAAGAGATATTATCATAGAATCCCAAGGTTCTCATCATAATAAGGAGCTTCTATGACCTTATCATTGCAATATATACCTCGGGACATTATCACATCACTATTATATAGAAGAACAATCAACATGTGATAAGATATTTATATTAATATTAACTTCTTTGAATATACATGTAGTCCAAAGTACAAAGTAGTTGGTTCTAGGGCACCAACACCAACAAAATCATACTTTCAATAGAGCCAATTGTTAATGACTGGTTAGTTCTCAAATATAAAAACATGCTTATAGTGAGTATGAATATAAATTCTAGGACTATCATGTTTCTATGGATAGGGTTGTAAAATCCACATGTATTTGTCATGAATCTATTTACTACAACATTGTCATCTTGAGAAAATCCCTCAAGTAGTGATATTACCGATTATCCACCTCTTGTTCCCATGGAAGAATCCTGATATATTGACTTAATCCATAGTCAAATTCTATCATAAAATCATAAATCTATTTCTTTTGGTATAAGATGAAATTATAAAAGGATGTTGCTAAACTGCTTATTAAGCCACATCATAAGCCACACTATACTTGAATATTTTAGATATAGAAACCAATGCATGTAATAAGTTTTTGTGCATAATACCTCATCCACTTTTGTGATACTAGATTAAATTTAAATAAATGAAGAAAAAAGATTCAATTCACTTGATCACTAGTATTCCTACTTCTCTATATAGAAATTACTCATCCAGTTCTACTTTTCAAATTACTATCAGATAGTTCTAACTGCAATTTGATGTAGTTATGTTAGATGTATTTGATATTCACATACTATGCATCATGTATTAGTAATATCAAATGTCAGTAAATATCATGGAACATGAAATAAATTCTTATCAATTAAGCTTATGTAAATATATCAACCTCAATAATCTATTTCTATGCATATGTATGTTCAGTTGGAAGGATTATATGCCAACAAAAAATTGGTCTTGAATTATTAAAACTTGTATTTTTAAATACTTAGTTAATATATGTACTATGAATAAATTGGTAAAACTAATGGATTTATATTATTGATATTGTTCCCTAGAACATGGTTGATACTTTAACTCAAACTTAGATAAATTTCATAACTTACTCTTCACTAAATAGAAAGACAAAATATTTTTTTCCATATGTTATCAAGATATCTTTCTTGAAAACTTATAGTTCTCACACTAACCAGATAGAGACGCATGTCACTTATTCATTTCTGAAAAAATATTCTATAATCACTAAATATGATTTATTCATAAATGAATTCATGAAATATATATATATTATTGGTATTTATTGATATCATTGAATCTTTTAAGTTATTCCTAGTAGACATATACTATAGGGTCTCCTTTTTTTCGCATCATATAGACATCTACCATAAGGATTCCTCTAAGTGATGTGGTATCGAAATTCAATATCCCAATATGATGATCATGGAAATTGTATTTGAAAAATTATATTTCAATAAGGATTTTATTCATGATGATTCATGTATAGGTTTTTTCATAGATTATACCTTTCAAAAATCAATCTTGCTTTATTGGTACGATATTGTATCATCTATGTATAGTTTCTCTTGTATACTCACCATGTAACACCCTGAACCTAGATGCCCAGATCCAATGCATTATTTTAATTCATTAATATGATTATAAGGAATCAAATCCTGAAGGATTGATCGGTTTAGCAGTCTTGGAAAATAGATTTCATATATGATATTTACATTACAATTCAAAAAATAAAATAAAACATATATAATCCATTGAGAACACCATTATTCTCCTTTATTAACCCTTCATATAAATAATAATACACTTCTTGGTATCCTGGGAAAATAAAACATAATAAAGGGGTCAGATCAGATGGATAGTAAGGTTAAAAAACATAGCAGAAGCTTTCATAAATAACCATAAACTTTTAGGAAAGTATAAAACTGAAACAAAATCCTTTTAAACCTAATCATCAACATAACATGGAAAAAATAAATCAAATAATTCCATTTAAACATTTACATGGATATTCTACTAGTCAAATAATTACATGTAATATAAATAAATAATCTTATAATTATGGAATGCATAATGTTGGACATCTAAAACATACCGTTGAGGCCTCAACCAAGACATATAAAAATAAATGGTTAATGCCTTAGCCAAATACATATCTGAAAAATAAATGGACAAGGCCTCAACCAATTCCATATTTAGTTTGTCTCGTGAGACCTACCGATGCATCTAGGGGCTACAACAGGCCTATACCATCACTCACTAAGTCCAATAAATTCCTCATATCAAAAGGGTGAAAAATGACATAAACATTTATACTAAAACTAGCATGTTAAATGTTAATACATTAACCATAAACCATGAATAGCATAAAAAAATAACATCTACAGTAAAACATATCATAAACATTCAATACAATATGGAGGATTTTATCATAATAAATCAACATCAATTAACCATAAAATAAAACAAATTATGTTTACATAGATGAAAATAATATAATAAAATCATTAATATTCTTTGAATGAAATATCCTTTTTAATCATCTAAAAGATGTGCAATTATAAAAGAAAATATTTATTTTGAAAATAACCTTGTAAGCTTGTAAGGGAAGCATCAAAATGTTAAGGTGAAAAAAAGTGTAAAATATTCACTCGTTCCTTAAAAGTTAAAAAAACTTATTTCCTTAATTTTTCAAAAACGTCATAAAGTACCTCATTTGGAAAACAATCAAAAGATTAATTTCAAAACATTTTATAAATAGTCAAACATGGGTATAAATTAATTTATATTTTTTTAGCAATTTTATTAATATTTTGAAATATATTTTTTATAAACATGGAAATGTATGATAAATATTCCCCATTAGATACGTATGTATAAAAATGTCAGATAATAATGAGATTATGAGATTAACCCTTACCTTAGCTATAATACTCTCAGTACATGTCCAAAACTCCTGTATAATATTTTTAAACATATTATTAACTTATATAATAAAAATAATAATATTTATGATATCATATTTTATTCTTTTATGACTTTATATTACCTATTTATTATCAATTCCAAGTTAAAGGAACGTTTCATGTAATAATCGCTTTGTTTATTGTACACGTTTTGACTTGTTATTTTTGATCATATTATATGATTTAATTACTTAAATAATGTATAAAATGATTTATATATCATATATATTTAGAATATAAATATATATAGTAGATATATATAGGAAATGGAATACACCATTCATGGAGACGGTAGGCGATACGTACGCATGAACGTTGTTTCTGTTTTCCTATCGTATTGACTGGAAGTAAGTGAATGAAATATATGTACATATATACATATATATAAAATATTATTGTATAATTATTATATCATATATTTCATACTTATTAATAATATATATATTTATAATCATTCTTGGATGTTTCACGTGGAAGATGAGTCTCATCGCGTCGTAGAGACGGTAAGCCGTACATACGCACGAGTGACAATATCATTTCCGTAGTGGTTAAATAGTATGGAATTGGATAGAATGTGATTTTTATAGATACAATATCATGTTATCTTTTTTTATTTAATTCTATTATATTCAAAATTATACCCATTTAAATAAGGAAGTGTTGAATAACAAATTACACCACAACGTGGAGATGGTAAGTCGTACGTACGCACACATGGTGATATTATTATTCATAGGATGGATAAAATAAAGAATATAGATATACCATAATCATAATAAAATATCAGCATGTATAAGGTACTGTATTTATTATTTTAGTATGGAAAAAACATATAAATAGGAATTAGGAGAAGAAAATAACTTTGAAAGAGTTGATAAAACAATTACCTCTTTTCGGGTATCTCCTTTTGATTTTCACAAAAAGACTCCTTAGGATGGATTTTGTCCCAAAGTGTGGACTCTAGGATAAAATGAGGGAATTTGGGAGAAGAATTGTTCATGGGTTGGACTATCCAAAGGACTTTGGAGGTGTGAATTAAAGAGAAGGAGAAATTCCCTTTTATAAAAGAGGTGATAGGCACTTTAGGAAAATCCTGAAATATTAATTTATTATAATTTTATTTTCGACTTATAATAGTTAAAAATTAATTTATATTAAGGATAAGATGATTATGAGTTTAAATCCTCTAAAACAATAGGTTTTATACATTTTTAGGCCATAAAAGTAACCCTATCTTTTAGATTTAACCCTTAGTTAAATAGCTTAACTCTTACCATGTCTTCTTATATTTTAATACTACATGGTTAATGTAGTTACTATAAAATTCCAATAGAACCTAAAGTGGATTATTTAGAAACATTTTATCACTATCAAAGTTAGTTTTCCAAATATTTTATTTTTATGACTTTTATATCATTTAATAGAATATCATTTATTTTAAAATCTCATTTATGTCAATTTTGAGACTATTTAATACTTGATTTTTGTTAAATTGATAAAAACTTTATTAATTTAAAAAAATTCTTTAACTCAATCCTAAAATGTCATATTAATCCATAAAATTATTTTATGGCAAAAAATATGTCAAATAATATTTATTTTTATATTTATAATATCATTTATTTGATTATTTTATTAAAAACTCTCTTATTTCATCATCAATGTGTCATAAATAAATTTAATTATTTATTGTCGAAAAATTATAAATAAAATACAATGATGTAGAAAATATATTTATCTTTCTAATGAGTATTTATAGTCTTGGAGATCTTTTATATAAACCTATATTCAATTTTTTTTAGTAAGGAGATACATGTTTATAACATATTTTCCTTTATTTTAAATTAAAAGTTTTAGGTGTCATAATCACTCCCAAGTAGCTTCCAAAGGCCAAATTTGAATTCCATGGGTTTTCTTGATTTTCTATACCTCATAAAATAGGATTATGACACGTTTTAGGGTAGTTTTATATTATTATAATATTATTTTACCATTATTTACCTAATTTACCCATTAACCGTGGTAAATATAAATAATTACTGAAGTTACTATTCATAATGTCTAAAAATAAAAGGGGCCTATTTAAATAATTTGGAAATTATGATTCCAAATATGAAATCAATTTTTTCAAATTCAAAACAAATAATTATAATAAATTAATTTAAATATAATTCGAGTTGTAAAAATGAGAAAGCAGGTTTTTAAAAGTATAAAACATCAAAAGATTAGAATGTAGTTTATATCAAAATTTAATTTGAAAATAATTACAATGAACACAATTGGATTAAATGATAAAAACATAATCTAATTATACTTTAAAATAAATTAAAATTATAATCTAACTACATAAATAAATTAGATGAAAAGGCAACCTTGAATTAAAATGCTGTATTTTTCACTATTCATTAAAATGCGAAACTTTTCAAAAAAAATTCCAAAATTTCACCCTAAGATAATTTTGATATTCCAAATTCAAAAATTATGTTTATTTTGAAAAATAAAATTTATAAAATTTTAAAATGTGGTTAATACTATTCATAACTGCATTTTAAACGGCTAGTTTGATAGGTCATGGTGTGCTCGAACTCAGTGTTGTGTACAACACACACTATTGAATTATTTAAAAAGAAGCGTATAATGTAAACATGGGGTGTTACACACCAGTATTATCAAGTCTTGTAAACATTAAAAATATATAGTCCTAAAATCTTGAAATATGGAGTCTATTACTTGATTATATACATACTTTTCAACCTTAGAATATTACCATTTACTACTACATTATAGCAATATCTATTTTGAAAGAATAATAAATGTATCACCCACCATAGTGAACATAAAATACCTATTTGGTTATAAATTCTTATGAAGTATGTGTATCTGAAACTACTCCTCCCACTAAGCTCAGTGGAGTCTAGTATTCCTATTATATCCCTTGTGCATACATAGATTTAACTCATAGAAGTTAGTTATGCAACCAAAATCATTAAAGAGGCAGGCTTCCATTATAGAAATATAGTTATTCTTGAATGGATGTTAATATCTATAGTGACTATAGGATTATTCACTCAGATGAAACTTCATGTTTTGATGTATTATTATAGCTAAGGACAACTTTTAACAAATGGTTTTAGAAAAAACTTATGGAAGTGACTTAATTGTTTCATATCATATCAAAATTGATATGATATCCATTATAAATATAATTGGTTTTTGGTTAGTTGTTTTCATAACCCCCTTCCCAAAAAGATACCATAATGAGGGGAGAGATGTGGTGACTACCCGAGTTCCACCTCCTGTAGGTCCTAGATTGTTGACTAACATTGAGGGTATAATAAACATGCATATTGGAGGCATTATCCTCCCAGAGAAACATGAAGAAGAGAGAGATAATAAGACTTCAACAACCACAACAGCCAAAACCTATCGATATATATATATAAAGAAAACCCAAGTGAAAACATGAAAATTTATAGAGTATAGAAAAAATGAAAAGAAAACTAAAAGTACCAAATAGGTAAAGAAGGAAACGACCACAGATCCCAAATAACTCCTCCTAAACACTGAGCCAACAATATCCTGCCCAATCACCAACTTTATGCGGATAACCTGAAAAATAGTTTATATATACATAGGGTGATAATAAAAGTATACTCATTAGGATCATCTCTTTATCCTCTCATGAAAAAGATAAAGAAATCATGCTAAAGCATAGTGAACAACAGGGAAATTAACTCATCACCAAAATAGGTATATAGAATTCACAACCTCACCAAGGCTATATCTGACCAATTAATGCATACAAGAGAGTTTGTAACATAATAATAAAGAATCAAGGGTACCCTACTCTCTCTTCCCCATAGTTTTTCCACTCTACCCTAACGTCGCATGTCCTGAGCCATCTCTCTCCAAAAGTAAGCTAGCCCGAAGACACCTGGGAAAGGCATCACAACATGCACCTCATGCATCACATAACCACACCATCCCATATCCATATATAGTAACCAAGTAGTTTTCAGAATCCACCACATCCTGTATGACATATACCAAACATAAGGTATTGTACCTCAATCCATTACATCCCATAAAATGTGTATGTACCTCAATCCATCACATCCTATACACGTCATACCTATAATAATCCTTTAGAAACTATATTTGGTAATACATGTGTGTCAAATAACCACAATACATCACATCCCTCAACAAAAATATGTGGTAGACTAAATGTTGTGCATACTAGCACAAGTAACTACTAAGAGAAGAGTGTAGGGATAGAGGGGGTAGTCATCCATCCATCCTCTCACCTGAATGTGGCATAAAAAACCCTCATAGAGTCCACTGTGAGTCAGTTTCCTTAACTGAAATGGTTGGGGTAGAAAATAAAATCACATAAATTACACGATATGATATATCTCAAAACCACATTATAGTAATCACCAAGTCTTATAATCCACTACAGATAATGTCACTATGACTCCCAACTACCCCTGTTAATACTAGATATCCTATAAGTACACAAACATAAAAAAGTGCTACATAAAATTCATTATGTTCTTTTTATTATTTTCCATCTGTTAATTAATTCATTATCCATTAATTAACTAATAAATTTTTTCCACATTTCATTACATTTAATTATATTAATTATCAGTGTAAAGTCCATGACCTCCAGGCATAATCTAAACCAAGTCCATGGTTTATCAAGATTAATATCTTTTAAGAATTTTTATTCCATCATCAACAAACCCCGTGGGTTAAACATTTATTCAGTAATTACTACCATCGTTCCATACCTAGGTACTCTAGGAAAACTGCCATAATATACCACCAAGAGAAAACATGCAACAAAGCACATCCAGATGACTCATGCTGTGGGTAAACGAATTTAAATAAAACAAGCAACTCAACCATAATATATTAAATAGATTTGAGTGAGAATAGTAGCTCTCAGAATCTCAGTACTGGGAAATCCTAGATTTAACCCATTCCATCACCTCTAGTGCCATCCTAGAAAACCACATGCATATACCAATGCATCTGACCATCACATGCATCAATTTTTGCCACACCATCCTATCCTCCTTGACCATATATCACAACAACCATCCCAGGAATAGCCATACCAATCTCACATCACATTAAAGCCTCCCCACCCATATCATCCATCCCATGACCAGTCATATCAGACTCATATCACAAGGCTCACATCCAGAGCACATCAAAAAGTCAATAAGAGAAACAAGTAATTTATAGGGAAACCAGGACCTCAAAACAAGGCATATGGCCTTCTCATGCAAACAAGAATTCAAAGGAAAAACATGCTCTTAGAATTTATTTTGGTATCAACAATATAGAAAAGAACCATTCTCAATTAACACTCCTTTTTAATTATCAACAAGTATAAACATGCTTCATATTATTTTTCAATTCTAATTAAATATTCACATTTCATTAGTTTGATTGTCATCAAATTACATTAACCACCAGATTACAACCATGCCTCTTTAATTGATTTCTCAAGTCAATTAATTAATTAATTAATTTTGGATTTATTCTCTTTACTAATTTCAACATTCCACTACAATCATAAACAAACATGCTAACAAGAAAAGCATAGATATCACACTATATAGAAAAAAATGAGGAAAAATGCTATCATGGTATAAATAAACAACATCATCATGTGATCGCGATCCAATTAATCAATCTGGTTCAACAATTATTAGGTTAATTTAATTTCCATCGAAAGGGATAAATCAATATCAATTTATGACTGCATGTATATAAAAGAGAAGTAAAGAATCCCCTAACTCAAAATTCATCAACATTATGCACACTAGAACGAACCAGGTCATTGATCTCTAATCACCTCTCCCATAATAGCTATATCTATCTGAGGATATTTTGGCACAATTATACTAAAAAAAACCAAGAGAACCGCATTAGAAACATGAGAGATAGTACTCCATCACATGGAAATGAAAAATGGAAGGAAAAAAGATTAATCAAGGAGAAACATCTAGAAAAAAAGGAAAAAATGCACCTTGGATCAACACGGATCACCAAAGATCAAAGACAAAAGCCCACGGATTGATTCCCATCGAAGGAATTTCTAAAATGCCTAGAAGGGAGCCACGGGTCACATAGAATTGGGAGTAGCTTCATGGTTTTTGAAACATGTGAGACTAAAAATATTTATAGAAGAACTCCATAGGATATTTACATGGTGTGAAAACCATTTACACATCATATAAATGTTGGGGACCATAAATTGTTGAAAAATGAACCCCCCCTTTTTTATTTAAACCCTAAATTCTACACATTGTGAACCATCCCTACACAATACGTGAACTATATATACACAAAATGTAAGAATTACACGTCATTTATTTAACCTACTTCCATCATTTCCTAGAAAAACCCCTCCTAACTAATTAAAAGATTTCTATAAGCTCCTTGATCCTTATAAATATGAAAAGGGTTGGACCACATAGATCCAAACCCTTACATTAGATACCTCTCAAACAATTCTCATCCTTAGAATCCAAAACCAAAACCTGAGAGAAAATAAAAAGTATTAGTCTAAATAGAAACCACGTGAGATACCTCTCCATGGTCTCACCAACATAGGAGCTCAAACACCTCATCATAGGGATAAGTGAAAATGTACACAACAACCGAAACAAGCTCATAAAGACACTCCTGGAGGAGATACCAATCATATGAGATTTAATCCCAAAAAAATCAATAATAGAAACCATTTCATAAACTAGAAAGGACAATATCCACATGATAACAACATTACAAGAGAAGAGATAAACATAAAATTAGTTAGGGAACTGAGTGTGCGTCTATAACTCACATTCCCAGGTACTGTCCTCTATGCCACCATGTCGCCACAAGACCCAAACCAAGAGAATATCATGCCCACACAACACCTTCTACTGTCGATATTAGATCTCTACATGCGACTCCTCGAAGGTTGAATCGTCATCAATATTTATCTATCCCCCATCGATGAAATGAGATTCAAAATGAAGATAAAGATAGAGATGTGACATGTGAAAAAACTCATGTATTGAACTCAACTATGGGGGAAGTTCTATCTGATACACCATAACTCTAACATGAGCCAACACATCAAAAGGCCTAATAAATCAAGAATAAATCTCACTAATATGAAAAAACCATCATTTCCCATGATAAAGAGTTTACTTTAGAAACACGTTATATCCAACATCAAACTCTAGAGGTATCCTCTTATAATCTTCATAGTATTTCTAATGATCCTGCACTGCTTTCATCCTATCATGAATTATCTAAGTCATATCTATCATATTTTGTACCATTTCTGGCCTAAGAATTTTTGCCTCTCTGACCCCAATCTAGAACAACATAGATTGAAATGGTCAGACATATAAAGATTCAAATGACGTTATACCAATGGATGATTGGAAAATATTATTTTAATAAAACTCAACCAAGGGAAGGTACCTCACCCAAAAACCTAAAAAATCTAGGACACAAGAGCACAACATGACTTTAAGATTCTTGATGGTTCACTCTATTTTTTCACCTGTTTGTAGATGAAAAATTAGTGATATGGAATAGCTAATAATATAAAGAATGTTGGATACTTCTCTACACACTAAAGGTAAATGAGGATATCTATCAAAGATTATCATCCTCAAGACACATGGAGTCACACCACCTCCTCCAAATAGAGCCTCGATAAAACCTCGACTGATCTTGAATCCCTAATAATTATAAAGTGGGAAAATTATTTTAATGATACACTATCACCCATACATCATCATAACCTCCCTGATCTCAAGGTAAACCGATAATGAAGTCCATCTAAATGTCCACCCACTTTTACTAGGGAACACCTAACAGCTAAATCAACCCATCTGGAAAATAATTGTCAAACTTCACCTTCTGATGGACAAAAAATTGAGAAAAAAACTCTACAACTACATGCTTCAACCCTGGAAACCAAAACTAACATCTCAAAGCTCAGTATGTATTGGTCACATCGTGATGTACCTATAAAGTTGAACCATATAACTCACAGAGAACCATATCATGCATCCCCAAAGGAACAATAATCCTTCCCTAAAACAACACCATGTGCTATCCATTTCCAGACCAACTATCAAGGGCATCGCCAAAAACAACCCAATCTCTCTATAACCACAGCCCTGAATCCCTTAATTGGGACTCTTCCACCCTCTGCACCAAAAACGACTACACTGTCATCTATAAAAGACAACCACTACCTCTAACCTTTCCCATATCAAGATACATCGCCAAAAGTTCTTCCATGGATCTCTAGAAATACCTAAATTCATGCACAAAATCACTACATGAATTCCTACACAGCACATCAGTTAAAAAATTTCCCATTCTTAACATATATGAAATTTCAAAGTCTTGATCCTATAACAATTCCATCCACTGAAGTTGATGCAAGTTTAAGTCACACTAGGAGAAGGCATACCTCAGGCTCTTAAGGTTAGTAAAAACCACAAAACACTCACTAATGTGGTAATTTTGCAACAAATTCAATACAAAACCACTGTTGACAACTCAAGATCATGGGTTGAGCAGTTACGCTCATTGGGACATAACTACTGTGACCCATAAGAAAAATATGATCTCTTCTATATCAAAATGCTTCCCAATCCAATATGAAAATCATTATAGAAAACATCAAAATGAACTACATACACTAGAAAAAAAGGGACTAGAGGACTTAACAAATTCTCTTTCAGGTACTAAAAATATGCCTAGCACTAGTTAGTCCACAAGAACACCTGATACTTCTGAGACAAGGCTCTTAGAGATGTTGCAACCCAAGTTAAATCAGCTATGAATCTAATTAAATATCTTACAGTATGAAGGAAACTGTGAACCTCTTCCACTATCTTGGGGTCTTCCCAAGACAAAACTTCTTCTATCTTTTAAGGATCCATAGCTACTCTCTAATTGGATACTATATTCTTTAATAAACAGACTTCAAAATCCTAAAACTCACACTTTGAAAACATAGAGAACAGCTTCTCACGATGAAGAACTCCCAAAAAACATGCATATACTCTTCATGTTCATCCTCATACATGAATTACATAAGGATGTTGTTGATTAAAACCACCAAAAACTTATCCAGGAACTCTCTGAACATTGTGTTCATCAACCCCATGAATGCAGCTAGAGAATTCTTCATACCGAGTGGTATCACAACAAACGCACAATTCCCATGATGAAAAAGGAGAGAAGTCTTATAAATATCGCCATCCTTCCCCTGCATATGAGGATATACTGACCGAAAATCAATCTTCAAAAACCAAATTTATACCTTCATTTGATTGAATAAATCATAAATCTGTGGAAGTGGATAGTGGTTCTTTTATTTCATTTGGTTCAAGTGATGATAATCGATACAAATCTGCAAAATTCAATCATCATTATACACAAAAAAACTAGTGAACCCCAAGGTGACATAGTGAGTTGAAAAAAACCATGATAAAATAGATCATTGAGTTGTACATGCAGGTCTCGAAACTTAGAAGGCTCTATCCTATACAATGACATTGGGATAGGATACATGAATGGATGTAGATTGATCCCAAACTCGATCTCACACATAGGGGTAAATGCTACAACCTCCTCTAGAAAAACATCAGGGTACTCCTCAACAACCCTAGGAAACACTAAATACTGACCTTGTGATGATATCAACACTAGATCAACCATTAAAGATGACAAGGATGGAATACGCCTCAAACCCAACCAAGGGTCTCTCTCACCAACAAACACCATTAGTTCTCCCACATTATCATAGAATATGACTTAACTCTTAAAGAAATCCATGATATTTTACATTTAATATATCCAATCCATGTCATGGATGATGTAATATGAATGTATATGAAAATATAAGAAGTCTCCACAAGAGTGGTGCTTCCCCAAAACTAGATCACCATATATACATACATTATACAAGTCAGATTAACCTCCAATAGGTGTATTCAATTCCAAGTCCACTAGATGCCTCTCTACCTCAAGTCCCAAAGAATGGATAAGGGTAGGTGATATAATGGAGTGCATCACTCCTGAATCCAACAAAGAATTCACTTGAGTAGAAAACAATAAAAGGGTACCTCGAATGAAATTTGGCTCATCAAAACTTGGAAATGTTAAAGCCTAAATCTGACCACAACCGGCTCCATGACCACTCTATCCTTGCTGAAAAATACCTCCACAGTTGAAATTTGATCTCTAAGAATTATGAGTATCTCAGTGATATCCTCTACCAACCCCATCTCCTCTCTACTTATCCCAGACTAGACCAACCTACATTTTTTGCCTCGACTAAATTTTTTTCAATGGAGGAACCTAAAAAAGAACACCTGAAACACACTAACTGCTCAGAATGTTATGCAACTCTCATTACTGATGACCTATACCTTGATAAGAAAAAAATTTGTCTGATCCCTTTGAATAAGTCTTAGATCCTTTTCCCTAAGATATACTAGATGTTGAATGATGGGACCTACCCTCAGCTAATAAAAAACTCTTATGTCCCTATAATTGGGAACCCAAACCACAAATCTTCTTCCTGAGGAATCCTGATGATTCCCCTCTCATGAGGACCCAATTATTTAAAAATTCTTCTCTATAACCTCTTATCTCATCAACACCTCAAGATACATCTTCAACATAAATGGGGTGACCAAGATCAAGATCTCTAGACATAAGGAATCCTCAAAATTCTTTACCCTGGCCTTCTCATTTAGAAATAGGTATGAATCATATCACAAAATGGTCTTAAAATTAATCCCAAACTCTCACACACAAGATATACCCTACCAAAGGGTAAGATGCTCGTAATGACTGGATGCCTTCACAACTGAAGAAACAAACTCTACTCTAAATTGGTCTCAGAACTCCTCCCTTGAGATCACTAAATTTCTCTGATCCCTGAGGAATAAGAACCACTACTGTCTCACTTGTCCATGCATCATCATCACAACCAAAAAACCCAGTGCTCATACTAATCACAGATCTAATGAAAATCTATGTCAAATTCCTATAATCAGTCTTTTGTGACTGAATCTAAAATAGATCCCTCATAATTCTATAGACTCTGGAACTGAAACTCTCAGAGTGTCCTCCTCTAATTTTCATCTTTATTGACCTCTACTTTATGGAGATATATTGACACATCTAGCCAAACTTCTATGGCTTGAACATGATGAGTACATTGACCTAGAGCCACAACAGAAAAAAATAAAAATAGAGTTAGAAATCCTAAATCTAGAATAAAGAATATCTAACATTAATTAATTAATTAATTAAATTATATTGTAAAGTTTTTAACCTATCCTAAGGTCTACCAATTTCAAACACAGACACAAAGAATAATGATACATAAACGTTTCCTCAATCTATACCCTAAAACCAGTATCACTTCATTGTGTCGGATCAATAAACTTAAAGGTTCATGCATCAGATCATAGGGGGCCCTAAATACCAGTATCATAGCTGGTCACCCTAGTTTACATTATTGAAAAAACTTAGTCGACACCATTTCCCTACCAACCCATACAACCTCACATGTGCCTAACTCCAAACTCTATTATATACCTCAACCTAAACCTTTGATACCACTCTGTTATGAACCCCTCCCCACAAATATACCAAAATGAGGGGAGAGAGATGGTGATTTCTTGAGTCTCACATTCAGTAGGCCTCGAGTTGGTGACTATCACTGAGGGTTTAGTAAACATGCATATGGGAGGAATTAACCTCTAAGAGAATAATTCATAGGAGAGATATAAGAAGGATAAAACAACCAACACCAGCTTAGGCACAAACACACACACACACACACACATATAAAGAAACCCTAAGTGAAAATCTAAAATTTCATACAGTACTAAGACGACTGAAAGGAAAATAATAAGTACAAAAAAGGTAAAGATGATGTCGACCATGAAGCCCAAAAAACTCCTACAAAACCTAGAGCTAGTTATATCCAGCCCGATCACCAAAATTCTCTAGTTAACTGGAAAAATAGTTTATATATACGTAGGGTGATTATAAAAGTATACACAGTATGATCATCCCTAAATATTCTTGTGAAAAAGATAAAGAAAGAATGCTAAATCATAGAGAACAACAACAAAACTAACTCATCACCTAAACATGTATACTAAATTTCCAACCTCATCATGGATATCTCTCAAGAAGTAATGCATAAAAGAGATTATATAATATAATTATAAAACATAAAGGGTACCCCACTGTTTCTTCCCCACTAGTTTTCCACTCTGCCCCAATATCACACATCTTGATTTATCTATCTCAAAAAGTAAGACAGCCCGAAGACACCTGGGAAAGGCATTATAACATTCACATCATCTATCAAATAACCACAACATCCCAAATCCACATATAGTAACAAATTATTTTTTGGAAGTCACCACAACTTGTATTATGCATATCAAACATCGTGAATTGTACCTCAAGTCATTAAAACCCATACATCGAGTAAGTACCTCAAGACATCACAACTTATACAAATCATACCTATAATAATCTTTTGGATACTATATCTGATAATACATGTGTGTGAAACAACCACAAGCCATCAAAACCCTCTACACACATATATGAGAAACTAGTTGCTATGAATATCAGTATAAGTAACTACCTAGAGAAGAGAGTGGGGACAGAGGGGGTGGTCAGCCATCCATCCTCCCACTGAGATATTGTGAAAAAAACCCTCGTAGAGTCCGCTGGGTTTCAGTTTCCCTAACCAACATGGGTGGGGTAGTGTATGAAATCATAGAAATTATGTGATATAATATATCTCGCAACTACATTATGGGAATCACCTAGTCTTTGAATTCACTACATCTAACATCGCTCAAACTCTCTGCATCTACTTTGAAGACCAAATATCCTATAAGAAAACAAGAATAGAAAATATCTAAATCAAATTAATTATTTTCTTTTTATCATTTCACATGAGTTAATTAATTCATCAGCCATTAATTTTCCATTACTATTTTTATACATTTCATTACAATGCATTACGTAAATTACTAAAGTAAAGTCCATGACCTCCCAGAATAATCTGAACCAACTCAATGGTATATCAAGATTAACATATTTAAATCATTTTCATTCCATCATCAACCAAACCTATGGGTTAAACATTTATTCATTAATTATTAGCATTGTTCCATATCCAGGTACTCTAGGAAAACCATCCTAAGCTACCACTAAGAGGAAACATGAAACTAATAACATCCAACTGCCTCAAGTAGTGGATAAAGGAATGAAGATAAAAAAATAAACTCAGTTGTTGTCCATTAAATAGATTCAATTGAGAATACCACCTCTTGGCATCTCATCAATGAGAATGAACAAATTTAACATGTTCCATCACTTACAGTTCCATCCCTGACACCCACTTTAATATATCGATGCATCTCAACATTACAGGTTTTAACTACTACTACATCATTCATCCCACTCTACCCACATATCTCAACAACCATCCCAGGCTCATCCATAACTGGATCACATCACATCCGAGCATCCCTACCTATATTATCCATATATGGCTCAGTAATATCAGGCTCATATCCAGAGGCTTGCATCCAGAGCACATCACAAAGGCATCAAGAATAACAAGTAATCAATAGGAAAACCGGACCCTCAAAACAAGGCATTTGGCCTTCTCATGAAAACGACCTCTCATGGCTCCAAAATAAGAAACTCATCCTTCTTAAGAAAGTAGAAAACTCAGGACCTATAAAAAAATTATATTTGTCACACAACTGGTTCTTATTCCATACTAAATTAAACGCTTTATTTATTAATAGGTTCTAACTATGGGCAACCAAATTCATCAAGCTATAACAATCCATCGATGGGAAAACTTGATCTTAGAGTTTATTATGGTTTATACAAGATAAAGAAGAACCATTTTCAATTAACATGTCTTTTTAATTATCATCAAGCATAAATAATCTTCATATTATTTATCAATCCCAATTAAACATAAGCACTTCAAAAATTTGATTCTCATAAAATTACATTAACCACTAGATTACAATAAAATCTCTTTAATTAATTTATCAATCCAATTAATTAATTAATTAATTCAAGATTTAAATTCTATACCAATTTCAACATGATATTCTAAGAAACAAATTGATAATAAGTTAGGAATAAATATAACATTATCTAGAAAAACATGTGGCAAATCACTATCACAGTATAAAGAAACAACATCAGCATGCGATCGCAATCCAATTCTTTCATCTGATTCAATAATTATTAGGTTAATTTAATTTTCATACAAAGGGCTAAAGAATTATCAATTTAGGATTTCCCATAAATAAAAGAGAATCAAAAATCCACTTTATAAAAAGTTTTCAATGTTCTTCACATAATAACAGATCACGTCATGGATCTCCAATCACCTCTCCCACAAGAATTGCATCCATATGAGGACCCCACGACACAACCACACCAATAACAACCAATAAAACCCTATTAGAAACATGGGATATGGTCATGCATTTCATATAAAGGAAAAATGTGAGGAAATGAGATCAAAATAAAAGACACCACTAGAAAACAAAGAAGAACACACCTTGGATCAACAAAAATCACCATGAATTGAAGATGAAATCCCAAGGATTGATTCCCATTGAAGGAATATACAAAATGACTATAAGGGATTTGTTAGTCACCTAGAATCAGGAAAATCCAGAGGTTTTTTGAAACCTAAGTTTTTTAGAACATTTATAAAATCACTATACAGGATATTTAGAGGGAGTGTAAACCATCTACACATAATGTAAATGTCAGGGGTTATATATCATTAAAAAATTCACCACCTTTTTATTATTTAAACCCATAAATTGTACATGTTATAAACCAATCCTACATAATCTGTGAACTGTACATACACAACATGTCATATTTTCTTGTCATGCATTTAACATTCTTACATTATTTTGTATCCAAACCCCTATATAGAACTTCCAAGCCTTATCTTACCTCCACAAGCCCCAGAAACACCCAAATGGTAGGACCACATAGATATGAACCCTTACTGTTATTTCTTTTCTATTTAAAAAATATGCCTTGGATGAAATAATGGAATATTTTTAATATATATGACTAATCATTGATTTCCCTTTACGAACATCATAAAATTGATGTGTATAAAGAAATTAAAGTTGTGTGATTACCTTAACTCCACATATATTATCACTAAATACTTGGATAATATTCTCTCCTACAATCCATGACATAGGTTCCTTAATATTTACCAAGTTCACTCATTTACTTCATTGAAAATTTTTAAAATTTCTTAAAGAAATATCATAAATTATATAAAGATACCTTTATCTATAGAATAGTTCATAAATACATATTGAACTAGCTTCAAAATCATTGTGATGTACCTTTATTTGAAAAGGTTTCTTTATCTAAAACATGATAAGTAGTTTGTTTGTATTCCCAATTTCTTAGCCTAATTGAGACTAAAACATTTTTATGGGTATAAATAAGTCAACTAATTTTATTTTTATTTGAAAAATAATTACATTTCCACAATTGGGTAAGATTATTATATTTATATTCATCATTAATTATGATGGATATCTAAGATTCAGGAGATATTGAACCAATAGTTTAGAATTGAAGTTCTATAAAAACATTTATTAAAAATGTGAAATAATGTATCATTATTTTTAGCTAGACACTAAGATAAATGTTTTCGTAACACTCATTACATTTTTGAATCAATAAATTTTGTAAATGATAAATATTGAGCTCCCCTTGGCTAACAAATGCCCCATCATTTCTCATATTTTTTCAGTTCAATATATAACCATTCCATTCTTGTTCATTTCCTGTATTAAAATAAATGTATGTTATAATACTTTTTTATATAATATAAAATTAGTGAATATAAAACTGATTAATATACTTTAAGTTGATGAAAATACTTGATTATTTAATTCATTAAAACTTATTTCCCAGTGCCCAAGCTTTACACATAAGAATTAAATAGATTCTTGTTCGTTATTCTACCTGAAAATTATTTATCTCTTTGAATAATGTTATAAAGGATATATTGGATTTATATTATACATGGGATATTTAAACATTCCTTTAAAACATTTCACCTAAAGGAGAGGAGGAATAGGTTTTAACCAATCCTTATTTTCTTGGTGAAGTGTGGAAAAACGATTCCTGAGTGACCTATCTATTTTATTTATCTAGGATTTGAAAAATTATGATAATATTTGGGGTAAGTATAATATGATAAGATCAATGGATAATTTATTATCCAATTGGAATCCTAATTTTACCAACTGATCAATATAACCCATCATTTTTAAAATCATGATCAGTATCTAGATTAACTTATTCTAGTTTAAAAAAATATAGTTCATTGGAAATCTAATTTATTTCTATCCTTTCCTTCTCCTTATCAAGAGAATTGACAAGTAAAATTATGGTGCAATAACCCATTTATTTATGTTATGTCATCAAATATTTGAACATATTTTATAATATAATATAAAATAAATGGGTATCATCCTCAAAATATCTCTGATAGGCATCTGTTTCACCTTTTCTCACCTACTGGGGTGGCAGACCAAGAATATGAGATTCAAACACATAACATAATATTTCTGATAATAATGAATTTCATAAATGACTGTACCATATCTATAAATTTGTATGTTTAAGGACATACCCTGAGTTAAGTAATGAATACCTCGATTTCATGTTTTTTCTTTCCATTTTTTACAATAATTAAAATAAATTATTGGTACATTACTTGATTATAAATTATGTGTGAAATAATAATACATAATTTTCTTAATTATCCTATTATTTTTTCAAGTCTTAATGTCCATCACCATTGAACATGGAATGTCTTGTTACTCTAGCATTATAGTGGAAAGGATCCATAATTTTATTTTTTATGATCCATACTTTGGCCATGTAAATCATAAGAAGGTATTTGAGTAGCTATTCTTGCCATCTATGGAATTATAGTTCCTTGATTAGTTGAGTGGACTCCCCAATCCTAAAATCATAACTTATATTTCCTCAAAACCTACCTTTAAATTTTTATTGAACATACTTTGGATGTTAAATTCAATACATGTTCAGTTAATTTCACCCAAAACTCCCATGGGAACACCCTGATAAAATAATTATTTTTAGAATTTGGCTATGTAAAAACTTAATTCTATTGCTGTATTACCAATCAAGTAATGTAATACTTAGTATGACTTAATGTTAGGTTTATGGAATTTTAATTTATTATAAATAAATTTTATCTTGTTTTATCCTTTACATTACTTGTTAATATTATTTAAATTATACTTAATTAATTAACCATGTTGGATAAAACATTTACACATATCCAATTTATTTAAATTCTTTATTTTCACATTAATTCATTTATTTATGTGATAGTGGTCTTATATCCATAAAATAAATAATTTATAAGAAATAAATAATTAACTAATTAATAAATTGATCATAGGATTATCTGACAGTTGATTTATTGAGTAGATAATAAAGAAACCTTTGACCTAGGGGAAAATTCAATGTGTTAGTGTTAAAATGATTTAAAAAATTCCACTTGTACACCTATGTTTCACCTAGGTGGGAGCCTCCATAAACCCTAGGATATTCCATTAATTTCATCTATTTATAACTCACATGCAGGTGAGAGGAATTGAGGGATTGGTTATGTGGAATTACATAAATAACATTGTACATACATTCCCTACATAATAATGGATAGAAGGATGACACATAGGACATAATTTTATCTAATACTAAATAATTGAAAAATCATACAATAAATTAAATTAAATTAAGCCAACCCATACATAGGTTTTGGTCATGTTCATGAACGATCATACACATGTAGTAAATTAGAAAAAGTAAAACTGGTTAACATTTATTTCTTATTTTTTATTTATTATTAAGATAAACACACATGAATAAATTAATTAATTCCCTTTTATATGAATGAACATCCGAATTCATTTAGATATATCCATCATTAGATGATTTCATGGAATATAAATGGAAGAAACAATTATTACTGATTATTACAATTAATTAATAGAAAATATTAATAATACATTAAAACCATTGTTAAATTTTCAAACAAAAATGGTTCCAATCAATAAAATAAGGTTTTAATGCATCAATTATAAATTTAATGTAATTTAATTATATCTTTAATTGGGGGACTACATGGAATATAGTTATGAGTTACACGATATGTATCTCTATTGTTATGTACTAGGGTTACATGCCTAGGGCTTCAACATGTAAATCAGTTAGACTACACAGTGTGTAATTCTATCTAGATTATATGTGTTATACTTATCGTGTGTCCATGAAACATTTAAAAGGACTCAACATGTTTATCAAATTTGATACTACACGACATGTATAAGCCTGCTACACGCCATGTATATCACATGATGTGTGTCTGGTTGTCTTTATGAATAGATTGGCATGTAACTCAGATGTGGTGATTAATGAGTTACACATAGTATATTTTGGACACATGTTGTGTACTCCATTAATTAAATAGATTATGAGTCTCATGAATTTTTGACCATGTACAATAACCACACAAACTGTACGATTTTTTTTTGCAAACCCATATAGGCTACATGACGTGTACTCCAGCTACATGTTGTGTAATCCTACATTCCATGATCTAGGTTAGTACAATATATATGCGGTATGAAATAAATTCACTATGTGTAATTATTGGTCAACACGCAGTGTATCTCAAGACACGACCAGATGCAGTACACTTGGGTACACGACGTGTACATTAGCTACATTTCATGCAATCCCATGTTATTTGGACATATTTCTCAAAACATATAAATGGAATCTATTATCATTATTCATCTTGTATTGTACATAATAAATTTTGAATCATGAATTAAAAATTAAAATTTTTAAAACACGTTAATTCAAATATGATTAAATAATTAATAATATGAAATGAAAAATTCAACCACAAATGATCATATGGATCAATAATCAAATAAGTAATTATAAATTTAAAACACAGCCCCTATGATACCACTTGAAGGTTTTGAACATAGAGGAAGTGACTAATATGGGTGTTAAATTAAAATTTCTTTTAATATAGAGTTTTCTAAAACCATGAGAGAGGGTCTTTCACATTAAATTTACAATTAATTTATTTAGACTAGGAAGAAATAATTACCTCATCTTAGGATTCGTTCTTCAATGAAGTTGTTGATCTTTCGAAAACACTTCTGAATTACCTTTTTTCACTATAAGGATCCAAGTGTATAATCCCTATAATGGTGATCCAGATGTGCTCCTTGGATTCCAAGAAATGCCAATTGATTTTTGGGTTCTATCATGGGAAATCAAATGTCTTGAATTGTGCATCTTGATTACTCCAAGATCCTTCATTCTTGAAGGAGTTATTCTTATTCTTGAGATGAAGATATGAGGAATTTGAGAGAGGGAGAGAAGTCTATTGTTTACAAAACTTCCTTATTATCATTTTTTAATTAACTCTTCATAATAGACATAACCATCTATTTATATATATAGGTTTTAGGTTAAAATATAATTTAATTTATGTAACATATCTTAAATAATATAATAATATTTAGTAGACTCAATTCCATATAATAACAATAAAAACAACATTATTATTATATTTTACGGTGTGATCTAACTTGAACAATGATAAATATATTTTTACTATCTGGAAAATTAATATTTATCAGTAGACATGGTCTTCGTTCGTTCATCCTTCTTTAAATTTATTTAATACCCTAATAAAAATTTTATTCATAAAAAATTATTTCAATCCCCAATACAATTAATAAATATTTGTTAAATATTCAATAAAATAAATAACTAAATTTTATTCACAATCTAGTGAATAAATATTAATTTAGTTTATACGATCAACAAAACATCAAAAAATTATTTCTCAATATTGATAATAATATTTATTCCATTAATTAAATTCTATTAAAATTTAATTGAGATCAATAAAAACACTTAGTGTGTGACCATCTAGGATTATTTCCCATTATCATTACATAGGTATTCCTAAAGTTCATGATTGCTATCTAGTATCAGGCCAAGAAACCCAAGAGAAATAACTTAATGTTGCAACATCAACAACCACATATGAACACTAACTGTGTAATGTAATACCTTTATCACAATATCTCATTAATAAGGGTTCACATATATATCTTCAAACTATATTCTCAATACATATTTCTTTAACTATCTGAAATAAACACGTTGTTACACCAAGACCACGAAATTTAATGTGATGGTTATACTCCAATAAAAGAGATGAGATACCTACTTCCATAAATATAGAAGGGAAAAATCCTTACCTAAATTATCCATTAATAACATGTCACACATGACACACCCAACATATCTAACTTCACCGTAAACTATTATCATCATGGTTTTTGAAATACATATAAGTGCATGAGTTGTAACAGGCATTAATAATAATATTAGATTCTAAGGATTATTACATATGTTTGAAGACATGAATATCAAATGACGCCAAAACATGCATAATTCTTACCAACAGGTTTGTTCTTATAATCTCCTGTATTGGAGATTACTAAGTGAGAACTTTATGAGAAAAATCCGCGTCTGCTTATGAGTACTCACACCTATCGGTTTCTATACTATGTTCCCTATCAAAATACATTATCTGACTATAGAAATATATTTAATAGATATCATCATAGTATCCTAAAATTCTCATCATAGTGGGGAACTACTATGACCTTATCAATGTGGCATATACTCTAGTAGATTATCACATCAATTTGATGAAGAAGAAAAAAAAATATGTGATAAGATATTTATATATATATTATCTTCTTTGAATATACATGTAATTCTATGTACAAATATGTTGGTTATAGGGAACCAAATCCAACACATTTAAGAGGGAACCCTAGATATTATACAAACATAGGAGATGTATATTTATCTTTATATGGGAGGTATATAGATCATAGATCATATCCAAAAAAAGATACAAGGTAAGATAATAACAGATATCTAGAAGGATAACTCATTGAAAGTTCATAGATTTCATCAAGTGGATGAATGTGAAGTTGATTGATACACCACTACTGGTGTAAACTCTCTCTTTATTTATGAAGATCAAGAAAGTATGACTTGGAGAGGAAGAAATCTATTTGGGTGGTTGACATATGTGATTTATTTATTTTCTGTGGGTTGTATACTTGAAGGGTTAGTGTGGAACTAAAAACTTTAAAAACAAGCATTTTGATTACTATTTCAGGTTTATAGACACATTTTTATTATATTATTCTTGAATTATCCCAATTTAGGAAATTCAAGCATAGTTTCATATGTCCCTGTGTTATTTTATTTGTTACATTATATAAATTATGAGGGAGAGGAGTGTTTCTAATAATAGTGGAACAATATAATTGGAGAGGTTCATTTCTAAGGGATCGGCATACCCTGATTCACCTACCCCCTATCAGAGTATTTACCTTGACTGGGACCAAAAAGTTAGATCAGAGCTAAGGTTTCTTGGTGGAGTTTTCCCTATGTTGGAAAAAAATCCCTCAAGGTAACATTGCATAATTTTTGGGTTGATTATGTTTGTTAAAAAAGTAGGTTTTCAAGTTAAATTATCGAGTTCCAAAGATATTTTTGAAAAACCATGTTGAAAAAGAACCATGAAAGAAGAATAAAAGATCTGGAGGTAGTACAAAAAGAATAGATACAAGGGGGAACCATTTTCTAGTGTGCCAAATTTTTGGGGTCCAAAATTTTGAGTTTAGTGAGATTTGTGAAAAGTGGATTTCCTTGATGATCTTGTCAAAATGTGGAAAAGTCATGAGTTTTGAAAATATGGGATTCATGAATTGTATTTCGTAAATACATGAAGAATATTGATGGTGATCTATACAATTACAAAAATATTTTCAAATGGTAGATGTGAATTGCATTACAATGAGCATTGTAGCAGTGGTGAAATGGAATTTATGGAATGCTCCGTGATTACAGTGAGATTTATGATCAGAAAATTTCTTTGGAGATTCATGATGAAGAGATAATTTTTGATGAAATTTTGTAGCTTTGTGAAATGGGATTATGTGGCACTGACGTGATGTATAAGGTTCTGGAGTTGGTGGGAAAGACCTATAAATAGGCCTCCAAACCCTAGAGAAGATATGATATTTTTTACAAAAAACATATAGCTCTTGAATCGAAAAGGAGGTTCATGGAGGAAATGTGCTTCATGAAAGGAATTATCTTCGTGGTGGCTAATCAAGCTCTGCGAAAGAGGTGTGCATCAAAAAGTCTTTTCTGAGATTTGAGAATGTTGTACACTATGAAGTCTTGAGCTATAAAAATTAGTTTTCTCTATGAATTAGTGTGCTCTGCGAAGGTGAACTTTTCAAAGGCTTATTTGATCTTTGAAAAATAGGGAGCTTTTCGAAGTAGTGAGCTCTGAAAAATTATTTCAAAGGTTATTGCCCAGTGTTCAGTGGAAAAAGGGTATTCATCAGTGGATGAAAATTGGATTTCAACAAATCATATACATACAGTGGAGGATGCATTCATTAGAGATAATTAATAGACGTAGAAGTCCATAAACTATGAGTGTATCACTTCCAAGAGTAGTGACGAAGGAAGCGGAAGACGGTGATCCTTCCCATTAGTAGTGAGCCAGAGGAAGAGACATAGGGAGTGAACTTTGAGAAAGCAGTGAGCTAACCCTAAACCTTATAAGGATAGTGATCTTGGGTATATAAGTGATCTAGATAGAACATTGTAAATTGGAAACAAGATTTAGTAGATTTGGTACATCATCACACTACCGTTATCTTCTCCTTGGACGTAGCCTAGTGAGGGTGACCCTAGTAAAAATATTTATGTCTATCTGCTTTCTTTCCCACATTACATTCAAAGAATAATAATTATATAAATAATGAAAGGATAATATCTGCATAAACACTTAAGTGAAAAAAGTGACCCTTATAACAAAGAGGTCAAGATCTAGTGGGGTAAGAAGAATAATTTTGAAAAAGAATATCCATACCCTGATTCACCCCCCTTATCAGGGTATCTAGAACCCTTTTGGACCTAACACTCTCTATAAATAAATTTATGTGATCATCAATCATAAGGGTATTTAGATATTTGAGGGAAATAATTTCAAAATATAGAAGAATATAATGAAACACTATTTATCATATTTGGAAATGGAATTCTAGATGGTTTTTATACATTGAATCAGAATCAGAATAGAGAGTGAAGTGTTATCAGAGAAAGATCAGAGGATTCTTGATATCAACACCAAAGGAGTCAAAATATTTAGGGGAGTATTATACAATGTTTTATACATAGTTATGGTGGTGTTTCAATCCTTAAATTCTATGACAAAGAAACTTATCAAAATTTACAAAGTTGATTAAAATGTATATAAAACAAAAATTTATGTGTTTTGGAAAAAGTAAAATGATATGAGGATGAACCCAAATAATTTTTTCAATTTATTCTTTGATAAAGTAAACATCATTATATAATTAATGGACAAACTTGGATAAAACATTGATAATGTCAAAATTATAAAAAGGATCTTGAGAATATTACGACCACATTTCAACCTAAAAGTCTTTGAACTCAAAGTCAATGATCCAAAGGAGGTAATATAGATAGTATTCATAGCACTCTAATTGTATAATAATGAGAAATAATGAAAATGATTCCTTGAAAAGGATAGTTCTTAGGTGGTTCCATTTAAGGCGATCAGTAAAATCATAGTGGAGGATAACCCAAAGAAATAGAGATTGAAGAAGTGATTTATTTTACATCCTTAAACCTAAAATAGGGAAAATGAATATTTAAAGGCAAGTTTCCACTTGATTGATTTCAATGTGGAAAATTTCGTAATCTCACTGTAATATGTCCAAATAATTTTTGAGATAATGATGAAGACAAAGAACCCAAAAATAAATTATTTTAGGATATGAAGGTAAAGATTATTTAAAATTATAATTTTTTCAAAAATAATAATTTTATTTTTGTAAGAAGATGCCAGCTCAGAAGAAACAAAAGTTATAGAAGTTAAAGACTATAAACACCTCGTTGAGGATTTTATTTTAGTTATCATAGAAAAAAAATTATTTGATAGTGATGTTGAAAGTTTTAAAGTTGATAGAAGAGTATACCTCAAGGTTAAATTGGAACCATATCTTTAATAAATAGATATTTAAAGGGTTAAAATGAATAAATACAATGGAGTGGTACATGATTCCAAATTTTATATAAAGAAAAAAGAGAAAGAAAAATTAGATTTAAAGGATAATATTGAATAACTTAAAACTATAAAGCTAGAAAATTCATAAAGCATGATTAATTATAAAATCAATATTGAATACTATGACTAGAGTATCGATGTATTGATTGATTCTGTGAAAGATCATATCAAATGGATTGAGGATATTAGAGTTTAAATCATGAATATATGATTAAATCTTAATGATTAAGAGAGGATTTAACTTCCAACATGACATTGGGAAGTTAAAGTGTATGGGATGACAAAGAAACTAAATAGGAACACATATATTCAACAAAAAAAATTATAAAATTAACCACAAGTTTAGAATTTCAAATATAAAGGAATACATCTTGAGAGTATTGATCATAAGAAAAAAACAGTGGTGGTTGATGAAAAACCACAAGCATCCACGCCTAAATATAATTTTGATATGGGAGATTCATAAAATTACCAATAGGCTATAAAAAAGTAGTGGAGACATGAAATAATAGAGAATGAATATAATATAATTATTTCAGAAATACATGGTATATAAAATATGTGTCTTACATAGAGAAAAGTATTTTTAGTGATTAAAAGAACAAAAAATAGGTGGTAAAAAATTTCTATGATCAATATATTTTTAATGGATATTGTTTTCGGTGTGAAGGTTATGGAAACAAAGTCATAAATTTCTCATCTAAGGTACAATGAAGTATTCCAACAGAGACCCAAAAAAGAAGATCTTAGTAACTGGAGCTTTATAAAGTGGGTTAAAAACACTCCATAAATTTATATCCTTTTATGTTGAAGATGCTTCAATAGAGACAAAAGTAGAAAAATCTCATCAATACTAAAGTAAATGAGGTGGTAAACATGGATTAAGAAAGTAAAAGATGAGAAGGTAAATGTCACAATAATTTCTTTGAAAGATATTGTTCAAAATGTAGTGTCTATCCTTGAGAGTGGATTCACTTCAGATATGATGGGAAACCAAGATATTTTTATGAGGTCCAAATAAAATAAATATGGTTTCCTTCTTTTTGAAAGTGATGGATTTATATTATTAGATCCTAAAAAATAAAAAAACAGATGTAAGTACTAGAGGCATATAAATGTATTGATGGTTTAATACCATGTTTATAATTTTATACATGCAAAAAAATTGTGTGACTCTGGGAAAATGGTATACTTTAATAAAAATTATTGAATCATAAAAAAATATATAGACCAATAATGATGCAATGAAAGTTCACAAAGGGGAATATAAACCTCATTGGTGGAGAAGAATACATGTTATTTCTATCCAAGGAATAATAGAATAAGCTTTAACATAAAAATATTTTCCAATTGTGACAAAAATCCTTGTCAAACATGGTAAATAATTAAGGATCTTTTGATATACCAAAATTTTCATGTGATTTCACCCACATGTGAATACTTGTCAAAAAGGGAAAATTAGGTAGGGGACTTACAAGATGAAGGATAAGGAGTTGATGATATTTCTTGATTTAGTTTATGTTGATGTGTGTGGGATAATATTACCCAAATATATAGATGGAAAAATGTATTATGTTCTATTTATCGATTATTACAACATGATGGAATTTTGATGGTAATCTATCACACATATACGGAGTTCAAGTGTATTACATGATATTAAAGATTGGCAGAGAAGATGCTTAGATATAAAATCAAGATGTTTTGAAATTATAATGGTACAAACCCAACCAATAATAAATTGTAATAATATATTGATAACCATGGGATATGTAAGTAAGTTTTAGGAGTAACGATTCTTTAATAAAATTATGTTTTGGAGGGGAGGAAACAGATTAATAATTACATGGCTTAGAAAATTTTCATTAAGAAAGATCATGTAGAGAAATATTGTAAGGAAGTTGTTCATCCATTATTTTATATCTCTAGTAGGGATTTATTATTCTCCAGTGAAGAGAATACATCCTTCAAAATTTAGTATGGGAAGAATCCTACATTGAAATACTTTTATATTTTAAGAAGTAAGTTCCTTATTATCAATAAATAGAAGAATCATAAATTTGAATATCATGGGGTTAAATGCATTTTTCTTGGATATTCATAAAAAACATGGCATAAAAATGATATAAAAAAGGATTTTAAAAATAATTGAAAGTGAATATGTCAATGTTTTAGAAAAAATGAAAAATTATCACAGTAGTGATCCATTTTCACAATAAAATAATAATGAAATCTTAGAGAAGAGTGATGTTAATGTGATAATCCTAGGGGGAGAACATAGGTGAATAAAAAAATCAAAAGAATATATGGATGATGGATAAATAACTGTAGGTTTAGAATCTATATGGAATGAAATATATAAGGCTAAAATCAATGAAGAAAATATCAATGACGATTAGATAACTTTATTGAAAACACAGAGGTTGGATTTTCTACAATAATATTCACTCTTATCTCAAGTATAGAATATGTGTTTTTCAATTTAATGACAAGTATGTAAATTGGGTCAATGAGATGCATGAAGATAATGAAAAAATTGAGAAGAATGAAACATGGAAAATTTTCTTGAGGGCGTAAAATTAAAATTTCATCCTAACCAGGTGGGGGTTTTGTAAAAAAAATAAATAAATATGTAACGGTAAATCAATAAAAATCACAAATGGTGTGTAAGGGATATTCCAAAATTAAAGAGAATGATGTTGATGAGACTTTTTTCCTTCATACATCTGTTAAAAACCATAAACTATTCTTATAAATAACGGTGTGATAGGGATTCAATGTGTACCAAATGGATGCTAAATAATAATTACATATTGTATTCCTTAAGGAGGATATGTACATCAAACAACTATATGGGTTTTGTAATGATAAAGAAGTGATACAAGTATATCACTTAAAGAAGTCATTGTATGGGATTAATCAAGAACCATGGTATTGGTATTCTAAGCTTGAAAAACACTTGATAAAGATTTGATTCCAAAAAATCAGAGTTGATCACAATCTCTACAACAATAAATATAATGATCAAAGGTTTTTTTTCTCATTATTGTGGAATATATATTTTTTGGAGGATCAAATGAAGAAAAATTCAAGATGTTTTAAAATATATGAGGCATGATTTCAAAATTTCAATGAATAGAGAGTTAACGTTTTTCCTTGGTTTACATGTGACTTAATAAAGGCATGAAACATTAATTTCACAATCAAAATATGATAAATAGGTACTCAAGAGGGTTGGGATTAAGGATTCCAGATTAATTAAAACACTAGTGGTTTCCCAAATGACGTTGTCAAAATATGATAATGAATAGAAGGTTAATTTGATTAAATATAATCAGATTCTTTGAAGCATATTTTACTTAATAGTGAAAAGACTCGACATTTTGTTTTTCACTTGTCAAGTTATAAGGTAGAAAAGCTATATAAAGGAAATGAACATTATAACAATGAAAAGTATAATCTAATATATAAATAGTATGGTAGATTTTGAACTATTTTACCATAAAACATTATAACATGAGTTATTGGTTCACACTAATGTGGTTTAGGATAGTTCAATGAATGATTGCAAGTCAATATCAGGTGGTGTGTTCTATCTTAGAGGTTTTTTCATTTTTTTATAAAAAAAACAAAGAATGTATTTTTCTAAGAACTATGTAAGCTTATTATATAGTGGATACTCAAGAATATACTCAATTTATATGGATAAATAAACAACTTTAGGATTTTTTAAGTTGATGTAAAATCTCATATTGCTATTAATTGTTATAAATGAGTCTTATTAATCTTAGAAAAAATAAAATCCAATATGAAAGGGAAAAACACATCGGGATGAAGAATAATTTCATTAATTATTAGTTTAAACAAGTCCTATTTGAGTTAGAGTAAATGTCAACACAAAATTGGGTTGGGTACGTCATGATAAAGAAACTATTCAAATATGATTTGAGAAGAATCAGTTAATTCTTATAGTCTAACCATCTCTATCCAACTAGATTTCTTAGAGAAAGGAATCCCACTTCCATATAAAATATTCTATTTTTAGAAATGTATGGTAACTATATTAAATTATTTTTTTGGATTACTAAAAGTATCTTATGAACTTCAAAATAATTTCTCTCTTAGTTCATTGAAAAAGTGGGAGAAGTTGTTCATGAGCTACTTGGGAGAAATTTTATATTTTTAGAGGTGAGGATAGAAGTGAGTTTTCTATACAATTATAAATGGTGGAGTAGTCCCATGATAATGTTTTGGAAATGGGGTGATTATTTTAATATCTATTTTAGAGAAGAATTGTAAATTGCCCAACCCCAATAGCCTAGAGTCAGTTATTACATTATTACTTTGGAATAAGATACGAGGAATCACATCTTGAAGAGATGAATGGTTTAATAATATTGGTAAAATATATAAATGCCTTATATTAACATTATAATTGAAACCATAAAATATATATATATAAATTTTTTCGAGAACACCATTATTCCTCAAAGTTTATCCCTACATATCAATAAAAAAAATACTTCATGGTATCCTGGGGAAAATATAACATAAGAATAAGGGTAAGATCTTATGCTCAGTAAGTTTAAGAATAAAAAAATATATATCATAACTAAATAATAATAATATTTAATATATTAATTTTGACAACTAAAAAATTCCACTTAATCAATAAAGTGAGTATAATATGGGAGAAAAAATGATGATCAAATAATTCCATATAAATAATCACATAAGCTTGAAGATTTTCAATGAATATTATAACTAATAGAATAATCACATGGAAATAAATAAATGATCTCATAATTAGGGAATGAATAATGCTATACATATGAAATATATTATAAATACCTTTCACAAGATAGTTTAAATATATAGGTAGAAACCCATCTAGTTTGGCCAACTGATTTGTCTCATGAGACCTGTCGATGCATCGAGGGGATATCTATAACCGAGACCCACCCATAAAATTATAATTATAATGCATTAATTATATTAAAGGGATGAAATATAACCAACATAATCATTCATATTTATAAACTAACATATGAAATGTTAATACTTACCCAAATCAAATAAACATAATAATAAACCATTGAGAGTAAAATGGTGAATGGTAATAAAATTATACATCCTCAGTTAAAGTGATCATAAACCATTCAAATAAAGAACAAGGATGATATAAATATTACATATCCCTAGTGGATCATAAGTATAATAAAGGGTTGATGTCATTGATGAATTGGAATACAATAAAAAATTGATTAAAAATATTTTTAGGAAAATAAACTTTTCAATTTGAAAATATTTTTAAAAAAATGTTCAAAAAATATTTTTAAAATAATTATATTTGAAAATAACATTCTAAAAATAATAAAATAAGTTTTAAAACATTGATTGGTCATAATTTTGGAAAATTATGTTGATGTCGTACATGTTAAAACAAAGATTCTTTTCACATAAAAGTCAAACAAGCATTTTTTGAAAATTAAATGAATATTACATTAATTTGTTTTTTGAAAAATAATAAAAAAATGGGTAGAAATTTCTTTATTAAATCAATTTTATAATTTTATAAACATGTAGGAAAACTTTTTTAGAAAACATGGTTTTGAAAGAAAAAGGATTTTTGATCGAAGAGTGAAAGTAAGTCAAATTTTCTAAAAACCATTTTATCAATCATTTTAAGTACCAAAGAGTAAAAAATTGTACTATTACTTGAAAAGTTCATTAATAACCAGATAATAAGTAAATATATTGTTTTTATGATAGAAATAAAAAATAATTTACCCAAGGGAGACTTAAACAAAAACAATTCCCAATAATGATGAGATTGTGAAATAAACCCTTACCACTTTTGGTAACTTTTGAATCATAAGTCCCATGAAATAAATAACTTCAAATAAAACTTTAAATATCATGAATAGAATTATATTCATGATATAAAATTTTAAAAGGGGTAGTATATACACCACATGGAGGAATAAGTGGTGAATATGGCGTATGTCTCACGGAAGTAAAAGTGAAACGAGAAACCCTTAACTCAGGTTAAGATTCCTTTATATGTACCAAAAGTCCTTTATAATAAATATAGTTTTATTATAAATCTTTTAAATTTCCAGAATAATATATTTCTTACCACATTTTATTTACTTATAGTCTTTTTTTCCTTGTTTAATAACAATTCTTTTTTAAAGTCACTATCGGGTGATAATTGTTTTGTTTTTCATGATTGTTTTGGTTGGGTACTTTCAGTCCTTTAAATTTAATCATGGTTAAATCATCTTCATTATGTTAAAAATGATATAAATATCATATTTTTCATTATATATGTATTTATATCAATATTTAAATGTTAGAAATATAAAATGGGTTACTTCGTTCATGGAGACGGTAGGTCGTACATACTCATGAACTCTGTTATCATTTTTGACGAAGGATAGAATTAAAGGAAAATGGATATTAAATCATCATTAAAAATCATTATTATTTCATATATAAAATTTATATTAATCAAATACATCCTTATGAGTAGCCATGTAAAAATAAAATGAAAAAATTTTCACATTGCTACATGGCAACGATGACCCACACATACACAAGAGCAATGCTATTATTTTACAATGAATGGTAAGGTAGGAAGTTAGATGTTATATTATATTTAAATAAGTATTTTTAGTTCATAAATATCACATATATTCATTAATTGTTTCCTTACTACCATCCATGTTGATCATAAGTGAAAAAATAAATACATTTTATCGCGAGGTGGTAGTCCGTCGTACACACGAACGACATTATCATATCCACTATGGAATGAAAAGTAACAAGGTATATGGGATATAATAATTTAAAATTATAATAATTTAAAAACTATTATATATATGTTTTAAATCCATCATTATATCCATCCTATAAATGTGGTTATGGAAAACTAACTACATCGGTTCATGAGGCTGTAGTCTGCCATACACATGATCGAAAGTTTCATTTTCTATTTGATGGAATTAGAGATAGATATAGGTTATGGAATAAAAATAATAGAATCCCAATATATGCTATATACTGGTTTAATTATATTATCATGATTTAATAAGATTTTAAGGAGTTATATGAAGAAATAAAATGAAAACACTTGTTTAAGAACGTTACCACTTCTTTATGGAACTTTTTTAGGTTTGAAACAAAATCCTTCCTAGGATGAATTTATGATTAAATCAAGGAATCCAATATCTTGGGATGGAATTACAGAAGGTATTTGGGGTAGTTATTATCCAAACTAAATGGTTTTAGAGGTATGGAGAGGGGAGGATATGGGGTGACCTTTTATAAATGGGGGAGAGGACACACATGGATGTTTTGAAAAGATAAATTTATACCCATAGTTTTCTCATGAAATAGTACTAAAAATAGCCAATTATAAAACATTATAGGATATAAGTCCAAAATATGGCCATAAATGGGGTTTGGACAAGTTTTAGGTCATTTTTAACCCTTATCTTCTTAGTTTAACCCCCGGTAAACACATTTTACCTTAACCGTGATAATTAATTTTTACTATTATCACTATTCATTATGGTTAAAAATTAATTTAAACTTATTAGAGAATATAAATTATTCTAATTCAAAATATAGAGTCAATATTTCCAAAGTAAATTCATATAATTTGTAGAATTCAATTTAAAATTAAACCATAGATGTGAAAAAAGAGAGATTTTACAAGGTCAGTGATAAAGCAAAAAAGAACCACCAAGGCAATGCTCAATGACAATGCCGATGAAATCCGAACCACTAGATCCGAATCCGGATCCAAAATCGTCCATAATAGTCATAAAACCAATGGAGGCCCATTGAATTACCAAAACTCCAATGCTGGGCCCAATTACCCGTTGCACATGGAAAAGGGTGTAACATGGAGGAAGTGATGGTCCCATGGAAGACCCTAACCCCACAGTCCGGAAAAGACAAAATAAAATATGCCAATTGGGGAGGAATCCCACCAAAAGATGGAAAATGACAAGTGATGAAATAAGTCAGGAGGAACCAAAGGCGGCGAAGGGTGATACCCCACCCCTCCTAGAGCAATGATTGTGTTATGCTGGAACTGTCGTGGGCTTGGCAACCCCCGAACAGTTCGCATACTTCAGCGCAATTGCGCTCAAAGTCGCCACGATATGGGTTTCATGTCCGAAACCATACTGCAAAACAAGGACACCAATGGTATTGCTTTGAAGTGTGGATTTCAAGGCTGCTTTCCGGTCCCTAGAAAAGGCCATTTTTGTGGCCTCTGTCTCTTGTGGAAGGAAAATATTGACGTTAAAATCTTGTCTTTCTCCATACACCTTGTGGCTGCGACTATTCAATCTAACTTTCACCCACCCTGGACCTTTGTGGGATTCTATGGCTAGACATCCCACTCTGATAAGGTGAAGTCATGGGACCTCATTTGCAAGCTGCGACAGGATTTACCTAGCACTATTCTTTTCGTAGGTGACTTTAACAAGATCATGTTCCATAAGGAAAAGAAAGGCAAAATCATTCTTCACTTAGCCTCGATATCAAACTTCATGGACACTGTCAATAGGTCAAACCTGGTCGATCTGGGGTACACAGGTAATCCTTTTACATGGTTCTATGACAATACTAAAGGCACTCGCATCGCTAAGCGTCTTGATAGATTTGTTGGTTCTACTGACTGGATTAATATGTTCAACATGTTTCATATAGGCCACATGGACCTTAACTATTCGGATCAGTGCCCAATTCTTATTGAGTGTCTGCAAGGAGAACGAAATAGACAACTCCGCAGACCCTTCAATTTCGAGAGCTTCTGGTCAAAAGACGAGTAATGCAAAAAGGTGTTCCGATCAAGTTAGAGGAGTTATCATGATGATATTGGCCTCAATCTTTAACATGTTTCATCCGGTCTGAGATCCTAGAGCAACAATAAATTCCATCAACTTGATAGGCATTCTGATGTCCTTGAAAATAAGTCACACCACTTACTCAGGCTTCCCCATCCAATGGAAACATCTCCAGGATTTGTGCCACTCAAAGAGAGCTGGACATGACCCTTCGTGTTAAGGAAATATTCTGGGCCATGCGGGCGTGGGACATCCACATTAAAGAGGGCGGTGCTAATACAATGTATTTCCATATGAAAGCGTCAGCTAGGCATCAGAAAAATTCTATCTTGAGCTTATCTCAACCTGATGGATGCAATGTTTCTGACACCAACAACATTAACGAATCTCTATTAGGTTATTTCCAGAACCTCTTCTCCACAAAGAATCCTTTCATGTCTGCTGAAGTGGAAGATTGCATCAGACCTGTGATCACTGATGAGATCAACCGGCATCTTTCAAAAGATGTGACGAATGATGAGATACACATGGCTTTGAAACATATCCACCCAACTAAGGCCCCGGGACCGGATGGTTTCCACACCCTATTTTTTAAACAATACTAGCACATCATCGGTCCCGACATCCGAAAAATGATCAAAAATATCTAGGCAAGGAATACAAACATTTCCTCCATCAACTAAAATGTCCTCATCTTCATTTCCAAAATCAAGAAACCCCAGGCGATCCCTGATTTTAGACCTATCATCCTTGGCAAGGACTCTTATAAGATCTTCTCAAAAATCCTTGTCAATCGGCTACGTCCTTAGCTTCCTATTATTATATCCGAAAACTGGAGTGCCTTTGTTGCCAAGTGGATGATTACAAATAATGCAATTGTGGCACGTGAAGTGTTCCACTCGATGAAAACGCGTTCCACTACGAAAAAAGTTACCATGGCCTAGAAACTGGATATGACCAAAGCCTATGATAAAGTTGAATGGATGTTCCTAAGAGCTGTGATGCTGAGAATGGGGTTTTTCATGAAATGGATAGATATTTTCATGCATTGCATTTCGATTGTCACCTTTAGAATCATGTTCAATGGGGAGCTCACTAGAGGATTCACCCTAAACCGAGGCATGTGCCAGGGAGATCCCCTCTCCCCTTTTCTCTTCATGTTGGTGGCTGATGTTTTCTCTAACCTTATTTCCAGGGCTACATCCGCTAAGTCTCTTCATGGAGCAAAGGTATGCCATGAGAGCCCACAATTTTCACATTTATTCTTCACCGACGACTGCCACATTTTCTCCAGAGCAACTATTAATGAATGTCGGGTGATCAACCATGCGATCCAACAGTATGTGTGGGCGTCTAAACAGTCTATAAATCACGGAAAATCAGAAATCTCCTTCATTGCAGGGGTGCCTCCTTCCATGAGAGATGAGATTTGTGCATCTGAAGTCATCCATATGGTCGATAAACACCTGATGTCTCTCGGTCTCCCTACGTTGATTGGCCGGTCCAAAAAAGAAATCTTTTCTTCTTTGGTGGACATGATTGAGAAAAAAATTCAAGGCTGGACCCCAAAAGGTATCTCCAAAGCTGGAAAAGGAACCCTCATTAATGTTTTCATTAATTATACCATTAGATACTTTATTTCCATGTTTAAGCTCTCGGTGGCTACCGTCAATCTGATCCATTCACATACTGCCAACTTCTGGTGGGGGAAAATGATGGAAGGAATAGACCCCACTGGTTGGCCTGGGAGAAACTCTGCAAAGCCAAGTCGAAGGGAGGGATGAGATTCCAAAATCTTCTTCTGTTCAATGATGTTTTGTTGGCCAAGAGAGGATGGCACATTATTAACCGCCCATCATCTCTCTGTGCGCGGGTACTCCGTGCCAAATACTTTCCCCACACTGATTTCCTGGGTTCCTCTCTTGGCCCCCGACCTAGCTTCCTCTAGATAAGTATTTGGGGGGCCCGAATTCTCCTGGAAAAAGGGCTGGGCTGGAGGATTGGAAATGGCTCATCTGTCAATATCTGGACCGATCTGTGGCTTGTCGGTAAGGATGGTATGCGGGCCACATCCCCCACCCAACCAAGTCTCGAAGACGCCACTGTTGACTGCCTCTTTTCAGACCAGGGTTTGGGGTGGTGTGTGGAAAAGATCCAGGAATGGTTTAATAAAAGAGACCAAAGAATTATCCTTAGTATCCCCTAGGTCCATGATGCAGGCCCCGACCATCTTTTCTGGACCGACAATATCTCAAGTGATTACACGGTGAGATCTGAGTACAGACTAGATCTTGGCATCCACTCTCTCATCCATGACGAGGGACCATGGAATGTGGTTTAGAAGCTCAACATCCCCCCAAAAATCTTCCACTTCTGGTGGAAGGTATACACGAGAACCCTCCCTATAATAAACCTTATCACTTTTCGACATATGGCCAGTGCCGAGTCCGGCCCTTTCTGCAAAAATATCCCAGAAACCCCTTGGAACGCCATCATTCACTAACCGGGAGCTAAGTAAATTTGGAATAAATGGGGCCCGACATCGGATGCCTCACTGGACATCTCATTTGACCTCCCCGATCTTCTGATGCGTTGGTGTTCCTCTCTTTCATTGTCTAATGCTGGTTCTCTTTAAACCCTGTCCTGGATCATTTTGGTTCGGCGTAATGATTCAGTTTTCCAACATGTTCATAAAACCCTTGACTTCTGGATTGAATGGGCCATTTCATGGATTGAGGGCTGGAAGGACCACAAAGGACACTTTACGCTAGGTGTTACCCCCTCTTGTCCCCCTCATTGGACCCCCCAATGGAAGGGAGTCTTAAGCTTAACGTGGATGCTTCTCTCCCCAAGGATGGGCCTATTGCTCTCGGCCTCCTGGCTCAGAATCATCTGGGGCTGATCATTGTAGCAAAATATGAATTACCTCATGCCCTCTGGGAACCTACAGTTACGGAGGCCTATTCCATCCTTGTAGGTATGACGCTCGTTGTGGAACATGTATGGGTGGATATCATCATTGAGTCTGACTGCCTTACTGTTATCAATACTATTAACCACAATGATGCCGGACTCCAACCTTTTGGCTTCATCATCAGGAGAATCCGCTAAGGATTCTCTTACTGTACCTTCTCATTTACCAAAAGGGAAGGAAACAATGCAGCTCATCAGCTAGCAGCCTCAATCCCCTTCGATGTCAACCAGCTATGGCTGGACAATTTCCCTTCATGGCACTGCTTATATACGGCTACTGATCTTCATCATTAATATTATCTTTCTTTCAAAAAAAAGTTGGAGAACATTAGTGAGAAGTGAAGATATGGAAATAGAAGAAAAACAGAAACAATTATAAAGAGTGATATAGAACATTGATTGTAAGAAAGTGGGTGATCTAAAGAATGTTAACAAAGACAAAACCATAAATATTTAAAGTGGGAAAATACCATTAGTTCACCAAAATTTAAGGTATTATGATAACATTTTTATTTCAATATCCTTTTCCTAGAGTAGATGAATTCTTTTATTGTCTATGAATATAAGGAAATATAATTCATTGATATATTTATATATAATAAACATAATTTAATACTTTGGTTGAGATTTTATCAATTTCAACTTCATCTATTACTCCATGAAATGAAAATCCAAGATGATTTCTTATTCATGAAGTACTAAAATTAATTTTTAATAGATCGTAAGATCCATAAAAGAGTACCAAGTTATCCCTCCGATCTTTACTAAAACCAAAATGCTTAAAAAAATACATCCAATATTATACATTAATATTTAATACCTCAATAGTTACTCTCAAAATCAAAATTAATCCATTTAATAAATGTTTAACCTAAATACATGTGCAAAATATGTCTGATGAAATTCAAAGTCTAAAAATTTAGAAATAAAGTCACTAAATCATCATTATATTCCCCAGACAAAATAAAGTAGATCTCAATGTAACAAACAAAATATGTTAATACATCGAACAACAAAAAATATTTCTGAAGACATACATTATTCCAAAAACTAAAATCTCAGGTTGTCAAATATATTCCATAAATCCAAACATGCTGTAAACTCCAGCAAAGATAACATAAACCATCAAATCACTCACTAATTTCAAATTCACCAATACTTTTCCATAAACATCCCTTTATCATTATTATCTTAACATTGAGAATATATTAAGGGTTATACTCTCTTAATAATTTGTTTTCCTAAAAGTTCAACTTTCCACTATATCACTTTTCTTGGTTATTAGTACCATTCGACATATACTCTCAAATCATTAAAGAAAAATTACTATAGTATGATACTTATACATATCATAATTCGTATAACCTTAATACCATTGATAAAATACTACTATATCATAATTATTTAATCCAAACATCAGTATATTAATCATTACACTTCATCTGTAATAATAAAATAATCTTAATATTTACCCTTAGCTTCTTCTGAGGTATATTCCCTTGATGCTTTGGAAATTCATTTATATAGTGCTCCATCTATTTACAGTTGAAGCATTTCACATTGGTAGATTATTTTTTTCAATTGAAATCATGATCATGTCATCCTTTCTCTCCACCCTTTAATAAAACTCTCATTCCTTTCAAGTAAGTACCAAGGTGATTCTTTACACAATTATTACATGTGGGAAAATCCTTTTTTTCCCTTCTTCCCCTTATCAATTTTTTTCTTTGTCGTCCTCTTCTTCTCTTACTCCCCTTAAAAATACATAATACTTATATAATTATTTTCTTATCTTGATGTCACGTGATACAATGTCCTCATATTAGGATAATTTTTGGGAGACTATCTCCCTTAGAAATATTAGATTAATCCCATCAAAGAAATGATCATTCTTACTCTTTAGATTACATGCATTGGTAAAGTTACCATTCCTTTCACTAGGTTCTATTTATAAACAATGGAATACACTATATTAGATCATAAATTATGAAACATAATGTATAATCCAAAATCTAGTGAAATACTTAACATGAATTGAAAAATTTATGCATGTATTATCTTATATTTATTAAGAAGGTATCTTTGGGAAATTTTCAAATCATTAAAATATTTTCAAATCCTTCATAATGTTTTGTAAAAAAATGTGATTTAACCCAAGAATATCCCTTGGAAGTGCTAAACCAGTTGTACAATAAGGCCTGTTTTCATGCACCGGGTGATGATCGGGTCAAGCCTAATGTTCCCTTTTCAAAGTTATTACACCTAAGTACATATATTCCAAAACCACGTCCACTTGTACTATCAAGACAATGATCTTTTTCTAGTAAAAGCCACATAATCTCTACCTTACCAAAATTTAGGATGTTATTTTATAATTATCCTCAATGTTTATCATAGGGTTATTTTCTATAATCTATGTTTTCCTAAATCTAGTTCCCAAGGTTTCAGCCAAACATCCTCTGATACCAACTATGAAGACTCCAACCCTAGTAGCCTAGAGGTGGTGGTTACTTTATTACATTTTAATAAGATACAAGGAATTACATCTTGAAGGATTGAATAGTTTAGTAATATTGGTAAACTATATACGTACCTAAAATTCACATTAATATTAAACAAATAAAATACACAAAGTGTTTTCTCTGATAATTCCATTATTCCTCATAGCTTACCCCTATATATCAATCACAAAACACTTCCTGGTGTCTAGGGGAAAATAAAACATAAGAAATGTGTGAGATCAGATTCCCAGTAATGGTAAGAATATAGTAGAATCTATCATGAATAAATATTGATAATAAATATGAAAAGGTAAAGAACTGAAACGCATTCCATTAAATCAATAAACTAAGAATAATATGGAAGAAATAAACGATGATAAAAAAATCCATATATATAATCACATAAGATAGAATCTTATCCATGGATATTATAACTGATAAATTAATCCCATGGACAACAATAAATAATCTCATAATGAGGGAATGTATAATTCTGTACATTTGAAATATACTATCAAGAACTTTCATAAGACAATTTAAATATAATGGTAGAAAACTATTTAATTTTGCCAACTTAATTATGTCATGAGACCTGTCAATATATCAATGGGATATCTATAATTGGGATACAAACATCACTTACTAAGTCCAATTTATTTCTTAAATAAAAGGGGTGATATATAATCAAGATAAACATTTTTATTGAAAAAATAACCTATCATATTTTAATACATTCCCCCAATCAAATAAACATAATCTTAAACCATCTAGAGTAATATATTGATTGGTAATAAAATTGTACATACTCATCCAAAATGATTATAAACCATCCAAATAAAGAATAAGAATGATATCAATACAATATATCCCCAATCAAATAAACATAATCTTAAACCATCATGTGATCGCTATCTAATTAATGAATATGGTTCAATAATTATTAGAATAATTTAATTTCAATCCAAATGGATAAAGTAGGATCAATTTATGACTACATGTAAATAAAAGAGAATTAATGAATCCCCTAACTCAAAAGTCATCAACATTATGAACACTAGAATGAAACAGGTCATGTAGATACCCGAAGCTTGGCGTACATTGACATTACATTACATTTGCGGAATACTTAGTACATAACAAAAACACATACACAAGGATCGTAATAGTTTAGTGTCTTTGGAAACTCGGAATATATTCTTCTAATCCTGGTGAAAGATCATCAACATCTCCCATAAAGATCTTCCTTTTTTTTAATACCTAAAACCTTTCTTTATATCCTGGGGAAAATAAAACATAAAATGGTGAGCTCAAATGCTCAGTAAGGGTAAACAAAAGAAATATCAATCACATCATATACATAAGCACATAACTTTTGGAAATATTAACCTGTAAAAGAGATCATAATTTCATAACCTGGGATAACTCATGGCAGTGAAATGTAATCACAATAATCATAACATAAAACATTAAACTTTGTGGCATACACACATAATCATAGAGAATCATTTCTTATTAGTCAAGACTCATTGCCAAGACTATCTTAGTGGACAAAGTCCCTTTCTGAACAGAGTCACTCTCGTTTCAGTCCTGTTTCACTGAACCGGTATAACCTACCATTCCAGCCATGTCTATCTCATGAGATATAAAATCTTTACCCAATTCATTGGAGGGAGATATAGGTCCCACCAATCTCATAATGATACCATTCATATGTGTGCCACAAAATCATAAATCATACATCATTGCATAACCCATGTAATAAAAATGGAATTCTTAAACAACATGACATCATAAAACAATTCATATAAGATAAAAGAATTCATAAAAATATTTCCATCACAACATAATCAAATCCATGTAATAATAGGGATTGAAACAAAACCATATATTATCTTAGATGTAAAATAATTTTGATAAAACACTTGAACTCCATTCTTGAGGAAAATATCCTTTCTACTTCAAAAACAATTTTCCTTTCTTAACATGTCATACAATTTTAAACTAAAATAATTTGATTAAAAATAAACTTGAAAACCTGTCAAGGAAGCTTCTTGGAAATAATGTTTTAAAAATCCATTCATGCCGTATAAGTTAAAATAACATTCTTCTCATACTTTTGTCGAAAAAGTCAAAAAAGTACCTCGTACGAAGAACGACAAAAGATTCCTTTCATATCTTTTACTAAAAACTCACCGAAGGGTAAAATAGGATTTAAAAAATTGTAGGTGAATGGAAATAATATTACATATTGAGGAAACATGGATTTGGATGATAAAATACAGCCCAGTAAATACTAAAGTATAAACAATCTCGGATAAAAATGAGATTGTGATATTTCTCTTACCTTAGGTCCGATTTGCTTCATAAGTGTCCGAACCTGCTGTATAATGATTTAAATAATGTCATTGACTTATTAAAGAATCATATTCATTGTTATAATATCATATATGGTTCACTTATGACTTTATATTACCCGTTCTTTTGTAAATTCCATGTTAAAGAGCGTTTTGGGTAAAATTGTTTCATTTGTCGTCCGTGTTTTGACTTGTAATTATTCATATGATTACTTAGATCATGATTAATTAATTCCATAATATAAAACATGATTTATATATATATATATATATTCAGAATATACATATATATAATAAATCAGTAAATGGAAAGAAATACATCGTTCATGGAGACGGTAGGTCGTACGTACGCATGAACGCTGTTTTCGTTTCCTTATTGAGTTGAACAGAATTAAGTAGATGAAATACATATATATACACATAAATCCATTATCATTATTATGTAATATATTTCATGATTACTTATTATATATACTTTATAATCATTCATGAATTGTTAAAGTGGAGAATGAATCTCATCGCGTCGTGGAGACGGTAGTCCGTACGTACGCACGAGCGATGATATCATTATCATGATCGTGGGACTATATTGGAGTGTATGTATAATATTTAAGAATCAATATCACTTTAAAATAATAATATATAGTTATTATTTACACCATTATACCCATACAAGTAAGGTGGTGGTGGAAAATAGATTTCACCACGGCGTGGAGACGGTATTCCGTACGTACGCACGCGCGGTGATTTCGTTTTCTGTAGGATGGATAGAGAGTGAAATGGGATTGTTTCATACTTATAATAATATATCAGTATATGAGTGATAATGATGTTATTACTTCATAATGAAACAACCTAAGATGAAGAAGTGGAATAAGAAATAAAGTTGAAAGAATTGGTAACGGAAATTACCTCTTCTTTGAAGCGCCTCTTTGAGACCTCCTCTTAGGGCACTAAAATTGGTCTTTGAGGCAGACCAGAACCTCTAGGATGTTTCTAGGGAAGTGGAGAAGATAATTTTTCAGGGTTTTTCCGAGATTGAAGGCTCAAAGTTGTGTGAGGAAGAGAGGGAGGAGGTTCCCTTTTATAAGGGAGGAGAGGGGCACCTTTGGAATAACTAAAAAATATTATTTTATTATAAAGTCAAGTTCGGTTTTAAATAGCTCCAAATTGATTTATTTCGAGGCTAAGGTGGGGATGAGTCGAAATAATCTCATAAAATAGGATTTAGACAAGTTTAGGATATTATTTTAACCTTATCAATTAGATTTAACTCTAAGTTAAATAATTTAACTTTTACCGTGTCTTTTTGTTTTCTTACACTATATGGTTAATAAACTTACTATATCAAGCCAAAAGAACCCCAATTTGTTTATTATTAATATATATAATCTTATCTAAGTCATTTGTCCGAACCTTTATTTTTAGGAATAAAATAACAATAAATAATATAATATTTGTTTTAAAAACTAATTTATGTCAATTTTGACACTATTTGGTACATGATTTTTATGAAATTCATAACAGAATGATAAGTTCGAAACAAGTTACTTAAATCAACACTAACATGTCATATTAACTTAGAAAGTTAGTTTAAGTCATAAAAAGTCTAAAATTACATTTATTTGGGCATTTATAACATCAATTGTGTCAATATTTCATTAATAAGACAATTACTGCATCATCTTTGTGTCATAATAAATGATAATTATTTAATCCCTAAAAATTTTAAATAAATTCCTATGATGTATATAATTGTATTAGCATTCTGGAGACTATTCATGTTTGAATTTACATGAATTTTATCACTAGATTAAAATTATTATACTTATAAGATTTAAGAAAGTGACATGTTGTCACATTCTTTGGTTTTAATAATAATTAAATTATTTTCATTGAAAAAAATTAATTAAATGAATATAACCCGACCCTTAGGTGATATGGGTCGACTTTTAGTCATCCAATAGGTTTTTTACATTTGTTAGGGTAATTTTAAAATATTATATTTACCCTTAATTACCAGATTTACCTTTAACTATGGTAAATAAAATTTACCGTAGTTACTATTCATAATTCCCAAAAATAAAGATTAGCTTATTAACATAATTTGGATCCTCTGATACCAAATATAAAATCCATTTTTCCAAATTCAATACACAAAAGTTTCAGAAATTAAATTAAAATTAATCCCGTTGTCGAAAGAAAACGGGTTTTCTTTAAAACATTGCAAAAGATTGAATTGATTTAACCTACGAATTCAAGGTAAAATCAATGCTAATGTCATACATTATATTAAATGGTAAAGATATATTATATTTATAATTTAAAACCATTCAATATTATAATTTAACCACATAAGATATTACGATGAAAAAATTTGTTTTTAATTAAAATATAGCGTGTTTTTACTATTCATTAAAATATGAAAGTTATCGGAAAAATATCGAAACATTATATAATGTAAATTTTTATATCCGGATTCAAAATAAGAATTTTATTTTTTCAAATTGAACTTATAAACATGTCAAAAACTGGATTTAAAGTTTGTGCGCCATCAAAAGGTGGCAAAACTGCATTTTTTTAAAAATACTTATTTTACCCGAAAAATTTATTTTGTTCTTATACCATGTTCTAGAAATGTGTAAGATGAATAATAATGTTATAAAATTCAAATTTTAGTTAACACTATTCATAGTGTCTAGTTCATGAAAATATTATAATAATATATCGTTGTTTATTAAAACCCAGTATTGCGTACAACACACGCTATCGAGGAAGGTCGTGATTGCGTGTAATGCAAGCCAAGTCAGGGTTGCGTGTTGTGAAAGAATCCTTCGTTGTTTCGTATAACAGAATCCAACCATATTTCATTTATACATTTAATATATATATATATATATATATACTCAATGTTGCGTAGAAGAACTATTATCGAAATTGTGTGTAACACAATCCAAGAATAGTGTTGCGTATACTGCAAGTTAATACGGTGTTGCGTATAGCGCAAGGTAATCTTGGTGTAGAATACAACACAAGACATTAATGAAATTAAAATAATATTTTTCATAAAATCTCGGGGTGTTACATTCTACCCCCCTTAAAATGAATTTCGCCCTCGAAATTCGTCGGGGTTATAAATGGTTTACTACTCGAAAGTTTGTTTAATAGAAACTCACATCGTAAAAATGAATACCAAAATATGGCTTTAAAAACTAAAGTATGAAATGTAACGATTACCCAAATTAACTCATCACTGGGTTTCCACGTAGGAGAACATTGGCAAAAATATGGATATGGAAGAAAACTCTAACCATCAAGTTCTGATGGAGAGTGGTAGAGAACATGGCTATGAAAAAGCCAACAATCGCAAAGCCATAAATTTGGGATGATCTAGGGTACCATCTGATTCATCAGATATAAGACCACTAGGGAAACATTTTTGGTTTTCAAGATCATTTCCCTAAAGTTGATGAAATTGGAATTAGAAGAAATACTTTCGTTATTTTGGTATAGTCTCACTATTTGTCGTTCTTTGGACAATTTCCACTTCATCTCTTAAAGAAATGAAGTTGAATTTGTCATTCGTGATGTGTTAGCAGATCATGTGATTGAATGATGGGTCATTCCATCTATCTCAAACAAAAGGTTTGAAAAGTTATCAAAAAATACGTAAGTCCATCTATAGTGAGATTCATCATACAGGGTTCCTAAAATGGACTTATACTTCATATATCATACTGCATAATATAATAAAACTAGTTTCTACTAAACAGGGACTTCCTGTAGGTCAGTGGTAGGCGATAAAGGCCAGTCGCACTTCGGTTGTGGGTTTGATTCCCACAGCCTTGTTTGACACTATGGGTTGTCTCCCGTCCTACAGGTTTTCCTTTTTCTAAAACTATATTACTATAACATCCCATCAATAATATCGAAAAACAAACAATACTAACTTATGTCTAACATAATCCATTCCAATATTTAGGCATATCCATAATACTGCAGTCCACTCTCAGAGATTTAATACCATCGTTGATCCCCATATATCATAAGATATATCTTGTTGGTCACATTCCAAACATTCAAAGGCCTTAATCATATACTCTCTTGAATACCCATTGAACCTTAGTGAAAACATGAATGCAGTTAAAAGTTAACACTTTCCACATACCAAAATCCTCAAAATTCTATATACTCAAACCATGATATCACTTAGTCCTTATATCAATCATGAGCTCATGAATACTGTTAAACATTTCGTTTTCTTGTTTTCCATTCATTATGTGCATATCATCTTATTTCCAAAAATATCTCAATCACTTTGAATACCACATTAGACCAATACATAAATATTCCAATACTTTATGATACAACATTATTTTGTAATCCCATTACATAAACACTTAATCATTCCACCACATCGTTGTCATATTCAACATCGCCAATAGTGATCACATGTGACTTCCCTTTGTCCTTTGCCTTAAGCGGTTGCTCATGTCGATCATCACTAACCCTTGGATTAGGGCATTTATTAGCATAATGCCCCATTTCCTTGCACTTGAAGCATTTAAGTGTTGTTGGTGCGTTATCTGCAGTATTTTCTTTATTCACATCATTATAAACCCTTTTTCCATTACTTCGACACTCAGCTGCTCGATGACCATCTTTTCCACACTTAAAACATTTTCTAGTCCGTTTAAGACAATCTCCACCATGCTTCTTTCCACACTTTGTGCATAATGAAACATTCATCTTCTTTTCACCATTATTTTGAGATTTCTCCTTGAACTCCATCTTTCGTTTCTTTTCAAAACCATGAGATGGATATATAACAACAACTTCCATTTCTACCTTCATAGCACAACGCACAATTTCTTCATAGCTACTGAAGTCTCTTATAGCTAATACCCTTCGAAGACTTGGTTTTAAGCCACTGAAAAATCGATCAACTTTACATTCAGGTTGGATGATAATGCTAGATTCATACCTTGCAAGTCTTGAAAAATTCGCTTCATATATACCAACAGATTCATCATCCTTCTGCTTCAGCACAAGAAAATCTTCTTTCATCTTTGTTCGAATAATACGAGGGAAGTACTTACTGAAAAACAAGTTCTTAAACTCGTCCCATTCCATGGAATCAATTTCATCTATTGGCCTCGTATTCTTGATAAGATTCCACCATTGATCAGCTTCACCTTCCAAACGATATACTGCTAAGATGACTTTATCATGCTCAGAACATTGAAGAACTAAAAATATCTTTTCAGTGGTACAGATCCATTGTTCAGCAACAAGTGGATCGGAAGACCCACTGAAAGAAGGTGGGCGTTGCCTCATGAAGGACTCAATAGAATATTGTTCCCTTCTCTGCTCATTTGGAAGTCCAGAATGATTCATAGCTTGAGTAAGTATAGCGATAATATTTTGAACTCCATCTCCCATAACATTTGTTTGTTCAGGTGGACAATCATTGCATTGTCCATTACAGTGATCAACACGGTTCCTTCGGGTTCCAGACATCTTCTAAAACCCAAAAAGAATAGTGTGAGAGGAAAAAATCATGCTACGTAAAACAATATAGTAAAGGGGGAGCACCCTCAATATCTAACATCTTAGGTTAAATTCTAATATCGTTACCGTAGTTCTAGTACTATATCCTATACGTACACTTATCCTTAGGGACATTCCTAGACATACCTTAGAAATATCTCTAGGGATCTCACTAACGTTTTCGCATCCTAGTTTCCAAATGTTAACTAAACCTTTCCTCTAATACCAACCGTAGAGACCCGAAGGTTGACGTACATTGACATTACATTACATTTTCGGAATACTTAGTACATAAAAAACACACACACAAGGATCGTAATAGTTTAGTGTCTTTGGAAACTCGGAATATAATCTTCTAATCCTGGTGAAAGATCTTCAACATCTCCCATAAAGATCTTCCTTTTTTTTAATACCTAAAACCTTTCTTTATATCCTAGGGAAAAGAAAAAATAGAAGGGTGAGCTCAAATGCTCAGTAAGGGTAAAAAAAAGAAATATCAATCACATCATATACATAAGAACATAACTTTTGGAAATATTAACCTGTAAAAGAGATCATAATTTCATAACCTAGGATAACTCATGGAAGTGAAATGTAATCACAATAATCAAAACTTAAAACAATAAACTTTGTGGAATACACACATAATCATAGAGAATCATTTCTTATTAGTAAAGACTCATTGCCAAGACTATCTTAGTGGACAAAGTCCCTTTCTGAACCGAGTCACCCTCGTTTCAGTCCCGTTTCACTGAACCGGTATAACCTACCATTCCATCCATGTCTATCTCATGAGATATAAAATCTTTACCCAATGCATTGGAGGGAGATATAGGTCCCACCCATCTCATAATGATACCATTCATATGTGTGACACAAAATCATAAATCATACATCATTGTGTAACCCATGTAATAAAAATGGAATTCTTAAACAACATGACATAATAAAACAATTCATATAAGATAAAAGAATTCATAAAAATATTTCCATCACAACATAATCAAATCCATGTAATAATAGGGATTGAAACAGAACCCTATATTATCTTAGATGTAAAATAATTTTGATAAAACACATGAACTCCATTCTTGAGGAAAATATCCTTTCTACTTCAAAAACAATTTTCCTTTCTTAACATGTCATACAATTTTAAACTAAAATAATTTTATTAAAAATAAACTTGAAAACTTGTAAAGTAAACTTCTTGGAAGTAATGTTTTAAAAATTCATTCGTTCCGTATAAGTTAAAAAAACATTCTTCTCATACTTTTGTCGGAAAAGTCAAAAAAGTACCTCGTGCGAAAAACGACAAAAGATTCCTTTCATATCTTTTACTAAAAACTCACCGAAGGGTAGAATAGGATTTAAAAAATTGTAGGTGAATGGAAATAATATTAAATATTGAGGAAACATGGATGTGGATGATAAAATACACCCCACTAAATACTAAAGTATAAACAATCCTGGATAAAAATGAGATTGTGATATTTCCCTTACCTTAGGTCCGATTTTCTTCGTAAGTGTCCGAACCTGCTTTATAATGATTTAAATAATGTCATTGACTTATTAATTAATCATATTCATTCTTATAATATCATATAAGGTTCACTTATGACTTTATATTACCCGTTCTTTTGTAAATTCCATGTTAAAGAGCGTTTTGGGTAAAATTGTTTCATTTGCCGTCCGTGTTTGGACTTGTAATTATTCATATGATTACTTAGATCATGATTACTTAATTCCAGAATATAAAACATGATTTATATATATATATATTCAGATATATAAATATATAATAAATCAGTAAATGGAAAGAAATACACCGTTCATGGAGACGGTAGGTCGTACGTACGCATGAACGCTGTTTTCGTTTCCTTATTGAGTTGAACAGAATTAAGTAGATGACATACATATATATACACATAAATACAGTATCATTATTATGTCATATATTTCATTATTACTTATTATATATACTTTATAATCATTCATGAATGGTTAAAGTGGAGAATGAATCTCATCGCGTCGTGGAGACGGTAGTCCGTACGTACGCACGAGCGATGATATCATTCTCATGATCGTGGGACTGTATTTGAGTGTATGTATACTATTTCAGAATCAATATCACTTTAAAATAATAATATATAGTTATTATTTACACCATTATACCCATCCAAGTATGGTGGTGGTGGAAAATAGATTTCACCACGGCGTGGAGAAGGTATTCCGTACGTACGCACGCGCGGTGATTTCGTTTTCCGTAGGATGGATAGATGTTGAAATAGGATTGTTTCATACTTATAATAACATATCAGTATATGAGTGATACTTATGTTATTACTTCATAATGAAACAACCTAAGATGAAGAAGTGGAATAAGAAATAAAGGTGAAAGAATTGGTAACGGAAATTACCTCTTCTTTGAAGCGCCTCTTTGAGACCTCCTCTTAGGGCACTAAAATTGGTCTTTGAGGAAGACCAGAACCTCTAGGATGTTTCTAGAGAAGTGGAGAAAAGAATTTGTCAGGGGTTGTCTGAGATTTAAGGCTCAAAGTTGTGTGAGGAAGAGAGGGAGTAGGTGCCCTTTTATAAGGGAGGAGAGGGGCACCTTTGGAATAACTAAAAAATATTATTTTATTATAAAGTCAAGTTCGGTTTTAAATAGCTCCAAATTTATTTATTTCGAGGATAAAGTGGGTATGGGTCTACATCCTCTCATAAAATTGGATTTAGACAAGTTTAGGTTATTATTTTAACCTTATCAATAAGATTTAACTCTAAGTTAAATGATTTAACTTTTATCGTGTCTTTTTGTTTTCTTACACTATATGGTTAATAAACTTACTATATCAAGCCAAAATAACCCCAAGTTGTTTATTATTAATTTATATAACCTTATCTAAGTCATTTGGCCGAACCTTGATTTTTAGGAATAAAATAACAATAAATAATATAATATTTGTTTTAAAAACTATTTTATGTTAATTTTTAAACTATTTGGTACATGATTTTTATGAAATTTATAACAGAATGATATGTTCGAACCAAGTTACTTAACTCAATACTAACATGTCATATTAACCTTTAAAATTAGTTTAAGTCATAAAAAGTCTCAAATTACATTTATTTGGGCATTTATAACATCAATTATGTCAATATTTCATTAATAAGACAATTACTGCATCATCTTTGTGTCATAATAAATGATAATTATTTAATACCTAAAAATTTTAAATAAATTCATATGATGTAGATAATTGTATTATATTTCTGTAGACTATTAATTTTCGAAGTTTCATGAATTTTATCACTAGATTAAAATTATTATACTTATAAGATTTAAGAAAGTGACATGTTGTCACATTCATTGGTTTTAATAATAATTAAATTATTTTCATTGAAAAAATTTAATTAAATGAATATAATCTGACCCATAGGTGATATGGGTCGACTTTTAATCATCCAATAGGATTTTTACATTTGTTAGGGTAATTTTAAAATATTATATTTACCCTTAATTACCCGATTTACCTTTAACTATGGTAAATAAAATTTACCGTAGTTACTATTCATAATTCCCAAAAATAAAAATTAGCTTATTAACATAATTTGGATCCAATGATTACAAATATGGAATCCATTTTTCCAAATTCAATACACAATATTTTCAGAAATTAAATTAAAATTAATCCCGTTGTCGAAAGAAAACGGGTTTTCTGTAAAACATTGCAAAAGATTGAATTGATTTAACCTACGAAATCAAGGTAAAATCAATGCTAATGTCATACATTATATTAAAAGGTAAAAATATATTCTATTTATAATTTAAAATCATTCAATATTATAATTTAACCACATAATATATTATGATGAAAAAAGTTGTTTTTAATTAAAATATAGCGTGTTTTTACTATTCATTAAAATATGAAAGTTATCGGAAAAATATCGAAACTTTATCTAATGTAAATTTTTATATCCGAATTCAAAATAAGGATTTTATTTTGTCAAATTGAACTTATAAACATGTCAAAAACTATATTTAAAGTGGGTGCACCATCAAAAGGCGGCAAAACTGCATTTTTTAAAAAATACTTATTTTACCTGAAAAATTTATTTTGTTCTTATACCATGTTCTAGAAATGTGTAAGATGAATAATAATGTTATAAAATTCAAAATTTAGTTAACACTATTCATAACGGCTAGTTCATGACAATATTATAATAATATATCATTGTTTATTAAAACCCAGTATTGCGTACAACACACGCTATCGAGGAAGGTCGCGATTGCATGTAATGCAATCCAAGTCAGGGTTGCGTGTTGTGAAAGAATCCTTCGTTGTTTCGTATAACAGAATCCAACCATATTTCATTTATACATTGAATATATATATATATATATACTCAATGTTGCATAGAATAACTATTATCAAAATTGTGTGTAACACGATCCAAGAATAGTGTTGTGTATACTGCAAGTTAATACGGTGTTGCGTATAGCGCAAGGTAATCTTGGTGTAGAATACAACACAAAAAATTAATGAAATTAAAAGAATATTTTTCATAAAATCTCGGGGTGTTATAGGTCATAGATCTCTAATCACCTCTCCCACAATAACTATATCTATTTGAGGATGTTGTGGAAAAATTGTACCAACAAAACCAAGAGAACCCCATTATAAACATGAGATATAGTCCTCCATCATATGGAAATGAAAAATGGAAGGAAACAAGATTAATATAAGAGAAACATCTAGAAAAAAAAGGAAAAATGAACCTTGGATTAATACGGATCACCAAAGATCAAAGACAGAATCCCAAGGACTGATTCCCCTCGAAGGAATTTCCCAAATGCCTAGAAGGGAGCCACTGGTCACCTATAATCGAGAGTAGGTGTAGCATTTTTGAAACATGAGAGACTGAAAATATTTAAATAAGAACTCCATAGGATATTTACATGGTGTGGAAACCATTTACTCATCATATAAATGTTGGGGACCTTAAATTGTTGAAAAATACATCCCCTTTTTTATTAAACCCCTATATTCTACACATCGTGTACCATCCCTACACAATTTGTGAACTATAAATACACAAAATGTAATAATTACACGTCATGAATTAAACCTACTTCCATCATTTCGTAAAAAAACCCCTCCTAACTAATTCCAAGATTTCTCTAAGCTTCTCGATCCTTATAAATATGAAAAGGGTTGGACCACACAGATCCAAACCCTTACATTAGATACCTCTCAAAAAATTCTCATCCTTGAGAATCCAAAACCAAACCCTAAGAGAAATTAAAAAGTTTTCGACTAAATAGACACCACGTGAGATACCTCTCCAAGGTCTCACCTATATAGGAGCTCAAACACCTCCTCAGAGGGATAAGTGAAAATGTACACAACAACCGAAACAATCTCCTATAGACTTTCCTATAGAAGATACCAATCATATGAGATTTAATCCAAAAAAATCAGTAAGAGAAACCATTTCATAATCTAGAAAGGACAATATCCACATGATAACAACATTACAATAGAATAGCTAAATATAAAATAGCTTAGGGCACTGAGTGTGCATCTATAACTCACATTCCCAGGTACTCTCTCCTATGCCACCATGTCGCCACAAGACACCAACCAAGAGAATATCATGCCCACACAACACCTTATCCTATTGATCTTAGATCTCTATAGGAGACTCCTCGAAGTTTGCATCATCATCAATATCTATCTATCCCCCATCGATGAAATGAGTGTCAACATGAAGATAATGATAGAGATGTGACATGTGAAAAACCTCATGTATTCGACTCAACTATGGGGGAAGTGCTATCTGATACAACACAACTCTAACATGAGCCAACACCTCAAAAGGCTTAATAAATCAGGGAGAAGGATTACTAATATGAAAAAAACTTCATTTCCCATGATGAAGAGTTTCCTTTAGAAACATGTGATATCCAACATCAAACCCTAGAGGTATCCTCCTATAATATTCATAGTATTTCTAATGATCCTATACTGCTTTCATCCTATCATGAATTATCAAAGTCATATCTATCATATTTTATTCCATTTCTGGCCTGAGAATTTCTACCTCTCCAACCCCAATCTAGCACAATATAGAATGAAATGGTCAGACATATAAAGCTTCAAACAAAATTATACCAATGGAAGATTGCAAACTATTATTTTAATAAAACTCAACCAAGGGAAGTTACCTCACCCACGAACCTCCAAAGTCTAAGACACAAGATCACAACATGACTTTAAGATTCTGGATGGTTCGCTCTATTTTTTCATCTGTTTGCAGATGAAAATAAGAGATATTGCATAGCTAATAAAATAAAGATGTTGGATACCTCTCTACACCCAAAAAGTAAATGAGGATATCTATCAAAGATGATCATCCTCGAGACCCCATGGAGTCACACCACCTCCTCCAAATAAATCCTCGATAAAACATCCATTGATCTTGACTCCCTAATCATTATAAAGTTGGAAAATCATTTTAAACGACACACTATCACCCATACATCATCATAAAATCCTTGAGATCATGTTGAACTGACAATGAAGTTCATCTAAATGTCCTCCCACTTCCACTGGGGAACATCTAACAGCTGAAGCAACCTATTGGGAAAATAATTATCGACCATCACCTTCTGACAGACCAAACATTGACAAAAAAAACTTACAGCAACATGCTTCAACCCTGGACACCAAAACTAACATCTCAAAGCTCAGTATGTACTGGTCACATCGTGATGTACCTATAACGTTGAACCACATAACTCACAGATAACCATATCATGCATTGCCAAAGGAACATAAATACTTCCCTAAAACAACACACCGTGCTATCCATCGTCAGACCAACTATCAAGGGCATCACCAAAAACAACCAAAACTCTCTATAACCACAGACCTGAATCCCCCAATTGGGACTCTTCCACCTTCTACCCCAAAAACGACTACAATGTAATCTATAAAAGAAAACCACTACCTCCATCCTTGCCCATATCAAGATACATCACCAAGAGTTCTTACATGACTCTCTAGAAATCCCTAAATTCATGCACAAAATCACTACATGACTTCCTACACAACACATCAGTTAAAACATTTCCCTTTCTTGACATATATGAAATTTAAAAGTCTTAGTCCTATAATAATTCCATCCACTGACGTTGATACAAGTTTAAGTCAGGCTCAGAGAAGGCATACCTCAGGCTCTTATAGTTAGTAAAAACCTCAAAACACTCACTGATGAGATAATTTTGCAACAAATTCAATACAAAAACCACTGTTGACAACTCAAGATCATGGGTTGAGAAGTTACGCTCATGGGGACATAACTACTATGACCCATAAGAAAAATATGATCTCTACTACATCAAAATGCATCCCAATACAATATAAAAATTATTATAGAAAACATCAAAATGAACTCCATACACTAGAAAACAAAGGACTAGAGGACTTAAAAATTCTCTTTCAGGTACTAAAAATATGCCTGGCACTGGTTTGTCCACAAGAACGCCTGATACTTCTGAGATAAGGCTCTTAGAGAAGTTTCAACCCAAGATAAATTGGCTATAAATCTAATTAAATATCCTAAAGGATGAAGGAAACTATAAACCTCCTCCACTATCATGGGGTCTTCCCAAGACAAAACTTCCTCTATCTTTGATGGATCCATATCTACTCTCTAATTTCATACTACATTCTTCAAGAAATAGACTTAAAAATCCTAGAACTCACACTTTGAAAACATAGAGAAAAATTTCTCACGATGAAGAAATCCCAAAATATCTTGCATATACTCTTCTTGTTCATCCTCATACATGAAGTACATAAGGATGTTGTTGATGAAAACCACCAAAAACTTATCCAGGAACACTATGAACACTGTTTTCATCAACCCCATGAATACAGCTAGAGCATTCTTTATACCGAATGGTATCACAACAAAATCACAATTCCCATGATTAAAATGGAAAGAAGTCTTATAAATATATTCATCCTCCCCTATATATGGGGATATACTGACCGCAAATCAATCTTCAAAAACCAAGTTTATACCTTCAGCTGATCGAAAAAATCATAAATCTGTGGAAGTGGATAGTGGTTCTTTAATTTCACTTGGTTAAAGTGATGAAAATTGATACATATCTGCAAACTTCCATCATCCTTATTCACAAAAATACTAGTGAACCCCAAGGTGATAAATTCGGTTGAAAAAAAACCATGATAAAATAGATCATTGAGCTGTACTTGCCGCTCTCAAAACTCAGAAGGCACCATCCTATACAAAGACATCGAGATATGATACATGCTTAGATGTATATCGATCCCAAACTCGATCTCACACAAAGGGGGAAATGATACAACATCCTCTAGAAAAACAATAGGGTACTCCTCCACAACCCTAGTAAACACTAAATATTGACCCTCCGATGATATCAACATTTGATCGACCATTATATATGACAAGGATGGAATACACCTCCAACCCAACCAAGGGTCTCTCTCACCAACAAACACCATTGGTTCTCCACCATCATCATAGAATACAACTTAACTTCTAAATAAATCCATGATAGTTTACATTGAATATAACCAATCCATGTCATGGATGATGTAATATGAATGTATATGCAAACATAGGAAGTCTCCCCAAGAGTGGTGCTTCCAAAAAACTAGATCATGGTATATACATACATTATACAAGTCATATCAACCTCCAATAGGTGTATTCAATTCCAAGTCCACTACAAGCCTCTATACCTCAAGTCCCAAAGAATGGAGAAGGGTAGGTGATATAATGGAGTGCATCACTCTTGAATAAAACAAAGAATTCACTTGAGTAGAAAAAAAGAAAAGGGTACCTCAAATGAAATTTGGATCACCTGAACTTGGAAATGTTAAAGCCTAAATATGACCACAACCGGATACATGACCACTATATCCTTGCTGAAAAACACCTCCATAGTTGAAATTTTCTCTCTAAAAATGAGGAGTGTCTCAGTGCGATCCTCTACCTTCCCCATATCCTCTATACTGATCCCAGACAAGACCAACCTACGTTTTCTTCCTTGGCTAAAATTTCCGCAATGGAGGAACCTAAAGAAGAACACCAGGCACACACTGACTACTCTGAATGTTCGGTCACTCTCATTGCTGATGACCTCTAACTGGATAAGAAAAAAATTTGTCTGATCCCTTAGCATAAGTCTTAGTGCCTTTTCCCCAAGATATACTATATGTTGAGGGATGGGACCTACCCTCAGCTGATCGAAACCTCTTATGTCCCTACAATTGGGAACCCCAAACCAAAAATCTTCTTCATGAGGAATCTAGATGATTCCCCTTTCATGAGGACCCAGTTCTGTAAATATTCCTCTCTATAACCTCTTATCTCATCAGCACCTCAAGATACATCTTCAACATAAATGGTTTGACCTAGATCTAGATCTCTAGACATAATGAATCCTCAAAATTCTTTACCCTATCTTTCTCATTTATAAATAGGTATGAATCATATCACAAAATGGTCGTAAAATTAATCCAAAACTCTCACACACTATATCTCCCCTACTGAAGGGTAAGATGCTCATAGTGACTGGATGCCTTCACAGTTGAAGAAAGATACTCTAATCTAAATTGGTCTCAGAACTCCTCCCATGAGATCACTAAATTCTTGTGATCCCCAAGGAATAAGAACCACCACTGTCTCACTTATCCATACATTATCATCACAACCAAAAAACCTAGTTCTCATACCAATCACAAATCTAACTAAAAGCTATGTCAAATAATTATAATCAGTCTTTTGTGAATGAATATAAAATAGATCCCTCATAATTATATAGACTCTGGAACTGAAACTCTCAGAGTGGCCTCCTCTAAGTTTCATCTTTATTGACCTCTACTTCATGGAGATCTGTTGGAACGTCTAGCCAAACTGCTACGGCTTGAACATGATGAGGACATCGACCTAAATCCATAACAAAAAAAAATAAAAAATAGTTAGATATCCTAAATCTAGAATATAGAATATCTAACATGAATTAATTAATTAATTAAATTATATTTTAAGGTTTTAACCTATCCCAAGGTCTACCCATTTCAAACACAGACACAAATAATAATGATACATAAAAATTTTCTCAGTCTCTATCCTGAAACCAGTATCACTTTATTTAGTTGGATCAATAAACATAAAGGTTAGTGCATCAGATCATAGGGGGCCTAAATACATGTGTTAGAGCCGGTCTCCTAAGTTTACATTACTTAATAAACATAGTTGACATCGTTTCCCTACCAACCCATACAACCTCACATGTGCATAACTCCAAAATATGTTCTATACCTCAACCTAAACATTTGATACCACTATTTTATGAACCCCTCCCCACAAATATACCAAAATGAGGGGAGCGAGATGGTGATTTCTTGAGTGTTTCCTTCAATAGGCCACGGGTTGGTGACTATCACTGAGGGTTTAGTAAACATGCATATGGGAGGCATTACCCTCTAAGAGAATAATGAATAACAGAGATATAGGAAGGATACAACAACCAACACCAAATTAGGCACAAACACACAAACACACACACACACACACATATATATATATATAAAGAAACCCAAGTGGAATTATGAAATGTCATATAGTAATAAGACAACTAAAAGTAAAATAATAATACTAAAAAGGTAAAGATGATGTCGACCACGAATCCCAAACAACTCCTATTAAACCCAGAGCTAGTAATATCAAGCCTGATCACCAAAATTCTCTAGTTAACCTGAAAAATAGTTTATATATACAAAGGGTGAGTATAACAGCATACTCAGTATGATCATCCCTAGATATTCTCGTGAAAAAGGTAAAGAAATAATGCTAAATCATAGAGAACAATAGTGAAACTTGTAACATCCCCAAATGATAAAGGGTTAAATGACTAAATGATATGACTCATGTCAACAAGGTGCACCTTCCTTTTCGGGTACCTACCTGATTAGAACTCCACAGTTAAGCGTGCTTGGCCTGGAGTAGTGATTAGGATGGGTGACCTCCTGGGAAGTTCCTCAGGGTGTGTGTGAGTGAGGACAAAGCACACTGGAAAGGACATGTGTTGGCCTGTGGGGACTATCATTAGTCAGATGACCCGTTCGGGCATGTGGGTGGACCCTAGGGTGGGCCCCACATGTCTGCGGGGGCAACTGGTGGTACCTGGTGGGCAGGACCCGAAGGCCTTGTTAAGGCGGGGTGTTTGTGCAGTCACCGGGGCCCGGTTGTCACATTTGGTATCAAAGGGAGGTTCCCAGCCTTAAGTGCGGTACACTGCCTGGGTTGAGTTGTAGGGCCCACAACGAGGGCGTTGTGCTCTAAAGGGGGGGTGATTGTAACATCCCCAAATGATAAAGGGTTAAATGACTAAATGATATGACTCATGTCAACAAGGTGCACCTTCCTTTTCGGGAACCTACCTGATTAGAACTCCACAGTTAAGCGTGCTTGGCCTGGAGTAGTGATTAGGATGGGTGACCTCCTGGGAAGTTCCTCAGGGTGTGTGTGAGTGAGGACAAAGCACACTGGAAAGGACATGTGTTGGCCTGTGGGGACTATCATTAGTCAGATGACCCGTTCGGGCATGTGGGTGGACCCTAGGGTGGGCCCCACATGTCTGCGGGGGCAACTGGTGGTACCTGGTGGGCAGGACCCGAAGGCCTTGTTAAGGCGGTGTGTCTGTGCAGTCACCGGGGCCCGGTTGTCACATTTGGTATCAAGACGGTCGTTTTGGTATATTGCACTCAAGGTTTCGGATCACTTTGAGTTCGGCCGGGTTGGTTCGTTCACCAAACCAACCGGGCCTTCGGAGCGGAAATGCTCATATCTTGAGCTACGGACGTCCGATTGACGTGCCGTCAGTCGCGTTGTGTTCCTCTTAGTGAGACGGATCTTTTGGCATACTCCGCCCGAGGTTTGGACGCAGGTGGAGTACGGTCGGGTTGGTTGCCTTAAAAACCAACCGGGCCCCGGGGACGAAAATGCCAATAACTCTCAGACCGGGCGTCCGATCGACGCGTCGTCTGTTGCGTTGAGTTCCTGTTGACGATACGGAACTTTTGGATACATCAACTCTGGTCTTCGTGACAGTTGATGTATCAGCCTCTCGGCTCGTGGAGCGGACCCTCCGAACGAACTTGCTGTGTGCGGGAACCCTAGTGTTGGCTACGACTGTTACTGCGACTGCTACTTCGACAGCGACGACCGTGCAGAGACCCTTAGTGGACTGCGGCGACGACTGTGCAGAGATCCTCCGTGGACTCCGACGACGACCGTGCAGAGGTCCTCAGTGGACTGCGGCGACGACCGTGCAGAGATCCTCCGTGGACTCCAACGACGACCGTGCAGAGATCCTCAGTGGACTGCGGCGACGACTGTGCAGAGATCCTCTGTGGACTCCGACGACTACTGCACTCAGCGATCCTACGTGGATCAGTGCTACAGGTCCTGCGTGGGCCCGGTCCTGTGTGGGCACGATCCTGTGTGGGTCACTGCAAGGTTAGTACCTATCGATCCTTCGTGGGTCCGACGACATAGATGGTTCAGTGATCATCTTTATCGTCATCCGAAGAAGTATATTCGTGTGAGCTGAATCTTCTGTGTTACTCGATAGAGGTAGTGCGCTTGGTTGTAGCGGCAGACCTGCGATACTGGAGACGAGCGTACGGAGTACGGAGACCGTGTAGCCGGCTGAGACCTGAAGACTGCTCGACCGACTCGACTTGGAGTGAGTCGACTAGCCCAGTGGACGGAGCGCCCGGTATTTGGCGGCAGACCCACGGCGGGCGGAGCGCCTAGTAGTTGGCAGCAGACCCGCGGTACTCGACTGGAGGAGTACCTCTGAAGGCTAATTGGGTGAGCGCCCGGTATTTGGCAGCAGACCCTCAGCGGACGGAGCGCCCGGTAGTTGGCAGCAGACCCACGGTACTCGACAGGAGGAGTACTTCAGCAGTCTTAGGTTAGTGAGCAGTACCTCGGAGTCGTGACAGGACCACTGTACACTTCAGAGATGGGGATCTTCAACAGTTGCGGTTTCGTTAATGAAAATCCTGGTTTGAGCTGAATCCTGTTGCTTTCCTGTGTGGATTTTCTTTTGCAATCCTATGTGGATTATGTTTTACTTTCCTGTGTGGAATACGTTTACTTTCCTGTGTGGACTGAGTTGTACTTGGGCTCGGAGGTTTGAGCGTATTTGAAATTGATGACTTAGGTATATGTATGGGCATATACCTAAGCAGTGTCGATTGTTACTTCGTGATTGTACTTTTCTTCGTGGTTTATCCTTTGTGGATTTGAGAGACCTTCAGGGGTCTCGGGTTCCCTACTGAGTAGCTTATACTCACCCCTGCACGGGCTTTGCCCGCACTACGTTGTGTTGGTTGCAGACGATGGATAGCCTTGACCTTAGCTGAGGCTTGCAGAGCGGGACGGTACCCGGAGGTGGACCACTGGGCGGGACGTGCTCGGAGCGGACGACAGAACCTGTGGAGCAGAGGAGCTATCTGTACCCACCCTTCAGGTGGGATTTCCAGTAGACAGCTCAGTGTAGCGGCATTTACTTTTCAGTTGCTGTTTTCCCCTTTCGAGTTGTACTTTACTTTCAGTTTGGGTTTGTATTCTGGCCCATTTACTTTTCCGCACTTTCAGTTGTACTCTGCTTTTGTTTAGTGTTTATTTTCCGCTTGCTTACTCTGTGGTGTTTGTTTACTTTACAAAGGCAATGCCTTCCCTTTTTACCGGGATTTACGCCTTGGTGCTAGTCGCCAGCCCCTGGCCTATGGAAGGCGGGCTTGGGGTAGTCACGGCACGGACCCCGAGGGCGGGTCGTGACAAAACTAACTCATCACCTAAACATGTATACTAAATTTCCAACCTCACCATTGATATCTCTCACGAAGTAATGAATACAAGATATTATATAATACAATTATAAAACATCAAGGGTACCCCTATGATGCTTCCCCACTAGTTTTCCACTTTGCCTCAACATCACTCATCCTGATCCATCTCTCTCAAAAAGTAAGATATCCCAAAGACACCCGGGCAAGGCATCATAACATTCAAATCATGTATCACATAACCACAGCATCCCAAATCCACATATAATAAAAAATTATTTTTTGGAAGACACCACAACCTGTATGATCTATATCAATCATCGTGAATTGTACCTCAAGTAATTACAACCCATACATCGAGTAAGTACCTCAAGAAATCACAACTTATACACATCATACCTATAATAATCCTTTGGAGACTATATCTCGTAATACATGTGTTTGAAACAACCACGAGCCATCACAACCCTCTACACACATATATGGGAAACTAGTCACTATGAATATTAGCATAAGTAACTACTTAGAGAAGAGAGTGGGGACAGAGGGGGTAGTCAGCCATCTATCCTCCCACCGAGATATTGGGGGAAAACCCTCCTAGAGTCCACTGGGTTTCAGTTTCCCTAACCAACATGGGTGGTGTAGTGTATGAAATCATAGAAATTATGTGATATAATATATCTCGCAACTACATTATGGGAATCACCTAGTCTTTGAATTCACTACATCTAACATCACTCAAACACCCTTCATCTACTTTGAAGGCCAAATCTCTTATAAGCACACAATAATAGAAAATATCTAAATCAAATTAATTATTTTCTTTTTATTATTTCACATGCGTTAATTAATTCATTATCCATTAATTTACCATTATTATTTTTTAAATTTCATTACACTGCATTACATTAATTGCCAGAGTAAAGTCCATGCCCGCCCAGAATAATTCAAACCAAGTCAATAGAATATCAAGACTAACATATTTAAATCATTATCATTCCATCATCAACCAACCCCATGGGTTAAACATTTATTCATTAATTATTAGCATTGTTCCATATCCAGGTACTCTCGGAAAACAATCCTAGGATACCACTAAGAGGAAACATGAAACTAAGAACATCCAACTACCTTAATTAGTGTAGAAAAGAATAAAGATAAAACAAGAAACTCGGTTGATATCCATTAAACAGATTCAAGTGATAATACCAGCTCTTGACATCTCATCAATGAGAAAGACCAAATTTAACATGTTCTATCACTTCTAGTTCCATCCCTAGAACCCACATTAATATATCGATGAATCTCACCATCACAGGTGTCAACTACTACTACATCATTCATCCCACCCTACCCACATATCTCAACGGCCATCCCAGGCCCAGCCATAATAGGATCAAATCACATCCGAGAATACCTACATATAATATCCATATAAGGATCAGCCATATCAGGCTCAAATAACAATGATTTCATCCAGAGCACATCATAAAGTCATCAAGAATAACAAGTAATTGATAGGGAAATTGGGCCCTCAAAACATGGCATTTGGCCTTCTCATGAAAACGACCACTCATGGCTCCGAAATAAGAAACTCATCCTTATTAAGAAAGTAGACAACTTAGGACCTAGAAAAATACATTATCTTTGTCACACAACTGGTTCTTATTCCATACTGAATTAAACGCTTTATTTATTATTAGGTTCTAACTACGGGAAACCAAATTCATCAAGCTATAACAAGCCATCGAAGGGAAAACTTGATCATAGAGTTTATTATGGTTTATACAAGATAGAGAAGAACAATTTTAAATTAACATGCCTTTTTAATTATCATCACGCATAAAAAATATTCATATTATTTATCAATCCCAATTAAATATAAGCACTTCAAAAATTAGATTGTCATCAAATTACATTAACCACTAGATTAAAATCAGACCTCTTTAGTTAATTTATCAATCCAATTAATTAATTAATTCAAGATTTACATTCTTTACCAATTTCAACAAGATATTCTAAGAAAAAAAGTGACAATAAGTTAGGAATAGATATAACATTATCCAAAAAAATGTGGAAAATTACTATCAAGGTATAAATAAAAAACATCAACATGCGACCGCAATCCAATTCTTTAATCTGATTCAATAATTATTGGGTTAATTTAATTTCTATACAAAGGGATAGATAATGATCTATTTAGTATTTCACATAAATAAAAGATAATAAAAAATTACACTTCCTCAAAAGTTTTCAATGTTCTTCATATAAGAACGGATCACGTCATGGATCTCTAATCACTTCTCCCACAAAAACTACATCCATATGAGGACACCATGACACAACCACACCAATAACAACCAATAAAACCCTATTAGAAACCTGGTATATGGTCTTCCATTTCATAAAAAGGAGAAATATGAGGAAATGAGATCATAATAAGAGACACCGCTAGAAAACGAAGAAGAACACGCCTTGGATCAAAACAAATCACCATAGATTGAAGATGAAATCGCAAGGATTCATTCCCATTGAAGCAATATCCAAAATGACTAGAAGGGATTTGTTAGTCACCTAGAATCAGTAAATCTATAGGGTTTTTGATACCTAAGTGTTTGAGAACATTTATAAAATCACTATACATGTTATTTAGATGGAGTGTAAAATATAAACACAACATGTAAATGTCAGGGGTCATATATCATTAAAAAATTCACCACCTTTTTATTATTTAACCCCAAAAATTCTACATGTTATAAACCAATCCGATATAATCTATGAACTGTACATAAACAACATGTAATATTTTCATGTCATGCATTTAACTTACTTACATTATTTTGTATCCAAACCCCTCTATAGAACATACAAGCCTTCTCTGACCTCCACGAGCCTAAAAAACACCCAAAGGGTTGGACCACATAGATATGAACCCTTACTGTTATTTCTTTTCTATTTAAAAAATATGCCTTGGATGAAATAATGGAATATTTTTAATATATATGACTAATCATTTATTCCCATTTACGAAAATCATAAGATTGATGTGTATAAAGAAATGAAAGTTATGTGATTACCTTAACTCCACATATATTATTATTGAATACTTAGATAATATATTCTCCTAAAATCCATGACATAGGTTCCTTAATATTAACCAAGTTCACTCATTTATTTAATTGAAAATTTCTAAAGTTTCTTAAAGAAATATCATAAATTATGTGAAGATACCTTTATCTATTGAATTGTTCATGAAGATATATTGAACTAGCTTCAAAATAATTGTGATGTACCTTTATTTGAAAAGGTTTCTTTATCTAAAACATGATAAATAGTTTTTTTTTATTCCAAATTTCTTAGCTCAATTGAGACAAAAACATTTTTATGGGTATAAATAAGTCAACTAATTTTATTTTTATTTGAAAAATAATTACCTTTACACAATTGGGTAAGATTATTATATTTATATTCATCATTAATTATGATGGATATCTAAGATTCAAGAGATATTAAACCAATAGTTTAGTATTGAGGTACCATAAAAACATTTATTAAAAATGTGAAATAATGTCTCATTGTGTTTAGATAGAAACTAAGATAAATGTTTTGGTATCACTCATTACATTTTTTAATCAATCCATTTTGGAAATAAGAAATATTGATCTCCCCTTGGATAACATAGGCACCACCCTTTCTCGTATTTTTTTGAGTTCAATATATAACCCTTCCATTCTTGTTCATTTCCTGTATTAAAATAAATGCATGTTATAATAATTTTGTATATAATATAAAATTAGTGAATATAAACTTTATTAATATAATTTAAGTGGATGAAAATACTCTATTATTTAATTCATTACAAGTTATTTCCTAGTTCCCAAGCTTTCCACATAAGAATTAAATACATTCTTGTTCATTATTCTATCAGAAAAATATTTATCTCTTTGAAGAATTTTATAAAGGATCTATTGGATTTATATTATCCATGGGATATTTAAACATTCCTTTAAAACATTTCACCTAATGGAGAGTAGAAATAGGTTTTAACCAATCCTTATTTTCTTGGTGAAGTGTGGAAAAAACTTTCCGGCGTGACCTATCTGTTTTGTTTATCCAGGATTAGATAAATTATGATAATATTTGTAGTAAGGATAATATGATAAGATCAGTGGATAATTTATTATCCAAGTGGAATCCTAATTTTACCAACTGATCAGTATAACCCATCATTTTAAAATCATGATCAGTATCTAGATTAACTTCTTCTAGTTTAAAAAAATATAGTGCATTGACAATATTATTTATTTCTATCCTTTCCTTCTCCTTATAAAGAGAACTGAGAAGTAAAATTATGGTACAATCATCCATTTATTTATGTTTTATCATCAAATATTTGAACATATTTGATAATATAATATAAAATACATGGGTATCATCCTCAAAATATCTTCGGTAGGTATCTGTTTCACATTTTCTCACCTACTGGGGTGGCAGACCAAGAATAGAAGATTCAAACACATAACATAATCTTTCTGATAATAATTCATTTCATAAATGACTGTACCATATCTATAAATTTTAATGTTTAAGGACATACCCTGAGTTAAGTAATGAATACCTTTATTTCAAGGTTTTTCTTCCCATTTTTTACAATAATTAAAATAAATTATTGGTAATTTACTTGATTATATATTATGTGTGAAATAATAATATATAATTTTATTAATTATCCTATTATTTTTTCATGTCTTAATATCCATCACCATTGAACTTGGAATGTATTGTTACTCTATCATTCTAGTGGTAAGGATCTATAATTTTCTTTTTTATGATCTATACTTTGGCCATGTAAATCATAAGAAGGTATTTAGGTAGGTATTCTTTCCAACTATGGAATTATAGTTCCTTGATTAGTTGAGTGGACTCCCCAATCCTAAAATCATAACTTATATTTCCTCAAAACCTACCTCTAAATTTTTATTGAACATACATTGGATGTTAAATTCAATACATGTTCAGTTAAGTTAACTCAAAACTCTCATGGGAACTCCCTAATAAATTAATTTTTTCTAGAATATGGCTATGTAAACACTTAATTCTATGGATACATTACCAATAAAGTAATGTAAGACTTAGTATGACTTAATGTTAGGTGGATGGATTTTAATTTATTATAAATAAATTTTATCTGGTTTTATCCTTTACATTACTTGTTAATATTAAGTGGATTATACTTAATTAATTAACCATGTTGGATAAAACATTTACACATATCCAATTTATTTAAAATCATTATTTGCACATTAATTCATTTATTTATGTGATAGTGGTCTTATATCCATAAAATAATTAATTTATAAGAAATAAATAATTAATTAATTAATAACTTGATCACAGGCTTATCTGACGGTTGATTTATTGAGAAGATAATAAAGAAACCTTTGACCTAGGGGAAAATTCAATGTGTTGGTGTTGACAAGATTTTCAAAATTCCACTTATACACCTATGTTTCACTTGTCTTGGAATCATTATAGTTCCCTCTTGAACAGCCTCCATACACCCTAGGATATTCCATTAATTTCATCTATTTATAACTCACATGCAGGTGAGAGGAACTGAGGGATTAGTTACGTGGAATTATATAAATAACCTTATACATACATTCCATACATAATAATGGATAGAAGGATGACACATAGGAAATAATTTTATTTAATAACAAATAATTGAAAAAGCATACAATAAATTAAAATAAATAAATCCAACCCAGACATAGGTTTTGGTCAAGCTCATGAACGGTCATACACATGTAGTAAGTATGAAAAAGTAAAACTGGTTTACATTTTTTTCTTATTTTTTATTTATTATTAAGATAAACACACATGAATAAATTAATTAATTACCTTTTATATTAATTAACACCTGAATTCATTTAGATATATCCACCATCAGATGATTTCATGGAAAATAAATGGATGAAACAATTATTACTGATTATTAAAATTAATTAATTAAACTTTTAATACTACATTAAAACCATTATTAAATTTTCAATCAAAAAGGGTTCCAATAAATAAAATAAGGTTTTAATGCTTCAATTATAAATTTAATGTAATTTAATTCTATCCTTAATTGGGGGACTGCATGGCATGTAGTTATGAGTTACACGATATGTATCTCTATTGTTATGTACTATGGTTACAGACCTAGGGATTCAACATGTAAATCAGTCAGACTACATAGTGTGTAATAATAGTTACATGCTATGTGTTCAACTTATCATGTGTCCAAAAAACATTTCGAAGGACTCAACATGTTTATCAAATTCGATACTACACGACATGTATAAGCCAGCTACATGCCATGTATATCACATGATGTGTGTCTCCTTGTCTCTATGGATGGATTGGCATGTAACTCAGATGTGGTGATTAATGAGTTTCACATAGTATATTCTGGATACGTGTTGTGTACTCCATTAATTCAATAGATTATCAGTCTCATGAATTTTTGACCATGTACAATGACCACACAAATTGTACGAATTTTTCTGCTAACCCATATAGGCTACATGACGTGTACTCCAACAACATGCTGTGTAATCCTACATTCCATGATCTAGGTTATCCCGATCTATATGTGGTATGAAATAATTTCATTATGTGTAATTATTGATCAACACATAGTGTATCTCGAGAGATTACTAGATGCAGTACACTTGGGTACACGACGTGTACTTTAGCTATATTTCATGCAATCCCATGCTATTTGGACATATTTATCAAAACTTTTAAATATAATCTATTATAATTATTCATCTTCTATTGTAAATAATAAATTTTGAATCATTAATTAAAAATTAAAATTTTCAAAACACGTGAATTCAAATATTATTAAATAATTAATAATATGAAATGAAAAATTCAACCACAAATGTTTATATTGATCAATAATCAAATAAATAATTATAAATTTAAAACGTGACCCATCTGATACCACTTGAAGGTTTTGAACATAGAGGTAGTGCCTACTATGGGTGTTAAATTTAAATTTATTTTAATATAGAGTTTCCTAAAACCATGAGAGAGGGTCTTTCACATTAAATTTATAATTAATTAATTTAGACTATGAAGAAATAATTACCTCATCTTAGTATCCTTTCTTCAATGAAGTTGTTGATCTTTTGAAAACACTTCTGAATTACCGTCATTTCACTATAAGGATCCAAGTGTATAATCCCTCTAATGGTGATCCACATGTGCTCTTTGGATTCCAATAATTTCCAATAGATTTTTGGGTTCTAGCATGTGGAATCAAATGTCTTGAATTCTGCATCTTGATTACTCTAAGATCTTTTATTATTAAAGGAGTTATTCTCATTGTTGAGAGGTAGATATGAGGAATTTTAGAGAGAGATAGAAGTGTATTGTGCACAACAATTCCTTATTATCATTTTTTAATTGACTCTAAATAATAGACAGAACCATCTATTTTTATATATAGGTTTTAGGTTATAATATTATTTAATTTTGTTAACAACCCTTAAATAATATAATAATATTTAATAGACTAAATTCCATATAATAACAATAAAAACAACATTATTATTATATTTTATGGTGTGATCTAACTTTCATAATGATAAATATATTTTTAAAATATGGAAAATTAATATTTATCAGTTGACACGGTCTTAGTTCGTTCATCCTCCTTTAAATTTATTTAATACCCAAATAAAAATTTTATTCATAAAAAAGTATTTCAATACCCAAACCAATTAATAAATATTCAATAAATATTCAATAAAATAAATAAATAAATTTTATTCACAATCTAGTGAATAAATATTAATTTAGTTTATACTATAAATAAAACATGAAAACATTATTTCTCAATATTGATAATAATATTTATTCCATTAATTAAATTCAATTTAAATTTAATCGAGATCAATAAAAACACTTAGTGTGTGACCATCTAGGATTATTTCTCATTATCATTATGTAGGTATTCCTAAATTCCAAGATTACTATCTAGTAACAGGCCAAGAAACCCAACAGAAATAACTTAATATCACAACATCAAAAACCACATATGAACACTAACTGTGCAATATAATACCTTTATCTCAATATCTCATTAAGAAGGGTTCACATCTGTATCATCAACCTATATTTTCAATATATATTTCTTTATCTATATGAAATAAACACGTTGTTGCACCATGACCATGAAATTTATTGTGATGGTTATAATCCAATCAAAGAGATGAGATACCTACTTCCATAAATATGGAAGGGAAAATCCTTACCTAAATTATCCATTAATAACATGTCACTCATGACACACCCAACATATCTAACTTCATCGTGAACTATTATCATCATGGTTTTTAAAATACATCTAAGTGCATGAGTTGTCACATGAATTAATAATAATATTAAATTATAAGGATTATTATATATGTTTGAAGACTTGAATATCCAATGACACCAAAACATACAGAATTATTACCATAAGGTTTATTCTTATAATCTCCTGTCTTAGTGATTACCAAGTGAGAAATTTACGAGAAGAAGTTATGTTTGCTTATGAGTACTCACACCTATCGATTTCTATACTACATTCCCTATCAAAATACATTATCTGACTATAGAAATATATTTAATAGATATCATCATAGTATCCTAGTATTCTCATCATAGTGGGGAACTACTATGAACTTACCAATGTGTCATATACACTAGTACATTATCACATCAATTTTATAAAGAAGAACAATAAATATGTGATAAGATATTTATATCAATATTTACTTCTTTGAATATACATGTAATTCTATGTACAAATATGTTGGTTCTAGCGAACCAAATCCAAAAAATTTAAGAGGGAACCCTAGATATTATACCAACATAGGAGATGTGTCTTTATCTTATATGGGAGGTAGAAGGATCATAGATCATATCCAAAAAAAAAGATACAAGGTCAGAGAATAAGAGATATCTAGAAGGATAACTCATTAAAAGTTCATAGATTTCATCAAGTGGATGAATGTGAAGTTGATTGATACACCATTACTGGTGTAAACTCTCTCTTTGTTTATAAAGATCAAGAAAGTCAGACTTGGAGAGGAAGCAAGCTATTTATGTGGTTGACATATGTGATTTATTTATTCTCTATGGGTTTTATACATTAAGGGTTATTGTGGCACTAAAAACTATAAAAACAAGCAGTTTGATTAGTATTTCAGGTTTATAGACACACTTTCGTTATATTCTCCTTGAATTATCCCAATTTATGAAATCCATGTATAGTTTCTTATGTCCCTGTGTTATTTTATTTGTTACATTATATAAATTATGAGCGAGAGGAGTGTTTCTAATAATAGTGGAGCAATATAATTGGAGAGGTTCATTTTTAAGAGACTGACATACCCTAATTCACCCACCCCCTATCAGAGTATTTATCTTGTTTGGGACCAACAAGTGAAATATGAGTTTAATTTTCTTTGGTGGAGTTTTCTTTATATTGGTAAAAAATACCTCAAGGTAACATTGCATAATTTTTGGCTTGATTATGTTTGTTGAAAATTTAGGTTTTCAAGGTGAATTATCGAGTTCCAAACATATTGTTGACAAACCATGTTGACAAAGAACCGTGAAAGAAGAATGGATGATCTGGAGCCAGTAAAAATAGAATATATACAAGGTGGAACCATTTTCTAGTGTGCCAAATTTTTGGGGACAAAAAATTTGGAGTTTTGTGAGCATTGTGAAAAGTGGATTTCCTTGAAGATCTTGTCATAATATGGAAAATTCCTGAGTTTTGAAAATATGGGATTCATGAATTGTATTTCGTAAAGACATGAAGAATGTTGATGGTGATATATATGATTACAATGATATTTTTTAAAGGTAGAGGTGAAGAGAATTACAATGAGCATCGTAGCAGTGGTGAAAAGGAATTGATGGAATGCTCTATGATTACAATGTTATTTATGATCAGAAAATTTCCATGGAGATTCATGAAGAAGAGAAAATTTCGCCTGAAATTTTGTAGCTCTATAAAAAGGGATTATGTGGCATTGACGTGGTACAGAAGGTTATAGAGTCGGTTGGAAACACCTATAAATAGGCCTCAAAACCCTAGAGAAGATAAGATATTTTTTCCAAAAAAAATATAGCTCTTAAATCGCAAAGGATGTTCATGGGGGAAATGTGCTTCATAAAAGGAATGATCTTCATGGTGGATAATCTAGCTCTGTGAAAGAGGTGTTCTTCGAAAAGGCTTTTCTGAGATTTGTGAAAGTAGTACACTATGAAGGCTTGGGCTCTACAAAGTATTTTTATCTGTGAATTAGTGTGATCTGCGAAGGTTTATACTTTGTGAAGAGGAATGAACTTTTAAAAGGATTGTTTGAGCTTTTGAAATATTGGAAGCTTTGCGAAGTAGTGAGCTTTGTAAAATTATTTCAATGGTTATTGCCCAGTGTTCAGTGGAAAAAGGGTATTCGTTAGTGGATGAAAATTGGACTCCAAAAAATCATATACATACAGTATAGGATGCATTCATTAGAGATAATGAATAGATGTACAAGTCTATAAACTATGAGTGGATACCCTCCAAGTGTAATGAATGAAGGAAGAGGAAGATGGTGATCCTTCCCACTAGTAGTGATCGAGAGGAAGAGACTTAGGGATTGACCCTTGGGGAAGTAGTGAGCTAACCCTAAACCTTGTAAGTATATTGAGCTTGGGTATATAAGTGATCTAGACAGAACATGGTAAATTGGAAACAAGATTTAGTGTATTTGGTACATCGTCACACTGCCATTGTTTTCTCCTTGGATGTAGCCTAGTGAGGGTGACCCAAGTAAATATATTTATGTCTATCTTCTTTATTTCCCACATTACATTCAAAGCAACATAATTATAAAAATAATTAAATGATGATATATGCATAAACACTTAAGTGAAAATAGTGACCCTTATAATAAAGAGGTCAAGATCTAGTGGGGTAAGAAGAATAATTTTTAAAAAGAATATCCATACCATGATTCACCCCCCTTAACGGGGTATATAGAACCCTTTTGGACCTAAAACTCTCTCTAAATAAATTTAAGTGATCATAAATCATAAGGGTATTTCGATATTTGATGGAACTAATTTCAAAATATAGAAGAATATAATGAAACACTATTTATCATATTTGGAAATGGAATTCGACATGGTTTCTATACATTGGATCACAATCAGAATAGAGAGTGAAGTTTCATCAGAGAATGATCAAAGGATTCTTGATATCAACACCAAAAAAGTAAACATATTGAGAGGATTATTATACAATGTGTTATACATAGTTATGATGGTTTTTCAATCCATAAATTCTATTAGAAATAAACTTATCAACATTTATGAAGCTGATTAAAATGTATATAAAAAAAATATTTTGGTGTTTTGGAAAAATTAAAATGATATGAGGATAAACCCAAATGATTTTTTCAATTTATTCTTTCATAAAGTAAACATAATTATATAAGGAATACATATACTTGGATTAAACATTGATAATGTCAAAATTATAAAAAGGATCTTGAGAATATTACGACCACGTTTCAACCTAAAAGTATTTGAACTCAAATCAATGATCCAAGGGAGGTAATATAGATATTATTCATAGCACTCTAATTGTATAATAATGAGAAATAATGAAAATGAGTCTTTGAAAAGGATATTTCTTAGGTGGTTCCATTTAAGGCGATTAGTAAAATCATAGTGGAGGATAACCCAAAGAAATAGAGATTGAAGAAGTGATTTATTTCAGTTACTTAAACATAAAATAGGGAAAATGAATATTTAAAGGAAAGTTTCCACTTGATTGATTTCAATGTGGAAAAGTTGGGAATCTCACTGTAATATGTCCAAATAATTTTTGAGACAATGAAAAAGGGAAGGAACCCAAAAATAAATTATTTAAGGATGTGAAGGTTAAGATGATTTCATATTATAATTTTTTCAAAAAGAATGATTTTATTTTTGTAAGAAGATGTCAGCTTAGAGGAAACAATTGTTATAGAAGTTATGGACTATAAATACCTCATTGAAGATTTTATTGTAGTTATGATAGAAAAAAAATAAAATTATAGGATAGTGATGATGAAAGTATTAAAGTTGATAGAAGAGTATACCTCAAGTTTGAACTAGAACTATATCTTAAAGAAATAGATATTTGAAGGGATAAAATGAATAAATACAATGGAGTGGTACATGATTCCAAATTTTATATAAAGAAAAAAGAGGAAAAAAATTATAGTTAAAGGATAATATTGAATAACTTAAAACTATAAATCTAGAAAATTCATAGAGAATGATTATTTATAAAATCATCATTGAATACTATGACTAGAGTATCGATGTATTGACTAATTCTATGAAAGATCATATCAAATAGATTGAGGAAATTGGAGTTTAAATAATTAATATACGATAAAATAATGATGATTAAGAGAGGATTTAACTTCCAACATGATATTGGGAAGTTAAAGTGTATGGGATGACAAAGAAACTAAATAGGAACACACATATTCAACCAAAAAATTATAAAATTGACCACAAGTTTTGAAGTTCATTTATAAAGGAAAACATCTTGAGGGGATTGATTATAAGAAAAAATCAGTGGTGGTTGATGCAAAACCACAAGCATCCACACCTATATATAAGGTTGATTTGGGAGATTCATAAAACTACGAATAGGCCATAAGAAAAGTAGCGGAGACATGAAATAATACACAATGAATACAATATTATTATTTTAGAAATACATGGTATATAAAATATGTGTGTTACATAGAGAAAAGTATTTTAGTAATTAAAAGAAAAAAAAATAGGTGATAAAAAATTTATATGATCAATATATTTTTAATGGATATTGTTTTAGGTGTGAAGGTTATGGAAACAAAGTCATAAATTTATCATCCAAGGTACAATTAACTATGACAACAAAGACCCAAAAAAGTAGATCTTAGTAGCTGGAGATTTATAAAGTGGGTTAAAAACTCTTAATAAATTTATATCCTTTTATGTTGAAGATGATCCATTAGAGACTAAAGCAGAAAAAACTCAGTCAATATTAAAGGAAAAGAGGCAGTAAAGATGGATTAAGAAAGGAAAAGATGATAAGGTGAATGTCAGAATAATTTCTTTGAAAGATATTGTTCAAAATGTAGTGTCTATCCTTGAGAGAGGATTCACTTAATATATGATGGGAAACCAATATATTTTCATGAGAACCAAATAAAATAAATAAGGTTTCATTATTTTTTAGTGTGATGGTTTTATATTATTAGATCCTAAAAAATACAAAATCAGAGGTAAGTACTAGAGGCATATAAATGTATTGATGGTTTAATACCTTGGTTATAATTTTATATGTGTAATAAAATTTTGTGAATATAGGAAAATGGTATAGTTTAATAATAAGTATTGCATCATAAGAAAAGATATAGACCAATAGTGATGTAATGAAAGTTCACAAAGGAGAAGATAAACATCATTGGTGGAGATAAATACATGTTATTTCTATCCAAGGAAGAAGAGAATAATCTTTAACATAAAATTTTTTTCTAATTGTGACAAAAATCCTTGTCAAACTTGGTAAATAATTAAAGATCTTGTGATATCCCAAATTTTTCATGTGATTTCACCCACATGTGAATACTTGTCAAAAAGGGAAAATTAGTTATGAGACTTACAAGATAAAGGATAAGAAGTTGATGATATTTATTGATTTAGTTCATGTTGATGTGTATGGGATAATATCACCCAAATATATGGATGGAAAAAATTATTATGTGCTATTTATCAATTATTACAACATGATGTAATTTTTATTGGTAATCTATCGCACATATAAGGAGTTGAAGTGTATTAAACGATATTAAAAATTGGCATAGAAGATTATTAGATAAAAAATCAAGATGTTTTGAAATGATAATGGTAAAAAACAAACAATAATAAATTGTAATAATATATTGAGAAGCATGGGATAAGTAACTATGTTTTAGGAGTGACGATTCTTTAATAAAATGATGTTTTGGAGAGGAAGAACCAGATTAATAATAACATGGCTCAGAAAATTCTAATTAAGAAAGATCTTGTAGAGAAATATTGTAAGGAAGTAGTTCATACATTATTTCATATCTCTAATAAGGATTTATTATGCTCTAGTTAAGAGAATACAACTTTCAATATTTGGTATGGGAAGAATCCTACATTGAAATACTTTTTTATTTTAAGAACTAAGTTCCTTATTCTCAATAAATAGAAGAATCATAAATTTTAATATCATTGGGTTAAATGTATTTATCTTGGATATTCATAAAACACATGGCATAAAAATGATATAAAAAAGGATTTAAAAAATAATTGAAATTCAATATGTCACTGTTTCAAAAAAATGAAAAATTATCACGGTAGTGAGCCATTTTTACAATAAAATAATAATGAAATCTTAGAGGAGAGTGATGTTAAAGTGATAATCCTAGGGGGAGAACATAGTTAAATTAAAAAAAAAAATAAAAGGATGATGGATAAATCAATGTAGGTTTAGAATATATAGAGAATGAAATATATAAGTCTAAAATCAATGAAGAAAACATCAATAATGATTAGATAACTTCATTGAAAAAAAAGGTTGGATTTTATACAATAATATTCACTCTTATCTCAATTATAGAATATGTGTTTTTGAATTTAATTATAAGGATATAAATTGGGTTAATGAGATGTATGAATATAATAAGAAAATTGAGAAGAATGAAAAATGTGAAATTTTATGAAGGGCTTAAAATTAAAATTTCATCATAACCAAGTTGGTGTTTTGTAAAAAAATCAATAAATATGTAACAGTAAATCAATAAAAAGACCAAATGGTGTGTAAGGGATATTCCAAAATTAAACGGAATGATTTTGATGAGACATTTTTCCTTCATAGATCTGTTGGAAACCATCAACTATTATTATAAATAGTGGTGTGATAGGGATTCAACATGTGCCAAATGGATGTTAAATAATAATTACTTCATGTATTCCTTAAGGAGGATATGTACATCAAAAAACTATATGGTTTTTGTAATGATAAATAAGTGAGACAAGTATATCAGTAAAAGAAGTCATTGTATGGGATGAATCAAGAACCATGATCTTGGTATTCTAAGCTTGATAAACACTTGAATAAGAATTGATTCCAAAAAAGAAGAGTTGATCACAATCTCAACATCAATAAAGATAATTATCAAATGATGTATTTTATCACTTATGTGGAATATATATATTTTGGAGGATCAAATGATGCATAATTCAAGATGTTTTTAAAATATATGAGGCATGATTTCAAAATTTCTCTGAATAGAGAGTTAATATTTTTACTTGGTTTAGATGTGACATAATAAAGTCATGAAACATTAATTTCTCAATCAAAATATGATAAATAGTTACTCAAGAGGTTTTTGATAGAGGATTCCAGACTAACGAAAACACTGGTGGTTTCCCAAATGAAGTTGTTAAAAGATGATAATGGATAGATGATCAATATAATTAAATATAATTAGATTCTTTGAATCATATTTTACTTAATAGTGACATGACTCGACATTGTGTTTTTCACTTGTCAAGTTGTAAGGTAGAAAATCTATATAAAGTAAATGCATATTATAAAAATGAAAAGGATACTTAAATATATTAATAGTATGGTTGTTTTTGAACTATTTTACCATAAAACATTATACCATGAGTTATTGGTTCACACTAATGTGGTTTAGGCTAGTTCAATGAATGATTGCAAGTCAAAATCTGGTGGTGTGTTCTATCATGGAAGTTTTTTCATTTTTTTATCAGAAAAAAGAAAGAATGTATTTTTATAAGAACTATGGAAGATTACTATATAGTGGATACTCAATAATTTACTCAATTTATATGGATAAATAAACAACTTGAGGATTTTTGAAGTTGATGTAAAATCTCATATTGCTCATAATTTTTATAATATGAGTCTTATTAATCTTAGAAAAAATAATATCCATTATTCAAGGTATAAAAACATCGGGATGATGAATAATATCATTAATTATAAGGTTAAACAAGTCCTATTTGAGTTAGAGTACATGTCAACACAAAATCGGGTTGGGTAGATCATGATAAAGAAACTATTTAAAACTGATTTGAGAAGAATCAGTTAATTATTAGAGTCTAACAATCTCTATCCAACTAGATTTTTTAGAGAAAGGACTCCCACTCCCCAATAAAATTTTCTATTTTTAGAAATTTATGGTAACTATATTGAATTATTTTTTGGATTACTAACACCATGTTATGAAATTTAAAAGAATTTCTCTCTTAGTTCATTGAAAAATGGGGAGAAGTTGTTTATGAGCTACTTGGTAGAAATTTTATATCGTTAGAGGTGAGGATAGAGGTGAGTTTTCTATAAAATCATAAATGGTGGAGTATTCCCATGATAATGTTTTGGAAATGGGGTGATTATATGAATATCTATTTAAGAGAAGAATTGTAAATACCCCAACCCCAATAGCCTAGAGTCATTCATTACTTTATTACTTTGGAATAAGATACAATGAATCATATCTTGAAGGGATGAATGGTTTAATAATATTGGTAAAATATATACGTACCTTATATTAACATTATAATTGAAAAAATAAAATATATAAAAAAAATCTTTGAGAACACCATTATTCTTCAAAGTGTATCCCTACATATCAATAAAAAAATACTTCATGGTATCATGGGGAAAATAAAACATAAGAAAAAGGTTGAGATCATATGCTCGGTAAGGTTAAGAATACAAAAAAATCTATCATAACTAAATAGTAATAATAATTAATATAGTAATGTTGAAAACTAAAAAAATTCAACTTAAACAATAAACTGAGTATAATATAGAAGAAAAAATGATGATCAACTTATTCCATATAAATAATCACATAAGCTTGAAAATTTTCAATGAATATTATCACTAATAGAATAATCACATGAAAATAAATAACTGCTCTCATAATGTGGGAATGCATAATGATAGAAATATGAAATATATTGTAAATACCTTTCAGAAGACAGTTTAAATCTACAGGTAGAAACCCATCTAGTTTGGCCAACTGATTTGTCTCATGAGACCTATCAATTCTTCAAGGGGATATCTATAACCGAGAAACACCCATACCATTCTAATTATAATTCATTAATTATATTAAAGGGATGAAATATTACCAACATAATCATTCATTTTTATAAACTACCATATGAAATGTTAATACTTACCCAAATCAAATAAACATAATAATAAACCATCGACAGTAATATGGTGAATGGTAATAAAATTACACATCCTCAGTTAAAGTGATCATAAACCATTCAAATAAATAAAAAGAATGATATAAATATTACATATCCCTAGTGTATCATAAGTATAATAAAGGGTTGATGTCATTGATGAATTCAAATACAATAAAAATTTTATTAAAAGCATTTTTAGGAAAATAAACTTTTCAATTTGAAAATATTTTACAAAAATGTTAAAAAAATATTTTGAAATTAATTATATTTGAAAATAACCTTTTAAAAATTTTAAAATAAGTTTTAAAACATTTATTGGTCATGATGGTGGAAAATTATGTTGATGTCGTACATGTTAAAACAAATATTTGTTTCACATAAAAGTCAAACAAACATTGTTTTTAAAATTAAATTAATATTACTTTAATTTTTTAAAAAAAATCAAAAAATGGGTAAAAATTTATTTATTAAATAAATTTTATAATTTTAATAACATATATGAAAACATTTTTAGAAAACATGGTTTTGGATGAAAAAGGATTTTTGATCGAAGAGTGAAATGAAGTTAAATTTTCTAAAAAACATTTTATCAATCATTTTAAGTACCAAATTGTGAAAAAATGGTACTATTACTTGAAAATTTCATGAATAACCAGTGAATAGGTAAATATATTGGTTTTATGATATAGAGACAAAATAATTTAACCAAGGAAGACTTAAACAAAAACAATTACCAATAATGATGAGATTGTGAAATAAACCCTCACCACTTTTGGTAACTTTTGAATCATAAGTCCCATGAAATAAATAACTTCAAATAAAAATTTAAATACCATGAATAGAATTATACTCAAGATATAAAATTTTAAAAGGGGTATTATATGCACCACAAAAAGGAATAAGTGGTTAATATGACATATGTCTCACGAAAGTAAAAGTGAAACGAGAAACCCTTACCTCAGGTTCAAATTCCTTTATATATTCCAAAAATCCTTTATAACAAATATAGTTTTATTATAAATCTATGAAATAGCCTGAATAATATATTTCATACCAGATTTGATTTATTTATAGTCTTTTTTCACTTGTTTAATAACAATTCTTTGTTAAAGTCACTGTCGGGTGATAATTGTTTTGTTTTTTCATGAATGTTTTGGTTGGGTAATTTCATTACATTAAATTTAATCATGGACAAATCATATTAATTATGTTAAAAATGATATAAATATCATATTTATTCATTATATATTTATTTATATCAATATTTAATTTTTAGAAATAGAAAATGGGTTACTTCATTCATGGAGATGGTAGGCCGTACGTACGCATGAACACTGTTTTCATTTTTCTCGAAGGATAGAATTAAAGGATGATGGATATTAAATCATCATTAAAGAATAATTATTATTTCATATATAGAATTTATATTAATCAAATAAATCCTTATGAGTAACCATGTAAAAATAAAATGAAAAACATTTCACATTGCTACGTGGCAGCGATAACCCACACATATGCAAGAGCAACGCTATTCTTTTACAATGAATAGTAAGGTATGAAGTTAGATGTTATATTATATTTAAATAAGTATTTTTAGTTCATTAATATAACATATATTCATTAATTTTTCCCTTACTACCATCCAAGTATATCATAAGTGAAAAAATAATTACATTTCTTCGCGAGGTGGTAGTCCGCCGTACACACGAGCGACGTTATCATATCCACTATGTAATGGAAAGTAACAAGGTATATGGGATATAATAATTTAAAAGTGTAATAATTTTAAGAAATGTCATATATATATATATATTTTAAATCTATCATTATATACATCCTTTAAAGGTGGTGATTCAAAACGAACTACATCAGTTCATGAGGCTGTAGTCTACCATACACACGATCGACAATTTCATTTTCTATTTGATGGAATTAGATATAGATATAGGTTATGGAATAAAAATAATAGAATCTAAATATATGTTATATACTGGTTATATTATATTATCATGATTTAATAAGATATTAAGGAGTTATATGAAGAAATAAAATGAAAACACTTGTTCAAGAACGTTACCACTTCTTTATGGAACTTTTTTAGGTTTGAAACAAAATCCTTCCTAAGATGTATTTATGATTAAACCAAGGACTCCAATATCATGGGATGGAATTATATAAGGTATTTGGGGTAGTTATTATCCAAACTAAATGGTTTTTAAGGTATGGAGAGTGGAGGATAGGGGGTGACCTTTTATAATTGGGGGAGAGGACACACGTGGAACATTTGAAAAGATGAAGTGATACCCATATTTTTCTCATGAAATAATCCTAATAAATAGGTAATTATACACCATTATAGGATATAAGTCCAAAATATGGCCATAAAAGGAGTTTTAGACAAGTTTTAGGTCATTTTTAACCCTTATCTTCTTAGTTTAACCCCTGGTAAACCCATTTTACCTTAACCGTGATAATTTTTACTATTATCACTATTCATTATGGTAAAAAATTAAGTTAAACTTATTAGAGAATATAAATTATTCTAATTCCAAATATAGATTCAATTTTTCCTAATTAAATTCATATAATTTGTATAATTCAATTTAAAATTAAACCATAGACGTGAAAAAGAGCGATTTTACAAAGAGAAATTTCAAATAGGTATAAAATGTTTTAATATCCAAATTGAATATTAAATAAATTAAAATGACTAAAATTAGTTAAATTTTAATATAAATTAACAAATTTTATTTTAAAAATTATTTAAAATATAATTTTACTTTAAAAATTATTTAAATGAAAGGGTAGTTTTTAATAAAAATCGGTATTTTTCAGTATTCATCAAAAAATTAATCTTTTTAGAAAATATTAAAAATTCACTCAATAAATAAATTGGAAATTTATATTTGAAAAATAATGTTAATTTTATAAAATAAATTTTCTATAATTTGTAAAAATTTATTTTAAATTATGTGCCCAAAGAGCGACTAAACCAGCTTTTACGAAAATATAGATTTTCATAAAACATTTATTTCTATTTCAAATGATTCTTATTTCATTTATAATCAATATATAACCATTTAATTTATTTTAAAAATGTTTAAACCATATAATTTTCATAATTTAGTTATTCTT